>CM053573.1:51929309-52033428 GCA_028646485.1 Cryptoprocta ferox
GGCGGAGAAGGACAGATACCATATGTTCGCACTCATAGGTCTAACAGGAGAAACCCAATAGAGGACAATGGGGAGGGGAAGGAGGAAAAAGAGTTAGGGAGAGGGAGGGAGAGAAAACACAAGAGACTCTTGAATCCTGAAAACAAACTGAGGGGGGAAGGGGAAGGGGAAAAGGTAAAGCGGGGTGATGGTCTTGGTGGAGGTCACTTGTGGGGAAGAGCACTGGGTGTTATATGGAAACCAACCTGACAATAAACTATAAAGGTTAAAAAAATAAATAAATAAATAAATAAATAAATTAAAAAAAGTAGCAAAAAAAAAAAAACAAACAGAAGATACTAACTTGTAGTAAATAGGTATATATATTATGATGTTGAGAACCAGATATATTTTCATATAGTTGTTTAGAGCAAAAATTGTAACAGTGTTTTGGGCATTAATGACATAGATATATGTCAGCTATAGCATAAAGGGTGAGGAGAGGATAAGAGGACCAACACAGTTGTAGGTTTTCTACAATTTTATACTAAGTAGTACAATATTAACTTCAGGCAGACTATGAAAGTTAAGGACTTAATTGTCAAGATAGATTAAAAAAAGCAAGACCCAAGTATATATTGTCTACAATCATAAGTTTTATATATAATGACACAGGTTAAAAGTAAATGGATAGAAAAATATATACCAGGTCAACAGAAAACATTAAAAGGCTGGAGTGGCTATATTCATATCAAATAAAATAGACCTCAGACCTCTAGACAAAGTTTACCAAAGATAAAAAGACACATTTCTTAATGACAAAAGGGTCAATTAATCAGTAAGATATAACACCCAATAGCAAAGTTCTGACTGTTTTGTAATTAAAGTTTTATTAGAACACAGCCATGCCTATTTATTTACCTGCTGTCTATGGTTGCTTTCTTGCTACAGTCACAGAACTGAGTAGTTGTGAGAGAGACCATATGTCTCACAAAGCCTAAAATACTATCTGACCCTTTATAGAAAATATTTGCTGACTCCTATGAAGTAATTAAGTCAGAAACAGGGCATGTGTTTGGTCCATCAATAGGTAAGTTAGAAGCAAGGCTGTAAACACAATTCATAACTATTTGGAAAGAGAAAAAGAAATTAAAATAAGGTTACGAGTTTTAGAGAATATACCTTGATTAGAGGTACTTTAACATGTGTGAATGAGCCTCAGGTAGAAGTTGAAAGTCAAACACTTTCATTTAACTAACAGTCTTAAGACAGTCTCATTACATCCTTGACATAAATAACTACTCTTTATAACAAATAAATACAACTAAAAGGACACTAATCTGGCAATCTTCCCCCAAAACACAGCATTAAGTTTTAATGAGTATTTGGTTTTGCCTTGACATTAGGCAGTTTAGTATAAACTTCAAGCAGCCAAATTTTAAGAGAAGCTCATATCTGTTCAAGTGGCAAATGTAAATGGCAAAAAGAACTGCGTAATGTACACTTAGACAAACTCTTCACAGCAAATTTTTAAAAGAGAATTTGAGTAATTCTAATATAATGATCCACTTACTTAGTTTTATTTTCTTTACTAAGAAGTGGTCATATGTACACAGAAATCATTTGTAAAACTCTGACTATGGTGGTGGCTCAACCTTGCTTAAAATAAAATTTTTTAAAAATGAAAACACACACACACACACACACACACACCAGATTATTTTAATCTGAGGTACAGATCTAAAAAGAAAAAAAGTACTCAACATACTAAGGTTAAGAAAAATAATAGCAACAATGTGAAAGATGCTATAAGAGAGAAAGACTAGGATAAACAGAAGAAATGAAGTGGATGTCGATTTGTACTCACCTTTAAAGCTGAAATACAACTTTTTCTCTTTAGAGAAAAGAGACCAGGAATAACACATTAAAACTGTTGTGTTAAAAAAAAGGTTGCTAAAAATTACATGGAATCTCTGCCTACACAGGTCTCTAAGAACAGGCAAATTGAGTGGCTTAAGTAAATGCATACTTGGAAGAATGGACTAGATCTGAACCATCCAGCAGGATGGCAATTAAAATTTTAATTCTTCAGTTGCACTACCCATATTTTAAGTGCTCAAGAATCACATGTGGCAGGCGCACTTGGGTGGCTTAGTCGGTTAAGCATCCGACTTCAGCTCAGGTCATGATCTCATGGTTCATGAGTTGGAGCCCAGTGTTGGGCTCTGTGCTGACAGCTCAGAGCCTGGAGCCTGCTTCAGATTCTGTTTCCCTCTCTCTCTACCTCTACCCCATTTGTGCTCTCTCTCTCTCTCTCTCTCTCACAAAAATAAATAAAAACATTAAAAAAGTTAAAAAAACAATCATATATGGCTAAAGGCTATGATACAGGACAGTGTATAGAATATTTACATCATTACAAAAAGTTTTATTGGGCAGTACTGGGCTAGGCTCAGTATGTTAAAGGTATCTAAAGTATAAAGATAGTTTGATTCTCCCTAGAGGTTTTGGTTGATTTATTTATTTTATAGAATTGTTTTTTTCTATTTTACAGAGCCTTTTGTTCTTCAGTCATATTTATCCATTTAAACACTTTTTCAAGTAAAACTGAAGATGCACGCAATTTCGAAAAAGAAATAGAATGTACCCCTTATAGAACAAGTAGCAATCTAAAATGTGTTACTCTGTACAATGCTTTTTTTGAAATTTGCATAACTATACAAAATGTATTCAAGTATGTAAAACTATTACAGTTCGACACTTAATGTAATTAGCAAATTATGAAAATATATTTAATTTCTAAAGATAAATTCAGGTATACTGTTGTTGAAAAACAGAAGTAAATCTAAGCTTACTTAAGTCACAGGAAGATATAAATAGGGAAGAAAACACCAAGCAAAATTAATGGTTGTAAAACGTAGCAATGAAAGCAACCAAAATATCAGTATAAAAACTTTTCTTAAACGTCTCTTAGAACATTTGATTCAAATGAATAATACTGAAAAATTTCCTTGTATTAAAGAAATACATGTATAAGGATATTTAACCTGTGCCTTAAAATTAAAAGGTCAAATTAAAAACTATTGAAATGAAAGGCAATATATTAAATGCAATTGACGTTTGAATCAACAACAAATAATAGATTTCTGAGTATGTAGCAAGGGTGGAATCCAAGGTAACCTTATACAAATCAATAGAAATTCACAACTGATTGGAAATGATATGGGCAGACCGACATGGTACATTTAAAAAAGATGAAAAATTAAGGCTATTTCATAATTCTACAAATTATAGTGTTTATGTGACAATGTATTCAACACATCAGATATTGTCTAATTTTCATACATTATTTCTCTAACTATTCATTTTTTTTCAAATTTAGAATACCATATATCTTACTGTATTTTATTTTCATAGTTTTTTCCTAATATTTATTTATTTTTTGGGAGAGCGCAAGTGGGGGAGAGGCACAGAGAAGAGGACAGAGGATCTGAAGCAGGCTCTGTGCTGACAGGGTGATGGCTGAGAGACGGATGTGGGGCTCGAACTCATGAACCAGGAGATCATGACCTGAGCCAAAATCGGTCACTCAACCGACTGAGTCACCCAGGTGCCGTATCTTGCTGTATTTTAAAAGCAGCAATAAAATTATTTTAAATTCACTGAATTTTCTTTTGTACTATTTAGAAAAAACCTTCCTGGGCAATACCATGCCTTCTCTTTTTATACTAATAATTGTATTTTCAATGTATTAATCTTTAGGATGGTTAAATCAAGAAAGTTTGATTTAAAATCTAATCACAAATGAGAATAAATTAAAAATCAGAAGGAAAATGGAAAACCTTTGAAAAACAATAATGGAGGTCAAGAAGAATATTCTAATATAAGAACTAAAGAAAGCTTTAAGCAGTAAAAGCCAGAAACAGAAAGTAAAACTTTTAAGACCAAATAAAAACATTTATCACATCAGGTTCTTTACTAAATTAATAATTAGACAATAATCTGCTACTGTTCCGGAGTCATAAATTACCTTCCCGCCTCCCCAGGAAGGTAAGTACATAACGTCTATATGCTGAGATTCACAGTTTCAGGACTTATTTTCCCACCACTTAAACTGTGGATCATTGCGATCATATGACTGTGTTTGTTCAACTCCTCTTGCTGAAGTTTCACCAGTGACTCCTTCTCTTCCAAACGACCTTCTAATTGGGCCTTTTGAACCTCTAGGGAAGAAGCCTAAAGAATTGTGGGGAGAAGGGAAGAATTAAGGAAAACAAACAACTTAGCATGTCTTCTCTTCACAGGTATTTTAAGATAAACGACTATGTCAAAAGACATGTTACGAATATTTATTACATTTTAGTTAAATTATATGGTAAGTTTAAGATAAGTAATTATTAAACAATAATACAAATTGGAAAGACACATTCAATGTATCTTTTTAAGTCAATATTAGCAGCTAAAATTTGGCAGAAAATACTATACATTACAATTTAGAATCACTATTAAGATAACCACATTAAAGGAGAACCAGGAAATCAGTAAATATGGCATTAAATTTTATGCCTTTTCTGTCATTTGTGCTCTGTAGTTGTTCAAATGGTTATTCAATCCTAGTCTGTTCTCAACTTCCTGGTAGCAGATGGGCCAGAAAGCGCTATTCACATCAACAACCAGGACAACGTGGAATGAGTGCTAGCCTTGGATTCAGAATACTGCAGAAGTCTACTGTTCCACTTAGCTTTTGACTGACCTTGAGCAAGTAACTCAAGACTCCGTTTCATTTGTAGGTTGAAAATATTTATTGAGACATACATTAATATATTTGTTAGGAGGATTAAGAAAAATGTTTCAAAGGGTCCTTTGCAAATTATAAAGTTCTGAATATGAACTGCTTAAATTATTATTACCATCCCTAAAAGAACGGAGATACAGCTATATACAATCATATATGTGGATGTATGTGGCATCCAGAACTGGGAATCCCTTTCTGTATTCTTTGCCTACTTAAAAGCAGTAAATGCTGGCACACAATATATATTTAATAAAGTTTTGGTGATTTTAGGAAATATAGGTTTTCACATTGTGGGAGAGTATAACACAATTGTCAATTCTGAGACTGTAATATCTTCTAAATAAAATTACTAAGTATACCTTTAATTTACCCAAATTCACCTTTTTCACAAAATCAGACTTATTTACTTACTAGGAATAAGAACTCAAGAGATTCTTACCTTAATGCTCAATTCTTTTCTTATCTGTTCTGTTCTGTTTAATTCCTTTCTAAGGATATCAATGGTTTCTTCCTTATCTTCCCTTTCTTTTTGCAAGAGTTTAATCTTTTCTTCTTGTACTTTTGTTTTTTGTTGCATGTCTTAAAAACAAACAAACAGTCAGCTCTATGTCCAGAAGTTCTATACTGATGTTACTCTGAAAAAGTTTATTAGGCACTACGTAATTAGAGCAAGAAAACGACAACTAGGAAGATGAAGAAATATCTTGCTGTAAATAAAAGTTTTACAGTATTCGATGAATAAAAAACACCATAAAATTCTTCCCCTATGCCAGTACTCGACAGAAAATGCCAAATCTTCATGTTTTTCCCTTTTCCTTTGTTCCTACTATATATACAGTAATGAGGGGAAAGACAAACCTCATAGCTTAAGGGTTAGGAGAGAGAGGGAGAAAAGTATGAAACATTGTATAGGCAGACGTCTGTATTCTAAGGCAAGTGAGTTACAACAAAAATGTTTTTGTGGATTTCAGAGCTACTACTGAGAAGCTGATAACTAAAAGTTACCTAGCACTGCCACCTGCTGTTACGTTCTTTTAAAACTCATTTTAAAAAGAATCATTTCCTTAACATCCAGATTTTAAATATATTGCTTTTTCAATTTAATCAGTCTAACTAAACTGGTCTGTAAAATGTTATGGCAAGAAAAGGGGAGCTGTTTAAAATGTGATTTAAGGTTTAAAACAATGAGAGAAGTAGAAAATAATGAAAAAGCAAAATAAAAACATTTATGCTTTGATTTTTCTTCCAACACACGATATGCTAAAATATAGACAATTTATTAAGTAAGAAGCTACTTACTTGCTAGCTTACATTCTCTGTCTACTAGCTGATTCTGCACTTCTTTCCTCTGTTCTTCTTTCTCTATTAATTGGGCAATAGTTCTGAAGTTTTAAAAATACAGAAGAAAACATCAAGGAAATATTTCATTTCTTTTTCTCTCCAAAAAGTATTTTAAGAGAAAGTTAATAAGAACAATAATCACCTTTACATTTTTCCAAATATATATTTTATATCTAAAATAAGTTATAATTCTATTAATTTATCTGTAAAAAATGTTCTATATAAAGGGAATCATTGTTTTTGAAAAATCCAAAATATTAGAATTGAGAACTAGAGATTTTACTTTTCATTTTGTTGCTTGAATGACTCATTCAACTTTTTCACTGTCTCAATTTGTTTATTCAGAGAATCACATGTGATCTGTAAATCTTTATTCTTCTTTTCCGTGGTTTCATTCCTGAAAAGACAAGATGAGCTGATCTTTTTATGGAGGCAGACATACGGTGAAGAAAACAATGTGTGTCCTTTTATTATTTCTTCAAATAAAACTTCATACACTGAAGGAAAGAAGAGAAATGTTATGAACAAGCAGGACACAAAGAAAGTTAGAATAACTGGAAAAGATATTAAAGATATGTTTTGGCTTATGTAGGAGGTAATATTTACTATGAAAAGAAAACGTGTAGGGCATTTACCTCATATTTATGGATATAGAGCTTTATTTTACAGATAACATTGTCTTACATAATTTGCTATATAGTTATCTTTATAGTTAGCTCCAGGAATTTTTTGAAAACTTCTGTAAAAGGATGAAGTCCATTAAAAAATAAAACTTAAGTCTGCCATCATTAGCCTTTTGGGCATAATATATGTTTAATTAAAAATGTCAAATTAACAAAGTGGTTGAGGACAATAAACTTCTCTGGTCTCTTTAGAGCTCTGCATCTAATAGTCCTGTTTAAAATACCTGCAAAGGAAACACAGAAATACTTTCTAAAGTGATACTTTCACACCCAAGTATCTTAAGCATAAAATGTACTTTTCATGTCACTAAGTACGAACTAGTGGCATTGGCCAAACCTGGCCAGAAGTGTTTTATCTGTCCCACACAGTTTTTAAAATTGTGAATTTTGGGGGCACCTCGGTGGCTCAGTTGGTTAAGCGTGTGACTCTTGGTTTGGCTCAGATCATGGTCTCATAGTTCTTGAGTTCGAGCCTTGCTTCGGGCTCTGCACTCACAGCACAGAGCCTGCTTGGGATTTTCTCTTTCCTTCTCTCTCTGCCCATCCCCTGCTCACACACACACTCTCTCAAAATAAATAAATAAACTTAAAAATATATATAAAATTCTGAATTTGAATGCCTTTAGGTAGTCCCTACCAATATAAACGATCTTTCCCCAGCCAGTTTCATTATCTGTTACCCGTGTGGTCCTTTAAGGCAGGAGTTTTACCTCTTGGCCTCTTATTATCTGGAACATCAGCAGGTCCTGGAAACCACATATTTCTCTGGCACCACTGCTTACTTTTTCTCACACCCTGATTTAACAACAATAGTCCACTCTGTCAGGGCTGCCTCAAACAGTCAGACTTAGGAGAAAGTTGTTGGGAGAACATAACCCATTTTCTAGATGCTATACATTTCCCAACCTTCATTTTTACTGATGGGTAAATGGGCACATGGACCTGGACCTTGCAGAGTTAAAATTTTCTGTATTTTTATATTAATAGTGTAGAAAAACATTTTTTCAAATCTTAACCAATCTTCTAATATAAATTAAAACAAAGAACAAGCTAACCAGAGTGTTTAAATTTTTATCGTTTGGTAGAAAACACATAATTGTTCCCGTCTTCCTTACATTTCAGGAGTTTTAAAACTGACCTAAAGGATAAAAAATTTCAACAAAGGAGGAAAACACAATCTAGTATTTTGTTAGTGGGCATGTAAGTTATTGTAGCCTTTTTGGAAGGAAACTTGGCAATCCATCAAAAATTTGAAGACATATACCCTTTAACCAACAATTCACCTGTAAGAATTTATTCCACAGATATAGTCACACATATAAGTAAACCATATTCAATGTCATTAAGGAGAAATACTGACAACAGATTAAGCAATGATTTAAACACTAACACCCAAGTTTCCATGCTATTAGGCTAAATACTATACACAATTGTTAGTATTCAACACATTTGATTTGCAGAAATGGCCCACTAAATGGTTCAACTTACTACAAATTGTGGTAACTAAGTACTGTTTCAGGCCCTAGGGATTTGTCAGTGAACAAAGCAGACTCAACTTGTGCTTGTGGTGCTAACATCCCAGATGACTAATGACTGCATGAATACATGAAAGAAGTAGAGTCAACTGGAAAAAAAACAAAGAGACCTGTATTGTTTCTGACCTCATTTTGAATAAGCAATACTTCATTTACCTGTGATGTAAGTTTCCCGCCAACTACTTAACTTATGGAATTATCAGAACACAGGAATGCTTACAAAAGGATTTTAGGGCCACAGGAAAAAAATGCTGTGTGTTCATTCTAGATTCTAATTTTACACAGAAACTTTTACTTTATTCATTTACCTCTGAACAAGTTCCATGTAGGATTTTGTGAGTATTTCATGTTCTTCAGCCACAGACTCTAATTTTCTATTATGTTGGAAGAGATGCTCAATATCACTCTGGGCTCTTTCTGATTCAACCTGCTGAGCCTTCAGCAACACACCCAGCTCTTCATTTTTTCTCTCAACTTCTCTCAACATACCAGCAAGTGTCCGTGCCTAAAAATAAAAACAAAACAGAGACTTTTCTCATATATAGAATATGCTCAGTTTCTACCATTTAAAAGGTTTACCAAATATCTAATAGACTAGCATCTATTGGGTTATATAAAGTTTTATTAGTCACACATACTTATTATTTAACTAGTTGTAATAAATCTGACACTGTTATAGTTTTTTACTTAATAGATTGTTCTGACCAGAACAGTCTTGGTATGACCAGATTCATGGACACAATTATAACAATTATATGAAGGTCGCTCTACATACAGTACTCAATTAAAAGGGTACGTGTGGTCCTTGGGGCTAGCCAAGGACACCAAACCATAAAGTTTACATAAATCAGTTTTTTCCATTTCAGGTAGGAATTAAGAATAAGATCTTAACTATATCACAGATGTTTAAGAAAACACTTAAAATTAGCACAATCAGGGAATACAATCTAAATTTAATATCAAAGTATTTGTGACATGAAACATTAAAGAAACAGAAAACTAGAATGAGAAGTGAACTCTCCCCACCACTCATTAGTCTGAAAAATACTCTTATTTTGAAATGCCAGATAAAAACCTAAGCCCTTCTCTATTTTTATGACAGTCTATAAAACATTTAATACCCCATTATTATTTTTATAAGAAGCCTTCCCAGTAAAATGAGTAAAACATTAAATTCTCCAATAAAATTCAGGACATGTTCAACAGATATAGAATATAAGAATGTGCTATGGGATAGGAGGGGACAAAATGATTTTAATATCACTAATTTTTTTGTTGGAATTTATGATAAATTCAACATGCCATTAGTCAAGACAAATGAATCTATGTCAAAAGGAAAGCACATGGTTATATTTATTCATATTTTTAAAAATATCTGTATACTCAAGCCTCTAAAGCTATTCTATGTGTCACTGATTTTAATGTCTCTCTCAAAAGTCAAATGACTTTATTACAATTCATTATAAATGATATCAAACTGTTGAGATGCCCTTTTTATCTGTTGGGAAATTTCATACTAGTGTAGTAAGTTCTCACTCCTAATGTACACATTATGTACATATATGCACACAGCACGATGCTGAACTTTCTGAACACCTGAGTATGGCGCTTGCTGGGGCCTAGAGATACAGAAACAGTCTCTGATATCAAAGGTGAAGGTAGGGTTATACAGTTTTCACATGTGTGGGAAGGAGGACCAGAGAAAGCTTCCTAAGAAATGGAGGTAAACTAAAATCTGAAGGATTATGAGGAGTCAGGCAGAGAAAGAGGAAAGGTGTTCTAGACATGGCAGAGCAAGTACAAGGACAGGGAGACCTAAGGGTGTGTCAAGTGACTGCGAAGGAACAGAACTGTATAAGAAAACTGCAAAGCAATCTAATATAGCTGACTGCAGAGAATGCGTGGAAATGCAAGGAGATGTGGAATGAGTAGTGAGAATCCTTGTGTGCCAAACTAAGGAATTTAAATGATCTTCTGAGTAAAATGGTAAACCACTGCAGAGTATGAAGCACAGAAGCAATGAAATCAGATTACAGCCTCGGGACTCACTGTAGGGGAAGAAGGGAGGGTGGAACAAAATACAAGATAGATGACTTGGGATGCATGTGGAGGGTGGTTGAGAAGAGGGCTCCAGACTGAAGGCAGGGAGATTAACTAGAGGCTCTGCTATGATTTCATATAAAAATGAAGGATTTGACCTGGAGCAGATAGTGGCAAGAACAGAGACAAGGCAGAAAAAAGTAATACTTAGAAGGTAGAATCAACTAGATTTGGTGAAGGACTCACTGCAGAAAATAAACTGTGTGACTTCCAGGCTTCTTGTCTGGAAAACCCTTAAGAACAGCATACAAAAAAGAATAAATTTTTAAAAAGGTTGAGGAGTTCAGGACTGGTTATGGTGAATGGGAAGTACTTGCTATTTTTTAAACAGAGTTATACAGGAAGCATTTAGTACTTAGCAAAAAGGATCTCGGCTCCGCACATAAAACTGGTGGCATTAACATTCTGGTAATGACTGAAACCATAGACCACCTAATAAGAGCAAAGGGCTTAGAACATAATGCTGTGAAAACCCAGTATTTAAGGGTTGAGTGGAGAAAAAGCTCATAAATTAAAGGATATAGGAAAAGGATATCCATTGGGTTAGAAAGAAAAATCAGAAGATGACACTGTGACCAAAATTAAACAAGATGGAGGGAACAGTCATGTCAGATGCTGAGAACAGTTTACTTCAGAGTAACAAAAATATAACTATAGTTTTGTACATGTACTACTTCATTTATTTTTCCACTTATCAGCTAGGTCTTTACAGTGTCCACACCTCGGTCTCAGCTTGAGTTCTTTGGCAGCGATACTGAGCAATCAGCCGATCAGCCTGGGCCAGGGCTAGAGCTTTGGCTTCCAAAAGATCTTGTAGCCTGCTTTCTTTGGACTATAAGAAAACATACCATCAATCTTTATCACTTACCAGAAATACCTTTAATAAAGCTTAACTGTTACATATATTTAAAACGAGCTTGTACTCACAGCTAATGTGGACAGCTTCATCTCATATACATCCATTATGTCAGATATTCTCACATCATTAATCTGATCCTTTACCTAAGTTTTAATAGTCAAAAATCAGAAAACTTTCACATTCAACACAATAAAAAAATAAATACCTAGTATGAAACTAAATCATTAAAACTTAATGAGTAACCAAGTAAAAATAATGAATGTCCTATCAGGTGGTTCACAAACATTTCACTAATCTGGTTATTGCAGAGGAGTATCTGGGTAGGAATTGATATGCTTGTGGGATATGTTTCTTAAATGGGGGAGGATAGAGGAGTTGGGGGTGGGCTGACTGGGGAAGACTAGGGGGAAAAATGATTGCTGTGCTAAAATGTTGGAATTTTACGACTAATGTTTTTCTTTCTTTCCAAACTTTCAGAATATTGTTATTTTCTTATTAAAACATAACGTTTCACTGCTCAAATTTGCATTTAAAGTTGTTTAAATAAATGTTATAATCAGGACTGTTATTTAGTTGGTATGTACAGGCAGAATCCCATTTATAACAGCTACTTGCCACTCACCACCATTCCAGCCTGTAGTTTCTCTATTAATTCCTCAATGTTCAATCCAGGAACTCTAGCTTTCAAAAGTGGAGGAGTTAAACATTTTGCCGATGTTGGAACACTGTGATTTAATGACTGCAAGGGCATTCTCCTGGGCATGTGTTCTGTTTCCTGTTGTCTATAGGCATTGTTTGCTGCTATGCTTTCTCCAAGTCTGAATTGGAATCAAAAAGAAAAAGAAATGATTACAAAAAATGGAGAAAAAGACAAAGTTAGTATAGAATTAGGGAATCTCTACAATGGATCTTTTTGGGAATATACGGCTTCACATATTTTTGAAATAATCTTGGGAGTTAATGATGCAGCCAAATTTTAGAAAATATCCTAAAAATTTGCCAGAGGAAACTCTTTTCTACTTACAACCCTTTATAACGACAGCTCCACCTCTGGTTTGGAGGCAACAGAACTGGTCTTTGAGTGTGGATTATTTGTAAAAATTAAATACAGTGTTACTGCTATTAGTAAGAATATCCTTCTTACTGTGGGCAACATCACCTGTCCTTTACCTATGTCCTTCAGTCTTGCCCTTTCTCAGTCAGTATGTTCTCACCAACCTGACTTCCATTCTGCCCCTTCTATTTACCATATCTTGTTCCTGCCTCAGGGCCTTTGTATGAGCTGTTCCTTTACCAGATCTGCATACAGTTGGCTCCTTCTTATCATCAGGTCTCAGTTGAAATTCATTTCCTCAGAAAGGCCCTTCTAACCATAGTGATGTGCACATTATGAAACTTAACTTTTTAAACTTGTATCCCAACTAGAATGTAAACCATATGACAGAGGTTCCTGGTCTAATTTACTGCAGTATCGAAAATGCCTATTAGAGGCCCTGCACATTGCTGGCCTTCACGAGATGTTTGTTAAATGTCTAAATAAAACAAATATACACCAAAAAACCTACTTATGTACCCACCCACCCAGCATATGAATTCACCTTATTAAACTAAGATGATATAAACGAAGGCAAAAACAAACATAAAAAAAATAATTGAATACCTGTGATAGTGTCAAAAGAGAAATTATACAATACTAGTAAGAAAGGGGCAGCCAAAATATAAAGAAGTGGCAGGAGGATTTCACATACAGAGATAGAGGATGAGACTACCACTTTCAGGGAAGCTGAAGCTTTCCATTCTGAAATGCAGGGCCTTTCCTCTATGTCAGATTACCACGGTTGGAGTAACCAAACTGTCACAAAATGAAGCGGCTCCACAGACCACTTCTATTCTTTCACTTGAGAAGCTATTTGTCCATTTATTTGTTTAAAAATATTTACTATAAAATGAAGACAATTTTGATTATGTGGTCTTGTTCTCTATAGTTCTTAATCTCTTAATTTATGATTACTTAAATTATTAATTCTGAAAAATGAGTTTGCTAAGTCGGTTAAAAGAAATGGCAGAGGTTAGCAAACCTTTTTTTAAAGGACAAAGGAGTAAGTATCTTAGGCTTAACAGTTACAACTACTCAATCCTGATGCCGTAGCATGAATGTAGACAGAAAATACAGACAACATGAAAATGAATGGCTATGTTCTTGTTCCAATAGAACTTTATTTACAGCCTGCCTGCTGGCTATAGTTTTCAGACCCCTGGCATACAGGAATGTCTTACCTACTTACCAACTTGCTTCTGAATAAACTGAATTATTCAAACCAATTTTTCCAAATTCATTTATATAACCCATTTAGATATTTTTTTAAGTTTATTTATTTTTGAGACAGAGTGAGTGAGTGAGGAGGAGAGATGCAGAGAGAGGGAAAGAGAGAATCCCAAGAAGACTCTGCACTGACAGTGCAGATGTGGGGCTTGAACTCACTAACTGGGAGATCATGCCCTGAGCTGAAACCAAGAGTTGGATGCTTAACCGACTGAGCCACCAAGGCCCCCACAAGCCATGTAAAATTTTCAAAATTAAAGTAGAACCCAAATGGACATTTGGCTAACCATTTAGTTTACAGAGAGCCCCGAAATCTCAATTTTTTCAAACATAATAGCAAATATTCTTAATGTCTGAAATTAATGAGTATAGTGAATAATTCTGCCTGGCCATTATCTATTCCACTTCTGAAATAAAGCACAGAATTTTTCTTTAGGAACACTCCTACCGTACCTAACCTAACTTTCAGTCCACATAGTTCTTACAGGTGAGCACCTGGTATCTGTAAATGACCCAGATCTGGTCAATGACAGTGATGCTTAGACGTATCATTTAAACTGGGAAAGAAAGTTCTTTGTTTTCTTTTCTGTTTTGTTTTTGTTGGTTGTTTTTTCAGTCCTAAAAGCTATGTTCTTTATTGTTTAATCCTTTAGAGCAGATTCTCATCATATTCTCTGGCAATCCTGTGGTTACCTACAACTCTTAACTGAGGAAGTTCTTCCTCACATCTAACCTAAATATCTTTTTAAACTCTTTTTTTTTTTTGAGTATAGCTGACACATATTTAGTTCTAGCTTGTAACTAAACTGATAGGATGTAAAGCATGGTTCGGAAGCTACTATGTTAATAGAGCAGCTGAAGACAGAGGCATAGTGCCTGGATAACATATTTAACCACCTGAATCTAGTTTTTCCCCTGAGTAGACATCTGGTCTTTTCACTTACTGGAGTCAAGTTTTCTTTTAATCACTTGAAAAATTACTGCCTGTTACAATGTCTTTAATTCACAAATTTTCTAATCTATCTGTATTGAGGACTACCAAAGAAACACAGCAGGATACTACAGAGCCACGAGAGATATACCGCAGATGACAACTCACACTAAAGCAGGAAAATCTGGCAGTGGAGCAGCTTCCAACAATATTCCCAGTCCAGACTGTACTTGTTCTCTATTATCTGATGTTAAAGCAAAAGCCAAGGGAGTAATCAGGCGTGGATCCTAAGTAAATCAGAAACCAGAAAACAAGAGGCAGAAAGAATAATGTCAGGGTTTTTAGAGCAAGATGAGTAAATAGAGCTAAATCATAAAATAATTCTAGGCAAATTCTGAACGGTTTCTATCTGATGTTAGAATGTATTTATTAGCCTTTACCTTGTTATAGTTATCTACATGGTCAATATGAACAGTAGCTTTAAAAATATCTGGCAAAAGTTTTGAATGGTTTTGTTGTGCCTATGAAAATCATATCTTCACTATTTGGATGAATTTAAAATATCATCCACAACTGACTCATGTTTTGAATTCTTGTTTTGTTTTTCTAGCTACCCTTAAAAACTCTGCTATAAGAAAAAATAGCTAGTCATTTCTAATTAAAGTCAAAAGTAAGAATAAAATTCAAATTAACTAAAAAGTTCTAATTTAGTAACTGAAACAATTATACTTAAAGCATAAGTCTTTCATGTCAGTAAATATTTTTCATTAGTACTATAAGCCCCAAATAACTTACTCTGAAAAACATCTCCTAAAGGATATAAAATCAGTTTGATTCAACTTTTAAGCTGTTAACAGAGAAAAATAATAAAATATGAATCCTTCATAATTATCCACATTTTACTATGTTGAGTGTCTTGTAAGTAGTCAAATATAATTGAATGCCACAGAACCATGTTAAGAGCTGGGCTTTATCTCCATAACCCTCATGGTAACCCTTCGTAACTGCTCCCATGGAGAGGCATCATTATTTTTGTTCTGTAGTTAAGGAAACTAGAGTTCATAGAAGTGAAATAACTTGCTCAAGTCTATAGTGACTAATAAATGGTCAACATCTGAACTCCATCTCTTAGGCATTATGCTACCAGAGTGTACCAGTGGCACCTGCGTAAGGTTTCAGTTTTGGCTTCTACCCTGTCTATACAGGCACCAGAGCCATCTGTGTTAAATCATAGTAACTTAACTCACACATGTAAGTCTGGTTTTATGCCTATCGAGGTAAACAAGATTTCATTCTGCTACTACTATCATCAAATTTGTGAGTTAGCTATTTTCTGCACACCCTCTCTCATCCTATTATCACTCACAAGTCCTTTTCTTCCAGATGTGTCCCTTATCCTCTTAATATCCTATGTCATCAACCCCAACCAAAAACTCCAAAACAAATACCGCACCCCCCCCCCCACTGCAATACTAGTAGAAATAAAAAAAGAAACCTGAAGTAGGACACAAGGCAGGAAAAAGGCTGAGGAAGCACTACTATCATGAACAGCCCATACATTAGAATCAGGAGCATTTATGTTCAATTCCTGCAAATCAATGTAAAATCACTGTATAGTGAGAATATTATACCCACTTAAGACAACTAACAATTGTCTTTTGATGGCCAATTCTAAGAGAAACATTTTCTAAAGATTAAGAATATTAAAACAGAAAATCACACATTTGGAACCATTTATGTATGAATAAACTTCCATATCTGAAGAGTTTAAACTCACCTGCAGGATTTTGTAGAAGCTTACTTCCATGCCAGGAACCAATGGTTTAAGCTTGTTCATCAAATCAAGAGTTTTCAAAACTACATCAGCAGCAAGTTTGCTTTAAAAATAAGCCATATTTAAATTAAATAACTAAAAAACTGCTTAGAGCTTTATTTCTGTCATAATTCTAAGAAAATTCTGAAAAACTAAGACTTTTGTTTCTAAACCTCAGGAAGATGGAAGTATTTTATTTATTTGTTTTGAGAAAGAGAGAAAGAATCCCAAGGAGGCTCCATGCACTGAGCCTGACAAGGGCTTGAACTCATGAACTGTGAGATCATTACCTTGAGCTGAAATAAAGAGTTGGACGCTTAACCGACTGAACCACATAGGTGTACCAAAGTACTGTTTCTTTTGGGAACTAAAAATACAATAGAGACCAACATCCTCATAACCGAAGTCCCAAAAAACAAACTGGCATTAACAGTCTAAGTTTAGATAGTGCTTGTTTTTCTAATCTCAAATACCAGCACGAGTCAACTTTCTGCTCCAAATTACTAGCAGCATTGGCAACATGACCTATTTAATTCTTAGCTTTGTCACTGCAGTATCAACAATAAAGGGCAACCTTAAGCGATGTAGAATACCGCATATTTACCAGCATACTAAACCATGTTTTCAGCCTTGTACCACAAGGGAGTATAAAAAAAAGTAAAAAAAGGTAATCCTTGTTCTTGAGGATCACAAATTATTGACAATCGTGACATTTATGGAAATTGGAACAAATCAGAGCGTAGCATTTAGCAGGTCCTCACTAACGATCTATTAAAGGACTTTAATTCATGTGGGAGGAGAGAGATAAATAATTCATCTCATCACTATCCGTGAAAATCCACCTTTAACCCAAAGTCCTGAGATGCCAGCGAAAAGAACAACCTTCGTTAGTACGACACCTTCAGTAGTAACTGATTTCCTCAAAATAAAAAAAAAAATGACTCTTGTGTTTTCATGCCTTTTGGATAAAATGAACATGAAAATAACTACTGAAGCAACGTCAAAAAAAAACCTCCCACAAAGGAGAATAAAAGACCCTTAGATAATGACAACAAATTAAAACACAGAATGAACAATGAAAAACAAGTCGCATGTTAAGATCATCCTTTCTTCAGAAGCATATAAACTATGAACTGAATGAATGTTTTTAAAATTATGAAAAAAAATTTTGTTAATTCTGTGCCATTTGGATTTCATATACTCACCACAATTCAGAATCTGCTACCTTTGTTCCAAACCCTAGATCAATCTTCCCATAGGTAAATTGTTGTTCTATCAGAGTGGTACATTTGACAGTGGTCAGAATTTTTGCAACATGCATTTTTAGAGTATCATCTCCACACAAAGGTAAGTTTTGTTAAGGAATACAAACAAAACATTCTCAAAAAGCTCCTTATATTTGTATAAGACTTTATAGTATTTAGAGTGATTTCATACAAATTATCTTGTCACTGCACTTCCATACAATTATTGTTACATTAGCTCAAGGCAGATTGAGAAACTAGAGCTAGAGCATTTAAATGACTGTTAAGTGACAAGAGATGAGACTGAGACCAAAAGTCTGTTACTCTGCCAGATGTATTTTGTTAGCAGGTTATCATAATGGTTCAATATTTGCTGAACCAACGGAAGTTATTTTTTCCTATTTTGTAAACTATAAGTTAATTTGGATATCTATCAGTAAAAACGGGTCAGCTTTGACTCAGAACACCTCAATTTTGAGGTTTGCATATATTATATGTTACATTTATTATCTCTAAGATCAGGCAAAATAATGTGTCTCTACAGCAGTGGTTTTCAACTTTGGCTGCATGTTAGAATCACCTGGGTAGTCTGAACAATCAATCACAACCACCCCTCCCACCCCCACCCAAAGGTTTCACATGACTCCAATTAAATTAAAATTGCTGGAAGGAAGTAAGGTTCAGGTGTATTTTTTTTTTTTAATGTTTTATTTATTTTTGAGAGAGAGAGACAGAGAGACAGCTTGAGCAGGGGAGGGTCAGAGAGAGAGGTTGACACAGAATCTGAAGACAGGCTCCCGGCTCTGAGCTGTCAGCACAGAGCCCGACGCAGGGCTCAAACGCACATACCGTGAGATCATGACCTGAGCCGAAGTCAGATGCTCAACCGACTGAGCCACCCAGGCGTCCCTCAGGTGTATTTTTAAAACATTCTCCAGGTAATTCTAACACACAGCCAGGGCTGGGAATAACTGCTGTAAAGGAAAATTAAGAAGCAGTAGCTCAGAGGAGAGAGTAAACAGATGTGGAATTTGCTCTAGGGCAGGACAAAGTTGAGCAAATTCTTGTTGTTCTGAGATATTAAAAAACCTGACCAGGTATAATATAGAAGATTTGGTTGAGATATAATGGCTCCTTACTGATAATAAAAAAAAAGCATTAATAAAATATTTTAAAAATGGAACTTGGGCTTCATATATGGACTTAGAATCAACTGATCTAAATAAAACAGCCAGCACAAGGAAAGACCTAAAAAAACACACTCAATAGAGAAGTTGGTGACATTCACTGAACTCAAGGTTTTCTTTTTTAGAAATGAATGAATTTGTCTTGACATTTGTCTTTTTGTCCGTGTGTGTGTTAAAAACCAAACCTCGATAAAACCATTTTAATTCTGACCTAACAGCGCCAGGTGCAATGTCTGGGGACAGATTCTAGGTACAAATGATGTGTGGCGACCACTCACTCACACACGGCTCTGAGAAGGCCCCCAAGGGGGACTTACCTTCAAGGGGCTGGGCCAAGGGGGGAACAGCATTTGGTTTTTTTATAACAAGTGTGATGTCATCTTTATTAAAACATTCCTAGAGACTTTAATTTTCAGTAAAAATTACAATACAAGCTAAAATACTAATGACTTTACCATTCGCTGCTACCAAAGGTGGCACCACAAATCACCAGGGACAGCAAATTAGCATTAGAGTAACAGAGCAGTTCCGTTACTTTAGAGTATATCAATGTCCAAATCAAGTTTAAAAAGTATTCTAAAAATATTACTTAGTTTGAAAGTTTTACAAAAAAAGTAAGGAAAAAAAGTCTGGACAACTTTTTTCCACACTGCTTATTAAGGATTAGTTGTATAATTTAAACTTCAAAAATTCTGAATAGATGTAAGTGTGAGAAGTGACAAAATTACAAATAAAGACAAAAATGCAGTAAATGTAATGCTAGAAAAAATGAGCCCGTTAGTTTCCATGTTTTAACAGTAAAGGATATTTAACAAAACTTCAGTGGCCTTGACCATCCTTTCACATTTTTTTCTTAGTAATGCTTCATTTAGGTTTTGTTCTGTGAACTGAAGTTGATCAAGGACTGTAGGCAGCAGAAGGGTCACGAATCGGTCAGCTGAAGAGCAGTTAGCAGTATCTACAACATCCTGGGGAATTAACCACAACCAATGATTAAAAATCAAAATAAAGATGGAATAAAGAACACAGAATTAGTCATCACTGAGCTGCAACACTCAACAAAGTTCTTAGAATTACTTCAATAGGTAATTGACCTGTGTCTCCTGTTTAAAATCTACCCTTTTATCCGGTTTTGATGGCTATGATGACTTTTCTCTTAACTGGAATAATAAGGTTTGGCGTTATTCAACTGCAAACAAGACTTAAAAAAAATTTTTTTAATGTTTATTCTTGAGAGAGAATGAGTGGGGAAGGGACAGAGAGGGAGAGAGAGAATCCGAAGCAGGCTCCAGGCTTTGAGCTGTTAGCATAAAGCCCGATGAGTGGCTTGAACTCACGAACCACGAGATCATGACCACGAGATCATGACCTGAGCTGAAGATGGATGCTTAACTGGCTGAGGCCACACAGGTGCCCTTCAACTGCAAGCAAGACTTTTAACAAGTATCTGTGATTTGAAAACAAGTATCCTGAATTTGCCAAGTGAAGTTACATAATTAAATAATAATCACTGGTCTTAATACTTTACAATCACAAATAATTCCCATCAAGGGTCTTGAAAGGTTTTTTTAACCGCTAAAACTGATTAACAGCCAAGACCAACATAAAACCGAAAGAATAATTGGTGCATAATCTTTATCAAATATATTTAATCACTCATATACATTTTTGTTCGTGCCTAGGATCCAGTCATGAGGGGAAACACTCCAGAAAGATACTGAGGTAGGCAGAATGGGTATAAAAACAAGGAAACCAGTAGAGAACGCTAAATGACCTAGATAGTAGAAACTACCAGAACGTAATAGCCTCTATGGAAAGAATTTTTGTCTGTATACTAAGTGCCTCGCATTGTCTGGCATGTTCCACTCCATCTGGGTGACTGAATCCAATGTTCCTATATTAATCCACTCAAAGGATAATAAAGACAGTTGACAGTATCCCCTGAGACAGAGAAGCTGAATGTGACTACTGCAAGAAATATAGCCACACAATAACAAACCATACAAGTCTCAGCTAATACCTCTACTTATTACACTGAAAGGAGTACATATAAGCTATTCAGTGCAAAGAAAGAAAACACTAATGTTCCTGACTTTGCCCAAAAAAAGGAAATTTAGTAGATGAATGGTAGGGAGTTTGTTAATTGAAAAGTTTTCCTAAAGTATATAAACAATTGGAAGTTTACTGTGAATGTTTTTGAATATAAACTGTTCACCGAGAATCATAAAAATGAAAAGGCAATTTGGCTATCATTATATTACCTCAAATATTTCCTTGAACAACTCCAATGCTAAAATAGAACAGTTTTCTGATCCTTCCAGAGGTTGGCTTGACCAACGAAGTAGAGCCACAGTAGGTTCTAAACATTTAGAACGGCTTCCCAGAATGGTGTTGCCAGATGGAGACTGCTCAAATATCATCTGAGTGAGCACGTGGCGCAGCTGAGTCACTGAACAGAAGGCAAGAAGTAATTCTAAAACCTGTGCAATATAAAGTCTTTGTTAAATGTCAATTTCATTGGCCTGTAATGCACAAAGCAATCAAATGATGAAGCTGAAAGTGACACACAGTTTTAAAGAAAATACTCTAAAACAAAAAGCTTCCAATTTTTCTTAGTATTCTTTTTCTTTTTTGGTGCAAAAAGGTGATTTTATTAAAGCATGGGGACATGCGCACAAGCAGGGGAGGGGCAGAGGGAGAGGAGAGAGAGAATCCTACGCGGGCTCCGTACTGGGAGTGAGAGCATTACCTGAACTGAAATCTAGAGCCAGACACTTAACTGACGGCGCCACCCAGGCACCCTGAAACGACCATACTTTTAAGAGAGCACTGTATTAATCAGGAGACCACATGCTATGGTTTGGTTTGACACTGTACTGTGTTTCAGTCAATCCTTATGACAGTATTGCACTGTTTTAAGTATTGCAGCTTTACATTAAGTCTTAATATCTGGTAATATTAGAAATCCTCCAACTTTATTTACTTTTTCTAATTTCAGAGTAGAGACCTTGCATGTATTTTGTTGGGATTTATCTCCTAAGCATCTGACATTTAAAAAAATCAGAAAACAGGAGCACCTGGGTGGCTCAGTCAGTTAAGTGTCTGACTCTTGATTTCAGCTCAGGTGATGATCTGTTTGTGAGATAGAGCCCCATGTCAGCATCTGCGCTGAAAGCATGGAGCCTGCTTGGGATTCTCTCTCTCCTTCGCTCTGCCCCTCCCTGGCTCATGCACACGTGTGTGTGCCTTCTCTCTCAAACTAAACAAATAAACATTAAAAAAAAAACAGAAAATAGTATCATTTTTAAAACTGCATTTTCTATTTACTGCTTTTTACATGTCTTTTGATGAGCTTATGGATACATCTGTCTTGGCTATGCAGTTTAGGAGTGGAATTGCGGTGTCACAGGGTGAATGTATATTCATTAGGCACTGTGAAACAATTTTCCAAGGGGATTGTACCAGCGAATGAAGATCGGAGGGTTCTAGGGTATTGGTAATGTTCTATTTTCTGATCTAGATAATGGTTATACAACCGTTCAGTTCGTAAAACTTCAGACCTGCGCACTTAAGATTTTTCTGCAAATTACAGTGTTCAAAAGCTTAAAACAAAAAGACATGTTTTTACACACCTTTGAAGAAGAATCAGGATCCTTTCCATTAAGAAGACCTAATACTTGATTGAGACATGAAGAAAAGTGCTCATACCTAAGTTTAAAATAAAAATATACATCAATTTTTAAATACGAAATTGATATATTAAAAAGGATTTATATGCAAGACAAATATAAAATTTAAGTGATTTCTTTCATCTAATTATTTTGAGCTTTTAATACAGAACAATCTTTGCAAAATTTATACTTAACACTTGAAACATATTCCACCAGTAGGATATACATAAATTGGCTGTTATTTATTGAACAGTAAAAAAATGATTCACGTGCAATAAAATAAATTATTGAAACTTTCAGTATCTCAACTTGCTTTTATTTTTAATAGCTGTGTTCAGTTTGTAAAAATTCAAAGAATATAGGGGCACTTAGGTGGCTCAGTCGGTTAAACATCTGACTCTTGATCTCAGGGCTGTGAGTTCAAGCCCTGTGTTGGGCTCTGTGCTCAGTGTGAAGCCTACTTAAAAAAAAATTCAAAGAACATGAAGTATTCTAATAAATTAGGCAGCTATTTATTTATAAGGCACATAAAACTACCAGGAATTATATCAGGCTCTGCAGATACAGAGGTAAGGTGCAGGGCCTTGTGTTACAGAACTCTAAGAGATACTAGATGTACCACCCACATATGCTATGTGAATGGTGCATCCGATATTTGGGAGAATGACGCTCTGTCAGAGAGCAATGTTTACGACTGCTCCAGAGAGTTCAATTAGTCCTTCATAAAGGTTCTATGACTGTGTTCAGTTTGTAAAACTTCAGAGCTGCACACTTAAGATTTTTCTGCACATTACAGTGTTCAAAAGTTTAAATATTCAAAAGAATAAAGGCACATAGAACATAATATTATGTAATGTAAAATGCAACATTATAATGGAGAA
Organism: Cryptoprocta ferox; assembly: GCA_028646485.1. Taxonomy (NCBI): domain Eukaryota; kingdom Metazoa; phylum Chordata; class Mammalia; order Carnivora; family Eupleridae; genus Cryptoprocta; species Cryptoprocta ferox. The sequence goes on from CM053573.1 coordinate 51,952,652, forward strand.
ATGTATAGGATGCTGGGAGGATGAGGATCAAACCCATATTTGGTGTGGTAGGTCAGGTCAACTGAGGTTTCCCAGACTTGAGTCTCAAAAACAAAACAGGAATTAGATATGTAAGGGGAAAGTATTCCAGCCTTCCAGCAGAAGTACTTCAGAGGGAATAGCACATACACAAAAGGCATTCTTGGCAAGTTGGGTATTCTATTTATCGTCTGAAATGCTTAGACAAAAGTACCTAAGAAAATGTAAAGACAGGGAGAAGAGGTTGCCAGAGACCAGAGTTTTGAGGGCTATACTGATAATTTGGATATTCACCTTGAAAGCAATGGGAGATCACAGACTAACATTTTTTTAATGTTTATTTATTTTTGAGAGAGAGAGAGAGAGCTAGCGAGCATGAACAAGTGCAGGGGAGAGGGAGAGAGAGAGGGAGACACAGAATCTGAAGCAGGCTCCAGGCTCTGAGCTGTCAGCACAGAGCCGGATGAGGGGCTCGAATTCGAATTCATGAACTGTGAGATCATGACCTGAGCCAAAGTCGGAGGCTTAACCGACTGAGCCACCCAGGCTCCCCAAGATCACAGATTTTAAAGCGGATATGTGGTTAAGGAAAGTTGAAAGTTGAATATAAGTAAAGGGAGGCAAGAGAATGGGACACACTGAAAAGACAAAAGATACTGTTGAAAAAGAGGGCAGAATGAGATTGAATGCACAGAATAATGAGGTGTGTTTATGAGTGAAACAGAATGACACTAAATAAGAATTGGTATAAACGCAAGTAATTTGGTTCAGGAGCAAAAATTTGAAACAATTCCAATCAGAAAGGATTCAGGTTGTTGCTGTGGTTTTTCTGTGAAACAAAGATAAGGTCATCTTCTGAGTGAAAAGTGTGAAGAGGAAAGTATCAAGTATTTGAAAGGCCACTGTAAATGGGGTGCCTGGGTGGCTCAGTTGGTTAAGCATCTGACTTCTGCTTAGGTCGTGATCTCAGTTTGTGAGTTCTAGCCCCGTGTCAGGCTCTGTGCTGACAGCTCAGAGCCTGGAGCCTGCTTCGGATTCTGTATCTCACTCTCTCTCTGCCCTTCCCCCTCTCTCACTCTGTCTCTCAAAAATAAATAAACATTAAAAAAAAGGGGGGGGAGTGTAGGAAATGTAAAAGAAAGCTGGGAACAAATATGAGAGGTGTTATCCAGATATAGTGAACATGCAGGATACAAACTCATAAAGTGTGATTTTCTCAGGTTTTGATTAGGAACCCGACTGGCCATTAAATTAGACTTTGGAAGAGATTCAGGAATACTTTGCTAAATGGTATAGCAAGTGAACAACACAAAACAATTAAACATAAGTTCCTTTCCAGAGGTGATTCTGGGGTTCTAGACTAGACAGAAAAGAAAATAGATAATGGAACTGAGAGATTTATGGAAGAAGAGATTAAGCAACTACTTACTAATGCTAAATCAGATTATCTTTTGGTCTTCCTGCAGAGGTATATCCTGTTTACTTAGAAGTTGTTAAATAAGCACTATTTGATGGCCAGAATGAGTATACGGGAAGGACTCTTAGAACAGATAAAGAGAGAAGAGGTAAATGAAGGGCACTCTGGAAGAACATTTTCTTATCCACCTATACTGAAAAAAAAAAAAAAAAAAAAAAGAAATGCTAACGCGAATGCTTCTTGGTTCTGAAAAACATCAGTTAACCACATGGATAGTAGTCAACCTTGCCCTACTGGTTAGCTGTTTTGTTTTTTTTTTTTTTAATTTAAATGTTTTAATTTATTTTTGAGAGAAAGAGAGCGAGAGAAGAGGAGGGGCAGAGAGAGGAGGAGACACAGAAGCCGAAGCAGGCTCTAGGCTCTGGACTGTCAGCACACAGCCAGATGCTGAGCTTGAACTCTTGAACCACGAGATCATGACCTGAGCCGAAGTCGGATGCTTAACTAACTGAGTCACCCAGGTGACCCAGCTTTTGTTTTTTAACTTCTATATATGTTCCTTAAAACTAGGAACATATGTCTATGTCTTTGTAGAACTTCTGGATTGATTCTATGTTCCTCAACGATTAGAGACTGTATCTTCAAATCCCTGCCTCTGCTAACAACCCCTCCTACCCCAATACTTCACCACAGGAGGGGCTCAATGATTGTTTTCTCATTTGTGAAGGACTAATTGAACTCTTTGAAGCAATTCCTACAATTTCCTAATTCACGACCACAAAGCAGTTAAGGCACTGGGAAAATTTAGCTTAAGATATTAAAAGGCCAGGGTGCCTGTGTGGCTCAGTCGGTTAAGCATCTGACTCTGGATTTCGGCTCAGGTCATGATCTCACGGTTGTGTGATCCAGCCCGGCTTCAGGCTCTGCACTAATAGCGTGGAGCCTGCCTGGGATTCTCTCTCTCCCTCTCTCTGCCCCTACCCGGATGTGTACATTGAACGTGTTCTTGCTCTCTCTCCCTCTCATAAATAAATAAATAAAAATAAAAAAATTTAGTGACAGAATCGACATGTAACAAAAAGATGGGTCTGACTAGAGGAGTTGAGACGCTTATTAAAAAAGAAAAAGATATAAAAAGACCATGAGCTTTTTGGAAAACAGTTTGTAACTGATCTCAAAACACAAATGATTACATGAAATGCCATTGAGATAGAATGGGCATAAAAATGTGTTCTTATTTTACCTTAAGACACAACAGAGGCACACAATAAAGAAAATGTTACCCATTTTTATGCAGAAAAGAAAAAAAGGACAAACATGCTACATGAATGTTATGATGACAGTATTCTTTCAAAGAATTGTAATGTTAAAGATTTAAAACTGGTGTTGGAAAAGATTAATCAAGATGTGTACATTTTGGAGAATGAGACAACCTTATTCACCTAAGAAACACACACAACACCTGCCCTGTTCTTACACTTTTACATTTCAGGCTCGAAAAGCAAAACGAATGGGAACAAAGCACATCAAAACATTTCAATTTAGTTCCTTGTTCATTAGTAGAATCCAGGTTCACTAAATCTGAACAGGCAGTTTTATTAATCACAAACACGTTGGTTGAGAAGAAAAAAAAGAAATTCCAATTAAGTCTTAAAATTTGTCAGAGAGCCATACCTGGTGAGATAATCAGCAATTTTGGGATTCTTAAGGAGATCCATCAATAGATCAACTGAATACTTCCTAGTTAGTGTGCCATCACCGTTTATGAGAATATTAAATATTAGCTGAAAAGTCTGATGAATGTTTCGAGCATGGAACAGCTTAAAAACAAATTAGGAAAACTATATTATACAAAAAAATTTAAGTTGACGCCATTCTAAAGCATAAGAGTCTCAATGACTTAAAATATCAGAGAATACAAACTTCAGAACTATTTCATAAATAATAAAAAAATCATATTTACCTTTTCCCCAACCTCTTCATTTAATGTCAAACTGGATAATATTGAAAGTGCAAACACAACCACAGTTAAACTACTATGGGCCAGGAAGCTTATAAGAGTTCGATAAAAAGATTTCACATTATTCTGAGAAAGAAAAAAATTCAAAAATATTTTAGAATAAAAAATTATTAGTTTTATATTTTGGTTTAGAAATATCTTGAACAGGGTAGGTACTCTTTTATTAAACATCATTATCAAACTTAAGAGATCATTCAAAAAGTGAGATGGCACATTTTCCATATTGCTTTTTAATAATAAATACAGGTACAATGTCAGTGGAAAGCTGAGTCCCATGTTGGATATGGGACTACGAGGAAATGTTTACCTTTCCCAAACACTTCCGGAGCTCAAGATAACCTTCCATCTCCAAAGCACCTCCAGCACATGGACAAGTGAGATACTGTTTAATTTAAATTAACAATAGGAAACAGGTAATACTGAATACCGGACAGCGGGGAAACTCTTCACAAGTACCCTAAAGAATCAAAGAACTTTCTTGATTTAACATATTTCTAACAGTGGTTCTGTTAACCTCATTTATGCACTTTCAATTATCACAAGGGCTGGTGATTATTGCTAGTCATTTATTCATGGATCTTTCTAGTGGAGTTGCCACTGATTTTGTGGAAATAGAAGACTGAGGTAAATGGGACTGCCAGTGATGTGCGTCCTTTCTATTAGCACAAAATAATTTAGCATTTCTCGTATTACTTACTACAAGAAATAGTGGGATGCTATGGAGAAGGAAAACTTTTAGTATTCAACAGTTTTATTAATACTTATCATCTTAAATACATGTGCAGAGGGTGGGATACTTCAAGTTAATTATGTGTCAATCTGATTGTTCTTTAACTTTGAGGAGTCAGCTGGATGAGACATGAGAATTCTTGTTAATTTTTTTTAATGAAACGATGGACACAATTTTATTTAAGTATAGAACCCACCACAAACAACAAAGAAACATTTTACTCAAAATTTCTTACCAAAGTCTTTATGTATGTTTGAACAGAAAGATTGTGTCGACAAAGATTTGCCAATAATCCTAGACAAGGCATTGTTAACTCATCTTCAGGAGACTGACTGTTGTTTTAAGGAAAACAATAAAAGATAAAAGCATTAAGTTCATTCTAAATTACTCTGTTCTATAGTAATTTACATTTACACTCCTTTTTATATGCAAAAACAACATGAACACAGTCAAGTTTGAATAGTATGGGACATTTATTTTGTGTTTTGAAACTAGATGTTTTGTTTGTAGCACAGAAATATGGAAATAACAGACTGACCATGTGCTATCTCATCAGTATATTCTATCAAGATTAAATATAAGCATACAATTTTCAGTGTTGATAGTTTTCTGTCCAAATCAATCATTTTATAAATTTTTGTTATGAAGATTAAAGCGGCTTTATACTATTTGATCCCTGAAACTATCTAAAAGAAGTAAGAAAGAATCAGAGTCTCACTCAATTTAAAAAGCTGGAAAGTATTATCTAAGAAAAATTGAACTATTACACATTTTAGTTTGAAAATAAATTAACATATTATTTGGTTACCTATTTGGTTGCATACTCACATGTGATCTATCAGGAATGTAATTAACTCATCTATACTGGCACCAGAATGGAAAATTTTGACGTTGTATGTTAATCTTTGTAGAAGTTGAATACACTGAGAATAAAAAAATAGTAATAAATATAAACATAAAAACATTGCATATGGACTCCTTTCTAAGCATATTCTGAGCCTGTCACCATTTTAGGAAGCAGAGTTTAGAGCAAGAACTTTTCAATTTCTTAAATGGTTCTTTTTTATTTTTAAATATAAAGTAGTGAGACTACTAAGAATTTTAGGGTTCATCTCCTGATTCCACACATTTCCACACAATCTATTTCAAACGGAGCATCCTGTCATCAACCTGGTTCACTTAACCATCTTAAACATATATGCAGGCTGAAAAATATACATATTCCATCAGTTCTAAGATAATTTTTTTTTACATTTTGCCACTTTTAAAACAGCATTTCAGTAATTGGTAATGTTTTCCTTTCTTGCAACTGATCGCACTTTGGGTACAATAAAACAGTATCTATACAAGAACTTAGAATCTATACTAAATAAAACTAAATCTATAGCTTCAATTTTTTGTAGAATGTTTCCTCAACAGATTGAGACTAGATGCCAACTCAATTTGCAATTTTAATACGAATAGCTTACATCTCAAAATGTTGATATCTGTGTTTATAAGTTTGTTAAGGCAGTTATAATGTAGATTTGTTTCTCTTCAAAATAATGCCGGATGTGGATATGCTTCCCTCTTCTAGAAACTTTTAAATTACTAGTAGATGTATGATCAACCAGCTCTTAAATTTATTAATAGGGAGAACGGGGCCTATTCATGCAGGATTATGCCAGCATATACACTATAAGCTAGCAATTTACAATAGATACCGTCAATTTTGATCAGCAAATAAGGAAGGAAAAAGAAGTATTAAATGAAAAGTACAGTATGGGTGTATTTACCTGCAAAAACACTGAATCACCATGGCAAGTGCTGCCCCGACAAACCATTCCCGCCAGCACACTGTTCAGGTTGTAGGTGTTCTGCAGACAGTCTCTGGTTTCATTGTCTACAGCTATAAGGTTAGATAAAATGGCATCAAATATTTTTATCCATGGTTTTCATGAAAAAAAGAGAAATAATCTTAAGTTTATTTCATATTAAAGTTACTTATCAAGTATGATATGGCTATTTTACTTATAATTACTTTCCAATTTAAAAGTTTAATCAAAGAAATAATATGAGCTGGAAAAGGGAAAGGAGTATAAGCTTTTCCTTTTCTGTCAATAAACAAATGATTTTTCTATGTGGACTAAATTAAGGGAAAAAACTTGCTTTACATATTTGCAGAAGTTTTGCAGTTAAAAGATTATCATCTCAATTTTTCTGTAATTTGAAACTAAAGAATAGAAGTCTATTAACTAAAAAATAAAACTTAAAAAAAAAGACTATCACTTAAAAAAATTTCTAATATATTTAGTTGTTGAAAATGACTGCCATTATCACACAAAAGGTTGGTGGATGTTAGAATTAGCATTGCTTTTCTGGAAAGTAATTTAGTAACGACTATCCAATTGAAAAATGACCTGAAAATTCTGAGAATTAATTCAACAGAAATATACTAATATTTGAGCAAAAATCCATAAAATGTTCATTGCACTATTGATTCTGATAGCAAAAACTTGAGAAAACAGCATATGTGAGTACCCACCATTAGGAGCGTAGCTGAATAAATTACAGTACTCCACAGTATGGTACAAGGCAGCTGTTAGATACCAACATGAAAAATTAGCTAAGATAAGTTAAGTGAAAAAAAATCTGATGCTTGCAATACCATTTTTTAAAAAATAACCAAAGTTATTTGTTATAGCACAGAAAAAAATCTAGAAAGACACCTATCAAACGGTTAAGAATGTTATCCACCAAAGTAGAAATAATGAGGAGGATTGGTGGTGATGAATAAAGACTCATTCTATTTTACTATGTACCTGTGTTAACTTGATAGACACTGGGCCAGAGCAGCTATTTAAATTTAGATTAATTGAAGTTAAAGATTTAGTTCTTTAGTGTACTACTCATACTACAAATGCTTAATAGCTCTATGTGGTTACATGACCACTATAATGAACAATATACATATAGAATATTTCTATCATCACAGAAAGTTCTACTGGGCATGCTGGTCTCTGTTAATATTTTTGGATCACTGGGATTTTTTAAATAATAAACATATATTAATTTTATAATCACACTCAGAATTATCTCCCCTCCACTCTCAAGCACACACTAAGGAAAAAAGTACCCATTAAATGGAAATTTAAAAACTAAAGACAGAAAAAAGTAGAAAAAGCAACACGTGCACTTTTCCCTTAGCTCTGAGTTCAGTGTAGTCTATCAGAAAAGAATGATTTTTTATCAGTAGCTATGATTTTCTGAGCGATGTATTTAGCCAAGGCATTATGAGCATGTGTGTGTGTGTTTTTTTTAATTCAAAAGTAGGCCAGCATTTCCCAAGGTACATTCTTTTCTATAGACCACTGAACCTTTGATATGCCTCAGATTCTTTGTTCCAATAATTTTAAGAATGGATGCATACAATATTCTCTTTACAAGGGATCCATAATACAAAAATAGTTCTGAAAGGTCTTGCAATGAAGAAATCTTTTGAATGAGAATTATTCTCCAAAAGATACTATAACTAAATCCACCTTTTAAAAAACATTACATTCAACATCTTCTAAAAACTGAAAACAAACAAACTAAATACAGTACCTAGTTGAGACAGCAAGCTGATGATACTTAACACCAGTGGCGCACTTATGCTTGGGTCTTCAAGTAGCTCCACAAGGCAACTCAAGCATTCACTTGGCAATATCTGATTTGGGGTAAATAATCGTGTGAGCTTCTGCCCAGAAATTACCTGCAAAATAGTCATTAAAATGTGTTAGTTAAGATTTGGCAATTCGCATCTCTTTTCCATTTCAAACAAGAATTCAGTTCTTCCAAAGTGCCACTGCCCTGCTTTTTCCATATTTAGAGAAGTCATAAGTGCTATTCCCCCTGCCTGGAAAATGACCTAACCCTTCTCACTAGCTAATATAATCATTCAGATCTGAGTTTTAATCGATTTCTGCCTGAAGCTAACCCTCTTCCACCAACTAGGTTAGATTTGCTTGTTACACTATCCGCTAGTACATTATACTTTTATTTCACAAGCTGGCAAACTTCGACAACCTAGCAATAATTACCCTTATTATACAGAACACTCTATTAAGGCATAGGTTTAAATCAACACTCTACTACCGATATATTTATTGAGTAAATAAGTTTCAGTATATGTACTCCACCTATTTTTGAGGAAGCCAATGCAAAGTGAAAACTAGCTAAATCCATAGGCTTACCTATGGGATTAACTATGTGATCACTCCTTTTGTTCCCTCCAAAGACAGTTGGTGAGCCCAGAAATTAGAGATTATAAAAGAGTAAGTTAAAAAAAATTATTTTAGGGGCACCCTCGTGGCTCAGTCAGTTAAGCATCTGACTTTGGCGGCTCAGGTCATGATCTCAGGGTTCATGAGTTCAAGCCCCGCATCGGGCTCTGTGCTAACAGCTCAGAGCCTGGAGCCTGCTTCGGATTCTGTGTCTTCCTCTCTCTCTGCCCCTCCCCCACTTGCTTGCTCGCTCTCTCTCAAAAAAATTTTTTTTAAAATTATTTTAAGAATTTGGGTCAGGCACAGACAAATCTTAATTTTGGTTATTCAACTTTTTTACTACCCTCTTAAAACTCTATAAACCACACTCTCCTTTCCCCCATGAAAAGGTAAAGCTGAGATTGAAGGCCAAAAACAGCCATGTGTTTTCAAAATGCTTTTTGAATGTTATTAATAGCCTATCTTTTCTATAAAGATAAATATCTTTTCTATAAAGATGGAAAAAGTTACTTTAGAATTAGATAAAATCTGTTTTTTAAAAGGTCTAAGCAGGCTGTTTTAGCATTCCTCTAATCTTTCCTTTCTGTATCTCTTTTATTTCCTCACCCAGATGTCAGTTTTTCTTCTAAAGCTTTGCTGATAAGAAAACTTCGAAATATTTATTCTCAAGTAGTATTTTTTTTTTACTCTTTATTTATTTATTTTGAGGGAGAGAGAGCGAGAGAGAGAATCCCAAGCAGGTTCCCCACTGTCAGTGCAGAGCCCAGTGCGGGGCTCAGACCCATGAACCCATGAGATCATGACATGTGATGAACTTGGATGCTTAACTAAGCCACACAGGTGTCCCCGTAGAGTATGTATTTTAACCTTAAAGAAAAAAAAAACACCAAAAAACTGATCCAGGAATTCAGCAAAATGGCAAGATATAAAATATAAAATCAATGCACAGAAATTGGTTGGATTCCTATACACCAAAAATGAAGCAACAGAAAGAGTAATCAAGGAATCGATCACATTTACAATTGCACCAAAAACCATAAAATACCTAGGAATAAACATAACCAAAGAGGTGAAAAATCAATGCACTGAAAACTATAGAAGGCTAATGAAAGAAATTAAAGAAGACACACATACACAAAATGGAAAATATTCCATGCTCCTGGATAGGAAGAACAAATATTGTTAAAATGTCAATACTACCGAAAGCAATCTACATATTCAATGCAATCCATATCAAAATTACACCAGCATTTTTCACAGAGCCAGAACAAACGATCCTAAAATTTGTATGGAACCAGAAAAGACCCTGAAGAGCCAAAGTAATCTTGAAAAACAAAACCAAAGCAGGCGGTATCACAATCCCAGACTTCAAGTTGTATATTACAAAGCTGTAATCATCAAGACAGTATGCTACTGGCACAAGAACACTCAGATCAATGGAACAGAACAGAGAATCCAGAAATGGACCCACAAATGTATGGCCAACTCATCTTTGAAAAAGCAGGAAAGAACATTCAATGGAATAAAGACAGTCTCTTCAGCAAGTGGTGCTGGGAAAACTGGACAGTGACATGCATGAAGATGAACCTGGATCACTTTCTTACACCATACACAAAAATAAACTCAAAATGGATGAAAGACCTAACTGTAAGACAGGAAGCCATCAAAATCCTCAAGGAGAAACCAGGCAAGAACCTCTTTGACCTTGGCCACAGCAACTTCTTATTCAACATTATCTCCATGGGCAAGGGAAACAAAAGCAAAAGTGAACTCTTGAGACCTCATCAAAATAAAAATCTTCTGCACAGCGAAGGAAACAATCAGCAAAACTAAAAGGCAACTGACGAAATGGGAGAATATATTTGCAAACAACATATCAGATAAAGGGTTGGTATCCAAAATCTACAAAGAACTTATCAAACTCAACACCCAAAAAACAAATAATCCAGTGAAGAAATGGGCTAAAGACATGAACAGATACTTCTCCAAAGAAGACATCCAGATGGCCAACAGACACACGAAACAGTGCTCATCACTCATCATCAGGGAAATACAAATCAAAACCACGAGATACCACCTCACACCTGGAAGAATGGCTAAAACCAACAAGTCAGGCAACAACAGATGCTGGCAAGGATGCGGAAAAAGAAATCTCTTTTGCACTGCTAGTGGGAGCCACTTTGGAAAACAGTATGGAGATTCCTCAAAAAATTAAAAAACAGAACTACCCTATGACCCAGCAATTGCAGTTCTAGGTATTTATCCAAGGGACACAGGTGTGCTGTTTCAAGGGGACACATGCACCCCAGTTTATAGCAGCACTATCAACAATAGCCAAAGTATGGAAAGAACCCAAATGTCCATCAACGGATGAATGGATAAAAGAAGTGGTATATATACAATGGAGTATTACTCAGCAATCAAAAAGAATGAAATCTTACCATTTACAACTACGTGGACGGAACTAGAGGGTATCATGCTAAATGAAATTAGAGAAAGACAAATATCATATGATTTCACTCATATGAGGACTTTAGATACAAAACAGATGAACATACGGGAAGGGAAGCAAAAATAATATAAAAACAGGGAGGGGGACAAAAACATAAGAGACCTTAAATATGGAGAACAAACAGAGGGTTACTGGAGGGTTGTGGGAGGGGGGATGGGTTAACTGGGTGAGGGGCATTAAGGAATCTACTCTTGAAATCACTGTTGCACTATATGCTAACTTGGATGTAAATAAAAAAATTAATTTAAAAAACTCACATTGTAAATAAATAAATAATGGTTAAAATAAAAAAATAAAATCTCAATACTTAAAAAAATAAAGTAAAAAAACAAAAAAAAAACCCAAAAAACTAAAGTAAATCTAAAAAGACAAAAAAAAATAGATCTTTTGGTAGATATTTGGGGGTAAGGAATCTTTTGATTGCCCTTTTGTCTACTTATAGAGCTAGAAGTTATATACTTATAGAGCTTAATCTTTAGAAGATTAAGACATTTTCTGCTTTAAAAACAATTTCCCTCAGGACCTGTATTTCAACAACATAAGCACTCCAACATGTAAGTTATTTATTACAAAGTAAAATATAAACACTTAACAAATTTTCTTCTTTACTTGGATGTTTTCATGCAAATAGATTTTAGTAAGAACTAATATTTTAGCACCTACTTTGGCCTAAGCATTGTCCTATGTATGTATGTTAGTTCTTTTCATCTTCATAAGAACTCCATTAGGTGCTGTTTTGCAGATGAGTAAACTGAGGCATACACCAAGACGGCAGCATAACTAAAATTCATTGTTCCTGAATCCATGCTCATAATCATTATGTAACATTAGTGCTATAAAAAACCACCAAGAGTGAGACCAGTCCAGCTCTGCCAATCATAAAAAAATTCAAAGCTCAGGTCCTGCATGGGGCTACAAAGAAAAAATATAGTAGAAATGCAGCAGAATAGCAGAATCAATCATCTCCTTTCACATGATAGCCATTTCTTTGTATCCTCAAATGTTGCTCTCGTGAAATATGCACAAAGATAGTCACCATTAGTATCACCCACCAAAATGGTTAAAATTTAAACTTCTGAAAACACCAAGGATCTGTGTGGATGAGAGACAACAAGTTTCACATATTGCTGGTAGGAGGGTAAAAACGGTGTAACCTGTGGAAAATTGCTTGAGAGGTTTCAAGGAAAACTGAACAAAGACCCACCAGAAGACTGAACAATTCCACTCCTAGGTATCTAAATGATGCATATATCTCAAGAAAATATGAAAATGTTTATAACATATTTACTCTGAATTCCACCCAGAAGTGGAAACAACCCAACTGCCCATCAACAGAATGTAAGTAAGCTGTGGTCCACTTACACAGCAGAATTCTACACAGCAATAAAAAAGAATGAAGTACTGGCACACGTGCAACATGAATAGATGTCACAGTGTAGAGTAGAAGACACCAGACACAAAAGTACATATTGTAGGAGTCCACTTCTCTGAGCCTCACGAGAAGGGACCATTGAAAAACCTTACAGGGGACTGGAAATGTTCTGTATCGTGAAACAAGCGGTAGCTACTTGACTATACACGTATGATAAAAACTCAACCTCTTAAGATTACTGCACATTATGTACTGTATGTATGTTATCTCTCTAAATGGCAAAGGAGTTTTCAGTAAACCCCTTAAAAGTTCGGGAATGCAGTATCAAGCAGTTTCTAAGCCTCAAATTTCTTTTAGTTTCCTTCAATTCACTATAACATGGCTATCATATTCAAGGCTTATGTTTCTGATTAGTATTTAAAATGACGTACTCATACTTAAAACTGCTTACTCTGTGGCTTCTACAGCCCACTAGCACACTGTTCTATTCTAATTGAGAAGCAAAGCCTTAGCATTTAACAGCTAACACTTTATTCGTTTTGCAGGGATTTGTCGAGATAATGAATGAAAAAAGAAAATGTACTTAGGAGATGGGTACCTGAAGTCATAAGGAGCACCAGTGAAGCTGGAGGAACAAAGGCACATTAAATGCATTCCTGTATCACAACAGTTATCATCCAGATTGATGTTGCTGTACTATTCACAGTATTTCCTCTACGGTAATTTGCTAATCTTTGTAATTTAGCCTTTATCTCATAGAGTTAATAGAGCAAATAAACTATATTTTAAAATATGTTCAGTTTTATGTTAACAGAAGCTGTGACTGAGAGAATTAAAATAAGCTTTGGCTGAGCTTAACTGTTTTTTTTTTATTTAACTGAGGTTTTTGTTAGTTGGAATTCTGTGAAGGTGCAAGAAATGACAGATTTAAAGCCTAAAAACAAATAGGAACGCAGAAAGCTGTCAATAAGTGATCTAGCCGCAAATCAGTGGCAACTAATAGAAAAAGTGAATGCAATTTAGCAATTTGGGTTTGAAAAACTGTCAACAATAAATTTTGGTAAAAAAAAATTACTGAGATTGCTTTTTAACCCAAGAAAAGTTAATAAAATGTATATATTTTTCAAATTCGAGTTCAACATGAGTTATTAAGACAAGCAATAAGCAACTGGTTCAGATTGTAAACTGCCTAAGGGACAAGAATAAAACAAGTTTTAATCATCACCCCTCATCACCTTCTTCACCTTTGAGAATTACTGTGTATTCTGTAAGAGCTCTGTTGCGATGGAAAAACCAAAGAAACTAAGGAAAAGAAAGATACAGCTCTGAACTTTCTCCTCCACCAACCCCCAAAATAGCCTAAATCCCCCAACGTTTTGTCCCAGCCTCCCTCTTCCTAGGACTTTGGATTATCAGTCTCTCTTCCCTCTAGCTGCAGCCAGCCGAACACGGATGGACTTGGGTGGGGTAAGGTGAGTGGGAAGTCAAAGCTGACACTCGATTTCCTTACTAATACAAAAAGACAACTAAGAAAGCGAAGAGCAGATCTTACTTTGCAGGCTGGGGCCGCTACACCCTGGCCGCACCGTGAACTAAGGGTTTCTAGAGGGAAGCCTATCTAGTCTCCCATCCCGGAGCCCCTCACCTCCAAGTGCCGCAAAAGCTGGGTGGCATTCGCCTCCGACTTAACGGCTTTATACTGACTGATGATCAGGAGCAAGGACTTCAAGCAGGCAGTGGAGTCCATTGGCACTCGCCACAAACCCGCCCGGGGGCCACTACCACCCAGACGGCTCCGGGCTCCAACTTTCCCGGCGCTTTTTTTTGACTTTTCAGCCCCACCCCCTAAGTTCTGATGCTTCCGGTTCCGGTAGAGCTACGGAAGTCCCTAGGTACCCTGGGGAACTGCTGTCAATGAAGAAAGAGGAAAAGAGGGGAGGGTCGAGTGGGTCTGTGGGTTCTCCAACGGGGTTGGGAGTTGTCCTTTCAGAACTCCTTTCCCACTCCTCCAACCCACCCTCGCTTAGATGAAAAGCCGCGAGCTTTCAACTTCGAGATCCCGTGGAGACGATAAATCTCGCGAGAAATGCGATTGCGGCTCAACTTGTAAAGGGGCGGTTAGGCGCGAGGGGTCCGTGTTCATCAGAGCTCTCAGTTTTCGTTTGCTTCTTCGGCCTTATTGCTAAATGGCCGGTTTTTCTTTGTGCATGAACCTCTGCCTGAGAAATGGTCGCTTCCCCCTAAGTCTAGATACGGTGAGGAGCTCTGAGGAGAATCTTGGCCTCTAGATTTTGAGGGGGCCTGGGAGGGACCTTTTTTAAAGTATTTTTCCTGCGTCCACCCTTTGTACCCAGCAATGTTTGTTTCTCAGAGTAAGCCTATGGCCATTGGGATTCTTTGGCGAGTAGTCATGCCCTTAAGGTAGTCGTCAAACTTATTCCATAAAGCTAGCTCCTGGTGACTTCTGGGCCAGGTATTGCTGCGAAGAGTGTTCTCAGTAGCGTCAGTTTTTGTAAGTGAAGGTGTCTATTTTTATCCGGCATGATCAGTTGCTTTCTAAGTCTTGGTGTCTCCTATGAAACATGGCACTGTCGTTTGCGTTTTTTATAAGAGATAATATTGTGCATGTGTATATAATGAAATGAGTCGAGTTGCTGGTTCTGGAGCTTTTTTTGAAGTATGCTAATGTTGAATTAAGCTTTTAAAAACCAGTTTGGAGAGAATTGGAAGAGCAAGGCGCATGTCATTTTAATTAAATCATTCGTCATGTATCGTGTTTTGTCAATTCAAAAAATATTTTTTTACATTACTGCATTTTTAGTAAGGATTTCTTTTTATATTAAAAGTTTTTAATTAAATCTGAAGGCTTACAATAATCTAGCCAATTGAGACGTACATGTAAAAATTATTGGGTAATTATATACACATTCATTCATTCTGTAAACAGTTATTGATTGTATAACATGGGTTAGAAGTCCAAAGAGAACAAAGATGATGAAGTATCCCCTGCTGGGAAGCAACTGTCTAATTGGGGAACGGTACTAAATGGGAAGTATGTATGGAATTCATGTAAATTCGAGGCACCATGCTGTTATGTTGACAAGTGTAGCCAGGCTGTACGTTTACAGACTCTGGTTCCACCTTTTACTATGTGACCATAAGGCAGATTCTCTCTGCTTCAGTTTCTTAGATAAAATCCAGCTAACAGCGTACCTGTTTAATAAGTTCAATAAATAATTCAGTAAATCATTGAGAGTCTACAGTGTACAAGCGCTACACTGTCTAAGCGCTAGAGATTTAGTGAATGAAACCTATGTTATGGAAATTACAGTCTGATAGGAAAAAAGTTTATAAGAGAAGTGAGATGGAGAAAAAAATTTAGCAGAATTATTCTTGGAGAATAATGGTGGTTGGGAAGAAGGGAATTGGGAGGTCAAAAAGAGAAAGCTGTTTGAGGAAGTGCTTCAAGGAGTTGAAGGAGAGAGCTCTGCTCTCTAGGGGGAAAAGTAGAAAAGCAAGGGCAGAGTCCTGAAGTGGGACCATGATGTGTGTCAGGAACACCAAGGATGCCACTATGGCTGGAGTAGCCACCAAGGGTGAGAGTAGCAGTAAAGATGAGGTCATGTCAGGTGGTGCAAACCATTATAAAATGAGTTAATCAACTTACAAGAATTTAGAGCAGTTGCCTGGCATAATTACTTTCTCAGCAGGTGTTAGTTACATCTTAGTTCATTAACAAATGCAGTGATAACCTTTGGTTAGACTTTTCACTAATACGTCATCTTCATACTCATTCTCAGCCAAGAGAAGAGGTGAAAGCTGCTATTTGTAAATGCCATCTTTCTTTATAATATTGCATTTTAACATAAGTAATTATACATATTTTGCATTCTCTTCTGTAAAATATTCATTTTAATATAAAATGTCTTTCTCAAAAAATCTTTTTCAAAAATTGATTTTGGAAGTTTAGTAAGATGTACCATGATGGTAACTGTGAGAAACCCAAAAATATTTAGGCAGAGATACTTGCACATCCTAATATGAGAAACACAGAGTCTTATTTTAGGTACCAAAAAATGGAGAGGAGGAGGAGGAGATGATGATGATGGTGATGAAGCTGGGTCCAGATGACTGAAGATTTTGTTATTCTTGATACTGTATTCAGTGGTAATCTCTTGTTTAAACTGGGGCCTGATCTATTTAGGTTTGTGTTTTAGGTTGATTACTCTGGCACCTGGGTGGGCTATGATTTTGACAAGAGTAGAAATAAGGAGAATATTTAATTTGCTGGGGTCTTTCCCAAGAATTACCAAGGTAATTGAAGTGGAGATAACAAAGAGGTGAAAAATTGGAGAAATAAATAGGTGAAATAGGACTTAATGACTTATGTCAGATGTGAAGAGAAGGATGAAACTAGAAGGGACTCCCAAGTTTCTAGTTGGGGTCATTGAAAAGATACAGATACTGCTCAGGTAGTTAATAGTATTCAGGTTGTATTTCATGTTCAGTGAAATTTTATATAATTTATCTTATGGTCTTGTATTAGTTTATTCCAGGGCATTATATAATTTTTGTTAACATGAGAGAGTTCTCTTTTTCTCCTTTAAAATTTTATTGCTGTTGTAAAAAGAAGATGCTGATTTTTGATACATCTTTTATCCAGATCCTGACTAAAATCTCTTACTAATTTTTATAGAATTTTGCTTACTCTCTTAAACTTTCTTGCTATATATCATCTGCAAGTAATAATTTCATCTTGTCCAGTATTTGTTGTCTTTAATTCATTAGTGCAAAAAAATGGAATAATCAGGTTGATACTGAACATCTTTGTCTTATGATTTAATTGAATGGGAATGACCAGTATTTTAACACTTAGTATAATTTGTGCTATTGACTTGTAATAGTCTTTCAAATGTTTAGATTCCCCTTTATTTATACCTGTTGTATGTAAAGATTTGCCAGTGTCTACTTAAAAAAATTATCAAATATCTATATTTATAGATCTCATTTTCCACTTTAACATGATAAAACAATGTATTGTGTTGCTTTTTTGTTCTTGGGATAATAGTAGCTAACACTTATTGAGCATTTGTTAGAAACCAAGCACTATACTAAGAATTTTATACTTACTAATTAATCTTCTTAACAACTTCATTCTTTAGGTATTATTATGATCTCCATTTTATAGATGAAAAAAGTAAGGAGAGGTGAAATAATTTGCCCAAGTCATAAAGATAATAACAAATCTTTGCTATGATGCACATATTTTGTTCAGGATTTTGTATTTGAAATTTTTTCATTAATTTTTTCCTTTCTCTTTTGGAATTTGGGTTATATGTTACTTTTGAAAAATAAATTAGATGTTTTCTAATCTTTGTGCTGCAGAATGAGAATCACATAGGAATCAGCTGATCCTTGTAAATTGTATACAACTGGCCTATAAAATCAAATAGCTGATTTAGTGGTAGATCTTTTGAAAATATTTGAAGTACTAATATGGTTATAGATCTGATCATTTTTTCCTTACTGAACTTCTAGGGGTTTATCTACTTCATTCAACTTTTCAAGAACCAACTTTATTCTTTTTCTTTTTTTCAGAATAACTAATTTTACATTGAGGTTTATTCCATCCATATACATGTTTTTCCTTTATTTTTATAGTTTTTTAAAGTTGAATGCTTTAGTAGATTTACATATATTTTTTTTTATAAAGGACATTTATGTCCACAGATTTTAAAAAGACAGCAGCTCAAGTGGGTGTCTGTATTTCACTTCATTTTTTTAAAATTTTTATTTATTTATTTTGGGAGAGAGAAAGATGGAAGGAGAGGCATCTAGAATCCCAGGCAGGCTCCACACTGTTAGGAGCCTGATTTGGGGCTTGGATCTCACAATCATGAGATCATGATCTGAGCTAAAATCAAGAGTCGGACACTTAACCAACTGAGCCACCCAGGTGTTTCTGTATTTCACTTAAAAACTCAGTTAAATTAGTTTAACCAAGAAAAAAAAAGTTTAAATATGAATATTTCTTCATTCTCAAAGGGTTTAGATTCTGTTAGACAAATAAGAATATGTGTTATTAGAAATGGGGAGTACTATAGGAACACATGATATTTTTTAGGGTGAAATATTACTATATTCAAGGTTGGGCTTAAAATACCTCTTCTCCATATATATATATATGCACACACACATATATACACACACATATATATGCATATATATACACACATATATATATATTTGCTATCTGTTGTGTTTGCACAGAAGTTTTCCCTAATTTATAATTCCAGAAATCTGTTAAAGGGAGTTAAAAAAAAATTGCTTAGGATCTTACAACTCAGTATTAGGGCTGTTCTTTTTTCTTTTGGAAAAACAACGTATCTTCAATACTGAAGAGTAAAACAGATTTTTTTTTTTTTTTTAGGGAGAGCTCTAGCTGGAGAGAGGGGCAGAGGAAGGGAGGGAGAGAGAGAGAATCTCAAGCAGGCTCCATGCTCAGCATGGATCCCACGACCTTGGGATCATGAACAGAGCTTAAACCAAGAGTTGGACGCTCAACTATTGAACCATCCAGGCACCCCATAAAATGGGATTTTTAAAAATGTTTACTTATTTTGAGAATGAGAGCACGCACGAGTAGGGGAGGAGTAGAGAGAGAGATTCTCAAGCAGGCTCCACGCCCAGCATAGAGCCTGTTGGAGGGTTCAATCTCACGACTGTAAGATCATGACCTGAGTCAAAATCAAGGGTTGGATGCTTAACTGACTGAGCCACCTAGGTGCCCCTGAAAATTTTTAATGTCTCATGACCAGAGCTTAAGTCCTGTTAGATAAATCAGACTGAGTGAAGATAACGAATTTGTGACAGAAGTGCAGAGTTTGTAAAATACTAAATGTTGTAGTATGAGAATTGTACCAAGAGTGTGAACAAAGAGCTAATTGTTCATTCACCCACCATACATTTAATGAGTGCTTGAGTGGTAAGTACGTTTCCATGTACTAGGGTTATGGCAGTGAATCAAATAGACAAAAAATTTCTATCCAACTAAAACTTTTATTTTAATGAGAGATATAGACAACAAATAAGACCTATAAATATATGAATGTAGGAAGTGCTATGGAGGAGAAGACAGGGAAGTGGGAAAGGAAGTATCAGGATGGAGTGTTGGAATTTTAGGTAGTGTGGCATATTGTTCAGTATTTGCTGCATAGCAGATCACCTCAAAACTCAGTGGTTAAAACCATGAGCATTTATTTCTTGCTCACCAGTCTTTGAGTTGACTGCAGTTAGTCTGATCTAGACCTGACTCGGCTGAGTGGCTCTGCTTTAGCCATTTTGTAGGGAGAAGGCAGTATCTACAGCTCAGTTTGAGTTGTGTTTCAGTGTCTACTAGACATCCAGGATATGCTGTCGAATATATTATTTGTAGTTAAAGGAGAGATCAAGGCTGAAGATAAAAAAATAAAGCCTTGAGCCTAAATGATAAAGGGTGAGTATGGATAGAAAAGACTAAACCACAGGGTACTTAAATATTTAGAGGAAACAACAAAGAACAGTGAGTAGTTGCCAGAAGACAGAGGCCCTGTCTTGATTCCATGGTTATCTACAGGGATAGTTTTACAGTAGTATAGGCTACTTTTGACCTGTAAAGGAGGACTCTAGGTTGGCCGAGAAGGCAGTCTT
Organism: Cryptoprocta ferox; assembly: GCA_028646485.1. Taxonomy (NCBI): domain Eukaryota; kingdom Metazoa; phylum Chordata; class Mammalia; order Carnivora; family Eupleridae; genus Cryptoprocta; species Cryptoprocta ferox. Next base: position 51,972,654 of record CM053573.1, read on the forward strand.
AATTTACACACCAGCTCCGTCTTTACTTCTCCTTCTGAGGACTTGAGGTATGCAGAAGAATGGTGGCTTCATTCTTTGAGTCAATATTGAGTGCTTAAAGTGTACCAGGTGCTGTTGTAGGTACTTGGGATATATAGCAGAGGGATTAAAAAAAAAAAATTCCGGACTCTGTGGGGCTTCTATTCAGTGGGGACATGAGGCCAGATGTAAACTAGGAGATTATTAAGTAGGCATAAACAGCAGGTAGAACAAAAGTTTTATTGGCCCGGGTTCCAAAGATTCAAGGCAAAGAAATTCAGTGGTAGAAAATTGGCAGAGGTCTAGGCATGGGCTCATTTGGATACCTTGTTTCTACTATAGTAAAAACAATTCAAATATTAGTATTAAATTGATATTGCCCTTTATGCAGAGCCAGAAAACAAACTCTAGAATTAATGTCAACTTTAATTTTTCAGAAATTTCAACACAAAGATAAAACATATATTAAATAAGCCAAAATTACTCTTTTCAGTTATTGTTTTTTTCCCAATCAAGTGTTAAAATTCAACTTATCTCTAAATGATTTGCCAAACTGTGAAATTAAGTGTTTCACTTTTCAAATAATTCCTGTTTTTTTGTTTTTGTTTTTGTTTTTCCTGCACATTTCACAGAATTCAACTTTAGTCTAAGTACATGGTTTGGATAATTTGGGTAAATGGTTTTTACCCCGTTTTCACATCTAATTTCATATCTCTGTTATCAGAAGGTTGCCTTTTTTCTTAAACAAGTATTATCCATTGTTTCTGAATCTTAATTTTTAGATAAAGGTGACATAATTTTATTATAAATTAAGGTTCAGTAATCATTTTTAATTGTAACTAGTATTTATTGAAGACCTACTTTGTACAGAGCCAAGTCCTTTGGATATCTGATTTTTAAATTTCTGGTCTTTCAGAAAGTAGATACTATTATGTTCATGAAAGGGGGAGATAACTGTTTCTTGAATTAAAATACGAAGCCATTTTCTAAGATAGGGGCATCCAAAGTGTAATATGCACACCTTGGGACATGTGAAGCTATTAGGTGTGGGAACAATTAGAAATTTTACTTATTTTAATCTCTTTTATATTAATGTCTCCATATAATTTGTAAATGAATTGCTATTCATGTACTTTCAGTGTATTCTCAGATTTATTGGTTTAGATACATGTGATCAAAAAAGATTTGGAGACTTCTCCAAAATTGTTAACCTTAACAGAGCATTTAGACACATATTAATTATTCATTTTAGTAGCACGTGTAGTACCTGGCATTTTTCTGAATTGTTTTCTTGAATAAGTGGATTCTCTTAGCAAAAACTGATGAGAATAGTATTTTATGAAATATTAAGATGTCATGATTATCTTTACAGTATCATTTACTAATCAGTAAGATCATGTAAATAGTTTTGTTTCTGAGTATTTGTCTTTGTGCATATTATTCAGTTTAGCTCAAAATTGAACACCAAGCTTAAATAAAGTTAAATATTACATTTAATGGGACATAGTGGAAAGAACTTGGAATTTGGAGTTAGTGAAACTTGGGCCTGAATTTCTGCTTTTATTGATTTATTAGCAATATGAACTCTCAGACTCTCAGTTTTTCACTTTTTAAAGTGACCTACCTTCTCAGCTAAACCCTTCTTACAAATATATGTCTTTCTGAGATAATGAGTCTTCTTACATTGGTGGATCAGTTTGGATTTGGGTATTGTAGGCCTTGTCATTGGTGGTGAGAGAGTCAAGTTCATATTATGTCCTCTACTCCCTGCTTATCATCTCTACATGTGTCATGTCTCTCCATTCTGTCTTGTTTTCTTTCTTTCATTATTGTCTAACAACAGTAATGACAACATTGCTGAATACATTACATTGGAAAATTTCCTTAGTGGTAACATGCTCCTTCCAAGGGTTTCTAGCTGCCTTTCTGAACAGTGTAATTTTGGCAGTATTACCTGTAAATAAAAGGAAACTGATGGGTATTTTAATATCTGGATTTTTTCCAGGTAAATCCTAACCTGTGTGTACTCATTGTAGGTACGTTCCAAATATTAAAAATAAATTAATATATATTCTTTAGGTTTGCTGTGTAAGTCCTAAACTGACTGGATAGGTCTGAGGAGAATTAAAAACCTACTCCAAATGAACAAACAAACAAACAAACCTACTCCTGACAAGATGCTAATTTTGACAAAGATATTTCCTATTTTGGCAGATTTATAAGGAAGAGTGCTTTTTGTACATTGCAGGGTTCCTCCTTTCTGATACAAGCTGCCAGACAGTGCCGATAATGATTTTTTCAAGATGGCAAGAGCTGAGATATGACAGTAAACGCCCTGATCTTTTAGGGCAGGAAGGCCCTTCAGTTTATGATAACTTTTGCAAAGATTTTCCAACCATCATCCATGAGTCCTGGAGTTTGCCTAAACAAATTGTTTTTAATTTCGGGTAAAATAATGTTTGGCTACCTGTGTCTGGCTAGGTATATTCATTTTGTGGCCTTGCCAGGAAGTCAAATTAAAAAAAAATGGAAGAAATTAATGGAAAATTAGAAAACAAAATAATCAATATATTTTGTTCACTCTTAACACAGTAACAAAATACTGGTATAACCTGTTTGAGTCTGACCTGATGGTCCTAGCCATTCTTGTCTACCTGGAGCTCACACTTGAGTAATGAAGACTTCCAGGGTGCTAGAGCCACAGATCCCCTACTTTACCTTAAAAGCCACCAAGAATGGCTGTTGCTGCTTGCCTAGTAGACATAATCAGATGAATAATATTTAAAATTTTGGTTATAAGGAAACTCCCATTACTAATGTCTTTGACTTATTCCTAGAAAGCATCTTCTTCATAATCTTTTAAGCCTTTGAAGTAAGTACTGCACATATGGACCAAAACATCTCACATCTCAACTTTAAGGAATTTTTTGGAATTCTTTTGGTAAAATCTAGCAGAAGTGTTAACAAGCAGTATCAGAGTTTACGTTGTTAATAGACCCATGAACTTCTGAAATACTTCTGAAATTCAGTGCTGACATCGTAAACCAGGTGTTTTTGTTGTTGTTTTGAGAGAGTGTGAGTGAGTGGGGGAGAGGGGCAAAAAGAGAGAATCTGAGTGGGGGAGAGGGGCAGAGAGAAAGAGAGGGAGAGAATCTCAAGCAGGCTCCACACTTAGTGTGGAGCTAGACATAGGGCTTTATCCCATGACCCTGGGATCATGACCTGAGCTGAAATCAATAGGCGAGTGCTCAACCTACTGAGCCACCCAGGCACCCTATAAATCCAGCTTTTTAAAATATCTATCAAAATGTTACCAAGTTGCATGTTCAAGGTTGTTTATTGTAGCACTGTTAGTAATAGCAAAAGAAAAAAAGGGGAAAACTAGAGAGGAAGTGTTTATCAATAGTTGTCGGTGAAATGATACATTTATACAATGGCATATCACACAATGACGTGTCATATGTGCTGATGTGAAAAACACAAGATGACAAATGTGCAAATGAAGCTGCATTTGTGTCATGCGGGATATATTTGAAAAATGTGTTTTTTGTCCCAGCTCTTAAGCTCATTGTTACCATTCCTTTCCATATGGTAGCAATTCTCCTCTCCCTCAAAGTAGGGAATTGGAAGAAAAAACTGATTTTGCTGCAAATTTAAACAAAATTTATTGATGATAATGGTGGAATGACAGTAACACATTGTGCTTACTATGTGCTGGGTCCTGTTCTATTACATGTTTTAAGCATTTAATCTTGACAACCCTGTGAAGCAGGTACCATCTTTATTCTTATTTTTCAGATGAGGAAACTGAAGCACAGATGTTAATTAGCTTCAAACAAGGTTGCATAGCTAATATGCATCAAAGCAGTTCTGTATACCCTTGCAGAAGGATTCCAGTGTTTCTGTGCTCTTAACTACCAATGCTATGCAATCTCTCAACTTTTGACATTGATGAAATCTAAATGAGGTACTTTGTCATTATTTCTTGTAGACAAATGATTGATTGTAAGTATTATATAATACCAGGATAATCTTAACTGTTCTTCCTCAGAACAGTCTGTTATGTGTTTACTTAATCTTTTTTCTTTCTTTTCTTTTCTTTCTTTCTTTTTTTCTTTCGAGAGAGGCAGAGAGAAAGGGAGACCAAGAATCCCAAGCAGGCTCCGCACTGTCAGCTCAGAGCCAGACGCAAGGCTCTGTCTTGCAAACCGTGAGATCATGGCTTGAACCGAAATCAAAAGTCAGACACTTAACCAACTGAGCCACCCAGGCCCCCCTAACCTTTTCATTTGAAATCATTTAGTAAGTTCTCAACTGGGGCTTTTTGTGCCTCAGGGGACATTTGACAGTGTTTGTAGGCACTTTTGGTGCCTGAGACCTGAGAGGTGGGAGAGAGTTGCTTTTGGCACCTGTGAGATAGAAGCCAGTGGTGTTCCAAAACATCCTAAAAATGCACAGTACATCTTTCCATAAGAAAGATTCATCCAGCCTAAAATGTCCATAGTGTCAAGTTTGAGGAACCCAGATATAGTGGGCATTAGAGAAGTTTCACAACTGAATTTCTCTCCTGAAAAATACCTAGTATATTATTTTGTTTTCAGGCTAATAGCATTGAGAAAAGTGAGATGAATTTTAATGTTTTTGCACACTTGATAACTCCCTTTTTCCATCTGGCATTGTGTGATCTGTAAGGGCCAGAACTGACAAGGGTAGCAAATTCATGGGACATCTATCTACCCACACGTGAAATGTGAACTTGTTGGCTAGTTAGAGCCTCTAACTTGGTCAGATGACTTAAGATGAGCACTTGAGTGGATTTAAAAAACAGTGTGTTTCTATAATGTTGAGGCGACAAGTCCTGCAAGGTAAACATTTGAATGAACAATTAAACAATTAGAAGCAAAACTGACTGATGTGAATAAGCACAGCTTTAAAAGTGGGGTGATGGTGGAATCCTTTTATGATTTAAAAAAAATTTTGCTAATTTCAGTAGATAAGAGGGAAAGAAGGAGCTGGGAGCTCAGAGAGAGCAGTAAGAAAGGGATTTTACTATTGGATAAGGATAAGGATGAATAAAGATAAGGATGGCAGGATTTTTGTTTTTCAACCAGAAAAACAGCCTGTGGATAAAATAATTTTGCTTGATGGATAAACGTGTGCTGTAAATTGACACCGACCTTTAACTTGCCCTCTGATCGACGAGCAAGCACCTGAATATGTTCCTGTGGGTGAGCAGTCCCTCAGTTCCAGGAAGGCAGAGTGAATTTTTAGTTTCCTGCTGACAGGGAAAGCCTATTGAGATGAATACACCAGGGGAAACCAGATTCATCTTTTCTCCCATGTTAACCCTGATATTAAAGGTTTCTTTCAGCCCCTTCTAGAATGATAAGAACCTCTGGATTATTTTAGAAGCAGTGTGTTAACGTTTCAGGTCAGCTACTTCCTTTCTGTTGCTAGGCACTTGCGCCATCCTTCCCAACAGGCTGTAAAGTGCCACCGTCACCACGGCTGCTGCTGTTGCAGACGTGTTTGCCACACATGATCTGCTTAGCTCCTGGGAAATGACGGGGTTGATGACACTCTCCTGGAAAACCTTTCACCACAGAGATTCATCTCAGGTTGTATTTCTAAGCAGACTGAAAAAGCCATTAGCTTTTCTTAACTCTTAATTCAGGATCCAAATATCTTCTGATTTATTAATTAATACTATATCCTTTTCTTTTTCAAGCTGAACACTGAATAGCTTAGCAGAGGCCTTCCATCTTCTCTACCTTGTTGCCAGAGGATTTTCTTCCCTTTTCAGCCTTGTGGTCTGTGCAAACAACTGACTGAAGGAGAGCTTATCAGAAGGGGAGATATCTGTGTCTGGGCTTTTAAATTCTGGAAATGAGGGGATTGCTTTGTCTAGAAAAGGTGTGTCTTTGTATACTCTGTGAGATAATGCCTAACTTTTTATTAAAATAAACAGGGAGGTTATAGAAACCATAAAAGAAAAACAGTTGGATCACAGTCCTAGAATTCTCAAAGCCACGTCCTTTTTTATACAGTTTTATTAAAGAGATGAAACAGATCTGATCTAGTGTGAAAGAATAACAACCTCTTCGTCATTAGCGTTAGGTTAGATCTTTCATTGGTATTGAACAGAGAATGCAAATTTAAAAAGACATGATTCTGCTTTTTGAGTTTTTAAAAATAGGATTAAAACTATAAATACCTAGGAGAACTGGATTCTGCATAGGTGAATTATACTGACAGTATGACATTTTTGTTAGGGATGGGCAAGAAACTAAGGTGTTAGAAAGCTCTCTTTTAAATGAGGAAATTTATTTTTTAACCTTTTGTTAAAAGTATAGTTGACATTTAATATTAGGTTAGTTTCAGGTGTATAACATAGTGATTCATCATCTCTATAGGTTACACTATGCTCATCCCAAGTGTAGCTACCATCTGTCAGGATATGTTATTATAGTATCATTGCCTATATTTCTATGCTGTGCCTTTTATTCCTGTGACTACTCCATAACTGGAAGCCTGTATCTCCTACTCCTCTTCATGCATTTTGCCCATGTCCCTTTTCCCTTTCTCTCTGGCAACCATCAATTCTCTGTATTTATAGGTCTGATTCTGCTTTTTGTTTATTCATTTGTTTGAATGAAATAATGACTTATTTCATTTAGCATAATACCCTCCAGATCCACCCATGTTGTCACAAATAGTAAGATCTCATTCTTTTAAAATATTGAGTAATATTTCATTGCATGTGCATATATATATATACCACATCTTTATCCATTCATCTAATGGCAGACACTTGGGTTGCTTCCATATCTTGGCTATTGTAAATAATGCTGCATTTAGCAGGGGTGCTTAGATCTTTTCAAATTGGTGTTTTCAAATTCTTTGAGTAAATACTTAGTAGTAGAATTATTGGATCATATGTTACTTCTAATTTTAATTTTTTGAGGAACCTCCATACTGTTTTCCACAGTGGCTTTACCAATTTACATTCCCACCAACAGTGTATTAGGGTTCCTTTTTCTCCACATCCTTGGCAACACTTGTTAGTAAACGAAGAAATTTAGATCAAAGTGTGTGTGTGTGTGTGTGTGTGTAAATGTTTGCATTTGTGTTTTGATTAGGAAGTATCCATTGGATTGTTGGGAGAATTACCCTTGTCTCTCAAGACTTACGTGTGTAACTTAGAGCTGGTATGAGTCAAATATAGAAAATAGGTACAGGCGGTATTATAATTAGGAATATTAGTTTTGCTTATGATCCCCCAGGACTTCTTTTAGCTAGGCACCAAATTGCCCCCTTCCCTGTTAAGCTCACTGATGACAGGATACTCAGACCTCAAGGCTTATAAGGGTTCAGGTCTAGCCATTACTTCTTTTCTACGTGTTTGGTTGTCTTTTTCTGGCTTTAGGGAGAGTCAATATCATGTCAGACAGTGTTTCTTTGAGTAAATACAATCTGAATTAATAGGTGACTTGCAAATGATCTTGTGGAACATGTTTTCTTTATTTGGGAATTACCTATGCTGAACTGCATTTTAATAATGGGCCTTCAAAAGCTCTACCAATCTAACTTATGGCTGTATATTGTGTATTCTATTAGAGAAACTGGCTCCCCAGTTACTAGGATAAGTAAGTGCTTCAGAAGCAACAGATGAGAAACTTCATCAGTCTTATGCTTGGCAGCAAGACACTCTAGGCCTGTTTTCTTTATGCTGTTGCTGTCACTTTCTTTTCTTTTTCCTCAACATTTATTTCTTTGCCCCAAAGCACTGACCAATAGTTTTACACATGTTTGCTCTAATACTTCCTGGAACGTACAGAGGAATTAGGGAAATCAGCCTGGCAGAGAACAATGGTGTCTGGAGGTTTGAACTCTAAAAAAAAAACAAAAACAAAAACAAATGTGACTAATTTTATTTTATTTTTTTTGAGATATAAATATTTTTAAACTTCTATATAGAAGCATATGGGAATACTCATATCATTAACTCATTTAAACTACAATGTATATATACCTTCTTTTAAGTAATATCTTTCATGAAAATATAAGTGTTTGTAAACCTATGTGTAGAAGCATATGGGAATAGTCCTGTGTTCAACTTATTGAAACTACGCTGTGTATATGCCTTCTTTCTTGGTTTGTCTCTTTTTTTTCCCCTTTGCTCATTTATTTCTTAAATTCCACATTTGAGTGAAATCATGTGGTAATTTGCCTTTCTCTTGTCATAATACTCTCTAGCTCCACTCATGTTTTGCAAATGGTAAGATTTCATTCTCTTTTATGGCTAAATAATATTCCACTGGATACAAATACCACCTCTTCTTTATCCATTCATCTATCAGTGGACACTTGGGCTGCTTCCATAATTTGGTTATTGTAGGTAGTGCTGCTATAAACCTCAGGGTGTAAATGTGACTAATTTTAGAAGAGTTGCTCTTGGGATAATTGAGTAGAGAGCTATATAAATAGATGTACGAATAGATATTCTTTTTGTTTTCATTTGTGTTGTCACAGTTTTTTGTTTGTTTTTTTCTTTCAGGTAACATCCACAACATTAATTGATATTTCAACCAGAGAGTATACATCCCACCTTTCCTATTTTATGAAGATATAGAATCATGATTTGGGGGGGAAGTGGCTAAATGTTACCTTTAGAGTAAAAGAAAAAACAATTAGTGTTAATGAAGATTGCATTAAACAGGAACTCATGTACTCTGTGGAAAATAAATTAGCATACACTTTTGGGGAAGCCATTTAGCAGTATGCACCAAGAGGCTTAAAATATTTGTCTTTTGACTGAGAAATTCTACTTATGAGAATTTCTTGTAAGTGAATAATCATAAATGTAGAAAAGGCTTATGGACAGTGGAGTGATCATAAAACTATAATGAAAAAATAGGAAACAATCTAAATGTTCATCTAGGGGGGCCTGGGTGGCTCAGTCGGTTGAGCATCTGACTTCAGCTCAGGTCATGATCTTACAGTCTGTGGGTTCAAGCTCCGCGTCAGGCTCTGTGCTGACAGCTCAGAGCCTGGAGCCTGCTCAAATTCTGTGTCTCCCTCTCTCTCTGCCCCTCCCCCGCTCGTTCTCTCCTCTGTCTCTCAAAATAAAATAAAGACATTAAAAAAACTTAATAAATAAAAAAAATAAATGTTCATCTATAAGGTAATGGTCTAAGAAACCCCAGTCAGCCAATTCTTGTGTAACCATTGAGAATACATATTAGGAGTATAACATCACATGAAATATGCTTTTGATATAGTGTTCAGTGGTGAAAACCATAATATAGAATGCCATTTATCCAGTATAATTATAAATTGGTAAAATATACATATGCTTGGAAAAAGTAAAATATTAAAATGTAGGTAGTGACTTCTCTTTGGATGGTGAAACTATGTAATTTTCATTTTCTTTTACAACTATTTCAGAATTTTCTTTAATGATCATGTATATTTTTATAGTGGGGGAAAAGAATGTAATCCTTCTGCTTGACCACTAAAAATATTACTTTTCTTGCAGCTTTAAACATCAGTAGTAAAAGTCTGTAAGCATTGGAATAAGACTTTTGCAGAACAACATTGTGCAGCATGGATTCTCTACCAGAAGAATTTTTTATGAGGTAAGAGATAGGTTGACAAAAACGAACCATATTTGTTGCATTTGAAGACACAACATTTTATCCTTTCCATATAACTGGGAAGCTAGTATGGATGAGATACCTTTATGCTTCAAAACAATTTAGCAACTTTGATTAGTGGGGGATGTAGACTGGGGGAAATCTAATTTCAGAAAATTTCTTGTAAGTACCACACTCTGGCTAAAATCTAGTTCTAGCTTTGCTACATTCTAGGTGTATAACTTAAAACAAGTTACTTAACCTCTCTGGACATCAATTTATCCATCTTAAAGTGACTGCCGTAGTGACTGTTAATGCACCTTCCTATTCTAATATGCCAAGAGCATGGTTTGATTCTGTTAATGTATATAGTTCTGTATTAAGTATTACTAAAGTAATAAATGAATAAGATGAGAGGAAGAGGGGTAGCCAGTGGTACAGACTGAGAAGTGGAGGGCTAGGAGGAGAACCAGCAGCCACAAAGAATGCAGAAGTTTTCACGGAAGGTTGGAGGGTATGATGGGCAATGTTAAATAACGCAGAAAGGCCAGATAGAATGAAGAACTAGACAGAGCTGTTGTAATAACAAGTAGGATTTCGTTAGTAACCTTTAATAGAGTCATTTTAATATTGGGGAGGGAGTGAGGATTAGTTAAGCTTACATATCAAAATTTGTTAGGGAAACTGGTGAATATAGCAGCCCACGTACCACACTTTTGATTAAGAAGCTCTGAAGTAGGGTTTGGACATCCAGAGTGTTCAGAAGCTTCACAGGTGATTTTATTTTATTTTATTTTATTTTTAATATTTTTTATTTATTTTTGAGAGACAGAGAGAGACAGCGTGAGCAGGGGAGGGTCAGAGAGAGAGGGAGATACAGAATCTGAAGCAGGCTCCAGGCTCTGAGCTAGCTGTCAGCACAGAGCCCGATGCGGGGCTTGAACCCACGAACCGCGAGATCATGACCTGAGCCGAAGCCGGACGCTCAACCAACTGAGCCACCCATGCGCCCCCACAGGTGATTTTAATAAGCATCTGGGACTGAGAACTGTTGGCCCGAGTGGGTGATCATGAAATGGAGTTAGCAAGTAGGGTATGCATTTGAGAACTTTCTGTACTCTTCTACAAACATTGAGAGGCTTCAGAGTACTGGTGCACTATTTCTCATTCCTTGACCACACAAGAAAATTCCTTATGTTCCTTTTTGAAGTGGGACTTAGAAGTGGATGAAAAGACAGTTAAGAGGTTTTTCTTTGCGATGACATTTTAAAGAGCAATACTTCTTGTGAAGTATTGTTTGTGTGTATAAATCATCTTTTGTTGAAACTGTCACTATGTGGAATACTGTACTGTTTATCTGTCCCAATTTCCCGACAAAATCTGTAGGCACATAGTGGATGATAAATGATGGTCTATGAAATGAATACATAAATGTGAAGTAAAATAGGATAATTTTTATAAAGTACAATCCTGAGTAAATGAATTGATAGGTTTCTCACATCAGTTTTATCTCTGCTAGTGTATAGAATTAAGAAGATCATTATGTTGTGGTTCTTATGGGCCCAGTGTCATGGTTCTGTATGTAGGCAAAAGCAATAAGTAATATTTTCAGTTCTCTATGTAACACTATATATGTCTGCATTTCAAACCAGTGCCAGAAGCAAAACTTGTCAAGTTATTCCTTTTACAAAAATAGTTAATTTTTAAATATGATATCCTCCTTCAATTTTAAAAAATCATTTTGAGAAATTGGAAGACTTTAAGACCAGGAACCTGAAACAAAAAATAAAAGGATCTACATAAGATAGGTCCTTTCCAAACCTTTATTATCTTCATAAATGCTTGCACATAAATGCTTGCACACACAAAACATCAGCCTTCTTAAGATCCTTTTTTCTTTATACTGAAGCAGTTCTATAAAGTTAAAATTTTCCCGTTATTTTGGTCTGTTGTGTGTCTGTTCAAGAAAAGTTTTTTTACATTAGCCTTCAGTTCTATTTACCATCTAGTAAGGGCAGAGTATAATTTTTTTTTTCTTTAACTTGAGTCCCTAAAAGATATGACAACTACCACTATTATCAGTCTTTGCTACACATTGTTTACACTTTGGAACTTTCAGACAAATTCACTTGTTAGATTCTTTACTACTAAAATTTAATTGTGTTCTTTGTAAGGAGATACCCTGAATATACCTTTCTTTTTCATTTAAAGTAGGGATCCTCCTGTGGAGGGGCAGACTAAGGAGGACATCAAGAATAAGTTAGAAAAATCAACTGATCAACTGGTAAGGGAAGATTTAATTTTTATTGTTAATTAGTAATGAGTAATTAGGTATGACAACATAATTCTAAATCTAGTGAGTTAAACTATTAAAAATTTGGGGGTGAGGCTACTTTCCTTCCTTCATAAGTAAAAGTATGGTCATAATGAAATCTCTCTGATAATTGATACTTATGTCTCAAAGTTATTATAAGCACCAATTCTCACTAGAAGTTAAAATTAGTAGGTGATTGAATTGACTTTCCCAGAACATCCCAACAATCAGTTTTAAGAATCCCTTATTTGTCTTTTAAAAGCAAAATCCAAACAAAATGAAAACTATACACATGCAAAGAAAACACACACACAGAATTTTATTTAGTAAGACACTTCAGAGTTGTTTTGAAATTAATTCTCTTTCCTGTTTTTATCTTTACTATTAGAACTTCCAGTTCAAAATGAAAGAGAATAACTGAAGTGTACATTAATATAAAGCTCATATTGCCGATGACAATATATTTTATGGTAGCTTAAAAAATATATGTATATATAAACACACATCCATCCACATATATGAATATCATGTGCTTATATTTAATGAAGGTTGGACGAAGAGCTGTTTGGCTCTTTTTAGTGCAATTTTAACCATACACATAGTTTTATATGATGATTGATGTGCGCTGTTAATAAAGTTTATAAGATTATAAAATAATATAGGAAGAGAAAATATATAAACATAATCATATTTTTCACCTGCATGAGATTATCACTATCAAAAATGTTGTAGAAAAAATACAATATATGCAGATGTACATAGAGACGTATACTTGAACCGGGGAGATTATATCCAGAAAATATATTTCTAACTATAGACCTGGAAATACAGAAATCAAATGAGGTGGAAACTTTAACCTGAATTTGGTTTAGAGGCTAAATTAATTTTGCAAAAATGATTTGAGCATCAAAGATTTTGATATCTGACTTAAAAGATGGAATTTATATAATTTATAACAACTAACTTAAATCGTATTTATAATAAGATAAAAATATTGAATAAGCATGAAACTTATAGTATGTCCTATTAAGAATTTTCATTCATGCCATAATCTTGCTTGTGTATCAATTTGGTAATTAATATTAGATGGTTTTGTGGTGATTTTTGACTGCGGAATTGACCTTTAGTTTGAAATGTGTGTGGTACTGACAGTGGTTATTCTTCTTTAGGGTTTATCTAGTTACACTGTGGAAGTTTTGTTTTTGTTTTTTTGAAAAATATAAAAGCTACAGAAAAGTTGCAAGAATAATACAATGGATACTTATATACCCTTCACTGAGATGTAGCAAACTGTTAACGTTTCCCTACATTTTTTGATGTAATTTTCATACAATGAAATAGAATAAAATGTAAGCTTATTTGTTGCATATTGATGGGAATGAAAGAATCCTAATTTAAGACTCAAACCCAGAAGGGAAGAGTAGGCAGATAGTCCTACTGTGGACTTTATTGATTCCTAGTCAATATCCTGGGTAATTCTAGTCTGTTGGAGACCTGATGGTTAAGGAATCACCCCCACCAGGGCATTTCAGTGACTGAAGCTTTGCATTGCCTCCTTAGTAAGAAGCTGTCTGCTCTGATTATCAGAGATCAGCAACGACATATTCATATTCCTAAAGTTTAAACAGTGTATAGGAACTGTGGTATCTTGTTAAGATTTGAAGGAAGGCCATCATCCAGGCACATCTCCATTTCTGTTGCCCACACGTTCCTCACAACTAACGTTAATAAATAATCCAGCAGGACTTGACTGTATAGCTATTGATTAACCATTAATGATGGCTTTATGTAAGAATGAGTTCCTGTAGACCGAAGATTATGATGACTTACTCAGTTCTGACTGAATTAAGAGTCATTCTATTTTACTACTTTGTTTATAACTATTACAAGTCTACTTATTTTTAATATGCTGTGTGTTTAGTAGCTAAAGCATCAGTCACATTATAAAAAGTACTTAGATATAGCTTTCATATTATTGTGTGGAATAATCTATGTGATATTTAAACTTAGCATTTTTTATGCCTTACTTTAGTGGATCAATTCAATGCATACTGTGTATTTCTCATGGCAACCATTTTTTAAGGCCTAATTCACATTTAAGCCTAAAATTGTTGATGTTTTCCAACCCACTACCCTATAAAAATGGTATAATTATTCTCATCTTAAAATACCTACTTTCATTTATAATTTTCAAATGAATTTATGATTAATATATTAAATGAATGTATTAAATGAGTATATCAAAGCTTCTTTAGTTTTAGTCTTAAATTTCCTGCTATGTTTTAAGTTCCTTGAAAGCAGAGAGAATGTCTTATTCTTACTTGGATTTTCTATAGTACTGTCACAGTGATTTACATATAGTATGTAAAGGCACCTTCTTTTTTTTAATACTTTGGTCTTAATATTAGAGTAATATGAATGTGTATAATTGTGGAAAGTTTTAATTCATAATGTCTTCTAGGATAAACAGGAGAAGGACACACCTACCGATCTTGTCCCTGTTAACCTACTAGTAGAGATGAAGAAGTTATTGAATGCAATTAGTGCTCTACCAAAAGGTGTGGTCCCTCACATCAAGAAGTTCTTACAAGAAAATTTTTCCTTCCAAATTATGCAGGTAAGATTATAATTTGTTCTTTAGGGCAGAAGTGCAACTCTGTATATGACTCTCCAGGGAAAACATTCTATGTGCCTTTACTCTCACACTACTACTACCCTCACAACACTTTTGACACTAGATGTGTGGATTTATTCCCACCCCAATTCTCCTATAGTAACTAGGCATCCTACAAGTCAATTCAATTCTAATACTATCTATCTAGAGTTAGTATCAGATCCCACAGGTTAAGGGCTCAGTCCCACAAATATGCCCCCAATTCAGACACTAATCACAAGTCCTAGGTTGTCTTCAATACTTCTGACCAACTGGCTATAGATTGGGGTTCACATGACCCCTCTTGGGTTCCATAATTTGCTAGTATAGCTCACGAGCTCCAGAAAACACTTAATGTTTATTAATTTATTACATAATAAAGGCTATGATAAAGGATTTAAATGAAGAGCCAAATGAAGAGATACATACGGCAAGGTCTTTAAGAGTCCCAAGTACAGGAGCCTCTGCCTCTGTGGAGTTGGAATGTGCCACTACTCCCCTGGAATGTGGATGTGTTCACCAAGCTGGAAGTTCTTTGAACCCTATACTTCCAGGATTTTCGTGAAGGCTTCATCATATCATATCATAATTGATCATTATTAATTCAGTGCCCAGCCCCACTCCCTCTGGGAATGGGGAATAGGGCTAAAAGCTTCCAGCTTCTAATCATGGCTTGGTGTTTCTGGTGACCAGCTCTATCCAGGAGCCTGCCAAGTGTCACCTCATTAGAACAAAAGATACTCCTATCACTCAGGAAAATCCAAGGCCTTTAGGAGCTCTGTGTAAGGACCCAGAGGCAAAGACCAGAAATTATCGGGAACTAGGAGCAGAAATCATGTATGTATGATTACTTTGCAGTGACTTTTTTCCTCCCTCCTTTCCTTCTCACAACAGTGTAGCTGAAGTCTTGAAATCTTCATCTTAACTTTTTGTGAAGGGCCTTGACTTACAGACTTTTATCAATGAAATAAGTTAGTTGGTGCTAGCCTTTCAAGAATAATGGTGAGAATGTGGTTTAGTAGCCAGTAAGCCATTGACTGTGAAGTCTAGTGTTTATTTTTATTCTACCAATAATCCATAACATGCCACCCTGGTACAGGGAATTGCTTTCAGTTTTCCTAATTTGTAAAATGTTAACAAATTTTTCAAAAATGTATGATAAAGAAAAATAATGTGGAAAACTTATTTATAAGTAAAATAAATACTATAGAAAATATACTGTAGATTTCCATCTTAGAAATAGTTTTTTTAGATAATTTGTGAAACTTTCAGCATAAAATGGATATCAGTTCCTAAATGAATGGAGTTTTTCAAAGTTAAAGAAAATGTTCTACTCATTTCTTTGTAGCCTTTAATTGGGGCAATTCCACAGTTGCCTTTTCTGTGGAAGAATACATTATTAGTTATTTCCATGAAACAAGTCAATACTATATGACTAAAATTAAAAAAAAAACTCTAAAAATAACCAAAGACTGCATACAATTATAACCTTAACTGATAATTTTCCAGTATGAATTCTGGTTTGAAACTGATAGAATCATGCCACTGTTTCCCTTTTATCTTTTGGAAATCACCCAGAAACAACAATCAGTGGCCTTTCTATATACAAACAATGGTCAATTAGAAGATACAGATAGCCACAAAAAAAGGTAAAATACCTAAGAAAACACTTAAGAAATATACAAGACATAAACTAGTATTTCTCAAAGGTTTTCCTACACCACCTACATGAGACTATCTGAACCCCATACCAAAGTCCTAAAGAATCAAAATCTCTGGGGGTAGGTCTGCAAATCTGCATTTTAGCAAGTGCTTACATGTTGATTTTTTTCACATTAAGTTTAGAAATCAATACTCTATATTAAAACTAAAGATTTATAAAACTCTAAGGTAAGAAAAGGCCAAATGAAAAGCAGTATAAGTAGGAAGATACAGTGTGATAAGGCTGTCCGTATCTCACATAATTCCAATAAAAATGACAAAAGCATGTTGTATTTTGGTTTTGTTATTACTGAAAGCTAATTCTAAAGTTCAGATGGGAAATAAAAGGAAAAATAGCCAAGAAAATTAGAAAAGTGTAGTGGAGAAGGGCTGGGAATTTGCCCATTTAGATACTAAAACTTAATATGAAGCTCTCATAAGTACTAGATTGTATTACTTGCTCCTGACTCAATGGACAAGTCTAGAAAATAGAAGAGAAATTGCAGAAGTAGACCCAAATACATACAGAACTGTTACATATGAGAAGATGAGTAAATTGATAATAATGGGAACTGGACAAATTAACAATCCCAGTAGATTTTGACATGACTCTCTTAATAACTGATAGAACATAGACACAAAATTGGTAGAATGATAACAAACTTGATCTAATTCCCACACACACACACACACACACACACACACAACATGATACCCAACAGTGGCAGAATATACATTCTTTTTTAAGTGCATTTACAAAAATTGACCATGTGTTATTCACAAAGCAAGTCTCATCAGAGAATCATAATATATAGAGCATATACTCTAACTACTGTACAATTCACTTAGAAATCAATACAGAAGGATTTTAAAAAGTCATTGTTCTTAAGTGTAACCCATGGGTCAGAAATCACAATGGAAATTAGATAAATTTTTGAACCAAATAAAAAGTGTATATCAAAACTTGAATTATAAGTAAAATATGTGTTTCAAGGAATATTTATAATTTGAAATGCATGTATTAGAAAATGAAGGAAGGTTGAATATCAGTCATCTAAACCTAAAGTTCAGGAGATTAATGGAAGAAGAGTAAATTAAAAACAAAGTGAAAAGAAGGAAGAATAAAGATATCTATATTTATTGAAATAGAATAAAAAATAAAAGAGAAAGTCAATAAAGCCAAAACTTGTTTTTTTAAAGATCAGTAAAATTGATAACTGTCTGGTAAAAATCTTAAGAAAAAAACAAAAATAATCCAAATCATGAATGAACATGAAAACATCAAAACTAATTCCATAGTCATCTAAAGAATGATAGAGAATTCTGCTACCTGCAGTGGCTGCCTGAGTTGATTTAGAGCAACCTTGCATTGAGAAGTACTAGAAAAACTGGACAAAATCTTCCCTTAGTAATGCTTCTTTGTGCTTTTCTGGTAAATCACTTCTTTTAACTAGGGACTGAGATGTTTCCAAGCTTCTGTGAAGAAGGGTCTATTTATGGTTTACCTTTTGTAGTAGATACTGTGAGTGTCCTGCACATAACTCTTGGCCCCTTGGACTCTGAGTTCAGTATGCTGTGGACAATCTCCAGTTTTCAATGTCTCTATTCCTCAAGACTTTTTTTTTTTTTTCTGGAACTATAGAAGGCTGTACTTCTCATGGCAGTTCAGAAGCCCTAAGGAATTAATATTCCCGCACCACCCCATCACCACTCAATAAGCCTTGGGAGTTCTGCAAATATCCCAGTTTTTTCTACCCTTGAGTTGAATAATACTGCAGCTTGTATTTTTCACTGTTTATAGTCTCCCTGTTGTATTAACCCCAGCTGCCCACTGTGGGTTAACTAACTTAATAACCCACCCATTAATCCATTAATTTAAAGCTTGCTTTCCCTTCCCTGTATCACATCTCTATTCCCCACCATTGTTCTCTGCACCTCCCAAATAAACTACTTGCATTCAAACTGGAACCAAAACAGACACTCTTACTCTAAGGGTATATTTTTTCAGGGTCCCCACCAAAGGATGATGTGTTTAGTAGGATCCCTCATCCTTGATAGGTCATACACTCTGTATTTTCACCCAGCTTTGTAAGTTGGCTAAAAGCTACATCTACCATCTCAGCCCCTCAGCTATAACTGAAAATGGCAATTACTTTAAGGAGAAAAGTGGTTCCAAAAGTCAGTCTCATCTCTGAATCTTGGCTCCAGAGATTTTCAGTGCCTTGGTAGCTTTCTGTTACTTTCAAAAAATGGTTTTTACATTTTGTCCAGCTTTTTTAGTTCTAAAGGTGGTGAAATTTCAGTGTTAGGTTTTATGTGACTACTCAAATTTAAGAGATACTATTGAGCAACTGATTGGATATATGAATCTGGGATTAAGTGGGTAGTTCTGAGCTTGAAATATGAACCTGGAAACTGTCTACATACTGACAGTGGATTACTTTATCTAGGGAATGTATGTGATGATGGGGAAGAGGTTCATTAAATTGAGCACTGGAGAGATTGAAATAAAGTCTCTAGTTATCTAGGAGAAAAATGGAACAGTATCGTATGCTAGAAACCAAGTTAAGAAAGTGGAGGTTAAACTTTCCACATGGATAATGGAATTTAAGCCAAGCTTGTAGGTACAAGGCCTTGGGAAATGGATGCAAAGATAACACACAGTCCTCCTTTTCATTTCATGCATGGCAGTAACAAGCTGTGATATAAATCATATATTAGCTTGGTTCCAGTCAGATCGCAGCTTATGCCTTGTCCTGGTGTGGGTATTCATGCCAGCATTCCTGCGCTTACCACAGGCTCTGGGCCGGAAGGAAGATTTTAGCTATGCTTTGAGGATAGAAGGTATGAGAATAAACTGGGATTACTAATAGAAGTGGATGTGGCCAACCCCTTGGCAGGCTTAGGAATGCTTTTTAAGTGTTTTGAGGAAATAGTTACAGAGAAGACTTGTCAGACTACTTAAAAACAAACGAGAACAATTGTATCTGGCTGGTGTGGATTTTTTTTTTAAATCCTCTCCAGATTTTCTACAACAAGCATGTATTATTTATATAATATTAGGTGTAGATATTTGCTTTAACTTAAATTTTGGACCAAATTATTTTCCACAGAGAGAAGTTGCAACTAACAGCCAGAATGGGGAGGAAATTGTTCCTGTTTTAACTTTACGTTTCTTGATAACACAACTGGAAGCAGCACTTAGGAATGTTCAGGCTACTAATTATACTGTAAGTGTTTTCTTTTGAAAGTTTGAAATAATGGATTTGGACAACATTTCTCAATGAGCGGGTAGCCAATGCATGCTTGTTTTAAGGTGTAGACCAATTTGTATTTTCCTTTTACCTCTAGAGAAAAAGTATGCATACATTTCTTTCCTTCCTGTGTCTTGTACTTTTTGATGACTGCATGTCCATGAAGAGCCTAATCTAGTCCCTTCCCTACCATAAGATTGTTCATCTTCAATAAAGAATAATTTGAACTAGTAATAATGGGCTTTCCCAATTGAAACAGAGTTATAAACTTGAGAAACTACTCCTTCCTTTCCTCCTAGTTATTAATCAGCTCCTCTTCTGATACTTCTATATTGTAAAAATTGGAACTTCTATCATCTGTTATTGAGTACTCATGCAAGATAAAATTGACAAGATATATTTGTATGTTCAGTATCAAATGATACTTTAGAAATAAATAGAAAATCTGAGGAAGAATAAACCTGGCATCATCAATAGTATAGGACAGTAAAAGGGAAGATCAGTTCTCTGAATAATTTGGATCAGTAAACTAAGTTTTGTACACATGTAGAAGATGGATTAAAGTTATCTTCAAGAAAGGACTACCCAGGGTACCAACCAAGGTGCCCAAAGACACCAAATCCCATATTATAAAGATGTGGAGAAATCATGTTTATTTAGGACTCTCGGGATGGGGGTTCTAGGTGGTGATATATACCGCCCTAAAGGAGTTGTACATGGAGTCAAAAGAGGCAACAAAAGGGAGTTTGCATTAACAAGTATTCAACAAGAACTTCGGGGATGCTGAAGATGTGCTGTTTTTCCCACTGACCAGGTTGCCAGGCAGTGAAATAAATGAGCATTAACAGATGCTGATTGCTTAGCCTACTATACTTAGGCATTATTTCAAAGATGATTAGGCATTATTTCAAATATGAGTTTTATGTTAAGAAATGGAAGAGATCCCTCTCCTGGTAGCATTGTTGAGCAGAATTGGAATCATCATGATCAGAGCAGCCTACTGCTGTATCCAAATAGCTCTCCCTGTTCCTCAAGGCCAGCAAGGATAGGTGGGGCAGCTTTGTAGGTGTCAGTGGGGTGAGGGCAGGGGACAGTTGCCAATAATATCTCTATATCAATTGAGTTCCAGTACTTGGAATAATCCCTACTAGTGGCAGTGGGGGGAGGGTAGGAAGGGAAGAGCAGAGCATGTAGGTCAGAAACATATCACATCTGTAAATTTCTGAGTTTTTTACCTTGTCTTTATAATTATAACATTACCACAATCCCACATCTTAACCCTGTTCTCAAAATGTTCTTTTTAGACTTGTATGAGCCAAAGGCTCTGTTGTATTTATTTGTGAAACCAATTTATAAAGTTACAAAATAATAGCTTACACTTATTTAGTATTTGCTATATGACAGACACTGTTCTAAGCACTTTTTGCAAAGATTAGCTCATTTACTCGTCATAACCACCCCCCCACCATTTTATAGATTCCCATTTTATAGATCAGAAACAGAAGCAAAGAGGTTAAACAATTTGCTAAATTCAGCAGGTAGTAAGTAGTAGAGTCAAGATACAAATCCATGTAGTCTTGGCTTTAGAGGCTGTTCTCTGAACTGCATTTTACCTCCTCTGCAGAGATGGAAATTTTTTGATGGAAACCAGTTTGTGAACACAAACTGATTTGGTCCCTTGACAGCAAATTTGCATGTCTATTTGCACAGAGGTAAATTAGAAGCCAAACTTCTAACACCAGCCGGTCACTTCATAAATGTGTACTGTTGGCCATGAGAAGTATGCTAAGTAAGAGAATACAGTTAGATCAGTAAAGAAAAAGACTTCTATCCTGCAGGTGTTTATCATCCCTATGTACCTGCAAAAATTCTTGTTTATGGGACAAGTCTTGTAAAAAAATGTGACAAAAGACAGGGTTATGATCTTAAGTCAGTAGAGAGCTTATGAACAGAATGTACAATATTATTCACCATGGACAATGTTTAAACTTTTTATTTGAGATAATTTTAGATGCACAGAAGTTGCAAAAATATAGCTGTACAATACAGAAGTGCAGAAAGGTTTTTGCATACCCTTCATTCAGTTTTCCCCAATAGTTACATGTTACATAACAGTATATATTATCAAAACCAGGAAGTTGGCATTGGTACAGTGGCTTTTGTGTCCGGAGTCTCTAAGACCACTCTCCTGAAGGACTCCAGGGACCCAGAATGTAGTTGTACTCACTGCTACATCTGTATGGAGATCCTTAGCCATTTGTAGCATGTGGGGGCAGGAGGGGGAAGGAGACAATAAATACTGATGGCTTTCATTTTCTTTAATCACACTCTGATGTTTTATTTTGAGATTATCAACTATCCTGTTTCAACCCTGACAATTCTTCAGGGTTGAATTGTCAAATACATCTAAAATGTATTGGCTGTTTCTCTTATTAGATGATTGATAACATAATGATAATTTTTACTTTTTTAAATAATTACTAAGTAACCTAGGATATTTAATTAAGCTTACTATACTGAAAAGTAGCTTTGTCTAAAGAGCCAATTACATTTTTTTCTTTTTAGGCACATCAGATTAATATTGGTTATTATCTGACATTATTATTTTTGTATGGAGTAGCACTCACTGAAAGAGGAAAGAAAGAGGTATGTAGCATGTGTTATTGCCTATTGTAAGCATTTTCACATACAGTAACTTGATTTTAACAAATTAAAATGTTGATTTTAGAAATTCTCTAAATGTTCATTTTAAAACATTGGCTAAAGAAGATCTTAAGTTCTTCTGTAAATAAGTATTTTAATCACTGAGTATATTATCTATGTGATCACATAAAGAGATCCTACAATTAGAGATGTGAATAAATGCCTGAATTACTGGATCAATATTCAAGCTGCCCTAATTTCTCCAGTTTGGAAAATAATTCTTGTAAAAGAAAAAAAATGCTTTATACATCAGGCAAACCTAGTTTTATGTTACTACAGGATTATACAGAAGCAGAGAATAAATTTCTAGTGATGAAGATGGTGATCCAAGAAAATGAAATTTGTGAAAATTTTATGTCTTTAGTTTATTTTGGACGTGGTTTGCTTCGATGTGCCCAGAAGAGGTAAGGGTTTTAATAAATGGGTAGATCTTGCCTTTCAACTTTTAGCATTGTGACATGGATAAAGTTTCTGCAGTATACCAGGTATGATGACATTTGTGCTCTTCTGGGTCTTCTTCACCTGTTCCTATAGATAATAATTTCTTTAATGTATTTGAGAATATTAAATACCAAACATAACAGATCATGGCAATAAAAGGCAGTGTAGCAAAGACATTAGGAACATAGGCTTTGGAGTCTGACAGACCTGGGTTTAAATCCATTTTCTATTATGTATCTAATCAATGACTCTAAGAAATGTAGTGTTGGTTAGCCTTACCTTTTTTATCTATAAAATGGAAGTAATGATAGTGCCAACCGTTTAAGAATGTTGTAGATGATTAAGTGCTCAGGGAGCATCTGGGTGGCTCAGTCGGTTAAGTGTTAGATTCTTGATATCAGATCAGGTTATGATCTCACAGTTCATGAGATCGAGCACTGTGTTGGGCTCCGTGGTAACAGAATGGAGCCTGCTTGGGATTCTCTCTCTGCACCCCCCTTCTCTCTAATAAACTTAAAAAAAATAAGTGCTCAGAACACAAAAATGCTAGGCTTCATAAATAAATGCTGGTTGTAGTAATTAATACTATCACCAGTTGAATAGGTGTTTAAGGTATAAATGAGCTTTTAAAGCATTGAAAGGGCCCAGATGCTGTGTTTGGGGAACATTGGGGATCATATGTTTAGTGAAATTGTACAGGGGAACCAATATGGATTATTTGTTTCCTTATTTGTATCCTTAGCCATTTGTAGCATAATTCATTAATTTTATTTGCTAAGAATATATCATATTCTAGAGACTGTGCTAGTGTTGGGGATACAATAGTGTGCAAAACAGTTCCTATCTTCATGTAACTGACATTATAGTGAACGTTATAGACCTTAATCAAATAATCAGTTATACAACTAATCAATTTTGAAATATAATAAAGAGCTAGGAAGGAAAATACAGTGAATAATTAAAGTTTTTACTGGGCCCCCAGTCTGATTCTGGGAATCAGAAGTCTTCTTGAGGAAATAATGGTTGACTGAGATTTAAGAGATGAATTAGGCAGTTGTTTAAATCCTTATGCAGGATTACTGCTGTGTCCAACCATGGGATTCCTAGAAGAGTCATCTTTGTGGTAGTCACCTGATGCTTTGTAAGGTTTATCGTCTATCCTCTGGCATGCTTGTTTTTTACTGGGGTACCCAGAAGACTTCCTGCTTCCCATTTACTAGCATGATGTCATCAATGTTGTGGACCAGTGTGATTTTTTGTAGAATTTCAGGATGATCAAAATCTCTTTAGTCTATATTGTAGAGAGAATTCTCATAGCTGTGAGACAAGACAAAGAACGTGTATTGCTGTCCTTCCCTCACATGTGTGAAGTATTCTTTAGTCTCTTTACTGATGGGCATTGGAGAGAATCTGTTTTCCATTATCACAGATACTAGAAAGCCCAGTCACATGACAGCATCATTGACTTTCATCCCTGGCCTATCGAAAACAACCACCACTGAGCTGCTTGAAAACCCCGCTTTAATAGGTAGAGTGTCCTCTGGGCCTTTCCAGGGAACTGTATCTAGTAGTGGCTTCTCTGGTCTTAGGTAGTAAGTCCATTATAATATCCTTACCTCCCTGAGATTTCTTTAATACTCTGCCCCCAAATTTCCTGCATCTCCGTCTCAGTTACTATAGGTCATTGTTGGATCCAAGCTTCAAAGTAGCCTTCTCAGCAGCATGGTGTCTTAGGTGTCCTAGCTAGGAAAGTAAATCTTGAATTGTGGAAGAGTCGTCCCATATCAACATACACTTCCCTATCCAGTTGTATATTTGTCTATTGGGTCAGCACTCTTAAGATCCACTCCCACATATGTTTCTTCTAGTACATACTAGTCAAGTTCTGCAATTCTTAGGGTGAATAAGCTTTTTATTTCTGGGAAGGAACTTTGTTTTCTTACTTGGGCTTTGTTTATACCTGACCCTAGAGTTATTGGTCTATGGGTAATGAGCGCAGATGGGAGAGGATCTTGAGAAGGAAGGGCATTATCTTTTGAGGTATGAACATCAGATGATACTTTTGCTTGGTCAGTAAAGGGATTCTGAGACTCCTTGTCAGCCACAGGGTTCAAGGCAATTTAAGGATTTTACTTAAATGTCCCCTTTTCAGCCCTCAGGGTCTACTTGTTCCCCATCAGAGCCCTGATTTTAGCGTATTAGTCCTGCTGAGGCAGTGTTTTTAGTCTTTGCTGTTGTTCTAACCTTATAATTAAATACTGGGCCTCATTTTCAGAACAGTTTGCCCTTATTAGAGTTGGTAAGTTTTTTTTTAATGTTACCATAGAGGCCTTTTAGCTTTTACAGAGTGTCCTGAGTTGGTAATAGTCCTGTCAAGGAGGTACATTTGGTCTCTTTTGCAGTTTGTTTCACCTTGTGACTAAATCTGGCCTGATTTTCAGCACAGATTATCTTTATGGCTGCAGGAGATGAGAGTCTCTTTAAATGCTGCCATAGAGTCCTGTCTTTCACAGTGTGCCCTAAGTCAATAGTTGGCTGACCTGTGACTGTCATTCTCTTTCTTCAAGGCTTCCAAGACAGTAGACAAAAGCCAACCAACTCTACAGTCCCTTTAATTACCAAGGCCCCCATACTGTTCAAGCTTGAGCTACTACATAATCTATTGCCTCCCCTTCCACCTGTATTTCATCCCAATCTACCACAGGTGAGAGTCCTAGTATTTGTATTTCTATAGCATGCCAGAGGTTATCATCACCCTACTTACCACAAAAAAAATAAACTAAAAATGAGTTGCTCATTGTCTTAATGATAAACTATCTAGTTACAGAGTCCCATTCAAACTAACCTTGTTTTAAAATGCCTTACAGATATAATGGAGGACTGCTAGAATTTCATAAAAGCTTACAAGAAATAGGAGATACAAATGACCGTTGGTTTGACATAGATCCTACAGAAGGTGAAGATTTACCTACAACTTTTAAAGTAAGAAATTAAAAGCAACGTTTCATCTGTGACTAATCAGAATCCTCTTTGGTGAAGTGTGGTCGGTGCTAACTTTGTCATATTCTATAGCAAGCACATTCTTTTATTGGAAATTAGCTTTTTGTTTAAGAAACAACATTGGTTTGTGAAGAATATGAATATGATTCAACACATAGAGAGAAGTGAGGTAGCTGTGTTAGCAAATAACAAGATTTGTTACTATTTAAAAACAAGAAGATTAAAAGCTGTACAGGTCCAGAGCTAAATGTGATAGTTAATTAACTTCTTTTTTTTCAAATTATATTTACCATTATTTTGTTGTTGATTTAAATTTAAAAAGTACTAGGAAAACTTAAACTTATTTCAGAAAATTTGAAAAATGTATAAGTGCTGAAAGATCAAATTTATCCATAGTTCTTCAAAAGGAGAAACTAATGTTAGTATTTTCATTTATGTTTTCCAGACACATATGTATGAACACTTATACCCTTTATTTTTAGTAAATTGGTATGATGTTATATATATTGATATATAGTTTAGAAATATATACTCCTGAGTTTCCCAGTAATTAGATTAGTCTACAGTGTGATTTGTTTTCATGGTTCATCATAAAATTGTGCTTTAATTTGCATAACCAGTTTCATGCTGTTGAATATGCAGTTTATCCTAAACATTCCAGTTTTTCACTATTATGTAAAGTGATCTTTGTGCATTTCCCACATAATTCCCATAGAACACATTTCTAAAGGTGGAATTGTGAAGCAAGTCTTTTAAACACTTGTGAACCTGTTGATATTTATCTTGATATATCCTCTTAGAAAGTTTGTACCAGTTTGTATTTTTAAGGCAAAGTATGAGAGTTTCTATTTCCCCACATTTTCTTGGCATTCTTTCCTTTTGGGGTAACTTTTATCCATCTTTTAAGCCATATTAAAGTCACTTTTTAATTTGTTTAATATGAAAATAGCTACACTGAGTTTCTCTGGGTTAGTGTTTGAATGACGTCTCTCTTTCCAGACTTTTACTTTAAACCTTTCAGGATCCTTATATTTGGGCTGACGTTAAAGCCAGATGCATTCCTCAAAGCAGATGTTTTGTAAAAATACAAAATTCAAGTTTCAAGTAAGCTATAATAGGTCAAATTGTATATATCTAATAATGGAGCTAATAAAATGTGTGGGACAAAAACTGATAGAACTAGAAGGAGAGACCGAAAACTCTTCACTCTTAGCGTACTATTTTAATGTAGCTCTCTCAGTAATCAATAGAATAAGCAGTTTTTGGCATTTATCAGGAAAATCACATGACTTTAAACCTAGACTTAATAATGATTTTATATATTATTTTTAACATTGAATTTCACTGCTTGCCTAAAACAGGTCCTACTTGGTCTTAGTTTTCTCTTTTTCCTCCTTTTAAAATATTTTTTGTTATTATCCAAACTTTTTTTAGTGATTTTTTTTATTTCATGCAAAATAATACATGTATACAGTTGGTCAAATATTAGAAGACTTAACATTAACAGTCTGTGGTCCATCAGCTTTAATTGTAGTTCCTAACTAAAGAAACCTTCTTCCAACTCCCTAGGCATTTTTCTTTGATATTTACCTATATATTTTGAAAAGATGTAGTGCTTTTTAAATATTTATCCATGGTAGATATTATCTTTGACTTCCTATTATGGCAGATGAGGAGGGTTTATTAGTTCTCTTATACCTCCCCTTTACACATACACCTCTCTTTCTCCATCCTACCAATAGTCATACGTTTCTATTAAATTTGCCTTAGGTTTTTATTTTATTCCTTGGAATATCCTTCACTTCTATGTAGAATCCTCTGTTTCTTTGATCTCATGCTTTCTTTTTAGGTTTAATCCCTTGTTTTGGTGGTATAGCTCCTTCAGCAACTTCCTAGAAAAGGGTACTTGATTGAGAGGTAAATTGAGATCTTTCAAGTCTTCAAAATAATTTTTTTGTACACTTTATTTGTATCTTGCCTGGGCATAGAATTGTAGGGTGCAAATTATTTTCCTTTATGTTTTCAGTGTGTTTCTGTTATTTCTTTGCTTCCAGTAGTACTTTTGAGAAATCTAATGTTCTGATTCTCAATCTTTTCCTTGTAACCTGTTTTGTTTTTTTTCTTTCTGGGAGTTTTTAGGGTATTCTGTGTTCTCTAGTGTTCTGAGCTTATGTTTTGAAAATGTTCTGGTACATTCTAAAAATTTACTTATTTGTTAATTTCTTCATTTCCTTTTTTCTTTCTGAACTGTTTATTATTCAGATACTTGACATCCTGAACTGAATCTCGGATTTTATTATTTTTTTCCTTATTTCTTACTTTTTTTTTGTGCTACTTTCTAGGATATTTTCCTCAGCTTTAGCTTTCTGCATAGGGCTGATATTCAGCCACTGCACACTAGGGCTATCGTATTAGTTATTATAAATTTAAAATATTTACATACTGCTTCCAAAAATAGTTGCTGCCATGAGTTTCTTGGGCACCCAGCCATCATTCCAGCTGCTTCGGACTTTCCACCAGCCCTTCCTCCTTGTACTTCTTTAAAATCCAATAAAGGTTTAATATCTGGTAGAGCAGAAAGCTTCAATGACCCTGTTCTGGCTGTAGGCCAGCATATTCTTAATCTGTTAAGATTGATGCCTGGCAACCCACCAAAAGTCTTGCTTCCCAGACATTACGATTATTTTTAGGCCACTTAGAGGGCTGACCTGTACCCTTTTATCCTGGGTGAGTTCCACCAGAGGCCTTCCCTGCCCCAGTTGTTCCTATCCTCATATATCCCATTAGATAAGCTCATCCTGGTGGGGGAATATAGCACCCCTACAGATGCTGGCACCCTAGCCAGGGTGGCTTTTCAAATGCTTGATACTTTTAACATTACCCTTGTTCCTGTCCTTCTATTGAAATTTTAATTTCAATGATTATTTTAGCTATTATCTACCAAGAGTTTTTGTTGTTGTTACATATTATGTTCTTTTGTTTTTTTAAATGATCATCTGTTCTTATTTCATAAATGCATAATATATCAGAGGTAAATGTCAGCCACATCATGGAAGGCCTTAATTAGCCAAGTATGGGGTTCAAACTCTATCTTGAGGTTAATGTGAAACCCTGAAGACTTTTAAACAGTGGAATGATGTAATCAAATTATAATAAAATGAGAAAATGGAGAACACACACATACACACTTGTATACCTGTGGCCTCTCTGGAAGGTTATATTCAAGTTGGAACCAGAGATTGAGAATAGAACTAGCTCTGTAAAGACCAGGGGAAGAACAATTCTAGGTAAATGGAATATAGTATGGGAAAGCCCTTAGGCCTTGGGAAGCAAGTCTGAGGGACTGAAAAAAAAAAAAACTAGATTTATCAACTAGTCTATAGAAGCTTATGAGTCATGTTGTATACTCTCAGTATATTAGAAATACTGCTATTTGAAATCTTGTAATAGTATCTCTCTAAGGGATAAGGATTAAGGATTAAGGACCTGGTCCAAAGATCTGTTTAACATAGATGTGATAATGTGTTGCATCTATATTTAGTCAGCATTTTTAAAATAGGAAATTGCATTCCAAGTTGTAACTCAACATTGGAAGCATATTTCTGTATAAAACTTCTGCCCATAATGGCAATGAGTGACGTATTGCACCACTCCAGGAGTCCCACTGCCAACATGGTGTTCTGGAGATCAGTTCTAGCCGACCCTCCTGGGCTCCCAGTGATTTGTTGTCTCTCTGTATGTTGATATGAGCAAGTAATTTTTAACAGGAGCATGCCAGGTGTTATGCTGTGAGTTAGGATGGTAAAGAGAGATACAGACTCAAATACAGACTTTTTCCTTTCTCCATGTTTATGTTCAATAAGAAGCCCAGTATTTCTAGTTTAGGGTCTCTTCATGTATTGTTTACTTTGAATGAGGGAAATATGTTCTATACTGTTTTTTTAAGAAAACATACGATGCCTTCAAAAAGGGAGATAATAAAATGGACATATTATTTAAAGTAAGATATTGGCAGTGTTGCAGTCTTGTTACTAACAATTCATAAAATTAAAAAAAACTTTTAATCTAGGATCTTCTTAATGATTTTATCAAGACAACTGAAAGTAATATAATGAAGGAGACGATTTGCAGTTATCTAGATTGTGAGCGATCTTGTGAAGCTGACATTTTAAAGAACACCAATTACAAGGTAATATAATGATTGTTATTTTAAATTAATATAATTATAAAATTAAACATATAAAATTATTTTTATGCATCAAAATATTGTTTAAAAAGAGTACTTAGTTTAATTACAGTACTAATGCATGCAGTTAAGTTGAATATCTCTGAGAACTTAGATTCATAGTGAACAGGAATTATTTAAATCCTGTGAGTCAATAAAAAAATAATCAATTTTCGGATGAATGGATAAAGAAGTTGTGAAATATATATACAATGGAGTATTATTCGGCAATGAAAAATAATGAAACCTTGCCATTTGCAACTATGTGAATGGAACTAGAAGGTATTATGCTAAGCAAAATTAGAGAAAGACAAATATAATTTGACTTCACTCACATGAGGACTTTAAGATACAAAACAGATGAACACAAGGGAAGGAAAGCAAAAATAATATAAAAACAGGGAGGGGGACAAAAAACATGAGACTCTTTTTAAATTTTTTTTTTGCATTTATTTATTTTTGAGAGACAGAAACAGAGCATGAACAGGG
The DNA here is from genome assembly GCA_028646485.1 of Cryptoprocta ferox. Taxonomy (NCBI): domain Eukaryota; kingdom Metazoa; phylum Chordata; class Mammalia; order Carnivora; family Eupleridae; genus Cryptoprocta; species Cryptoprocta ferox. The sequence goes on from CM053573.1 coordinate 52,003,087, forward strand.
GAGGGGCAGAGAGAGAAAGAGACACAGAATCTGAAGCAGGCTCCAGGCTCTGAGCTGTCAGCACAGAGCCGGATGTGGGGCTTGAACCCACGAACCCTGAGATCATGACCTGAGCCTAAGTCGGACACTCAACCGACTGAGCCACCCAGGCACTCCAAGACTCTTAAATATGGAGAACAAACAGGGTTGCTGGAGGGGTTGTCGGAGGGGAGTGGGCTAAATGGGTAAGGGGCATTAAGGAATCTACTCCTGAAATCATTGTTGCACTATATGCTAACTAACTTGGATGTAGATTTAAAAAATAAAATAAAAAAACAATTTTGCTAAGGATTTTGTAATATTCAAATGCCTGTAATCATACATGACAAATATGTGAAATATTCATTATAGTTAAAAATGTTATAGGTTGATAATAGCATTTTACTAAGGAGAAAGGTTGTTACTCTTCAAGAATTATGATACTAAGTAAGTGATCATTATCTGTTGTATAGGTCTTGGGCAAACAAAATGAAACCAGCCTGGATTTGAAGAAATTCAACAAAGTACTTCAAATCTAGTTCTCTCTGGATATATCAGAATAAGGCTGTGGGAAATCACAAGATAGGATGAGATGTGACCATCAGTGCCAGTCTGATAATACCTCTGCCATATAGGGGAAATCCCGTTGCAAGGCATGATGTATACAGCGAGTGGTGGGGTAGAAATCCAAGATGTATTCATTAGATTAACATAGGTATTGGGAAGTGGGCCTGATGAAGTAGAGTGCTCATGGTGGGGCAAGTTGGTCTTGGTTTAGGTGACATGGTGATAAGATCCTAAGGTTTGCCAGGGAGGCTTCCAGGGTTCCAATCACATAGACAGCATGTAGCAGCAGAAACTCCTGGCCATAAAATTTATATCTTTGCTATTCACGCAGTTTACCTATTTAAAGGAAGCAGGGCTGTAGTTCCCAGGGAGCTCATACTGGGAAGGACAAGAAATTTAAACATTGGGATAATGCAGTAGCTATCACTAAGAGAACATATCAGGTCTGGTCATTATTAGCAGAGATGCAGGAGAAAATGGTATGGAATTGAGGCTGGAGGAAAAGAGAAATGTAAAAATGGAGGTGAAGAGGGGGCAGAGAGCATGTTCCTCTGAAAAGATCACACATTAAATTTCTGATATTTTGTTATGTGTGGTATATGGAAAATATTACATTGACTTATTCAAATTGATTGCCTTTTCTTTCTGTCCTAATGCACTATCTTTAGTGATGGAAAAATGGATTTATAAAAAATGACCTATAAAGTTCTTCTATGACCAGTGATCTGTTGATAAATTTTTGAATGCCATGTAAAACTCATCTAGCTATAGCATAGTTTTGAAAGTGACTTAAGGTATTCATGTATAAATAAATAAGTGAATGAAATGAATGAATGAGACTTATCGTAGTATTTTCTATACCTGTATGAATTACTATTTTCATGTCAACAGCTTACTTTTATCTTTTCCAGGGATTTTTTCAGTTAATGTGCAGTAAAAGCTGCTGTGTTTATTTCCATAAAATTTGTTGGAAAAAGTTCAAGAATTTAAAATATCCAGGTGAAAATGATCAGGTATTTGTTTTTCCTTCAAAGCTTCACAGCATTTCTTCCTTTATCTGTTTCTCTTCATTTCTTTCTGTTCATATCCATCTTTCCTTTTCCTTTCCCTCTATTTTTCTTTGCCTATTGTCTCTGATGCTTTTCTCCTCATTATACTTTGTTCATCATCACCATTTATTAAACACAACTTTGTTGGGAATACTCTGCTAGTTGCTTTGTTTAGTGATTTCTATCAATTTGTTCCCTCCCTTTTAGAAGTTTATACTCCTAAAAAATAGAAATATTGTTGCATGTATTCACATAAAGAACATAAAGTCAAAGAATATATTTGGGAAACAAAAAAAAATGGAAAAGACACATATAATTTTAAGGATAGTTTCTATTTTAAGGAGTAGGAGACAATAATAAATGTTACAGTCTTCGATCATATATTTGCATTTTATTTATTTATTTATTTATTTATTTATTTATTTATAGAGCACGCAAGTGGGGGAAGGGGGCAGAGGGAGAGAGAGAAAGAGAATCTTAAGCAGGCTCTGTGAAAGAGAATCTTAAGCAGGCTCCGTGCTCAGCAAGGACCCTGATGAGGGCTTGATCCCATGGCCTGAGCCAAAATCAAGAGTTGGATGCTCAACCAACTGAGCACCCCTATTTGTAATTATTTCTGTTTACCTAAGGTAATAGAACTCAATTCTTATGAAAGTAGAATTCCAAAGCCCAATTCTGTATCGATTACTCTTTAGTGAGCTAATGGCTGTAAGTTGGGTCTATACTGTTTGGTTCTAGAGTGTGTATATTGTGCAAACAGCAGAAAACCCCTTATAAAGGAGTTATGGTATGGTAGAAAGATTATATGGTGCTAAGTGATCTGGGTTCAAGTGCAGATTGAGCCACTTACTATTTTTTTTTTTTTTTTACATTAGGCTGGTGATTTAACCACTGTAACATGCAGTTTTCTAAACCATTTAAAGTGAGGATAGTAATACGTCTTAATATTGTTGTGAGGATTAACAGATAAAACCTGAAGTTGCATCGTACACTAAACATCATTGTATGAAGTGTTATGCCTTTTTTTTTAATCTACATGTGAATAATTTTTGCCTTCTTTGATTGTTGACAATCAGTATAGCTTAACTTCAGAAAGAGAAGTAAAAGAACACTAAGTAACTTAACCAGGGGAAATAGCAGGGTCAGAGCCAGAGAAAGCACTCAACATTTTTATTCCTTTTTCCGGAATCCTCATATATCTGATAAGAATTCAGTATTCCTTTTTATACTTGCTTAATCAGTACATTTTACTTGGAGTTGCTTTCCCTGCTGGGCAGCAAATACATTTTAGGCTGTAATATAGCTGCTTGAAGACTTTGAAGTAGAAATGATGAGAGAGAAAAGTGTGATCATGCATTTTAAATAGGAAATCCATTAATACACAAATTGGACTGTCTTTATTTTTTTAAAGATTTTATTTATTTATTTGAGAGAGAGAGAGAGAGAGAGTGAGTGGGAGAGGGGCAGAGAGGGAGAGAGAATCCCAAGCAGGCCCCGTGCCGTCAGCATGGAGCCTGATGTGGGGCTCAAACCCATGAACCGTGAGATCCCGACCTGAGCAGAAACCAAGAGTCAGATGCCCAACCTACCAAGCCACCCAGGTGCCCCATGGACTGCCTTTAAACAGCTTACTCTCAAGTGTTTATTCACATCTTTTATTTTACCATCTAGCAACATCTGCATTTAACTTTAATCAATTTTGTACATTAGTGATTTTTTTTCTATTTTTATTGTTTGTATTTTTTCTATTAATTGTTTTTTCTATTGATAATTTTAGAGTTTTAGTGGGAGAAAATGTTTGAAGGAAGGATGTACAGGTGACATGGTAAGGATGCTACAATGTGATGTACCTGGAATTGTTAAAATTTTGGTGAGCATCTTTTTCTTATTTTTCTTGCTTTCCTTCACTGAAATATTTTTTACCAAACAGACTTGGGAATCATAATAGTATTCTAGTCATATTTTTTCTCTTTGATGATGACTATGTTATCTTGCTTTTCTATTGCTTTGATTTCTTCAAGGTGGAGAAAGAAATCTCCAAGGTGGAGAAATCAAAGCAATAGATTTGGACCATATTTATGTGGTCCTTAGGAATTAAAAAAAAAAAAAAGATCCCACATACGGGGGAGGGAGGGAGAGAAACAAAGCAGGCAATGACTGTACCAATGGGGAAAGTCTTGTCATAAACCAAGGATGGTAATCTAATTCTGTGCCTCTAAGATTAAAATAATTTTAGACTTTCTGAACTTCTTTTAGTTTGTAAGCATTTAGCCATGAAAATATATGTAAAACATCAGATAGTGTTCCTATTACATACAATGTACTCAAATTGTATCTCCTTAATATATTCTAATTAATGAAGTGTCTTGTCAAATTTTCAGTTCATAAGTAGATAGACCAAAATGATAAATATGTATTATTTCTTTTTATACATGTGTATTTTTGTGTGTTTTAAATCCTTACTATATAAGGTAAGACTGCTTTTTAAGATCCACTGTAGTTTGTTGTTTGATTAGGATTGCTTATGGCTCACTTTGTAACTTCTGTTTGACTTGTTTTAAAGTCTGTTTACCTTTATTCTTGTCTTTTTCAAATAGTAAAGCTAAGAAGTAACATTAAAGAATTTTTAAAATTGAACTACTTTAGGGCTGTTTTTTTTTCCCATCACTTGCAGTTTGAAGTTGTGAGAAAGGATGAATATATAACCATTGAAAATTTAGGAGCAAGGTAAGCTTGAAATAAACTATTCTTTTTCCTGAGCATGTATGTATTTTTCAGTTGCTGCTTTTTTTTCCTATTTCTGTCACTTGTCAGAGCTCCATTAAGTTTGTTTGTGTATTTATTTATTTATTTATTCATTTGTTTTGGAGCTGTATTAAGTTTAAAGGAATATTCTATGAAAAAATTTTGATTGACATTTGTCTCCTCCTCTATCCCTACCCTGTAGACAATTAAATTAAGACATAAAAAAAATTAAAAAAAAAAAAAGAAAACTGTATTGCAGAGGAAGATCTAGTGTAAACTGGGAACTCATAGAAGTAGAGAGCATTATAGCTATTGAAATTAGAAATTTCATTATTAAAAAGGTGTCCCAGTTCATTGATTCTGTTTTCTTCTGTTGAAAGTGTAAATGTCTACCATTTTTCGGACTACCAGGAATATGGCATTGATACTAAGGCATCAGTTTTCCTTCATAAGCTAATGAAACCCAAGTCTTTATCTCTGGCATAGGTTCCACTCCTAAAATCTAGATCTATCCACCAGCATACTAAATAGCTCCACTTTTATTTTTACTTAAAAAATTTTTTTTAGGTTTATTTTGAGAGAAAGAGAGGAGAGAGAGAATCCCAAGCAGGCCCCACACTGCCAGTGCAAAGCCTGACGCAGGACTCAAACTCACAAACTGTGAGACCATGACCTGAGCCAAAATTAAGTAATTCATTACTATAATGTTATTGTATGGTTATACTACTTTAATTACACTGGTAGAAATACGTGTTATTTCCAAATTCTGGGCATAACAACAGTGCTATGATGAACATGCCTGGATGTGTCTCCAGATGTATATGTACAGAAAGTTTTCCAGAATATATCCCTAGGACTAGACTCAGTTGGCCATCTGTCCATATCTTCAACTTTCCTAGATTTTCCTGAATTGTTTCCCACAGTGGTTTTACCCGGTTACACTCCCACCAGCAGTATAGAATATCCTTCTTTTACTCATTGTCTTTGCCAGTACTTCATATTGTTGGAGTTTAAAATGTTTCCAGTGTAGTGTATGGTTGGCAGTGTTTTGGTGTTAAAACACCTACCCACTAACACCTAAATCTCTGTCCTCGTTAAAGTTAAAACATTCTGGTGGTGTTGTCCCATTTTTGTTTTATTTTGTTTTCTGTAGAGTTCATCTCAGTGCCAAGTCTCAAGTTTTTCATCTATTTTATGGCAAAATTTACTTACTGTTTAGTCTATTTAATACATTTTGCTACTTTTAATCCTCATGTTTTCCAGTTATTTGTATTGTTATGCTAATTTGTTGCCTTTTTTAAAAAAAATCACTAGTCATTAAATAAGTTTTCTTGGGTTAGTGATTGATAAGAAGATGTTATGTTGGAGGAGGGCATGGAAGGAGTTTTAGGTTTGCTGGTTTTTACAATACTTCTGTTGTCACAAAGCCTTTTTTTTTTCCCCCCTGTATGAGATCTAGCAATTCTATTTGTCTGGTAGTTTCAACAAAAATGATAGTATGGGATTATCCTTGTTGGTGGGTTTTGTTTGTTCATTCCGTTTTCTCCTTTGCTTTTAAATTTTTCCAGGAGAAGGAGAGGACAATATTCACTTATTTAGCCATGCTGATATCAGAAATCTTGACTAACTTTGGTATTAACTATAACTTAATTTTTTTCTACTTGCAGTTATAAAAAGTTGATGTCTCTGAAAATTACTGATACTGATATAAGACCGAATATCAGTTTAAAATTTAGTGCAAAAGGTACTGTTTTATTCTTATATGTCTCTTGAAAAGCATATTAAAAGTTTTGACTTGCTCTGTACAGTATCATACCATTGACAACCATGTGTTTATGTTTGTCATTCACTGGGCTTGGGTTTACACTAGTAAGCATCACTTGTCATAGGCTGAAATTTATGGACAGAAAGATCAGCAGGTGTATGGGTCTTACATTACCTTGGCATCCAGAGAAATTTGCTAGGTCTGGTATATAACTGCTGACTACACAGTGAGATTGGACTCCAGCAGGTGTTCCCTACCAAAGCCTCCTCTCTTGTTGCATTCCCTGTTAATAGAGAGAAATGGAAGGCATGCCAATTTGGGACTCAAGGCAAGTAGTCTAAAATTAGTGCCAGCTGTTTAGGAATGCCAACTGGTCAGCAATGCCACTTGGAGACTTTTAGGGCTCATAGTCCCATGGAAGAATAGTTTCATGTCAGTCCTTCTTGCTAGGAGGAATGAGTGTCCTTGATCCCAGCCAACCTCTTATTTGGCCACCCAGAGAAAGCTCCCTGAGTCAGTTGCTTTGTAACCTTGCTTGCCTCCATAGTATATGTCAAGTAAACCAAACAAGAATATTAGTTTTTAAATTTCTTGAAACAAAATCATGAAGGATAAAATAATAAAGCTACATTTTATAAGTACATATACGCATACAAAAAATATACCATCATATATCAAGTTCTTACTACTTTTAAATTCACCTCAGTCTACTTTCCTCCTTTGGAAGTGCTATTAAACCAGAAAAATCTCAAATAGTTCATTCTCATGCCTTACTCCATTTCGTTGATGAAATATCTACTTAATCATTAATTTTAGTATATTATTTGACATAAATCATTAATATATCATCAGGCCAGTGTGTCTCCAATTTCAACATATATTTAAATCATCAGTTGATTTTGTTAAAATGTAGGTGCGAATTCAGTAGCTCTGAGTGAGGGGGGGAGGTGGTTGCTAAGATTCTCTCTTTCTAACAGGCTCCCATGGGGATGCCACTGTTGGTCTGTAGACAACACTTGGGATAGCAAGGCATTAGAGCACTTTATGTTTTTGGATATAGTTCTCTATTGTCTGATATGGTTGCCACTAGCCATATGCAGCTATTTAAATTAATAAAACTTGGATATAATTTCAAATTCAGTTCATTTGTCAAAAAAGCAACATTTCCAGTGTTTAGTAGACTGGTACAAATCTAGTAGACAGTACAAATCTAAAACATTTTTATCACAGAAAGTTCTACTGGGCAGTGTTGATTAAGATAAAATATAATTGCCCAAATAAAGTATAATTAAACACTGGCAGTTACCATTCTTGAAAGTCTTTGGAATTTCCAAAAGCCTAACGTTTTATGCAATTTGGTTGCGAAAGCTCATTTACTTGAACAAAACCCTGGATGGTTGAAAGGCTTCTGTGGTGATTAGTCTTTGTGATTGCTTTTGCTTGGGAACATACTGTTTTTGTTGGGATTTTTTGACAGTGAGACAGCAGCACGCTTATTGAGCACTGGCTGTGGCAAAGCACTATACTGTATTTTATTCTGTTGGAATCGTCCCTGTCCTACAGGAGCTTAGGATGTAATGAGAGAGACCACGTAGAAAAAAAGCATTGATGTGGAATGTTTTGACTTCTCAAAATTCATTTTCAGATGAAATGCCTATCTTCAAACTTGATTATAATTATTTCTATCATCTGCTTCATATAATTATCATTTCTGGTACTGACATTGTCCGGCAAATATTTGATGAGGCTATGCCACCCCCTCTTTTGAAAAAAGAGCTGCTCATACACAAGAATGTGCTGGAACCCTACTACAACCATCTTTGGACCAATCACCCTTTGGGTGGAGCATGGCATCTGCTTTATCCCCCAAACAAGGAGCTACCACAGTCCAAACAGTTTGACTTATATCTCCTATTAGCTCTCATAAAACATTTGAATGTATTCCCTGCACCCAAAATGGGCTGGAATATGGAACCACCATCTTCTGATCTCTCTAAGTCCGCCGACATCTTGAGGCTGTGCAAACACAGGGATATCCTCCTTAGTGAGATTTTGATGAATGGTCTCACTGAGTCACAGTTCAATTCAATTTGGAAAAAAGTTTCAGATATTCTTCTGCGCCTTGGGATGAAGCAAGAGGATATTGACAAAGTGAAGGAGAATCCCATTGAGAATATCTCCCTTGATTACCATCAACTGTCCATCTACCTAGGCATACCAGTACCAGAAATCATCCAGAGGATGTTATCCTGCTATCAACAAGGTACAAAATAATTATTTACTTCAGCTGGTAAATCTTCACTAAGTGTCTGCCATATGCCAGACACAGTGCTAACTAAGGGCAGGAGATTCAGTGAGCTCACATTCTTGGGAGGATAGACTCATCAAGAAACTACTAAAAATTATAGTACTAGAGATGTTCCAGAATACCATGCGAGATCCTACCCTGAGAGTCCAAAAACACTTTCTGGAGAGTTTAATATTTAAGGAATTCTTAAATGACATGTAAAAGTTAGCCCAGTGAAGAAGATGGAGAAGGACGTTTCAGAAGGAAACAAGAACAAAGGTATAGAAACATAAAAATATATTGTAATGCAGGGAACTAAAAAATTTGGCCTTACTGAGATCAAAGTAGGGGAGAGGTAACAAAGAGAATACATTCAAGAGGATCTCTCTTGCCATATTGAGGAGTTTTTTGTTTTCAGAAGGAATTGTTGAAGATTTTTAACTAAAGGAGTTTTATCACTGCTATAAAATTAAGGATGCCTAAAACCATGAAATACAGGTACTGTATGTTTCAAGTATGGCCTTTTAGATAACATGGGTATATGTTTTCTCCTCCTTTCCAGAAGAACCATGACAATTAATTAAAAAGTTTGGCAGCTATCCATTGGCCATGCCCATGGTAATTTTAAAAATCAGGTAATGTGTAAGGTCAGCAGTAGCCATTCCCGGACATTGTCTCTTCATATGGGAAAGACTTCAGACCTCCTCTCCCACATTCCTGGATAGTTTCTTAGTTGTCATCATGGGAAGTGGAGTTCAAGGCATGTCAGCATCACTGAAACCTTTACTTTGCTATTCTGGGTGACTTTTCCCAAGTTACTAGTTGTACTACCTAGGGAGCAACTGATGACCACACTGATGCTTTGTAAGCATAGAACTTACCAGCGTTCTCGTAACTGTTGAACTACTATCGCTGATAATTGGTAGGCCCCAATAACAGTCCTTTTACTAAGGTGCTAGGATACCATTGTGTTTTCCTGCTTAACCATTAAGAGCCTTTTTTTGAGTGTGTAAGAGAAGAGAATGCTGATTTCGAAGATATGAGAAAGTCATGCAAGAACGCTTGACTTAAAATGAGGCTTTTTTTTTACATTTACTTTATGAAGGTATTTATTTATTTATTATTTATTCATATATTTATTTATTGAGAGAGCATGGGCAGGGGAGCGGGGAGGGAGAGAGAGAGGGAGAATCTCAAGTGAGCTCCACACCCAGTGCAGAGCCCAGCTTGGGGCTTGATCTTACAACCACGAGATCATGACCTGAGCCAAAATCAAGAGTCAGGGGCTTAACTGACTGAGTCACCTAGGCTCCTCACTTCATTAAGATTCTTAATAATAAATGAGAATAAAGATAATATTTGGGAAATATTTAAGCACTAAATAAATTCAAAGCATTTCAAGCAATTCTCACTTAGGTAGACCCAAAAGCTCCAGTCCTTAATTTAATAGAGGCTTTCCTAGCATCTTTTCTTTCCTAGTAATTATTACAGTTGCTGTTTTCATTTGTTTGATTAATAGCCATTGTTCTCACTGAATCACTGTGAAGGTTCTTATTCACCATTCAGTATCTAGAGCTTAATATAGCCTTATACATTGTAGGTGCTTAATAAATATTAATAGGCAAGAGAAAGGGAGGGCTGATCAGGATAATTCCTATTGCTAAAAAAAATGCTCAGACTTTCAGTGGAAGTTTGCTTCATAATTGACTATTATTAGTTTATGACCTTAGATTTTTTAAATTGTAAGAATTTCCTGCTTGTTTTAAAGTACTTATGTTCTAGGTACTATCTATTATGAACTACCAGTTTTGTTTTCTTTCTCTAAACATGAGTTTATAACCTTTATTTACAGTTTAAAGATTATGCCTTGTTTAAACTGGATACATGAGTGAAGCTGGTTGTTTTTACAGTTACAAAAGTAATTGGTGCAATTCGGGCTTTTCTTAGTCCCAGTCAGATATTTGTTGGTTATATTTGCAATTGTACATCTAAATTTTTTCTTTATGTATCATAGGAATTGCTCTACAGTCAATAACGGGCAGTCAACGTAAGTATGTTTAAAAACAAAATGCCTAGGTGACCTTTCAACTTGGGATACCTAAGGGACACTATAGGCATTTTACTTGATCAGATAAACTATATGATAAACTATTATTTATTATAAGCTTGGAAAATCATGTGGTCAAACTACTACTAGTCAGCTGAATGTAGTATGAGCCTTTTTCCTCTGCTTTGGTCTTAATGCATGTCTCCAGGATTTACTCGAGTATAGGTTATTAACTTTTGACACACTGGACACTTCAACAGCCAAAAATGCCTACCTGCTTGCTCTACCTGCTCGTATATGCTATTCTTTGGCTTATGTAGCTGTATCTAGTTAACTATCCACTGTTAGACTATATACTTTTTGCCATGTGGTGAGTTGCTAATTTTTTTAATTTCCATTTTTGTGCTGTTGTTTTTTAAATGCAATTTGTATTCTGCAGTTAAAATTATACTTTAGGAAACAACACCATGGGTTTTGTTTGAAGTAAATTATACTTAAACAATAAGAGTATTTAAGTTAAAAATAAAAATATTTCATTATCCTAAAATTTTATTAGTTGACAGTATTAATAGGGTCAATGTCAGGATCCTCAAAAAACTTAGTATTTAGAGTCAACTTAAGTTCTAGAATATCTAATATTTATAGTCTACTTAACAGTAAAGTATCTTAGCATTTGGGTTTGTACTGATTGGTTCTAAGCTAGCATCAGTACCTATTTGGTCATTGATAAATGGGCATTTTATTTTCACACAGTAAATGAAGAGAATAAGATGTCTTTCTGTTTCTGGGATAGTGTTTTAGGGGGTAAAAATATCTTTATAATAGTGATAAGAGGCTAAAACTAAACACATCTTGATTTTGAGTGTTTTTTTTTTAACATTTAGGTATTGAAATAGAAGAGTTACAGAATGAAGAAGAAGATCTAAGTCCACCTCTCATGGAGTACAATATAAATGTGAAATCAAACCCTGAAATACAGTTAGCAGAAATGAATAAAGATGGAACTTCGATACCCAGTGAATCTTCAACAGAATCTACTAAAGATCTCCAGGAAGTATAAACTCTCATTAATATTTAAATTAGAAGAACTTAAATCAGGGCCTTGACTTTGTTACATTTGCTATATTTACAGTATTCCAGACATTCTTAGTTTATATTTATCAGTGTTCACACAGAGCTTGAATTGGAATGGTTCTTCCTCTAGTACTTCTTCCAAAATCTTTCCTGCCTTAAACTTTTGCCAGCATTTACCGAACACTTGTTATGTGTCAGCCCCTCTGCTAGATTTCTGAATGTTTCTTCATCCTGAGTGATGGCAATGGAAGTGGGAAGTTAATAGAAAGTAGAAGAAAATATTGGGGAAAGAAGAAGAGAGAAAAGAGAAAACCGTGATATTTCAATGCCATTTGCACGGGGGTAGAATTAAAGTCATGCAGGATGGAATCTGTATTTCTTTAACGTTAGTTTTATATGGTCAGTAAATTACTCCTGGGGTTAATTTTTCCTCTTATGGGACTGAATATGTTGATTTTTTGTAAGTCCCTCCCTTCTTCCTTTGTTGCTCATGCATGCATATATGCAAGTGAGGACCTGTGAGCTTTTTTTCTGTAGCCTCCTCATTGATATTATGTTATTCCTTTAGACATCAATGATCTCAAGAGCAGAAGACTGAGATTAAAATAAGAGTGAAAGTGAAAATAATTTTCTATAGAATCTAGAAAGACAATGTGACATATTAAAAGATGAAAGATTTCAGTGGTTAGAGGAAATGATATTTTGCAAAATAACGTAGGTGATTTGAATTGCATGTTAATTACTTATTTCTTGTCAGGTTAAGAGTAAACCAAAGAAAAAGAAAAAGACTAAGAATAAAAAGGTAAGTGACGGTATTAGCATTATAATAGATGTCTGATTATGAACACTTAGGTTTAATACATGGATTCACTGTAGATCTTAAAATTAGTTCAAGTAGGCATATAGCATAGATGACTTATAAACGTCAGTAGCTTAGCAGTGCCTGGGTGGCTCAGTTATGTGTCTGACTCTTGATTTCAACTCAGGTCATGATCTCACGGTTCGTGGGTTTAAGCCTCGCATCAGGCTCTGTACTGACAGCGCAGAGCCTACTTGGGATTCTCTCTCTCCCTCTTTCTCTGTTTTTCCCCAGCTTGTGCTGTCTTTCTAAATAAATAAATAAATAAGATAGATAAATATAAATAAACATAAATAAGTATAAATATAAATAAATATGAATATATAAACAAACTTAAAAAAATAAATGTCAATGGCTTATTGAATATGTGGTTATACAGAAGTCTATATATGGTAGACCCTGAATGATTTAATCTCCCAGTTTGTCCTACTTCACTTCCCTAAATCATAATTGTACATTTAAATATACAAATGAGAAACTGAGTTACTTGGAAATTTCATTAATTTCTGCATACCACTCTCATTTAAAAAATGCCTACCCAGTGTTTTATAAAAAGATTTATCATATTTCCAGTGATATATTCAGAAATATCTTTCAAAACCTTAAGAAATCTTGATTTTCTTCCTTATGTCCAAAATTCTGCCAACAGTGCAATAATGTACAAAAATCGTACAAATGCAAGAAGCTTCATTCATGCTTTTTCTTTGCTTTTTGCCAATTACAAATGAACAACTTACTGTTACTATCTATAGCAGAGTTTTAGCAAAAAGTCTCTTAATTGCTTAGGAAATTACAAAGGAAAGTTGAGTCTTTTTATTTTTTTTAATTTTCTTTTTTAAGGCTATATTTCTAGAGCAATTTTTGTTGAGAGCAAAATTAAGGGGAAGGTAGAGATTTTCCATATATTTCTGACCTCCACACATGAATAACCTCCCACATTATCAGCTTCCCCCATCAGAGTGGTACATTTGTTACAATTGATGGACCAATACTGACACATCATAATCACCCAAAGTTCATACTTTATGTTTTGATTTACTCTTGATGTTTATAGATTCCTCTGGATTTGGACTCAAGAGTTTGTTGGTTGGTTGGTTGGTTGGTTTTTTCCTTTAAGTCAACTATATAGCTAACCACTCTGCTATGCAAACTTTATGGTAAAAAAAAAAAAAAAAAAGAGTATTGTTTTTCTGGCCTGAAACCTATATTTAAAATCTAAGTATAATCTGTAGATTATATTATAAACTAATGCAATGAGAATATTTGACCAACTATACAATCTGGGTAAGCCAGTGTTATTAAGTTTGGAGTATACACAAATTTTAGTCATAAATGAAATTTAGCACAATGAAGGTAAATTTACAAAACACTTAGGTGAAAAACGGAATAAAGATTATTTATGCTCTGACCAATAAAATATCAATATAATTTTCTTATTTATAATAAGTATCATTTATTGTAATTTATTACTTCACGCAAAAGTTATTTTGAAAATTAAGGTATGTTTTTAAAAGAGATGAATAAGAAGACTTACTCTAGGCAGTTCTTGTATAATAAAACCCAGACTGATCTATTTGTTTGATACTTTTTAATTCTTACCAAAACATGAGTAAATCCCAGGTCTAATACTGCATAAAGCTGGACAAGTAAATCTGCGGCTGTCAGACCATAACTCTTGGTTCCAAAGATATATAGTTTGTCTCTTACAACAAATTAAAATATGGTTATTCAGATTTTCAATTTTAGTTAAATGGAAAACTCAACTTTTATGTCAAATTGAAATTAAGTAATAAACACAATGGAAAATAAATGTAAACATAGCTCAAAAATGCATATGCTAATATTAAAAATGTCTTATTAAATGTCAGGAAGGTCTTGTTATTGTTTATAACAACCTAAGTTTAGAAAAATTTTTTTAATGTTTATTTTTGAGAGAGAGAGAGACAGAATGTGAGTGGGGGAGGGGGAGGGGGGTGCACAGAATTGGAAGCAGGCTCCAGGCTCTGAGCTGTCACCACAAAGCCTGACATGGGGCTCAAACTCACGAACTGAGGTCATGACCTGAGCCGAAGTCGGATACGTAACAAACTAAGCCACCCAGACAGCCCGATCTAAGTTTTTTTCGAATTTATTTTATTAGAAGAAGTTGAGATACTTTGAAAATGAAATAGTTTTATGAAGATAAGATTTGGACATTAGAAGAGAGAGATCTATCTTTTATCTAAATTTTAAAGTATGGGACTTAAAAATGTTGAAATGTTTGCATATGACTATTTCATATACAGTAGTCCTAGTAATATACTTCATTATTATTGGTACAAAGAATTGTCTAGTTATAGTGGTAAGCAACCAGCTGTAAAAAGCTAAGTCCATCACATTCTCTAATGAGAAGTTTTCCTCATGAAAAATTCTAGCATACAGAAATTACCATATGTTTTACAGAATAACAACAAAGTTTCTGTGAATGAAATTGTGTCCTCTGTTAATTATTTGTTTTGTAATATCTCTACCTAACATTAGTTGAAGTCCTAAAAAGATCTATCAGGGACTTGGAAGAATATGGTGAAAAAGAAATATTTGTATAGCAAATAAAGGGGACAGTACAGATAACTTCTAACTAGCATATATGGAGACTTAGTAGTTACTTTTTCTTCAGTTAGGAATTTAGTATTTAGCTTCTAATATATCCAATTTATAAATAACTCTTTTGGGAGTTAATTAGATCCTCATTCCCTCTCCTGCCTCCCACCCAGGGGAATTGAGGGGTTAAGAATAGAAAAGAGAGGTAAAGCAGATGGCAGAAAAATAGAAGGCTTTGTGATGAAGCCTTGGGGAAGGAAGGAAACATGGCAGGAAATAAATCTAGCCCTTCAAATTGGATGTGCTCTCTACCGCAAGGAAGTTGCTGAGATGCATGTAAAACAGGCCGATTTATGTATTGACAAAAAGTTGTCATGGGAAGAGCTAAAAAGAAGTTTCAGAAACTATGCAGCTACACTAGATGTTCATTATGAACAACCAAATAAATATCTTTCAGTTCAGTTATTCAGGTATACTGGAACCAAGGTAGGAGTTGATAATTCTAAATTGTGGAATCAGATTGGCACAGGACATTGATCAGATGCTGAATGCAAAATTCTTTTAGTTTACAGACAATAAAGGAGAACCAATTTGTAAATACATCATGGAATCTATGGGGAGGGAGATCCTGAAGTTTCTTGTAAACAAGAGGTAGTGGTAGAAGTTAATATTATAATTTATATAAAAGTAATTAATGCTCTTAATAGAAGGGTAATGTATAAGAGTTATTAATATTATTAATATGTATTGAGTGTCCTTGATATTAGCTTTATGTACTATGTTGCTTTTATAGTTTTACTTTAAGAAACATAAAATTTAGGGTTTTTTAACATTTCCTTCCAATTGTAATCTCCCTGACACTGCCTTTTCTATAAGATTTCTTAATATGTCAGTCTGCTTTCACATTGTATGCAGATTTTCAAGAACTCTTGTAGTTAGTACAGTATTCTATAAAGGAGAATTACACATACCCTGCCCCAAGATTACCAGTAGGTACAAACTCAACCCCAGTATTTACTTTCAGTATCTGAATCAGTGATTTTTAAGTTATTTCTGACTCACTGGTAGATTACAAAATCAATATAGTGAGTCACAACTACAATTTTATAAAATAAATAGAATTAGTAAGAGTAAAAAAAGTTTCAGAGCTCATTATATATTGTCTTAGTTCAGGCTGCTATAACAAACTACCATAGACTGAGTAGTTGAAACAACAAACATTTTTCACAGTTTTGGAGGCTGGGAAGTCCAAGATGAAGCTGCCAACAGATTCAGTGTCTGGTGAGGGCCCCCTTCTTAGTTTTCTTATGGCTGACTTCTTGCTGTGTCATCACATGGTAGGGAGAGCACACAAAAGAGCAAGAGGTCTAGCTCACTGGTCTCTTCTAAGAAGGGCGCCAATTCTATCATGAGGACTTCATAACATCATCTAAACCTAATTACTTTCCAATGGCCCTACCTCCATATACCATCACGTTGGGGGTTAGGGTTTCTGCATATTAATTTGGGAGAAGCATAAACTTGCAATCTATAGCATATATAATATGGGTAAAGTTTATTTAGTGTGACTTAAATTTCAGTTTTATACTTATGTATAAAGATCTCTATATAAGTACATTTACATCATGATGTAAAATATATTTTTTATTTTGGTTGTGGTCAAAAAAGGTTGAGAAACACTGACCCAAATGCAGTCACATCACTGTGCTGTACTGGCATAGTTGATATAGATTACTAATTCTTGATGCTGTTTTTCAGAATAAGGAATCAAAAGAAGAACAAGTGTAAGTATTTACTTAATTTTAAAATTTTTCTTAGTATTTTCAAAGTGTACTTTGTCAGTGTGACACAGCCTGGTCTCGGGAAATGTTCTGAAAGAAGAAAGTATAGTTCCTTTTCCTAATAACTTGTCACTTAAGAGTAACAAAAAGTTAAATTATCATTTACTTTGTGAGAATATAATCTCTCACTGTTTTTCTATAAGGCTACTCAAGAGTTAAAGACTCATTTGGATCCAGCATAAAATCTTCTAAAATATAGTCTGCATTGTGGTTAGCCAAATCTAAATTTAAGTAAGAGTTAACCTGAAAGAACAGATCATTCTTTGTCCTAATGACCTCTTTTACAGAAGAGTTTGTTTTGGTTTGGTTTGTTTAATTAACACACAGGTGGTGGTGGTGGTGGTTTTTAATTCTAGTTGTTAACCGTGAATTTTGAACCTTTGCTGGAAACCTTTTAATGTATAAAGATCACTGTGGTGTACAACTATGTGACTGATGACAGTGAAGTAGTGGATGGAAGTAGGTGAGATAGTAATGAAGAGATTCATTATACCCACCAGAAAGTTTAATTGAATGTTGGTAACTTTAGAGAACTCGCTGTGAGGACATAAATTATTAAGATATCTTTAAAATGGTAGCAAGAGCATATTTTAACTTGAAAGTCATCACTTGTAGTTGATGATTGATAATGATGTAGTTGATCATTGATAATGGATATGATCTACTTGCTAATACTTCATCATCCAAGGATGGGTTTTCATTTTCTCTGTCAACAAGCTGAGCCACTAGAGCAATAGTTTGTTTGTTTTTTGTTTTTTACTTTTTTCAAGCCAAGCCTAGAAGCCATAAAAATAACTTACTAAAGTATGAAACAGTGCTATCAATCATTTTGCTTATTTTACCTATAGTGTAGACACAAACTGGTTGATCATCAGATCACCCAGGGAGCTTTGTTATTATATGAGAATTTTCACATATACACAAAAGTAAAGAGAATAATATATCTACATTAATATATGTATCTATCATCCTGATTCAACAATTACACTGTTTTTTCCATATTTGCTTCATTTCTTCCCTTAACATTTTGGTCTTTGCTGAAGTGTTTTCAGTCCCAAATATCATGTAATTTTACCTCTACATGCTTCAGTTTGCATCTCTTACTGATAAAAACATTTTCCTATATTATGACAATGCTATTATTAAACTTTAAACATTTCGGAATAATCTAGAGCTTTTCAAAAATACAGATTCATCTATATATTTACAGTTGTCAGAGTAGCTGGAATAATATAACTTTAAAAAGTTCTTCAGGTAATTTGGAGAATTGGGTTTGGGAACCAGTGGTCTGCACAAGCATTTGATTTCATTGAACTTTCCAAAATGTTTGAGTCATTCTAGAATACCTCAGTGATACCTAATGAGTGTTTTATAGTGTTTTACAAGTTACTCTACCTCTATAAGCATTAGATGCCATTTTTTTCTAGGTCTCTGTGGCCTAAAAGAAGTAATAATGCATCTTAGAGTTACCTATTTTCTTTCCAGTCACTAATCACATCATTTATATCATGTTATAAGTAAAAGTACTATTTCTTTTTGCCATTTAATGAGATTAGGAAGGAAAATTATGGCTACTAACTAGTATAAAAATGAGCTAATTGCCATTGCACTTACAGTATTTTCATTCTTTTTTTAGTGGTTTCTAGTTACTAAAATCCATGTTGCCACTAGAGTTTTTTTTAAGTCGTGTTACCATAGAATCTCCATTTTAAAATCTACTTTATGTTGATATTTGCAGCCCACTATTTAAATGTACACTGGACCTAAGCAATGAAATTGATTAAACCAACCTACTTTTCAAGAATGCTGTGATGATAAAATAATATAGCAGAGGTGGAAATGCTTGTCAGCATTTTCCAAGGTATTGTTTCCCAAAGTAACTGATGTTAATAATTATAATTTGAAAAATGAACTCCACGGTCTCATAATTCTTGAAAACACTAGGATGAACAGAATAGGTACCTTGATTGAGTGCTGTCTAATATATGCTAAATAAATTAATTATGAATTGTCAAGAGAAATACACTCCTGTGGATAAGCACTGTCTAAACTTTGGCTATGAACTTCCTATCTCATGAGACCGGTACAATATTAATTTGGGAAACAATGGCTTAGGTGAAAAACACTATATACCATTATAAAAGATTACATTGATTATGTCACCACTATAGCCCAAATATGGTAGGAAGGGAAGAGCAGTTGAAGAAAGAGCAAGCAAATCTACACCCATTCAGTAGATTTATGAAAGATGATGCAAATGATATTCAAGAGGATTCTGCAACAGAAGACAAGTTCTATAGCCTGGATGAATTGCATATTCTGGACATGATAGAGCAGGTAAGCCTGATTGGAGAGGGTACAGACCTGCCTTCCTTCTTCCAGAAATGGTCATTAACCTCTGTTAGCCTACTGTTTCATGCTGTGCTTGTGAGGGGCAATAAAAAACAAGAAGGGAGGTTCAGGGGGATAGTTAGAGGGAAGAAGAACCTTAAAGGCTGAAACTTTTCACTTTGACCCTGGAACCATTTCCTGGCTTTAATTGTTGGGCAGTGTTGATTAGAAATGTATTCCTTGCCAAAAAAAAAAACAAAAAAACTTGGATTAATTTTCATGAGAAAAATAGTTTTTTTTAAAAAGGGGGGTGACTTTCATTTTTAAAAAACTGGTTATAGATACGAAATGGCTACAAAAATACAAATGTACAACAGATTTTTTCCCCCTTTGGTTCCTTTCCTTGTAGCAGTCACTGCTGGGAATGATGTTTCTGTATGCAAAGATACATGTGAACATGATTTAAATGCTCAGCAGAACACTAAATCAGACAAAGCATATGACAGATTTTTTTAATCACTTGATTTAAATGAGAATTCTATACTAAGGTAATTTTATAACCTGTTTCATAGTATGTAGGAATATTGATTGTCTAAGGGTATGGTTAGTAAAAATGATTCCCTGGCTGATAGTACAACATTCATATAATTGTCATATCTTCTTTTTCCCATTGCAAATATA
Source organism: Cryptoprocta ferox (assembly GCA_028646485.1). Classification (NCBI taxonomy): domain Eukaryota; kingdom Metazoa; phylum Chordata; class Mammalia; order Carnivora; family Eupleridae; genus Cryptoprocta; species Cryptoprocta ferox. The sequence goes on from CM053573.1 coordinate 52,022,931, forward strand.
ATATTAGAATATGTATATTTTAACTGAAATTATACATTTGGATGTCAGACTAAAGTTTAAATATGGGGCCTTTGGTTTTCATTCAGTAGCTATGAGAACACCAAAACAGAATAAAAATGTCACACACATTTTGGAAAATGTTTATTGCCCTCATATACTAAAAAAAACATTTAGCACCTGCTTTTTGTCAGAGCTGTGCTAAGACATGGTCCCTGTGATCGTAGTGTTTACAATCTGGTAGATAAGTTGAATATTAAACTAAGGTAGACTGAGTAATTATTAAGTGTTTGGGCAATTAAGACTGCCTGAGTTGGAAATCAGGCTTCTCCACTTTCTGTATAACTTAGATGAGATACTTCACTTAGTTTTATCATCTCTAAAATGGGAATAATAAGTGCCTACCTCATATTGTCTTTACGACAATAAAAACATTACCCCCCCCCCAAAAAAAAGCTTAAAAATGTGGTAAGCACCGCAGGTAATGTTATCCAGTAGTAGCAGCAGTAGACACATAGCTGTGGTGCCATTTAGTGAATGCTGTAACTGGGGACAGGTGGGTGGATCTGAACCAGTCAGAGAAGTGATATTTGTATGGAGACATAGAGCACGAGTTGGAGTTAGATGGCAACTTTAAATCTCCTTTAAAGTCTTAGTGCTCTTTTCAGAGGCAAATAAGGCATGTGTATTCCGTTTGCTCATTAGGGCTCAACCAGCAAAGTGACCACAGAATATGGGGAAACTGAGAAGGAGAAACTTGCTCGGCAACAGCAGCTTTATAAATTGCACTATCAGTGTGAAGTAAGTACTTGTGCCATTATATCTGAAGCAAGTCAGAGTTAGTTCAGTTGTTCAGATGAATGGTAGTTTCTTTTTTTTTTTTTTTTTTGAAGAACCCATCTTCTTTTTCTTTTCTTTTTTTATTTTTTTATCATTTATTTTTTATTTATAGTTTATTGTCAAGTTGGTTTCCATATAACACCCAGTGGTCTTCCTCACAAGTGCCCTCCTCCATGACCATCACCCCCCTTCCTCTTTCCCCCTCCCTCTTCAGCCCTCAGTTCATTTTCAGTATTCAGGAGTCTCTCATGATTTGCCTCCCTTCCATCTCCCTAACTCTTTTCCCCCCTTCCCCTTCCCATGGTCCCCTGTTAGGTTTCTCCTGTTAGACCTATGAGTGAAAACATATGGTGATAAGCAAATACTGACTGAACATACCATTTTCTTTTTCAATTTCTGGTAATTTGAACAGAATTAACTATGAAATAATATATTTCATTGATTAGGATTTCAAAAGACAATTGAAAACAGTGACTTTTCGGTGGCAAGAAAACCAAATGCAGATTAAGAAGAAAGACAAAATCATTGCATCTCTTAACCAACAAGTGGCCTTTGGAATCAATAAGGTTTCCAAGTAAGTGCAAATCTGTTCTCAGGTAATTCTGGATTTGCTCCATAATGAATGCTAATGCTGTCTTTAAAAGATAATCCCTGTGTGGCCACTAGGTGGCATTGTGACTACACATTAGGAACAGCTGACTACTGGCCTGTACTTGCTTAAAAACCAACTATGTATTTGTCTTGCCAGCTGGATTGAAATATTGAAAATTTTGAAAAAATTTGAAAAGCAACTGCTCACTCTGTATATCAAGCTTTACATGTATTGGCTGAACAAGTATAATTATAATAGAATTACATGAGAAAGATAATTAACTTTCAGGTCATGATTCTAATTTGTAAAAATATGACCAATGATTTGCTGTTTCTTTATAGCATATGATGAATACATTCCTCAAAGACACCATGAAATCACTTGAATGCTTTTTTATATCGGTCTCTCAAAGTTTTTGTGTTCCAAGACCAAAAGTTTGAAAATGAATCAAATTCCTAAAGACTGCTCCCTCCCAACAATCTCATTTCCCTTAACAATCCTAAAACATCTGACTTAATAGGAGAAAATGAGTGGCCTTGCTTTACTCCTTTCATACTAATTACTGTCTCCAACCAGTATCAGTTGAAATAATAACATGATTTGTAAAACATTATTTTAATAAATAGTAATGCAACAGATACCAGTTGTCCATGAGGTCTAATTTGAAATCCATTAGTTCCTAGACTGCTAGTAGGGAGAAATGACAAGTTCTAGGGAATATCTTAGAGTAAGTAGTCTACGATACTAATTATGAAACTGGGGAAATATTTAGCAGAGATTTAAGTCTTAAATTTTCTCCCACATATTACATCATCCATCCTTGAAGGAATTTTTAGGAAGAAGTGGATACCATAGTGTTGACAACATAGTATCAGTTACAAACACTTTGTAATTTATCCCTGCTAGTGTTAGATCCTTCAGGTTCAAGGAGGCGAAGACCTAAGATAGCTTGGACCAATCTAAATTGGCTACAGTCACTTAAGAACCCACACTTCAGGGTTCAAAACTTTGTCTTTTAGCTTAGAAGGAAATGACCAATCCAGATATAAGTTATATAATATCAGAGATCAGAGAAGTAATGTCATCCATGCAGATGAGCTGCCTCTCTCCTTTACTATCTGAGGATATCCTTCCTAACCTCTGATAGCTGACCCAGGTACCGTTGTATACTTGACCATTTTAGGAGATGCACATGTCTTCATTCAAGGAGCATTCAATGTTGAACATTCACCAAACATTTATCAAGGGCCCACTGTGTGAGAAGAATTAGGTAAGGCACATGTAGAAGATACCAACACATGTCAGACATTGCGAGCTAATGGAGAGTATAGATTAATGTGAAAGATTTAAAATTACTTGCAACAGAGGGACTTCTAGTTAAACCAAGAAGTAGCTCTATTCCTTGCCAGTCATCCTTTTTACTACTAAACTACCCAAGACATAATACAACAAAGTATAGGAAGACTATAAAAGGTAGAAGAAAGCAGACTGTCTAGAGGTTTTGGTACTTGAAGAATGATATGGCATGAATTTTCCTTATTTCCTCCTATATATCCTAGACAGAGTGCTGCAGAAATCACCAACCTGGAACAGCCAGTAGGCAGAGGTGGTAGGGGGAGGTCCAAGAAAAGCCTGTTTGCTCTAGTCAAAGGATCAGGAAAAGGAAGATATAACAACAGAATACCTTTTTGGCACTATCCAACCTACTCCAGTCAAGTACCAATGGTCGGTCTCATACCACCCCTTGGAACCAGGTAGTATGTTCTGACAGTAGCAGATAGCACAAACCAGATTTTCTTGCTGGGGTAGTATCGGCAGCTAGTCTTCCATTCCCCATGGGGCAGAAGCAGGTGGTGTTAACAGTTCCTCTGCCAGGATAGTGTCAGTGTGATCCAGCAGCAGTCTAGCCTCTACCTCTACCCAGCATCAGTGAAACTTAAGGTAATCTGAGGTGGTACTACTCAATATAGGTTTCACTTCTACACTCCTCATGGGGAGCTGAGTTTCCACCCTTGGGGCTAGTTGGCACTCTATTTTCTCCCCTCTCACCAGTTGGTGCCAGAGGGGCCCAACAGGGAGCCCCTGCTCTCCACCCTGTAACAACAAAGCAATAGGAGTTAGCCATCTGCTTTCTCCTTCCCTGGTGTCAGTAGAGCCCAGGAGGAAGCTGATCTTATACCCTTCTGAGGCAAAGAGCAGAGTAAGATGGTGCCCCACTTTCATGGGAAATGTCATGGCCTGGGGGGGGGACTGAACTTCCACATCACTCATCTGCATTGAGGCAGTGTGTCAGTATTCAATTTTAATGGGATATTGTTAGCAGGGCTGGGTGGGAAGCTAAACATACACACCCACTCAGCTCTCACAATACACAGCAACAGGGGGTCTTCCTGCTAAAAAAAAGATTAACTAGAATCCAGAGTCTTATAATATCCGGAATATCTAGGCTACAATAGAAAATCCTCATTATACCAAGAATGAGGACAGTTAGAACATGAGAAAGAAATGATAGTCAACAAATGATAACATTAAGACAATTCAGATTTGAGAATTATCTGACAAAGATTTTAAAGCAACCATCGTAACAATGCTTCAACAAGAAAATTGAATTCTCTTTAAACAGATAAGAACCTAGAACGTCTTAGGAAAAAGTATAATAAAGGATGGAAATTATAAAACTAAGAAATAAAATAAAATAAAAATAAAAAACAAATAAAGCCTTGCTGGATATAATCACTAATAAAAATGACAAAGGATTCAACTGGTGAACTTGAGGAAATACAAAAGACATTACCTAATCTGAACAGCATAGAGGAGATAAACTAGGGAAAAGATAAAGGACAGAGTCTCAGCGACCTGTGGGACAATAATAAAAGAATTGAAATTCTTGTCAGAATCTCAAAAGGAGAGAAGAGTTGGGGGGACAGCACTAAAAGAAATGAGGTGAAATACATAAATTTACAGATTCAAGAAGCTGAGTGAGCCCAAAGTATTATAAACCCAAAGAAATTCATGCCAAGACACATCATAACTAAACTGCAAAAAACTAAAGACAAAAATCTTGAAAGCAACCAGAGAAAACACACATGAGAACATTAATTCAAATGACATCAAATTTCTCATCTGAAACCATGGAGGCCAGAAAGAAGTGGCACATTATTTAAGTACTGGAAGAAAAAAAAACTAAAAGAAAACAACTATCTTGAATCCTATACCCAGCAAAAATATCCTTTAAAATTGAAGGGAAATAAAGACAAGTCTCAAAGAAAAACTATTAAAATCTGTTGCTACTAAACCTACGATTAAGGAATAGCTAAGGAAGGCCTATAATCATAAAGGAAATGATAATAGAAACTTAGAACTTCAGAAAGAGGAACATCTAAATGAGTAAAGGGAGAGGTAAATAATAAGAGCCCATCCTATTCTCATTAATTTTTAAAATCATATTTGATGCTTGAATCAAAAATTATATCTTATGTGAAGTTTATATATAGGAAATACAATTATATTTTAAAACTATAGAGGCTAAAGAGATCTACATGAAAGGAAGGAAAACATCAATACCAGTAGTCTACATATACATATTGTAATACCTAGTGCAACCACTAAAGAAAGCTACAAAGATACATGTTTTAAAATGCACTATAAATAAGTCAAGATGGAATCCTAAAAGGATGTTAAAATAATCCACAAGAAGGTTAGAAAAAGGAAACAAACAAACAAAAAATAATGGCAGACTTAAGCCCTAACATCACTGGTTACATATAAATGATCTAAATACATCAATTAAAAGATTCTGGTAGAGTGGATTTTAAAAACAAAACTGTAATCCAACAATATGTTGTTTACAAGAGACTTCAGTTTCAGCAACATAAATTGAGAATAAGAGGATGGCAAAATATATACATTGTAAAGGAAAAAAAGCAGGAATGGCTATATTAACAACATAAAAATGGTCTTCAGAGCAAAGAAACTACTGAGGGCGAAGAGGGACATTACATAATGAGGAAAGGATCAATCTACCAGGAAGATATAACAACCTAAAAGTGTATGTGCCAAACAACAGAGCCTCAAAATACATGAAGCAAAACTTGATAGAACTGTAAGGAGAAAGAAAAACCTACTATTAGAGATATTGATTTCAACATCCTATTCGTAGCAATTTACAGAACAACTAGATAGAAAATAAGTAAAGATAAAGAACTTCTACAACCCAATCAACCAAACAGGATCTAATCTAATATTTATAGGACACTTCACCAGACAACAGCAGAATATATATGCTTGCAAGTGGCCATAGGAAAATATATCATAATAGAACATATGCTGGCCTATAAAACCTCAAAAAATTTAAGAGAGTTGAAATCATGCAAAGCACGCACTCAGTTCAAAATGGAGTCAAACTCGTAATTAATACAGAAAGATTACAGGAAAATCTATTGGAAACTACCCAAAACACTTCTAGTTAATCCATGGGTCAAAAAAAGAGTTCTTAAGGGACATAAAAATATGTTGAACTGAATTAACATCAAAATACAATATATCAAAATTTGTGGGACACAGCTAAAGCAGTTATGAGAAAATTTATAGCACTAACTGTACATATTAGAAAAAAGGAAAAGTCTCAATCTAATCTAAGCTCCCTCCTCAAGAATCTAGGAAAAGGAAAGCAAAAAACCCAAAACAAGCAGATGAAATTAATGAATATTAGAAGTACTGAAATGGCAAACAGAAAATAAAGAAAATTCATGAATTAGAAAGCAATTTCTTTGAAAATATCAATAAAATTGACAGACCTCTACCAAAACTGACAAAGAAAGAAGACACAAAACCATGGTAATACTATAGACTCTGCAGACAGAATTATGCTGCGTGAAAAAAGTGAATCCCCAAAGCTTATGTTATGTTTGATTCCATTCCTATATCATTTTTGAAATGATTTTCAAAATTTCAAAATTTTTTTAAAATATTTTTTTGAGAGAGAGAGAGAGCATGAGTGAGGGAAGGGCAGAAAGAGAGGAGACACAGAATCTGAAGAAGGCTCCAGGCTCTGAGCTGACAGCACAGAGCCCGACGTGGGGCTTGAACTCACGAGCCGTGAGATCACAAACTAAGCTGAAGTCAGACACTTAACTGACTGAGCTACCCAGGAACCCTCAAAATTTTTGAAATGACAAAATGATAAAAATGGAAAACATTAGTGATCCAAGGTTATAAGGAGGAAATGGGAATGGGAGCAAAATGAGGTATTGTGATAAAACTGTTCAGTGTCTTAACTGTATCACTATCAACATCCTGGTTATTACACTATAGTTCTTCAAGACATTAACATTGGAGGAACATGAGTAAAGGGTACATGGGATCTCTCTATATTATTTCTTGCACCTGTATATGAATCTATGGTTATCTCAAAAAGTTCATTTTTTTTTAAAGTACAGTTGATGCTTGAACATGGGTTTGAACTATGTGGGTCTCCTTATATGCAAAATTTTTTGATAAATATAGTACAGTACTGTAAATGTATTTTCTTTTTTATGATCTTAGTAACATTTTCTTTTTTCTTGCATTATTGTAAGAGTACAGTATATAATACATATACAGTATATATATTAATTGACTATGTTATCAGTAAAGCTTCTGGTCAGGAGTAAGCTTTTAGTAAAGTTGTTGGGGAGTCAGAAGTTAAATACACAGATTTTCAATTGCATTTGTCAGGAATAGGCGTCAACATCCCTAACCCCTATGTTCAACGGACCACTGTACAATATAAACAACTGTCAAGTGGAGCTATACTTACTAGGGATTTTGTAGGGTAAAATGAGTACTTTTGATTGTTGTGATAAGAAAGAACTTCATTGAAGACAGTATTGAATCTCAACTACGTAGAATGAGATGGGAGAAAACACAGGGCATTTAGGCTGAGAGGAAATATGAGCAACCACAGTGTGTGTTCTCATATAGCTGTTAAGCCTTTGTTTTACTCACTTGAACATGTCCCGAAAGTATATGATAAATATATAAGTATTTTTAAATTGTAAAATGTTGATTTCTTTTACTTTAGAATATGATACTTGTTAGAATGCAAAAAAATCTTTTTTCTTTGGCCTAATTCAATACCAGTCCTACACTAAATGTTTGTTTGCTGATGATGATTGCAGAATCAGCAAAGAAGATTTATATAATAGCAACATATTTTACACAAATTACAATAAGTACTTAATAAATGTTAAGTAATGGCTGTCAGTAACACCCATATAATAAACATGATAGGCACAGTAACTTGAGATCTTCCAGAAAAGAACATTTAAATTCTGCATTCATGTTATTCATGAGAAAAATAGGACTAAGAACTTATGACTGCTTGAACATAGATAGCTGTTTCCTATCCAAGCTGGACGATAGATTCCTACCTTATCCTCATTATTTAAGAATCCAGATCTTCTGAATTCCCCACCAAGCTCTGTCAACTCTTTATTGCCCACTCAAAACTATAGTTAGGTAAAATATTGACAAAATGGAAGCGTAAAAAGGAAAGGAAGATGTCAATTTAAAAAATCTTATTACCTCTTTTTCAACTCTCTGCATACTCCTGCATACCATTGTAACAAAGCTTGTCTTTCTTACTCTTTACTTGAGAACATGATCTCTTTTGTATAGAAACAGACCTGGTTTCTTTTCATTGCATTTTTAGTTCAATAGAACACTGATTATAAGTCTATAGCTTCTAAGAAGCTTGGAGTGAAGGTGAGTGGACTCTGAAATTTAATAGTAAGCAATGCAACCAACATTTAAAGTCATTGTTTTAGGGCACCTGGGTGGCTCACTCGGTTAGGCATCTAACTGACTTAGCTCAGGTCATGATCTCATGGTCTAGGAGTTCGAGCCCTGTGTCTGGCTCTGTACTGACAGCTCAGAGCTTGGAGCCTGCTTCAGATTCTGTGTCTCCCTCTCCCTCTACCCCTCCCCCACTCGTGCTTGGTCTCTTTCTCTCTCAAACGTAAGTAAACATTAAAAATATATTTTAAAAATAATTCAAAAGTTATTGTTTTAAGGCTATCATTCTAATAATTTATATTAACCCAAATTCCTATGTATCCCAAGTGTCTGAACATATCAGAGACTTAAAGAGAAATATGCTTTTGCTGTAAATGTCTTCATATTGTAGCAAATTAATGGGTTTGTGTAAAAACTCAGTTGTGAGGAGAACTACAGCAGCACAAGGAAGGAATATCAGGAATGGTTTGTGAACATATATCAACCAAAAAGTATTACTTTGCACTTCTCTTAGTAGCTTCTTACATATTTTTAAGCTAACTGCAGGTTGTATTTTCTGATTTTTATTCAATCTTCCCATAATTAGGTGATGTCAGTGACTCCCCCATTATAATTTACTATTTTAATTAAAATTCTTATTTGCACACAGCCTCTTTACTTCTATATTTAATATCTGATTTCTTTCAGACCTTTAACCCTTTAATAGTTTGTATGAATTTGTGTGACTTGACATAATAACTTTGTAATGAAGTTAAAATTACCAATCCTATCACGGGCCTAGAAAATTAAAACATACCATCTGTGTTTTGTAGTTGGTAAAGTACAAAGAGCTAAAGATATATTTCTGAGTCTTTGAAGTGGGGGTACAAGTTCTCTTTAGCTTCTAATTGATGGGGTTAGAACTTAGTATTTTCTTTGGGAAGTCAGTAAATCAGACATTGAAAGAAAAGATAAATTGCAGAAGGCCTAGTTGTAGGAATGTAATCATTTTCAGGCCCAATATTTGTGGTTCAAAATGATCATATTTAGTCCCTCTTCAGCTATGACAAATAATTTCTAATATTTATGGCTTTCATATTTTCTTAGATTACAGCGTCAGAGTCATGCTAAAGATAATGAAATCAAGAATCTTAAGGAGCAACTTTCCATGAAAAGGTACAAACTTGGCTGTTGATTTGGTTGAGTATATGTGCATCTCTGAAACTCTTAGGTATTCCACTCATCATGTTCTGGTCAGGGTAGCCATATAATTTATGATCCAAACAGGGGGCACTTTTGAACATGAAATTGAACATTATTAATAATTATACCGGGATGGGGGCGCCTGGGTGGCTCAGTCTGTTAAGCGTCCGACTTTGGCTCCCGTCATGATCTCACGGTTCTTGGGTTTGAGCCCTGTGTCAGGCTCTGTGCTGACGGCTAGCTCAGAGCCTAGAACCTGCCTGTCTTCAGATTCTGTGTCTCCCTCTCTCTCTCTGACCCTCCCCTGCTCATGCTGTCTCTCTCTCTCTCTCCCTCAAAAATAAAAACACTTAAAAATAAAAATAAATAAATAAAAAATAATTATACTGGAACAACAGTTATAAATTGGAAGTGCCCTATGCATATTGCATCTATTATTTGTGCCCTATGCAAATAATCTATTATTTGTCTCTCTGGATTTGCCTTACTCTGGACATTTCATATAAATATAATTATATAATAAATGGTAATTTATTTAACTTAATATAACATTATCAAGGTTCATCCATATTGTAGCATGTTATCGGTACTCATTTCTTTTTATGGGTAAATAATATTCTATTGTGGGGATATACTAAAATTTGTTGACCTTTTCATCAGCTGATGGACATTTGTTTCCATTTTTTCACTATTATGAATAATGCTGTCAGGAACACTTGTAAGTGAATTTTTGTATGAGGGTAAGGTTTTCAGTTCTCTTGGGTATATACCTGAGTGGAATTGCCAAGACATGGAGTAAACTCTGATTAACTTTTTGAGGAACTACCAAACTATTTTCCAAGTGACTACACATTTTACAATCCCACCAGCAATGCATGTGGGTTCTGCTTTCTCCACATCATCACAGATACATGTTAGATTATCTGTCTTTATTTTACTCATTGTAGTGGATGTGAAATAGATCATTATTGTTTTTTTATTTGCATTTTCTTAATGATTAAATATGTTGAACATTTCTCATGTGCCTGTTGGCTATTTGTGTATCTACTTGGAGAAATATCTATTCAAATCCTTAAGCCATTTTTTAAATTGGGTTGGCTTTTGTTGAGTTTT
>CM053573.1:52033928-52065760 GCA_028646485.1 Cryptoprocta ferox
AGAGTTCTATGCATGTTCTGGATACAAGTCCTTAATCAGATACATAATTTGCAAATATTTTCTCCCATTCTATGAGTTGTCTTTTTATTTTCTTGATGATATCCTTTAAAGCACAAAAATTTTTAATTTTGATGGAGTCTAATTTATTTTCCAATTTATTTTTTCTCTTGTTCTTATAGGCAATTTTGCACAATATCCAATGGCATAATAATTCCTCTTAGTTGAATTAATATATGTCCTTGAGGGGCGCCTGGGTGGCTCAGTTGGTTGAGCGGCTGACTTCAGCTCAGGTCATGATCTCACCGTTGGTGGGTTCGAGCCCCGCATCGGGCTCTGTGCTGAACTCTTGCTCGGAGCCTGGAGCCTGCTTCCGATTCTGTGTCTCTTCTCTCTGCCCCTCTCCGCTCACACTCTGTCTCACGCTATCTCTCAAAAATAAATAAATGTAAAAAAAAAAAAATTTAAAAAAATACATGTCCTTGAATATTTTTTTTCCCAGACAACACTCTAGCCTTAGTGCTATTAACAATACAGTATATTGTTTTGTCAAGCTTCTCATTAATGTTTGTTAAGTTTGCAAGCATCCAAGTGTTTCTAATAATGGGGCAATAAGGATATCCTTTGGAAATGAGCCTATTATAATATTATATTTCCATTCGTTTCCTTTAAAGTCATAATTTACTTTGTAGACTCTAGAGTTTGGGGCTCAGGAGTAGGAATCTGAAACAGGATGGGAAAAAGAGAAACCTTATAGGTAGCCTTTCTCCACAATGTCCTTCAGAAATAATGTCCTTATCATCTCCCTCTCTCTCTCTCAAGCTGTAGGATTTGTTTTCATTCTAAGGTGTTGAATGTGAGCACTGAGACAACCAGTGCAATATTTTAATGCAGTAGTTTAAATTTAATGCAGTGATGGCAGGGATAATAAAAACTTTTGTAGTTGCTATTTGGGGATACAAAAAGGTGATAGAAACTTTATGTGAAACTTATAAATAATAATAGCTTATATTTATTTAGTACTTAATGTGTACTTAACATAAAATATTTTTATGTGTATTATCTGAATGAATTTTCACAACAGGTCTTTGAGGTAATTACTACAGTATTCTCCATTTTCACATGTAAAGAAACTGAGGTATAGAGAAGTTAAGTAACTTGCCCTGGTTTCACATTAATTAAGTTTTGCAACTCAGATTCATCCTTGGGCAACTTTATTTCAGAGCCAAGTTTTATTTTTTTTATTACAAAAAAAATTTTTTTAATGTTTATTTTTGAGAGAGAGAGAGAGAGAGTGTGTGCACAGGGAAATGGCAGAGAGAGAGAGGGAGACACAGAATTGAAAACAGGCTCTGGGCTCCAAGCTGTCAGTGCAGAACCCAGTGCTGGGCTTGAACCATGAACCACAAGATCATTACCTGAGCCAAAGTTGGATGCTTAACTGACTGAGCCACCCAGGTGCCCCTCGGGGCCAAGTTTTAAATCATAGCCCCTATATTAACAACTTTAAAACTTCTATACTCTTTAATAGTAAGGGATAACAGTAAGGGTTAAGTAATGTCTTCTCTTGCTTTTATATGCTGTAAACTTTTACAAGAAATTATTTCTTACTCATTGAATAGCTTTATACTTTTCTCCCTACTGAATAAGTTGGAAAAATCTATCCTTGCTCCAGTGTTGTTAATTCTTTAATGGTCATATATTTCAGATCTCAGTGGGAAATGGAGAAGCATAATCTGGAAAGCACAATTAAAACATATTTAAACAAACTGAATGCAGAAACTAGCAGAGCTTTAACAGCTGAGGTAAAAAAAAAAAAAAAGACAGAGATGGGATTGGGGAGGGAGGTTTTGTTTGCATACTATTATACTAAAGAATTGAAAAGAAAGTTATTTCTGAACAAACAGAAGTCATTGTAGGACCAACCAGAAAACATAACTCCCAACTTTTGTGCTCTTTTGACTCATTGGAAATTTGTACATGATTACTTCATTGTTGATGATCTTATGTTGTTTTCCCCCCAAATGACTTCAGGAAATTGGTCTGCTTCAGTGTGTATAGGAAATACATACATTTTGGGAAAATTCTCATGAAGCCAGGTCACTAAGCCAAATTTCTAAGAATAACATTTTACTGCTGCTGGAGATAATATCTCCTTTCTTTGTTACTTCCTACGTAGATCTTCCCAAAACACATACACATCATGCACTGCAATTTCAAAAACGAACTTACCTTCTAGACCCCCAGAATGTCACTTAGTTCTAAGTTAATTTAGAACACCACAACTAGGATCTCTTCCAGAAGACATGTGATTATCTTTATGGATGTAATTTTTACTTACAGATATCCAAATTTGATATACAATAAGATTCAAATTTTTAGAGAGTTCACTAACATTAAAAGGATTATATAACTTTCTACCTCTGTCATGGGTAAACTCTATTCTTTAGCAGAATAATTGGGAATCTGGAGGTCAACAATCAAGGAGTGATACCTGAACCAAGAATATCTGGAGACTAAAATGCTAGCTATAACTGAAACACCAAACCTTCAGATTAAGGGCTCAAGTTTGTATATTTTGTTTCTCACTACTTTTACTCAGAAAGTTTCTTTCTTCTTCCATGATTAATATTAGAAACCCTTAATGCTGTCCAAGAATATAATCTACTTTCAGTGAATATTGAGTGATTAATGAGAAAAAACAGAGGCCAAGTAACCATGCAACAATAATAGTGCAGAAGGAATTCCAGCCATGGGGGAGACATTGGACCTGTTGACTTCCCAAAGTCCATTTGGACTGCATGGTCCTCCTGTGTGGTCTGATTATTTTCTTATCCCTTCCACAATTAAAAAAAAAAAAAAAAGCAAATAGCAGGACTTCTTTTGAGTGTTCTTAAACTTGCTGCATATTAGAGTTACCTGAGAGCTTTTACAAATCCTATACTCAGGCTGTACCTAGTATCAATGAAATTAGAATCTCTGGGATCAAGGCACCATTTTTTTTTTAATTTTCTGAGATGATACCAGGGTATGTTCAAGCTTGAAAAACTAATGTTCTGAAATGTTTACCAACTCAGTGACCATGGAGTAAAAAGTTAGAGTTGCAGAATTAATCAGAGTTTTTCTAGTGTATTATGGATGGTCAAGAGACTCAGGTGCTGGAAGAGATTGAAAATAGTTTCACCTTTACTTGAAATGATTGAGGAAAGAACGTGTTCATTTACAAGGACACCTTCAACTCCTTTTTCTCTCAAAAATCTGTAGGTGTACTTCTTACAGTGTCGTAGAGATTTTGGTTTGCTCCACCTAGAGCAGACTGAAAAGGAATGCCTCAGTCAGCTTGCCAGGGTGACTCACATGGCAGCAAGGTAACATTTTCCTCTTTCTTAATGCGTCTTTATCTCAAAGATACTAACAAGAGGCTTTAAGGTTGAAAATAATCTGTGTTTTACATGTAAGAGTCTTTGGAGTGAACAAACCCTTATTTCTTTTAACCTCAAAAGTCATTTAGTCCCTTTGACGCTTTTGCTTGGTTGCTTCTCTTGAAGCACTGAAAAATCTACTGAGCCCAGTAATAGCTGCGGACGTATTTTTCCCTTCCTCTGAAGTGAAGTGGATGAAAAATCTCAGAAACATGCATGAAGACCAGATATTTACAAAACAGGGTGGATTCTAAGTGGAAAACCTGTTTCTAATAGATTTTTCTTCTAATACTTGATTTTAAATACCTTTGGAATACATTGAGGAAAAGATCAGTATTAACATCTGAAATCATATGTTAAAGCCGATTTGTTGTGTGATAAGTGATTTTCAAATTTGGGACAGGTTGCATGAGACTATCCTTAAACTTATAATTTTATGGAGTATACCTTCATGCCTAAAGAATTAATTAAATTAGAATTTCTGGGACCAAGGCATCATTATTTTTTAATGATTATCATTTTAATGAACATCATTATTCTTCAATTCTAAAGAATCAGAATCTCTGATATTTAGCAAGATTCCCAGGATATACTGATGTGCATTCAGGTCCAGGATGCACTGTTGTAAGTGATCAGTCTATCTTTGCTTGCTAGAGGGAGAAGGAGCACTCTATAAACTAAAACATTATCAAGCTTCTTTGTATAAGATGATCTCAGTGATAACTTGTTCTGCTCTTTTAAAGCTGGTATGCTGGGTGATACTGGGATGGGGATGTTATCATAGAGCCTTTTGAAAGGCCTCATGAAATCTCTCTTCTAGAGATGCCAGACCTTACACAACTCAAAGCTGTTCCTTCCTAAGTCATTTGGTGGATGTGTTTGGCAGAGCTGTGGTGTTTGTGCAATTTATGCACTGCATAGAGACAACAGTCTAATTCATCCTTGCAGAAGGGGTACTTCCTTCAGATTTGCCCCCCAAGGATATCTTTTAGTAATTTTCAGATGATCTCATAAAGGCCACCCATGGCCCTGTGATGTCAGGGCCACTGTGAAGATAATCTAAAACCTACTTCTAAGAGGAGTCAGCATCTTGGAGGATACTCCTGCATTGGATGGCTAGAGCATCTCCCTGTTCGGTCTTCTCTGCCTCCTTACTTCACTGGAAGGATTCCTGTGTAAAGGTTTCATATGTCCTAAAAAATATGGCCATGATAGAAAAACACTTGGTGTTCTGGAAGCAGACATTGTATTTACTCTTGAAAAAAGAAATGTATTCCCCGTCTTTGTTTTATTTTTAATAACAAACCCTTCCATACAGCTTTGTACTCATTTGAGATAATTGTTGATGATGGAGATTTTTTTTTTTTTGCTGTTTTATGTTATTTACATACATGCTAACGAATATAATGGAAAGTTTTAGAGACCTATGTGGTATATAAAAAGAAAGAACTTCTCTTGTGTCTTCTTTCCTACATCAGCAACCTGGAATCACTTCAGTTAAAGGCTGCAGTAGAGAGTTGGAATGCCATTGTAACAGATGTTAGAAACAAGATTGCCTTCCTCAGGGTAAGTGCTGAAATATCTTTAGAGTAAATTGAATGTTGTAGGAGATATACACATAAAGAAAATGTCTAACATTAACAACGATTACTGGAGAAATTTAAGGAAGAACATGTTTTTTTTAGTTATTACAATTTATGCCTTTTTAAGTTTTGAGATTGATACTTCCATGTAGTTGGTTGTAGACAGAATCGTAGACTAATGCATGTGGATTTTTTCAGATCTTTCAGGTCCTTTGTACAATAAAGCATAAACTCAAAAATTGTGCTTCATGCCTAATTTTCATAGAATTCTGAAGCTGATTCTGCTCCAGTCAAAAATAATTGTCATAACTTAGTCTGAGTAATTCTGTTTTTATGTAATTAAAAGGAAGATCAAACAGACCTGTCTTAATTTTCAGTCTTAGATTTTATGGAATTATTCCATGATGCAAAATAATTCTTTTTAGTTTAATAGAATTAGGACTGTGCTTAAGGTAATCTAAAGAGGTAATTCACTGAATATTTAATAATTTTTTCATTTGGCTTTAGGATATTTTCATATTTATATCTTCAGATAAATATATAATGTTCATTGTTTTGTGATTTCACAACACTGCTAGCAAAACAATGATATTAAATTGTGACAACTGCCTCAGAGCAGTACCTACTTGTCCTGCTTTTCCCATGGTGGTCTTGATTGTTTCTCTCCCAGACTTTTCTTAGGCGGTCTTCAGTGATGCTTAGCATTTCTGTTCGGTTTACTCACTGGCCTCACAAGAACAGCTGCATCCTTATCTTCTTTCAAGCACAGGTCTTCTGTGTGAAGTGTCTAATGTTTTATTTCTTTTACAGTCTCTGTGGGTTGTTTACAAAATAATACTGTGAAGTAAAATGGGGACAATGCCAAAAACTTTTGAAAGCATGTAGTTAAGCTTCAGGGATTGGAGTCCTAGTTTTGGCAAAATCCAAGACGATAAAACAAAGTATATATGATACTAGAGAAGGCTAGAGGTATAACTTTGAGATAAACAAAATGTGGATATTTAATGAGTATACCATAAAATTTCCTCTCCAGTTTTTAAAGTGAACATTTGCAAGTAGCTCAACTCATTGCAAATACTATTTTCCCATATTTATCAGCCTGATATTACTTACAGCTTCTTACATCTTTAGATGCTATTCACTTTATATCAGTGATTCCCATTTTGGGACTGAAAATTTTGGAAATACTGAAGAATTATCACAGGATCTGTGAATTATGTGTCTTTGTATCTTGCCAGTACATTTGGGGATAGTGTGTTATAGAATTACTTTATGTCAAAAATTGTTTTATGTAATTTCTGACATAATTGGTTGAGAATCACTGTTGTTTTATTCAAAACTGCATCAAGTGTTCCCATATGCTATTTATTTGAAGTTTATTTTGCTCTAAAATATTCTCTTATTCTACTAGACACAATATAATGAACAAATTAACAAAGTGAAGCAAGGGTTTGCCTTGAGTACCTTGCCTCCAATCCAACTTCCTCCACCACCACCTAATCCTGAGATACTGGTAAGAAATATGACATTTTGAAAAATTGCCATTTTCATCTTGATGAAATGATAAGGGCTATATGTTTAATGTGTGTTCAAATTAGAATAGGCACATGTTGTACATATTGTTTGTAATTATGTCCATTCCTTCTCCATTATCTCCAGATGATATAACTAATTGATTGGGTTAGCCAAGGCCAGTACATAGGTGGGTCACTGGATTTTAGTGATGTATTTGGTATGTAAAGAGATAATGTATTCTCATTCATCCTGTCAATCTCACCTGTAATGTAAGAGCAAACTGATGGATGGTCAGAATTCCCAATGCTCTCAGGTTACCCCTAGATGACTGAAACATCTCAGTATAGTTACCCTACCAATTCCACTTCTATTTTGGACATTCTTTTCCTTAAATTTTATTTCTATTGTACCTTTAATGGCTTCCATTTATGCCCCTTTCCTGCCTATTGCTAGGAATCAGTGAGTCTCAATCAGCTATCTCTCTGTTGCACTATTTATGTTATCCTTCTGGAAACATAGTACCTTAACCCAATAAATTCACACACAGCTTTCCGAAATACCTTTCAGGAAAGAACCATCAGGTGATAATTTTTATTATCAGAACACATTGGGAATAGGAAAAAGAGAAGGTGTGAGATATTTAGTGGCAAATCACTTTTACCCCCAGCACTTCTGCTTGTAGTAGCACTTTGAAAATGTTATTTCTTTAAATAGTTGAGTGTGACAGAGATCTTGAAAACTTTGTGAATTATGTGGAGTTACACTGTGTTTCAAAAGCAGAATCCAAAGCTAAAAGTATTATATTGTATACACCATGGTCTTTGGAATGCAGTATTGCCTTTTATATTTTTAGATAGTTCAGTTTTTATAGGAGCACTATATTATGAACATTATTATTCTAGGCTTGGAACTTCATCATACTCAACTACCCTGATAAGGAATATATTATGTAAATGATGGAGATCCAAAGAGCCCCTGTAGTTCTACAGGAAGTAATGCATATGCTTCTAGATTTCTAGAAACTCTATGCTTTCTGCCCATATTCAAACTACTGCCTATAGGTTGTAGTTAAACTCTCTGATGACTCTAAATATAAAATGGCTCCAGAGACTCCAAGGCCAAGTACAGAGTTGTTCTTTGAAGTTTCTTGAAACCAGATCAGCACAAGTTGTCTGATACCAGTGATAACTCCCTAGCTGATATATGTACTTAAACTTTGACCTCTAGATCTTCATCACTTTGAAGGCTTTCTTATGTCTGATGGGGCTTACCCAGGTTTAGTTAAGGGCAAAACCCACTGGTGGTTAAGCTCTGTGCATCCTTCTGTTAATATCTGAGACGTACATGTGTCTCTTTTGTGCTTCCTAACCAGCATCATCGCTGTGCTTGATGAAAACTGTTGTGTTCAACTGCAAGCATCAGTGACTACTAAACATTAGTGGAACAGTTTGAGACTGCAAATGCTAGAAATGTAACAATGCTATTTGCCATAAATTGAGGTGGTATTATTCAGTGGAAACATACTAGAAATCTGAGTTTAAGTGAATAAACTCTGTGAATAACTGTGTTCTTGGAAGAATCAGATATGCTGGACTTGTTTTTTCCATGTGTAAACCAGGAAATTATACTAGATGATCTAGTTACTAAAATACATCTATGGATGTGTATGTATTGATGAATCACTAGATTCTATTCTGGAAACTAATGTCATACTATATGTTAACTAGAATTTAAATAAAAACAAAATATACATACATAATAAGAAAGTACATCTATCTCTGAGATCCTAGTATTCTAAAGAATAGTCAATAGGCTTTAAATGTATAGTCTAACCTGAGAAATCTGAAATAATGGGTGCTCTTCCCAGTTTAACCCAGTATTTTTTATGTTTTATTATATCTAGGTTTTTGTGCCTTGGCTATCTAATCCTCCCAAGAAGTGTTAGGTAATAGTTGTCTGCAAAGAGAGCAGGAATACTGACTCATACCCACCATCGATTCATTCTTTAAAACCTTTATATTATAAAAATTGAAACATACATAAAAATAGAATAGTATAATGAACCTCTGTGAACTGAGAGCCAACATTTTGTTAATCTTGTTTCATGTCATCCTCTTCTTCCTACTGGAATACTTTAAAGTACATATATAATCTCATCCATGTATACCTCATACTAAAAGATGAGGATATTATTATTGGATATAATGATAACACCATTTTTTAACCTAAGAAAATTAAAAATTTTAATATCTAAAATTCAGTTAAAATTTGTATTTCCCAATAGCCTTAAAAATGTCTTTTTCTTACCTAGTTTGAAATATTTCTAATTTGATTATAATTACTCTTTTAAAAACTTATTTTTAAAAACAATCTAGAGTTTAAACTTTGTATTTGGCTCATCATTATTTAAATCTCTAACAGTTACCTGACCCCCCTCCTCCATTCATGTCATTTATTTGTTAAAAAAAAGTCCAATTTGCCACATTATTGATTTAATTTATTGCATCCTTGTGATGTCATTGTACATGTTCAATTTCCTATAAACTGTTGGTTAGATCTATAGGGTTACTTAGAACCAGGTTCAGTATTTTTAGCAAGAGTACTTTATAGACAATGATATATACAATGTCTTTCCTTTAGTGCTATTAAAATTTTTTAATGTTTTTTTAATATATTTTTTAATGTTTATTTTTGAGAGAGAGAGAGAGAGTGCAAGCAGGGGAGGGGCAAAAAGAGAGGGAGACACAGATTCCGAAGCAGGCTTCAGGCTCTGAGCTACCAGCACAGATCCCAACACGGGGCTCGAACTCATGAACCATGAGATCATGACCTGAGCCAAAGTCGGATGCTTAACCAACTGAACCACTCAGGTGCCCCTAGCATTTTATTTATTATTGAGAGACAGAGACAGAGCATGAGCATGGGAGAGGCAGAGAGAGGGGGAGACACAGAATCCAAAGCAGGCTCCAAGCTCTGAGCTGTCAGCACAGAGCCCAATGTGGGGCTCAAACCCACAAACTGCAAGGTCATGACCTGAGCCGAAGTCAGACAGTTAACCAACTAAGCCACCTAGGCATCCCTTTCCTTTAGCGCTATTAAATAAGAATCCAGTGTCAACCTCATGTATTCATTTTAATGTTCCCTATTAACCTGTCACCTCTTGGTTTTAGGATCATTACTTAAGAGCTATGTTGATGTTTTTTTTTTCAATTCAAAAAATAGCTGAATTTCTGTTTATACCAGTGCTAGACTTGGCACATGGTAGAAACTTAATCTGTTCTCTTCTGTAGTCTAGTCAGTAAGGTATCCATCCCATTGCTAGATGCTAAGAAGGGCTAGCTTTCCACAACCCCCGGAAGGTGCAGTAACAACTATAAGCATGTCTACAAGTCATTGTAAGGAGATTTATGCCCCAGGTCCACTCCACTTCAGCTTTCTGCTCTCATTGGAGCTAAACATAAAGTCAAAATCCGTCAGGTGATACAAGTTCCCTCCAATACATAACCAAGGAAAGCAATATTTTCTATCGGCAACTTTGGTACTTCAATAGAATTTCTGAGTATCGGTATTGTTCAGCAATGTGGACAGTACTCATTAAGAAGCCTCTTTACATAGTCCTATGTTTTATATATATTATATTATAGTTGGGAGGGAACTTTAAAAATCACTATAATAACCTTCTACTTTATAGATTAGTAACTTGGCATCCATGGTTACCCAGCCAGGTAGAAAGTGAGACTAGAACCCACTTCTCTTCTTTCTCTTTTGTGTATTCACTACCCTTTGCTTTTCCAAATATTCATACATTTAACTGTTATGACAACACCGATTCTAATGCTAGGGCTTTGTATCTGGATTTCGAATTGTTGTTTTCCCCCAAACATTGCTCTATGAATTTAGATCATTGCCTATATAAATGTGTGGGGTTTTTTTTTTGTTTGTTTGTAACCTTTTCTATTTTAGATGCAGCAATTCTTAGGAAGACCCCTTGTGAAAGAATCTTTCTTCAGACCCATACTCACTGTTCCTCAGATGCCTGCCATTTGCCCTGGAGTCATCTCTGCGCCTGGCCAACCTAGAGCCCCGCTGGTACAGATCGCTTGTTGGTGAAATAGTTTGTTATCACCACAGTAGACTTCCTGAATGAATGCATTCTGTTTATTTGATAAGTGGTGATGGTGGTGGTAGTAGCGGAGGGGAGGATAACTGAATGACAGGTGAATGAATAGTTCCATTTGAAGTGCTATGCTAAGAGCATTGCATATATTATTTTGTTAGCTGGTATTAGTTTAGCTTTTGGATACAAAGATAAATACCTTTTTATAGTAGACAGTCCTTACAGCATTTTATAGTTTTGCTTCTGTAATAGGCAACAATATAGGGTAGACTAATGTTTTTAGTAGATAATTTATATTTAGCATGTTTGATGGGTAGATTAGAAAGCAAAGAAGCCAAGTCACAGCAAAGTTATGCCACAAAGCTAAAGAAAAACTTTATTTACACAAACACACACACACATATGTATAGTAGCACACAAACACAATATAAATAGCATCACCTTGGAATATATTATACTGTAAAGTGATGAATCATCCTAGCTACAACTAGCCAGATAAGCCTTACCCAAACCTGAAGAGGCAATAGGAAAATTTAAATGACCAGGGTTATTAGTTGTAATCTTGGCAAAGGTAAATGTCTTTTAATAAAAAAAAAATCTTCTCCCAGAAGATTGATGTTAAATATAATTAAGGAAAATTCTCTAATTTTGACTTTTCCATAAGCACATTCTTTTCAGTTGTTTTTTTTTTTTACCTATAAATAGTGTCCCTTTGAAGTACATAGTCAGATGGACTCTTATTTTTGTAGAGGCTGACTCTGCAAATGAATATGTACATAGGCCTTAACATGTTAACTGAGTACCACATCTCTTTGTTCCCCATATCACAGTGTTGTTCGTGTGGTTTGCTCCCCCACCATTATATTAAAGATAGTTTTGTGTGTATACACACACACACACATACCTACCTTTATTGAAAACTTTAAAGTACCTCAACCTAATATTATTTTCTGATTCCTGGGGAAAAGCTTGATATTAAGGCAAACCCAGATTTCTGGGAAGTTTTCTTCTCTAAGTAGGCTTTTATATAAGTTACTATAGTAGCTGTTAGTAATTGCTAATCTTTCATGAGTAATCTTATATTTGAAAATAACCAGTAAAGCCTTAGGAGAAGTTATGTTTATAATTATAGTAATCAGATAGAAATATTCACTTCCTAATATTAGAATCTTAAAGCGTCTAAGAAGAAACTGCCATAAAATATGACGAAAGTGATGGTTTCATGTCTCAGAGCTGTCACTATAACTTGCACACCACTTTTGTAACATTCATGAGACACGGGGCAGACATTCTAGTAGTAGTCTCATCTTTATTTCATTGAAAATTCAACTAAACTACTTTTATAATGAGAAAAATCATAAAAAATGTAAATAACATAGAAATATACAAAATAGAAAGCAAAATTATTATGCAAATAATCCTAAGAAATAATCAGTGTTTACTGATTATAACTGTTTACAGTATAAACAGTGTTTACTGTTTATAACTTGAGACCTTTTCTATGCATATGTATTTTTTAAATTTAATATAAAAATGAGCCCTACCATAAATACTATACCACCAAATTTTTAAAAAATGAAACATCCGGGGCACTTGGGTAGCTTAGTTGGTTGAGTGTCCGACTCTTGATTTTGACTCAGGTCATCATCTCACAATTGTGAGATCGAGTCCTACATCAGGCTCTGCACTGGGCATTGAGCCTGCTTAGGATTCTCTCCCTCTTCCTCTCCCCTGCTCACCTATGCGTGTTCATGTTCCCCCCCACCCTTTCTCAAAAAAGCAAAAACCAAAACCAAACCAACCAAAAACCTTTCATGGGCATGTGTTATACTCAGATATATAGATATTTTTCTAAGGACCTGATTAAATATCCTATAATTCACTTATTCCCCTCTTAGCACACTAGTTGTTTCTAGTCTTTTACTATTCTAAAATATAACAGTAAACATGCCATATTTCTGTAATTTCTGCAGTTACTGAGACTTGCATGTCCCCTTTTTAAAATAAGGATAATTAAAAACAATAAGAAGTATTATTGTGCTAGTTAAATGTAAAAAAACACTCTAAAAAGGGAATTTGTAGGTCAGTATTCTTCCTCTTCATTCTACCCATTTTCTGAGGTATGGAAATACCGTGTTGTCATGGAATGTTACTTCCTAATCACTGAAGCTGATGGGTTATAACTCTGTGCTCCTTACAGATGACTGGTATAGCCTGGACTGTACCGGCGCCTGTGGGAGAGGCTGTGCCTCCTCCCAGTGCAGGTCTGGGAAGTGATCCCCCCATGATGAATTGGGAGAGGATTATAGACAGGCTGAAAACTGCTTTTCCACAACAAACCAGGTACCTTAATTTTTATTTAGTTGTGAGTACAGATCATACTCTACAGTTTCCACATCCATAATTAGGGGAATGAAACAGACATACAAATATATTTCCTTTTATGGCATTGGTAAGGAAAATGAAATTTAAAGGGATAGTATTCAATATAAATGCTAAACCTTGTCACCAAATTTATTAGTCTCAAGTTATGAGAGAATAGATTTTTTACTAAAAAGTATTAACTAGTCATAAACATGGCATTTTAATGCCACCAGCTGCAATGATTATCTTAACCTCTTTCCAAAGTGAATTTTGATTGTATGCTATATATATAAGCCCAGACATCAGGTTTTACTTTCCTATTTCCTTTATTTAGGGCTCTTAGTTTTTGTTAGGGAACACAGTTAAATACAAGAAATAATTATTTTGCTGTGCTTTTCACAGTTCTGACTTTAGCAGAAAGATATTTTTCTTCTCCAGAAATGAAGTTTTTTATCCCTTTGTATTTAACGAAATAATTCTAGTTTTTAACCAGTATTTTCATTTGAAGGCTAATACTTTTATTTAATATGCTTCAGGATTAGATTATGGTTTTATAGTGAGCAGATAATGAAAATAGAACTGTAATACAGTTAGAAGTATATGTACATATGTGTAAAATGAATAGTAAATCCAAGGTAGTTTTACAAGGCTGATGACCTGACATTTCATTTAGGAAAGAAAATATTACATCCTACTCTATCCTACCAAAAATGTATACAGACTTTGGGTCAATGGACTATGGGATTTGAGAAGGAACATACTGATTAATTGTGTGATAAACAAACATACATTATTTTAAGGTGTCTTTTAGCTTCTCTGTTGAGTTTTAATTTTGTACAACTCAGAAACAAAGATTAAACTATTAACACAGAAGAGAGACCTATAGTAACAAAGTTCAAAAAGAGTATTTTAGTCCTGAGTAAGACAAGTTAGAGACATGATATAAAGAGCTCAGTAAGTACATAAGTAAGTAAATAACAAACTCAATTTTCATACAGTAAGTTCTCAAAAACAATTAAAATTACTTTTTGGAAAGAATAGATATTAAACTTCAGGAGTTTTCATTTTGGTTTAAGATGAATGTAGGTAGACTTTAGATCAGAGATCTAAAGGGCTACATCTCTATTCTACATACCAGTCACAGGATAGGATTTTGTAACTTGTATGGAGGGCATGCCCTCAAGGCAGTAGGAAAAATCACCACTGCTCTTTATTTGATCTCTCCCAGAAAGGAGCTTACGGATTTTTTACGGAAATTGAAGGACATTCATGGGAAATCCTTATCTGGACTGACATTTGATGAAATTGTGTACAAGATTTCCCAATTTATTGACCCCAAGAGATCACAGGTAAAAAACAAACAAAAAAACCCTGTATCAGGTAGTTAGTGGTCTTTATTATCTTCATGTCTGTTATCAATAACCTGTAATCATATTAAACATCTATTAACAATTGAACTTCAACTTAACAAATGGTATACGAAGTCTTTTTAAAATACTACCTGATCATTCTAGAATAAAACTGACCCTCTTGAAATTGATTCTAGGTTACTTTGACTCTACAGGAAGACATTGTTTCTAATTTTTATAAAGACTTGTTTTAATTAAAAGGGCATATAGAGTTTGTTTTTTTAACTTGGCTCTGAGTATACAAGTAATATTGCTAACATTTTGTTTCAGGATTTCTCACGAATATCCTTTTTCTAATTCTCACTGTACCCCATTTTCTATGCTATCCTATCAGTTCTTCCTGTTTTAGAATACTTCTGAAAAAAAAAGTAAGCATAATATTCTTACTTTCAGAGTCAAGGAAAATCTGTGCCAAATGATAACTGTGTTTCACCCAGCCACACTCCTCCACAGTCTAATGCTGTCCAGCCCCCAAAACCAGCCTGGAGGCCCCTCAGTTCCCAAGGGCCTGCCAAATGGGAAGGAGCCAATAATTTGGTGAGAATGAGACTGTTGATTCTAAATACATTTAAATTTGGGAGAAAAAAAGGAGTTGAATTGAGCCTTCTGTGTATTTTCCCTAGGATGAAGAGGAGGAAGAAGAGGAGCCTTGTGTAATTTGTCATGAGAATCTCTCTCCAGAAAACCTCTCAGTTTTGCCTTGTGCTCACAAATTCCACTCTCAGGTAACCCTTTAAACTTATCTTTTTAAATATTTTGCCATTTAATCAAATAAGCAAGATTCATACTGCCTTACTCGAAATCATATACATGTATCATCAGCTATAGCTGTGTCATGAGTTCCATGGGAAAGGACTCTAGGCTTTGGAGAACCACACAAAAACATTTACACCTGTTTTCCCCATACTTAGCCCCAGTTTGCACTGTGCTTTCTGAGATCTCCATACACCTTACAGGAAAAGAAGCAATGATGAGATTGAAATAATACAGAGTAGTGGAGGGAATGTTGATTGACATAGCAACAGCGTCACTTCATCACAATTTGCTATTAATAATGTGTAGTGTCCTTTGTCCCCATTTACTGATGACCCCATCCGTTCAAAAGTGAAAGACTTACCTTAACAGTCTGTCCAGGCCTTGTATTTGCTCTTTAGATGCTCAAGTTTCAGTTTTTATATTAGAAAAATACGAGACTGGCATATCTTTTGTTGATTCTTGGCATTTGTATAGATTAATTTCTGGTGTTGTTACTGTGCAAATGCTATTGATACACAATTTATATCCAAGTCTTCTGGTGCAAAGATGTAATTTGACCCAGGAAAAGATAATCTTACAAAAAGCCTTCTCAGGGAAGTGAACATAGCTGGCTCATTCAAGACATATATGTAAAACCCTATTTCAAAGATACAGTACAGAATTATAGTTTGTATCTACTCAGATATGAAGAGATAGAAACAGAATGACTAACCCCAAAAGGCCAGGAAAGATACTTAGTCATTTGAAGTTTATTAAAGTCCTGTCCATTTAGAAAATAAATGTTTCATGAAACTTACTATTCTTTGCCATTGCCCATAGAATACAAAGCAGGTGACCCATTGAGGTTACTTTTTAGGGTTACAGTTAGTGAGCCTAATATATGGTGTCTATTCTTTAAAAAATTTTTTTTAAGTTTTTCTTTTTGAAAGAGAGAGAGAGCACGAGCGGGGGAGGAGCAGAGAGAGAGAGACACAGAATCTGAAGCAGGCTCCAGGCTCTGAGCTGTCAGTACAGAGCCTGATGAAGGGCTCATACGAGCTGTAAGATCATGACCTGAGCTGAATTCGGACGCTCAACCGACTGAGCCACCCAGGTGCCCCTATAGTGCCTATTCTTAATCTCTCTAATCACCTGACTCTCATTATTTATACAGGTAGAAATGATTTGTTTTTGGAGAGTTAGTACTCAAGTAAATAACTAAACGGATAGTTCATAGCCAAAGAATACTACCATTGTCCGCAAAGAGCCATCTGAATAGTATATCCATCATCTAGAGAGTTTTAAATTCAAAACACCATAAGCACTTGGTACAGGGTGTTCGTCACTTATGTAGTTTTTTTCTGGATTATAAATGAGAACAATATATAATACACTAGAGGAAAAATATGTATCTTGTTAGGAAGAATTGCTACTCATCCTGAAAATTGGGCTTGGGGAAAGGATCCTAAGAGAATAAACTGGCTGAAAATTGTTCTGCTCTCACCAGCTGTATTGCTCAGTGAATCACAGAGAAGGTGCCATTATTGCAGCAATTGGCTTGGCAATCTACTAGATACGGTTTTAAGGTCCACCAAAAGACATGTTGGCTGGTAACTATAGAGTAACAGTTACCTCTGTTAGGCTAACTCTGAGAGTCTGACATGAATATTTTTGCTCCTTAGTGCATTAGACCTTGGCTGATACAACAGGGGACGTGCCCAACCTGCAGACTCCATGTTTTGTTACCAGAAGAATTTCCTAGTCACCCCAGCCGGCAGTTATCCAAGATCTGATCCAAGGAGGTGACTATGCAAAAGAAGTTCAGTTATCATATTGCAGAATTTAGTTTTTCCTTTTTTATGAGCTGATAGTGTGAGTGGTGTGAAGAAGTGTGTTCTTTAGTATCGTGCAAAAGAAGCTAGCTAATCTCATCAAAGCTGCAGCCAAAGAGGACAGGACAAATCTTCAGGACTTGGAACTGAACTGAAAGGACTTAAATTTTAAGCTACATTATATTTGCCCTTATCTTAGTAAGCATTTTCTTCTGATGTAAACATCACTGTTAACATAAATCTTGGGATGTTTTTTCTTGCCTTTTCCCTTCTTATTCCACTTATCCTTTACAGCACATATGCTTCATTTTAATTTCCTGAAATAACTTTAAGAGAAAAAGTGGAATAGCAAACAAGTATAAAAATTCCAGATTTTATTGTTCCTTTTGACTTTTTAAACTGCTTATAAATTCTATAACTGAATTATCTAAATTTTATCCCTATCTTCCCTAGCCTCTAAATATGTACCCACAAAGAGATTAAGAGCTACTTGAGTCTGAGGACCATAGAGTAGTGTATTGGAGCTTAACTAATAACAGTTTGTAAGAGATGACTGTTGAATTGTCAGGAATTTTGTGAGCCAGTTACCAAATCGTTGGTAGCTTGAAATCAGACACAGTGGGAGTATTTACACATAGAAATTCATAAATATTATAAGGATTCTCTTCCCAAGAATGGGTTTGTTAAACATTTCCCAACCCACCACTGGAACCATGTCTGATCCTCCTCTGTGTTCTCAATGCCTTGCACAGTAGGTAAAGCATAAATATTCACAGAATCAGAAATCAGGAAATAGGGAAGGAGGTAATGTTTAAATTAAGTCACTTGCTCAGTTAAATAATTGAGATCTTATGTTCATTTGTAAACATTGTCATTGGACCTTACCCTAGTAGGAATCTTTATTTCTGCCTTAAAAGTTTCTTAATTTGACTTTGTCTTGTTGCAGGGTACAGGGGAACTGTTTGTATGTAGTTGCTTCTTCTGACAAAGTTGATATCCACTGGGCTAAGCTGCTATCTAAAGCTTGTCACTAAGAACTTTCATTCTTAGAGGTCAAAACCCTATTTTGAAAATAGTATTGTGTAAATGCTGTGTTATACATGACTCTAGTTAAACAAATCTAAAGAATTCAGTTACCATGTAAGATGTTACTTGGGTCATGTTTAAATAGTTTACATAAATTAATGAAATTGAGACTGTGAATAAGTGTTTTGACTCAGCTGTTTTATCTGTATATTTCAGTGTAAATGTATCTTAAAGTTACTGTAAATCTCTAATAATCTGCTATTTCTGTAATTGTATGCTAAATGTTTTCTTCTGTAATTATAATAGACTGGAAATGTGGAAGAAAATATCCAAAAATGAAGGCAGTCTTCTAGACACTTAAAATGCCAAGATCTCTCAGAATTGAAAAATTCAGAAATTATAAGGCCTTTAATAATTGTCTAACACCTTGAGGTCATGATCATATGGCAAATAATCTTGTAAAACAACTGTTTCTTAGTTTGTTTACAACTACGATTTCACTTCCGTGTGGAAAAGATTTTATCTGTTATCAGTTTAAATGTATCCTGAAACTATTTTAAATCTACTTAAAACATCTATATCTGCTTAACTGTGGTTATTTTTTTTTTTCTGTTATGACAAATAGGAAAATACCCAAGAAGGCAGTCACTGAGACTTATAGAATGTCAGAGTTTATAAGGTCTGTAATGATCCTCTAGACTATCACCTCATTTCTAAGATCATATGGTTAATTAGTTCCTGGGCCAGTCCTAATTCTTGAAAGGGCTGGCAGTTGGTCACAGGCATTCTTCACAAAATCACGCTGCAAGATTTTATTGGTGCTGACCCTGGCCACTCTTGGGTAAGGATAGGGCCAGAGAATGCAACACAGTAGCTGATAATGTGGTGAGAATGTAGTAGGATTGTACTTTTGAAAGTCTTGTCCAATTCTGCAGATGCTGGAGGTAATGGTATTTTTTTTTCCTTTTTGATAAGTATAATCTTAACAAAAAAAAGACAACTGTCAGGGACATTCTATCTTAAACAATACTCACTGTCAATCCTGTGGCTCCTGGGAGATCTAGAATCCCATCCTTCCCAGAAATACAATGAGGGAAGTGGCAACATTTACATCAAAAACAATTGTAAACATCTAGTAATGTCATTACAGCTGCTCTCAGAAGATATGTCTTGTAAAGGTTCCCTTCAAATTTATTTTGTCCATAGGTATAACATTTTCCAGCTATTTTGAGATACTTTCAAAATGCTTGTTACCTCATTTGATCCACTGATAATTCTAAAGTGGATGTTTAGTGGATATTCCTTATTTTACAGAAGATGAAACTGAGGCCCAAGTTAAAGGTCATAGCTACAAAGCGGCATTTTGATTTGAATGCAGATCTTCCCTCCTTTAGTTACTGTTCTCTTTTAGTACTTCACAGGTACATCTCCATTTTGGATTGACTTTATACAAACAAGAAAAGTAGTTTTTTCTTCTTTGTAAATAATATTCATCAAAATAAAATTAAACAGATGGTAAACCTACTGATTTTTTTGGAATAGGAACATGGTATTGAGTGTATAAAAGTACATAATAGTGGTAGGACATGGTGAGAAAAACTTAGTTTAACTTTTCCTTCAGATATCTTGGTTTGCTCGGGATGGTTCCAATTAATTAATGCCTATTGTTTCGACATAATTAATAGTGCCCCAATCATGATGATGAATGAGTAAGACTTGAGTAAGTCTTTTAGGACTATAGTAGCTAAGGAATAGCTGGTGTATCGCCAGATAAAAATAACAAATACTAATTTAAAGATACATGATTTCTGATTTTCTTGAGTAGGCAATTTTCACAGTTAATGGACTCTAGTTAAGTATGGATTCTGGACCACATCACATTTACCTGGTGAGTTTATAAAAGATACATATTCCAAGAGGCCATCTGGGAATCTTTATTTGGAATGAGCACCCCAATATTTTAAAGCATGCTAAAATTTATCTACTATTGGATTAGTAGAAAGTGGCTTTCTCAGGCAGATCTATGTTTGAATTGTTGAACTCTCATCTTTGGCATGTTGTGTAATCATGAGCAAATAACTTTTCTCAGCTAAAACTTATGGAAAAAGGGGGAAAGAGTACTTGCCTGACAGAGTTCATGTTCTAAAGTAGCAAACCTTCCATTAGTCATTCAACCTGTTTGAATTTGCTCCTCGATAAAATTCTTAAAAAATTTTTTTAATCTTCAACTACTCCTTTTGAATGAATGGAAGAGAGAAAGTTCTGGGAAGATAACAGAGTAGGAGGAACTTGAGCTCACCACATCCCACAGGCCACCAACAAACAGCTACATATATACAGTGAACTCTGAAAATGACCTGAAGACTGACTGACAGAACAGACCTTCCACAGTCCACTGTAGAGAGGAGGTCACATCAAAAAAGGTATGAGGGGTGGAAAACTGGTTGGTTGGAAACCAGAACCCCTATGAGACTAACCACAAATGGGAGGAATACCACAAGCATGGAGAAATGAAAAGGACCGAGACCTCATTCCAGGCACAGGGGACCCACACTGGGAAGACAAGTCCCCTTAAGATGTCACCTTGCAAACCCGTGGCGTTTAACTTCAGGAGCATTTAAAATCACAAGGCTTTAAAAACATAACTTTAAAAATCAGCCACCTTAACTCTGGGAGAGCAGGAGGGCAATAGGAAACTGAGTCCCTGCCCTTAAAGAGCCAGCTTAATAACTCACCCAAGACAGCACAGAAGCAGCAATTTGAAAAGAGCCTGGGGTGTACGTGAAGGAAATTTATTTACTAATTTCACAACATGCACTGGAAGGGAAGGGATCTTGAGGAGATTTCTCTGGGGGTGTGGGGGGTGGTGGTGGGAAGAACCAGCAGGCACCATTTCTCTTCTCCAGACAGGAAAATTAGATACTTGTGTGAAGCCAGTGTTAACACTCTCCACAGAGTTTGCTAGCACTGCATGCCCTGCCCCTGGGTTGCCCCACAGACCTACCCTCCTCAGAAGGCATCCTGCACCCTGCAAGTCCCACCAGCCAGGACCAGCACTACTCCAAAGTGACTCATGCTACGAGGAGAAAGGGGATAACCCCATATAACAGTGTGCCTGCAGTTTCACCAACTGGGCCTCTTAGCTGACTGCACAGGGAGCAAGCTCAGCTGCTTTTGCACCTGCAACTGTGGCAAAGAGGGGAATGCAGATGCTTAGTCTGATTGCAGCCTACCAATGAAAGCCTTTCAGTTGGCCCTGCAGGAAGCAAGCCTTGCCTTTTGGTGTGCCTGCAACTGGCAGAGAGGCTAATTGCAGACAGTTACCCTGACTGCCAGCGTTGCCCACCACAGTGGCCTAGACAGTCCTCTTACTAGCAGAGGGACCAAACCCAGCCCAGTGTGCTTACAGTAGGCTGAGATAAAGACAAGTGGCTTAGCCACAGCAGCAGGGCACAAGCAGCCCATAGAAGAGACACCAGTGCAGCTCTCAGTTCTGGTGACTAGGGATGATTGTGCTACGGGGCAGCACAGGACCTCTTCAACACAAGGCCACTACTTTCAAGACAAGGAGATGTGGCTGACTTACCTAATACACAGAAACAAACAAAGTTAAGCAAATGAGATAGAGGAACATGTACCAATTGAAAGAATAAGACAGTATCAGAAAAAGCTAAATAAAACTGAGATAAGCAAAATGCCTGATAAAGAATTCAAAGTAATGGTTCATAAAGCTACTGCCTGGGCTTGAGGAAAGAATGGACGTACTCAATGAGAACTTCAACAAGTGGAAAACAAAAAAGTAATAGGTGAAGAATTCAATAATAAATTAAAAATGCATGAGAGGAATTAACAGCAGATTAGAGGATGCAAAGGAATGAATCAGCAATCTGAAAGGATAATTGAAAGCAACTAAGCTAACAGCAAATAGGGAAAGATATTTTAAAATGAGAATAGGTTAAGGGGAACTCTGCAACATCATTAAACATAATTCCCTTTGTGTTATAGGGATTCCAGTAGAAGAGAAAGAGCAGGGGGCAGAAAACTTACTTGAAGATATACTGAAAATTTACCTAATCTGGGGAAATAAACAGATATCCAGATACAGGAATCATAGAGAGTCCCTGACAAGATGAACCCAAGGAGATCCACACCAAGACACAAAATAATCAAAATGGCAAAAAGCAATCATAAAGAGGGAATTTTTAAAGCAGGAAGAGAAAATAGTTACATACAAGGGAAAACCCATAAGGCTACTAGCTGATTTCTCAGCAGAAGCTTTGCAAGCCAGAATGGAGTGGCATGGTAAATTCAAAATACTAAAAGGAAGAAATTGCCTGCAACTAAGAATACTTTACCCAGCAAGGTTATCATTCAGAATAAAAGGAGAGATAAAGGCTTTCCTGTCAAACAAAGGAGTTCATCACCATTAAACTAGCCTCACAAGAAATGTTAAAGAGAATTCTTTGAGTAGAAAAGAAAGGCTATAATAAGGACTAAAAAGAATTATGAAAGGAAAAAAATTCATGATTAAAAGCAAACATAGTAAAGGAAGTAGTGTAATCACTTATAAAACTAGTATGGAATTAAAACACAAAAGCAATAAAATCAATTATTGAGGGATATGAGACACAAAATAAAAGGTTATAAAATATAACAACAAATACATAAAACATGGAGGGGGGGACTAAAAATTTATGCCTTTAGAATGTGTTCAAACTTAAGCAACCATCAAGTTAACATAGACTGCTGTACACAAAAGATGTTATAAATGAATCTGATGGTAACCCCAAATCAAAAACCTATAATAGATACACAAAAAATAAAGAGAAATGAATCCAAGCATAACACTAAAGAAATCCATCAAACCACAAGGGAGAGCAATAGAAGAAAAAGGAAACCAAGAAGATCTACAAAAACAACCAGGAAACAATTAACAAAATGGCAATATGTACATACCTACTAATAATTACTTTAAATGTAAATGGACTAAATGCTCTAATCAAAAGACCTAGGGGAACTGACTAGATTTAAAAAATTAGATGTGTTTTTATGCTGCCTAGAAGAAACTCAGTTAAGACCTAAAGACCTACAGGCTGAAAGTGAAGGTCTGGAAAAATATACCATGCAAATAGAAGGAAAAATAAAGAAGAAAGTCAGGGCAGCAATACTTAGACAAAATATACTTTAAAACGAAGACTGTAGTAAGAGACCAAGAGCACTATATAATAAGGGATCAATAAAATAAGAGGATATAACGGTTATAAATATCTATGTATCTAACATAAGAGTACCTAAATACATAAAGCAAATATTAACAGACATAAAGGGAGAAATTGATAGTAATACAATAGTAGTAAGGGACTTTAACAACCTATTTACATTAATAGATCATTCAGACAGAAAATTAACAAGGAAAGTGTCTTTGAATGGCAATTAGACCAGATGGACCTAACAAATATATCCAGAATATTCCATCCAAATATAGCAAATACACATTCTTTCCAAGTGTGTATGGAACATTCTCCAGGATAGATTACATGTTAGACCACAAAAAAGTCTCGGTAAATTTAAGAAGATTGCAATCATATTAAGCAACTTTGCATCTACAATGTTATGAAACTAGAAATCAATTACAAGAAAACCTGGAAAACACACAAAGACATGGAGGCTAAACAAGCTACTAAACAATGAATGGGTTAACCACAAATAAGAAAGGAAATTTAGGGAAAAAAATAACAGAAGTCTTAGAGATGCAGCAAAAGCAATTCTAAGAGGAAAGCTTATCGTGATATGGGCCTACCGATAAAAAAAAAAATCTCAAATACCTAATCTTACACCTGAGGCATTAAGAAAAGAAGAATTAACAAAGACCAAAGCTATTACAAGGAAGGAAAATTAAGATTAGAGTTGAAATAAATGAAATAAAGACTAAAAAATATATAGAGACAAGATCAATGAAACCAGGAGCTGGTTCTTTGAAAAGATAAACTAAATTGATAAACCTTCATCCAAACTCATCAAGGAAAAAAGAGGACTTAGGGCATGTGGGTGGCTCAGTCCATTAATATCTTACTTCAGCTCAGGTCATACCTCGTGGTTCGTGAGTTCAAGCCCACATCAGGCTCTGTGCTGACAGCTCAGAGGCCTGGAGTTTGCTTCAGATTCTGTGTCTTCCTCTCTCTCTGCCCCTCCTCTGCTCACACATATGCACTCTCTCTCTGAAAAACATTTGAGGCACTTCTGTGGCTCACTTGGTTAAGCATCTGGCTTCATCTCAGGTCATGATCTCACAGTTCATGAGTTAGAGCCTTGCATCAGGCTCCTTGCTGACAATGTGGAGCCTCCTTGGGATTCTCACTCCTCTATCTCTGCCCCTCACCCATTCACACTTTCTCTCTCTCCCTCTCTCTCTCCCTCTCTAACTTTAAAAAATCAAAAGTAAATAAACATTAAAAATTTTTAAAAGAGGACTCAAAATTATAAACAAAAAGGAGAAAATAACCAACACCACAGGAATACAAGGAATTATACGAGAATATTCTAAAATTTATATGTCAGCAAATTGGACAACCTACAAAAAAGATAAATTCTTAGAAGTATAGAATCTTCCAAAACTAAATAAGAAACAGAAAATTTAAACAGACTGATTACATGTTATATAATTGAACAGTACTCAAAAAACTCCCAACAAAGTCCTGGATGAGATGGCTTCATTCACAGGTGAATTCTACCAAACATTTAAAGAAGAGTTAATACCTATTCTTCTCAAGCTAGTCCAAAAATTAAGAGGAAGGAAAATTTCCAACTTTATTCTACAAAGTGAACATCATCCTAATACCAATACCAAACAAAGGCACTATTTAAAAACAAGCAAACAAAAACCCCTACAGGCTGGAGTGCCTAAGTGGCTCAGTCAGTTAAGTGTCCAACTCTTGATTTTGTCTCAGGTCATGATCTCATCATTCATGAGATTGGGCCCCACATCTGGCTCTATGCTAACAGGGATTCTCTCTCTCCCTCATTCTCTTTTCCTCCCCTACTCGTGTTCTCGCTCTCTTTCTCTCTCTCTTTCTCTCTCTCTCTCAAAATAAATAAATGAACTCAGAAAACCAGGCCAATATCAATATGTCTGATGAACATAGATGCAAAAATCCTCAACAACATATATCAACTGAATTCAACAATACATTTTTTAAATCATTCACCACAATCAAGTAGATTTATTCCAGGGATTCAAGGATGGTTCAGTATTCACAAATCAATTGATGTGATATATCTATCACATTAACAAAAGATTAAAACTAGATATGACCTGATCATCTCAATAGATGCAGAAAAAGCATTTGACAAAATACATTCATTCATGAAGTTTCTCAACAGAGTCTATTTAAAGGGAACATAGCTCCACATAATAAAGGTCATATATGAAAAACTTACAACTAACATCATACCCAGTGGTGAAAAACTGAAAGCTTTTCCTCCAAGATCAGGAGCAAGAAAAGGATGCCTATCCACTCTCACCACTTTTATTCAACATAGTAATAGAAGACATAGCTGTGGCAATCAGACAAGAAAAATAAAATACTTTTTTTAAAAAGAAAGTAAAATTGTCACTATTTGTAAATGACATGATACTCTCTATATAAAACCCTAAAGATTCCACTTAAAAACTATTAGAAATAATAAAAGTATTCAGTAAATTTTCAGAATACAAAATAAACAATCTGTTGCATTTCTATACACTAATAACAAAGTAGCAGAAAAAGAAATTAAGAAAAAAAAATCCCATTTACAATTGCACCACAGTAAAATACCAAAGAATAAATGTAATCAAGGAGGTGAAAAACCCGTACTCTGAAAACCATAAAACACTGATGGAAAATTGAAAATGACACAAATGGAAATATATTCCATGCCAATGGATTTAAGAAGAATTAATATTGTTAATATGTCCACAATACCCAAAGCTATCTGCAAATTCAGTGTAATCTTTATTAAAACACCAAGAGCACTTTTCACAGAACTAAAATTACACTAAAGTTTGTATTGAGCCAAAAAAAAAGCTACCCAAATAGCTAAAACAGTCTTGAGAAAGAACAAAGCTAGAGGTATCACAATCCCAGATTTCAAGATATAGACTACAAAGCTATTATAATAATCAAAGCAGTATGGCACAAAAATAGACACATAGATCAACAGAATAGAGATTCCAGAAATAAACACATGCTTATATGATCAGTATACAATAAAGGAGGCAAGAATATACAGTGTGAAAAAGTCTCTTCGATAAATGGTATTGGGAAAACTGGACCACATGCTTTAATACCCTACACAAAAATAAACTCAAAATGGTTTAAAGACCTAAATGTGAGATTTGAAACCATAAAACTTCTAGATGAAAATATATGCAGTAATCTCTGACATCAGCCTTAGCAATGTTTTTCTAGATATGTCTTCAGGCAAAGGAAACAAAAGCAACAACAAACTATTGTGACTACCACAAAATAAAAATCTTTTGCATAGCTAAGGAAATCATCAACAAAATGAAAAGGCAACCTACTGAGAGAAGATCTTCACAATTGATTTATCTGATAAAGGGTTAATAACCAAAATATATAAAGAACACACAACTTGATATCAAAAAAGTAATTGGATCAAAAAATGGGCAGATCTGAATAGATATTTTTTCCACAGAAATACAGATGGCCAACGGACCCATAAAAAAAAGTATGTGCAACATTGCTGATTATCAGAAAATGCAAATCAAAACCACAATGAGATATCACCTTATACCTGTCAGAATGGCTATTGTCAAAAAGTCAAGAAATAACATATGTTGGTGAGGATGTGGAGAAAAAGAAAATCTTGTGCACAGTTGGTGGGAATGTAAATTGGTACAGCCACTGTGGAAAACTGTATGAAGGTTTCTCAAAATATCAAAAACAGAAATGCTACATGATTCAGTAATTTCTCTACTGAGTATTTACCCAAAGAATTCCAAAACACTAATTTCAAAAGATATATGCACCCCTATGTTTATTGCAGCATTATTTATAATAACAAGTTATGGAAGCAACCTATGTCTATAAATAGATGAATGAATAAAGATGTGGTGTGTTTGTGTGCACACGCATGTGCGTGCATGCGTGCGTGCTGGAATATTACTCAGCCATTAAAAAGATGAGACCTTGGGGTGCCTGGGTGGCTCAGTCAGTTAAGAATCCGACTTCATCTCAGGTCATGATCTCACGGCTTGTGAGTTCAAGCCCCGCATTGGGCTCTGTGCTGACAGCTCAGAGTGTGGAGCCTGCTTTGGATTCTGTGTCTCCCCCTGTCTCTCTGCCCTTCCAATGCCCATGCTCTATCTCTCTGTCCCTAAATAATAAATAAACGTTAAAAAAATTTTTTTTAAATGTGAGACCTTGTCATTTGTGGCAGCATAGATGGACCTAAAGGGTATTACACTAAGTGAAACAAGTCAGAGAGAAAAAGACAAATACCATATGATTTCACTTATAGGTAGAACCTAAAAAACAAAACAAATGAATGAATAAACAAAAAGACTCTTAAATACACAGAACAAAATGGTGGCTGCCAAAGAAGAGGGGGTAGATGAAATAAAGGAGATTAATAAGAGGTATACATTTCCAGTTATAAAATAGATAAGTCATGGGGATGAAAAGTAGAGCATAGGAAATATAGCCAATAATATTGTAATAATATTGTATGCTGACAGATAGTGACTACAATGATCATGGTAAGTATTGAGTAATGTATAGAATTCTTGAGCCAGTGTTATACACCTGAAACTAATACAACATTGTATGTTAATTACACCTCAATAAAAAATAAAACAAAGGGAGGATATAATACAAGTATTAGTCCTACTTCCAGGTCCAGGTGGTGACCACAGACTTCCAGAATGTCTTTCCCATGGCTGACTGGCTGTACATCTGATTGGCTGGACCCACCATCAATGTCCAGACTACTGCCTTGCACTGCAAGGTTCTGGATGAACCTATATGAGCTAAAGTATGGCTGGCAGATCAAGCCTGAAACCTTCATGAACATAGTGGCCAACCTCTTTTCTGAGACATAGTTTGGCTAGTACTATACACTAAGTTAGTAATTGCCCAGTTGGTCCCAAAGATCTTTAGGCCTTTCATTGTCCTCTAGATCTCATCAGCTACCCCATGGTGACTGAAAACTTTGTGGTCATCAGCACATGCAATAAACAAATGTATGGGATATATGAGTCCCTTTGGGAGCCAAACATGAATCTAGAGTACCTTTTTGAATCCATATAACAAGGCATGCTGAAAACTATGGACCAGGATGCTGTGTCAGACATGAGAGTCATTGGTCACATCATTGAAAGGGACAAAATCACCACTGGGACACCGAAAGGGACTCAGTTCCCAGAGCCCACTTTAAAAAATTAGGTTTTCTCTCTCTCACACACACACACACACACACAAACA
The DNA here is from genome assembly GCA_028646485.1 of Cryptoprocta ferox. Taxonomy (NCBI): domain Eukaryota; kingdom Metazoa; phylum Chordata; class Mammalia; order Carnivora; family Eupleridae; genus Cryptoprocta; species Cryptoprocta ferox. Next base: position 52,062,410 of record CM053573.1, read on the forward strand.
CTTCTTGCATCACAAAAATTTACTCAAAATGATTAAAGACGTGAAGACCTGCAACCATAAAACTCTAAGAAACCAAAGCCAGTAACCTCTTTGACATCAGTTTTGTCAGTGAGTTTTTGATCTGACACCAAAAGCAAAGGTGACAAAAGTAAAAACGAGTGGGATTACATCAAACTAAAAAGATACTGCACAGCCAAGGAAGCTAAAGTAGCTAAAAAAAAAAAAAAAAAAAAAAAAAAAAAAAAAAAAAAAAGAAGAAGCTGTACAACAAAATGAAAAGGTAATGAACTGAATAAGAGAAGATATTTGCAAATCATGTATCTGATAAAGAACTACTATTCAAAACATAAATTCTACAACTCACCAACTACAAAAAAATTCAATTAAAAAATGGGCAGAGGATCTGAATAGACATTTTTCCAAACAAGACATACAGATAGCCAATAGGTACATGAAGTTATGCTCAACATCACTAATCATCAGGGAGATGCAAATCCACAGTGAGATTCTTCATACATATAGGAATGGCTGGTATCAAAAAGACAAGAAATAATAAGTGCAGGCATTCATGTTGAGAAAAGAACCCTTGTGCAGTATTGGTACATATGTAAATTGGTGCAACCACTATGGAAAGCAGTGCGGAATTTCTTCAAAGAATTCAAAGTAGAACTACCATATGATTGAGCAATTCCACTCATGGGTATGTGTCTTGAAAAATGAAAACACTGATTTGAAAAGATAAATGCATCTCATGTTCACTGAATCATTATTTACAATAGCCAAGACATGGAAACAACCTAAGTGTCCACCAATGAACAAATGAATAAAGAAGGGATACACACACACACAGAGAAAGATTAATCAGCTATTAAAAAGAATGAAATATTGGCACTTGTGACTAAATGAATAGACCTTGAAGGCATAATGCTGTTAGAGAAAGGCAAATACTGTATGATCTCTCTTTTATGTGGAATCTTAAAAAAATAAGCTCGTAGATACAGAGAACAGACTGGTAGTTACATGTGTATATGGCAGGGGAAGAGTGTCAAAATGGGTGAAGGCAGTCAAAAGGTATAAATTTCATTACAAAATAAGTCATGGGCATGTAATGTACAGCATGATGACTATAGTTAATAAACTGCATTCCATATTTGTAAGTTGCTAAGAGTAGAACTTGAAAGTTCCCATCACAAGAAAAAATGTAACTATGAATGGTGACAGATGTTAACTAGACCTACTTTGATTTCATATTATATACAAATATCAAATTATTACATTGTATGCCTGAAACTAATGTTACATGTCAATTATATTTCAATAGAAAATTTTAAAAATTCTCTTAAAAAAAGATGAAGCTAGAAGAAAATATGACCATTAGTTTTACTTCCAATTTTGCAAGCAATAGAATGTTAAGAAATAATTTTATTACATAAAATATTACACCCCATAATATTTGATTGATCCATTTGAACTACATGAACTTTAATAATTTTTAATACTGCCTAGCAAGGTTAATAACTGACAATGATCAAAGAAACTGAAAGTTTTGAAGGTATATAGGAAAGATGCCATTTCCACTTAGGAGATAAAAATACTGAGGAAGTGGTTTAACCAAGTTTGCACAACAATTAAGCAATAGAACCATGATTCTAATCTAGATTCCTGAGATTGGAATCAGTGTTTTTTCTTTATAACATCAAACTACCATTTTAAACAACAAATGGCCAGGATAAATCACATATTAGGCCACAAAAACAAGTCTCAATAAATTTAAGATTAAAATCATAACACCTTTTCTGACTACAACAGTATAAAACTAGAAATCAACTCCAGGAAGAAAACTGAAAGACAAAAAAAATCCCCCAGAGACTAAACAACATGCTACTAAACAATCACTGGGTCAGTGAAGAAATCAAAGGAAATAAAAACATACCATGAGACAAATAAAAATGAAAACAATACTCCAAAATCTATGGAACACAACAAACACAATCCTAAGATTATAATAATGCAAGCCCACCTTGAACAACAAAACAACTCAATCTAATCTTACATCTAAAGGAACTAGAAAAAGAATAAAGACCAAAGTTAGTAGAAAGAAGGAAATAATAGAAATAATAACAGATTTTAAAAATAGAAAATTTAATGAAACTAAGAACTGGTTCTTTGCAAAGATAAAGAAATTGATAAACATTTAGCCAGACTCAAAAGAAAGGGAGGGGGGTAACAAATAAAGTTAGAAATGAAAACTACTATAAATAATTATATGCTAACAAATTGGACAACCTAGGAGAAATGGGTAGATTCCTAAAAACATAAAATCTTCCAAGATTAATCAGGAAGAAATAGAAATTTTGAACAGACCAATTACTAGTAATGAACTGAATCATAATAAAAAAAACTCCAAAACAAAAGTCCAGGACCAGACAGCTACACAGGTAAATACTACCGAACATTTAAGGAGCTAATACCTATCCTCAAACTATTCCAAAAAATTTGAGAGGAAGGAATGCTTCCAAGCTCATTCTGTGAAGCCAGCTGTACCCCGGTACCTAAACCAAAGACCATACAAAAAAACAATTATGGGATAATATCCCTGATTAACATAGATGGAAAATTTGGCCACAAAATATTAGCAAATGGAATTCAACAATACATTAAAAGGATCATACTCCATGATCAAGCGGGATTTATTCCAGGGATGCAAGCCAGGTTCAATATCTGCAAATCAATGAATGTGGTACACACACCATTTTAACAAAATGAAGAATAACAATCCTACGATCATCTAAATAAAATTAGAAAAAACATTTGACAAAGTACAACACCCATTCATGATAAAATTCTCCACAAAGTGGATATAGAGGAGTATACCTCAACATAATAAAGGCTATATATGACAAACTCACAGCTAACATCATTCTCAATGGTGAAGAGTTGAAAGTTTTCCCCTAAGATCAAGAACAAGGATGTCTACTCTCACCTATTTTATACAGCATAGTATTGGAAGTCCTAGTCACAGCAATTAGCTAACAAAGAAATAATAAAAAGCATCCAAATTGGAAAGGAAAAAGTAAAACTGTCACTATTAGCAGATAACAGGTTACCATACATAAAAAACTCCTAAGAATTACACCAAAACAAAAACTATTAGAACTATTAAGTGAATTCAGTATAGGTACAGGATACAAAATCAATACACAGAAATCTGTTGCATTTGTATACACTAATAATAAACTATCAGAAAGAGAATTTAAGAAAACAGCTCATTAACAATCACATCAAAAGGAATAAAATGCCTAGGAATAAATTTAACCAAGAAGGTGAAAGATCTAGACTCTGAAACTGTAA
>CM053573.1:52066260-52213346 GCA_028646485.1 Cryptoprocta ferox
AAAAGCAGTATCTTCACAATAAAATCAAAATACCTTCAATACTTAGGAGTAAATCTGACAAAAGATGTGCAAGACTTTTACACTAAAAACTACAGACATTGCTGAGAGAACTTAAGAAGACCTAAAAATATGAAAAGAATTACCATCTTCATGGATTGGAACACTCCATATTGTTAAGACACCAATTTTTTTCCAAATTGATCTATAAATTCAACACAATCTTAACTGAATTTCCACACAACATTGAAAAGGAGGAACGAAGCTGGAGAACTTCCAGTAACTGAATACTACACAAATGTTAAAGCTATAGTAATCAAGAGAGAGAGGCATCAGTCACGATAGAAAAATATTTCAGTGGGAAAATAATAGAGTACAGAGATAAACCCATACATATAGGACAACTGTTTTTTGACAAAAATTCAACTCAGTAGACAAAGGATAGTGTTTTCAACAAATGGTATTGAAACAAATATCCATATTTAAAATAAACTTTGATCCATACCTAATGCCTGGATCATAGAGCTCAATGTAAAATATAAAAGTGTAAAAATTTGAGAAGAAAATATAAAAGAAAACTTTTGTGCCCTTGGGTTATGCAGAGTGTTCTTAGATACAATGCCAAAAGCAAAATCCACAAAAGGAGAAATTAACTGTACTTCAATGGAAACAAAGAATTGCTCTTTGAAAGATGATGTTAAGAGAATAAAAAGGTAAGCTATAGATTGGAAGAAAAAATATATATATATATTATTTGAGAGAGAGAGAAAGAGAGAGAGAGAGAGACAGAGAGAGAGAGAGAGAGTCTCAACCAGGCTCCACGTGCCTGACAAGTCTGACATGGGGCTTGATCCTATAATCCTGCGATCATGACCCAACCAAAAATCAAGAGTTGAACAGTCAGCCAACTGAGCCACCCAAATGCCCCAGAAGAAAACATTTTTAAATCACATAAATTACATTTATCCAGTATGTATAATGAACCCTCAAAATGCAATAATAGGAAAACAAACAACTCCATTAAAAAAGGGCAAAAAACTTAGAACAGATCACACACACACAGATACATCCCACATAAATATATGAAAAGATGCTCATTAGTCATTAGGGAAATGCTAATTAAAACCACTAGAGTGGTTTTAGACTGTCTAAAATTTAAAAGATTGAACATATCAAATGTTGACAGGTATGTGGAGCATTTGAAACTCTCATATACCACTTTTCAAAATATAAAATCCCACTTTGAAAATCAGTTTGGAATTTTCTTATAAAGTTAAACACACACCTTCTATATGACCCAGCGTATTTATCCAAGAGAAATGAAGACTTATGGCCATATGAAGGCTTATACATAATGTTTATAGAAACTTTGTGTGGGGTTTCCAGCTTAGAGATAATACAAACACACCTGTCTGAGCTGTTTTTACTCACAACACTTTGACACCAATAATTGTTGTTTCCACACCAACAATGAGTTTGCCGACTCTCCGGACACCAACTGGGTGTCCTACAATTCGGTTCAATTCTGAAACTATCTAGAGTTAGCACAGACTGCACAGGTTAGGACTCAGGCCCACAAGACTTCACAAACTTCAGATTCCAATCACAAGTCCCTGTTAGTATATCTGACTGAACTAAAGGGGTTCTCATGGCCATCTCCTCAGGGTTGATAATTATCTACAATTGCTCACAGAACTGGGAAAAGCACTTTACTTACTATTATCAGCTTTTTTATAAATAATACAACTCAAAAACAGCTAGATGGAAGAGATGAATAGGACAAGGTATGGGGGAAGGGACATGAAGCTTCCATGACTTCTCTGGGTGTATAATTCTTCAAAGATATAGATGTGTTCATGAACTTGGAAGCTTTCTGACCTTTATAATTTGGGTTTTATGGAGGTTCCCTTACACAGGCATGATTGATTTGGTGATTGGCACTTAGTTCAATCTCTAGTCCCTCTCCATTCCCTGGAGATAGGGGTGGTGTGGGGCTGAATGTTCTAAAATGCCTTAGTCTCTGGTGACCAGCTTCCATTTAAGGTCCTTTTAGCCAAGAGTCATCTCATTGTCAACATCCCGAAGACACTCATCCCTCAGAAAATTCCAAGGGTTTTAGGATCACTGTCTCAGGAACCAAGGACAAAAACCAAATAAATATATATTTCTTCCTATATCACAACCTCTCACCAGGTAAATGGGTAAATGACAAAAAGAACAAACATTAGATACAAGCAACCATTTGGATGACTCTCAAAATAATATTGAAAGAAGCCAGACTTATAAAGGAGTATACCTTATATGATTCCATTTGCACAAAATTCTAGAAAAGGCAAATTTATCTATACTGACAGGAGATCAGTGGTTACCTGGAAGTAGGGAGGGACAGGAAAGAGTTATTACAATGAAGCACAAAGAAATATTTTGGGGGTGGCAGATAAGTTCATTACCTTGACTGTGTAATAGTTTCACAAATATACAAATATATCAATACTTATCAAATTGTAGGCTTCAAATATGTACAGCTGATTGTCAATTATATCTCAAGCTGTGTTTTTGCTTTTTTAAGTGAGCACTAAATTTCACATAGACATATGGTTATTACATTCTAAGGAGATTGCATTTGTCAATCAGAGTAAAGACACTAAAATAAGGTCCCACCTGGCACCACCATCCAGGTGAGCAAACCTTGGCTCCTTCAGGAGGCTTCTACTGACCCTATCCCAGATAGCTTTGAATTTGGATATTTCTCTACATTCCATTCTGATGAAACTTCTAGAATGACCCTGGAAAGAGCAGTCACCTTATTTCTACCTTATCACTTCTGAAATTTTGCTCCCATAAAAAAAATCTAATATGTCCTCGGAGGCATAGTGGGAGAGGAGAAATGGAACCCAGAGAGGAGAGGGTAATGCAACACAGAATGACTTTTGCTGTGGGATGCACAATGTTCACTAGCTACACAACCGCAGGAAAATCACTTTACCTCTCTGAGCCACAATTTTCTCATTTTAAAAATATTTAACAATTCCTACCTGGAAGTGTTGTCTTGAAGGTATATATAAAAGAATGAAACAATACCTGGCTGAAGGAGGAACTCAGTAAAGAATGCCTCTCTCCTTTCTGCTGTTACTTGGAGCTGCCTCCTTAAATCAGTGATTCTGCGCATTCCCTTCATGGTCATCATGCATTCAGGACCAGCTTACTCCTCAGGTATAAACTATAAATGAGGTTCTAAGCTAGTAGTTCTCAAGCATGGCTACACATTAGAATCACCTGGGGAGATAAAAGCCTGATGCCTGGATTCCACCCCTAGAGGCTCTGATGAGAGTCTGTGGCACAGCTGAGCACTGGGATTTTATTATCATTTTTTTAATGCTTATTTATTTTTGAGAGAGAGACAGAGAGTATGAGTGGGGGAGAGGCAAAAAGAGAGGGAGACACAGAATCCAAAGCAGGCTGTGAACTGTCAGCACAGAGCCCAATGAAGGTCCTAAACTCACAAGTCCAGCTGAGCAGGGAGATAATGACATGAGCCAAAGTCAAATGTTTAACTGACTGAGCCAGGCAGGTGCTCCTGAGCACTAGGATTTTAAAAGCTTCCCAAGAGATGTTAATATGGGGCCTAGGCTTCTATAATGCTGCTCAAATTTTAAACGTTTATTTTCAGAGAGAGAGAGAGGGAGGGAGACAGAGAAAGGGTGCACACGGGTGGGGGAAGGGTAGAGAGAGAGAGGGTGCACGCAAGTGGGGGAGGGGCAGAGAGAAAGAGGGAGAGAGAGGGTGCACACAAGTGAGGGAGGGCCGAGAGAGGGAAAAAGAGGGAAAGAGAGAGAGAGAAAGAAAGAAAGAGAATGACAAGCAGGATCCATATTCAGTGCAGAGCCTGATGCGGGACTCGATCTCACAATAGTGACATCATGACTGGACATCATGACCTGAGCCAAAATCAAGAGTTGGTCACTTAAAGGACTGAGCCACCCAGGCGCCCCAATTTAACGTGCATTGAGTTGCAGGTGATTTGTTAGAATTCAGATTCTAATTTCCTAAGTCTCAGATTCTGCAGTTCTAATAAGCTCCTAGCAAATGCTGATGCTGTTAGTGGTGGGATGACACTTTGAGTAAAAAGTAAAAAGGCTAAACCCAGGGTGAGCATCAGAACCACCTAGAGATATTTTGCAAGCTGGGGATGCCCAGGTCCTGTACTTCTATAGGTTAGCCGGATGAGTCTGATGCACTTCTCTTACAGAGAATCATGGATCTATTCTCACCCTTTACATGTGAAGACACTATCCCCAAGAATGTGCGTGACCTCTGTCCTAACACAACTTTCTCCCAGGAAAGCTCATTAGTGAACAACATATTTTCAATGGGAACATTTTCTGGTGTGTAAGTCCCCAGTGCTGATTGGGGCCTGCAATCTGTATCTTGGGCCAAGCGTGACGGTTTCATTAACACACAGCTCAGAACCTAGCCAACGAGCAGCCTGTGTGATGAATGGGGTCCCGGGTTCTACTTGAAGCATTATCACATAATATATCAGTTTTATGTCAAATGAACTGATGATTTTATGGCCTTTCCATTCAATTTGATAGGCCCCTTGTCATGGGCTCTTTTTAATATGGCTAGAGGGCATTTTTTGGTGGTGATGACATAGTGATTTATAAAACCCACTTCATGCATCAGCCACATATATGTAAATCAGAAACATTTGTTTCTGAGAAAAATTGTCATTGCTATCTTATGATAAATAGGTGCATATTCAATGAGCAGGCATTCATCAAGACACAGATTTGAATTCACTTGTATTCCATATGACCAACCAATTAGCACTCACCTAGGAAATAGTCTTGTACAGCAGAATCCTTCCAAATGGGGGAAATGTAGCAACTGAGTTTGATGCTAACTTGCCCCTCACTTTGCTGGAGCAAAGTGGCTGGGGGCTCAGCTGGAGATATGAGAGCATTAGCTTGGAGGTGGAGGAAGAAGAAGGATTTTTTTTTTTTTAATCTCTAAGTTCCAGGTTTGTTACTTAATAGTCTTCACCTTATTTAGTCCTCAAACATGCTGCAAAGTAGGACTTATTATCTACAGCTTAAAGATGAAAAAAAAAATAGAAACTAGAATGAAAAGACCAATTGAAAAATTGAAGCCAGGTTCAGTGTGACTCAAAAGCCATGCCCCTTCTGCTCCTCTCCTACCAGGTTGTCACAAAGCAGGAGAGACACCTGCAGGTCAGCAGAAGCTATTTATATCACTGTGATCCAGCTTTGCTGAGACCAGAGGTCAGCTCTCAGCAACTGTACCTGCATCTGCTTCCTGTGCCCAGCCTTGAATCTGTAGAGAAGCCATATCGGAAGTGCTAATGCTGTGGCATGAAAGAATTAAAATATGAAACACACAAAAATTCTCTTTAATTGATGGGTGAAATCAAATCTGTTAAATATTCTTAGCTGCTTGTGTGAAATGATATTGAAACCAAATTTAATACTTCCTAAAAATAACTGGCAACAGAAATACATGAAATGAATTTGAAAGGAATATATTTTATTTCGTAAATACCTGCAAAATTTGTTGGAAGGTAACTTACAACATCTCCCCCATGGACTTCTTAAAATATTATACCTATGAAAGAGCCAGGTCATTAAAAAAATAATAATTAAATCTATAAAACTTTCGACATTTACAAGTCCCTTCACAAACACGGTGTGAACCTCATCACATTTCTGTGATGTTGGCAGGTATTATTTGATCCATTTTTAGATGAGAACATCAAGGCTCTGAGACCCATAAATTAAGATCCTACCCTCAAAAATAGTGACAAAGCAGTAAACTACTCCTCCGCTTTACCAAGTCTCCATATCAAACAGAGAAACATTTATTGCAATGATCATAGTTATAAATATATTCTTTCCCTTTTGGAGAAGTAAGAAATTTGTTGACCTAAATATTTAACTGGGTAATTCCTGCATAATTTGATGTCCTGAATTGCATATTTCAAATATCTGTTTTCCTCATTCCATTCTTTCTAAATATAAAACTAAAGGTGGATATTTACCAGACAGAAAAAAACAGAGGCATCTGATCTCCAAGTTTAGTCAGAAAAATATGTATATAATGTAAATAAGATACTCCACAAAACACAGGAGAAATGGAGAAGAGAGATCATGCGTCCAGATTCTGCTGGCAAAAGAGGGAGGGACCAAATAGGATATATAACTGAGAGCACTGGCTTAGGGAAGAGATTTTGGGGCTTCCTTGGTGTCAAGGGTATTTGCTGCTTTTATCCCAAGTGTTCCTTCTCAGAATACTTCTTAAAGGGAGTGGGTTCCAGTTGTATAGAGAGTAGGGCAATAATCTGAAGAAACAATACAAAGACAAGAAAGAAGGAAAACCCTTCAGGCAGTAAAGTGGTCTGGAGCATGGCAGGAAAGTGAGCCTATGGCCTCTCTAGGGGGTCTTGGTGAGGAATCTCATTCCAGAGATGCTAGGAGCAATCTGGAAACCATTTTTGTGATGGGAAACTACCAGTCATTTGGAAATATCCTGCTGTATGAGACACTAGGCTTCCAATCCTCTCTCCTCCTGCTATTGTCAGCCAAATAGATGAATTAATACAGCTACTACTAATAATATAAATAATAATGCTAACTTTAAGCCAGATAATAACTTAAATTTTCTAACCTGATCCCTATGACATATATGTGAGGTGGAATAATTACCCCCATTTTACAGATGAGGAAAGAAGCTTAGAGAAGGAGAGAAACTTTCCCCAATGTCTCTTGCCTGGAATTTGAACCCAGGCAATGTGCCCACAGTACATTCAACAGGCGGTTCTGAGGTTGGGGCCAGACTGGAGAAATAGTTCCTATTTTCTCTATTAAACTTTTTTTTTTTTTAATCACAGGCCTAGTAGGCACCTGTTTGATAGCAAATACCCTCTTGATTCACAAGTGCAAAGAAACAAGCCTATCTACACACAGATGGTTAATAGGAGTTATGAAGCATAATGTTAAAATATACAGGAACACCTGGTAGACCTAACTAGGTGAGAAAGCCTTAGATAGAAGCAGATAATGTCTCTGGGTGCATATATGCACCAAAATACCTACATTCTCAGTAGAAGGTAGAGCCGCTCCCTTGGGAGCTCTTTCCTAGCCTTTGGTCAAGGTTTAATCTCCTGGGTATTTACTTTTACAACACCCTGTCCACCCGGTTCCTAACACCTGACTTGTATTTGTTTTGTGTCTGCAAACAGAGCTGTTGTTTCTCTGGTCTCCTTTGGTTTGTATAGGGTAACAGAGTTGTTACTGTAGCTCTAAAGCAATGTTTGTTATATTGAAATGGAAAAAAAATGTTAGAGAAATTTGGATACCATGGAAAATTTTGTATAATGATTAAGTGAAAAGGTAATAGGTTAGGAAATTGTGTGAGATTATGATCTAGTTTTTGTAAAAAAAAATGTTTTATATGCATAGCAACACACTGGAAATGTACGTTCTAAATATAACAGTGGTTTTCTGGATGGTAGATTACAGATGCTTTCATTTTCTTTCTTCCTTCCTTCCTTCCTTCCTTCCTTCCTTCCTTCCTTCCTTCCTTTCTTTTGTTTGACTGTAGTTCTTTTTTTAGTGATTACCATGTTTTACTTATGCAGAAGGAAAATATCAATAATGGGCTGTTTTTAGACTCTACAGAGAGGGACCAAGACTGCTTCCAATGTGAAAGCCACACTGTATTAATGACCTGTCCACATGAGTCTCAGAGAAAGCAGCAGGCTAAGTACAGGGAAGGTTAGGAAGATGCTGGAAAGGATTGAGGACAAAGAAAAGGAGGTAATAGAATGAAAGGAGGGAAAGGGTCAATGAGGGAGGAGGAATCCAGTCCTTTGAAAACATAAATAATCGAGGGACAGAGTCAACTCTTCTTTCTAATTCTTAATGGCTATAGAGATGCTTCTGTTTAATTTGTCTTTACATCATTAAATAAAGTGAGCTATAGGCATGGTGACCATGGCCTATGACATATTGGCCTTGTTAAGTAGCACAAGTCAATTTTTTTATCAAAAGATCCTGCAGTTCTAGAATGTGATTCACACATCATATAGAAACTTGTGGTTTCTCAGTATTTCTTAATTAAAATTCTGAAACTAGGGGAAATAACTTTCAAATACCATGTTTTTTCTTAACATTTAGGGGTTTGCTATTTAATTCTCTCATTGGCTTTAAAGTATGTTTTGGTAGTGATTCTGAGCAGAGAAGTGAGAAAAAACACAAAAGAGAATGGTTAGTTCTGGGTCACTAGACAAATCGTGGTTCCTCTCATTTGCTTGACTATAACCCCATTGCAAAGAAGAAAAAAGGCCAAGAAGAGGCAAAGGCACTAATTTCCTTTGAAACAAGAGTCATACAGGCCATTCATTTAAGCTATCATTAATAAATAGAAAATCTTTTACAAATAATTTGAAAAATGTTTTAAAAGTTATAGAAGGACTGAAAGTGGAAGGATGAATCCCACCTTCATTCATCATGTGAGGCCTGGGCTCATGTGCCCATAAATCCATCTAATTGATGAGAAAATATAAGAGCTACTGCTAACTGAGAGCCTGCTATGTGAGAGGCTTTACCAGTCACCTTACCTCAACTGTTTCTCATCCTCTCAACATCTTTCAGGTTGTTAAATCAATGATTGATCAGTCATCACTGGAGAAAATTTCAAAAATGGGTAAAAGAAAAAAATAAATCTACTGTCACCACAAATTTTATCACCCACAGACCCAGACTGGTTTATAAACAATTTAATGTTGATCTTTATTTTTAATGGGTGTGTGGTATTCCATTTTATGCATGTTTTAAATTTACTCAACTAATTTATTAATGGACATTTAGGTTTATATTTCTCATTATTTTATTTTTTAAAAATTTTATAAACTCTTTAAAAACCAGGAAAAAAAGAATATTTGTTAACATAAAAAAGAATACTTAAAACAATAGAATGGAGGTATGGGAACACAATAGATGTCTAGTAAAATCAAGAGCAAAACAAACACGACTATTTCCATTGTTATTCAAAATTTTTTCTGCTCAATGCAATAAGATATATAAACAGAGAGAAGTAGTCTATTAAAAAGAAGGTGAGATCATCATTATTTACAGATGACACAATTATATATCTAGGAAACATAAAAGTATCAACTGAAAAACTCTTAGGATAAGTGAGCAGTCAAATACAGACAAGATAAATATTTGAAAATCAATGATTTTTCTGTTAGCCATAACCAGTTATATGATATAATAGAAAATAAATTCTATTTATAATAGCAATAAAACATAAAATATTTAGCAGTAACTATAAAAAGAATTGTTCAGAAGTATATATATGAAGAATGCTACAAACTTTCATTCAGAGATATAGAGGCTTGGAAAAAAACAGAAAATTATACCATGCTCAAGAATGAAGAGATGAAATGTTGGCAAGGCATAAATTCTCCCCAAGTTACTTTATAGGTTTAATACAGTTCCATTCGAAAGATAAAATGGGTTGGACCAACTTGAAAATTCTAGAGTTCATCAGGAAGAATAAATCTTTGAGAATAGGGACACCTGGGTGGCTTAGTCGGTTGAGCATTTGTCACGATCTCACAGTTCATGGACTTGGGCCCCCCGGTGGGGCTCTGTACTGACGACTCAGAGACTGGAACCTGCTTAGGATTCTGTGTCTCCCTCTCTCTCTGCCCCTTCCTTGCTTGTGCTCTGTCTCTCTCTCTTTTAAAAATAAATAAGCATTAAATAAATTAAAAATAAATAAAAATAAATTTTCGAGTATAGATAAGATAAAAAGTGAGGTAATAAGGGGGCATTGGCCCCATCCAATAACAAAACTTAGTGCATGGTAGTGTGCCTGGGTGGCTCAGTGGGGCGCCTGGGTGGCTCAGTCGGTTAAGAGTCCAACTTCGGCTCAGGTCATGATCTCGCAGTTTGAGTTTGAGCCCCACGTCAGGCTCTGTGCTGACCGCTCAGAGCCTGGAGCTTACTTCGGATTCTGTGTCTCCCTCTCTCTCTCTGCCCCTCCCCAATCATGCTCTGTCTCTCAAAAATAAATAAATGTTAAAAATAATAATAAAAAGAAACCCAAAACTTAGTGCATGGTGTAATAATTTTAAGAGTGCTGTTGTTACTGTATTTGACAAGACACCTCAACAGAACATAATAAACAAGCTGGACATAGACTTTAGTTATAAGAACTTAGTGTAAGATGGTGCATTAACATATACATTCTATTAATATATAAGTTGCATATAACAAAAACCTGCTTCTTAGGGTTTGACCACTCACAGCATGAGGGCATTGCTTCTTTTATTAAAACAAGCTGGCCAAGGGTGGTCTGAAATTCAAGGATGATGTGCTTACTTCACGAGTAGATCTTCTTCCTTCCTCCTCCACCATGCTTGAAGCGTGTTTTTCATCCCGAGGTTGCAAAACTGGCTGCTGTACTTTCCTCATGAAGCCTGCAAGCTTCTAGAGTCACCGTGGATGCCCATGATACCCCATGAAGATCCCTCCTCAGCCACCACTGCAGTATTCCAATGTGGCATGATTACAGAGGCTGAGAGTCCCCAGAAGCTGCTGCTGGTGAGCTGGAGATCCGGGAGAGCCAATGCTGTAATTCTAGTTCCAATGCTGGCAGGCTTGCGGCCCGGCCTTGCCAATCTGCAAGAAGACTAACTGTTTAGCTGGAAATGGCCAGTTACTCATCCAGGATCAGAGGTGGGTGCATCTAATTTTCACGATTTTAAATAGTGTGGCAGGAACAATCTTATGTATATTTTGAGGCTCTTGTTTCCTCAAGAGAAATCTCTAGAAACTTCTAGAATATGCACTCTTTTTGAAGGACTTTTGAAACTTGTATTGTACAATTGTCATTCCAGAAAGAACAGAATCAGCTCCACTCCCAACAGCAGTATGTGAAAGTGCCCTTTTCCTTACACATTCACGTGAACACTGGATAATACTATTCTTTTAATCTCTGCCAGTCTGATAAATGAAAATGTTATCTTACTTTAATTTGCATTTAATTACCAGTGAGGCTGAAAGCTATTGTCAAGGCAGGTATTTTTCCATTTTATAGGAAATAAATGCAGCATTCCTGTATGTCCCTCAGTGATAAGGAATCATGGTGACTGGACTAGCATGAATCACAACAAACTGTTCACTTCAACATTTATTATGTGCCTTGCATGTGCTTAACTGTTAAAAGGTTTTCTTCTCCAATAGTCAGTGAAAATCTAGACAGGAGAAATAATCTTTCTTCATCATCTTCAAAAAGTCCCATTTTCTTTGAATTCTAAGACATATGCGGTCACCTAGGGATGTCTTGCATCAAAAGAGGGTTGCCTGGCACCCAGCAGGTGCTTTCCTATGGTGAGCCCAAGCTTCAGCCCCACATTTTACCCTTCGACAGACCAGAAGCCCAAGGAGTTTCAGTAACTTGTTTAAAGCCAAAAATGAATTAGTGGCAGAGCCAGGACTAGCTCTTGTGCCTTCTTCTTTCTTCTTGCCACTGTAACATTATCTCCTGTGACTTACATCACCTCAGATCTGGACCGAAATGATGCCTTTTGTTTCTGAAATTGTTCTCAATTTTCCATTTTAATTACTGCCCTTGGGTTGATGATAGCTCTCAAAGTCAATTTTCAGCACTTGCAGGAGGATCCTTGCATCGCTGTGCCTAACATGGTGTGGCCAGGACTAGTAACCTTCAATAAACACTTGCGTGGGGGAAGCTGTGTCTATGTCAGTGGTTCTGTTACAGTTCTATCTTTCCCAGACTGAAATCCCTCACAAATCTCCCAGCAACTTGCTTTTTAGAATATCAAAAATCAAGGCACATTTCCAGTTATCTTGTCTCAGAAACGGTGTGCCTTCATTGACTGTATTAAATATTTTTTAATCAAAACATTAAGAAATTATTTGTCATATGCTGTTAGTTTATCTTGAATTCAAAGGAAACAGCTTTTCTCCTTCTGCTGGGGCATATCTTTAATAGTCAGTAGGTGATTTGGAGTGTGCTCAATTTGGTCTGAGCTTCATTTCGTGATATAAAATTTTTTTTTTAAAACATCATTAAAGTTTATAGTATTTGTCCTTAGAGAGCAAGTACTGTTTTCAGATCTCTCATTCTTTTCCAGTCACTAACTAGACAGCTTAATCTAAAATGAAAAAAAGATTTTTTTTGTTGCTATAACCAACACTAATGAGCAATTCCAATTTTCTTCTAAAATGTAAAGACTACATTTAAACCACAATGGGATGTTAAATTCTTGAAGAAGGAAGAAAGAGAAAGCTAAACCACCGATGAAAAAAAAATTTTTAATGCTGCTAATTACAAATTTCTTTTCATGAGGGAAGAAAAAGAAATACTATCCCCTTTAAAACCACCCAAAGCCAGCAAAACAAACTATGGCCAGAGAATTTCCTGTTGATGGCACTCTTGTTTCCTGAGAATTATGCAACAATTAGAATTATCTGAATTATTCGACAGAGGCTGTTGCCAGATAAAATACCTGGGCTGATTTAGAGTGCTCAGCACTTCTTCAGCAGTCTTGATTATCAGTGTTAATTCTGGGACCTCTGATATCCGTGAGGCCCTGGCAGATAAATAACACCATTATTCTCCAGCTCTCAGCTCAGGTGTAAGTCTCACTCACGGGGCTTTTAGATTTATAGGTGAAGTAATTTAGAATTCTAGGCTCATAAGTTAATGCTTCAGAAATGTCTTCTTTATCTTTTCTGGAATGATAAATGGGTGGATCCCTGGCGCAGCTCCCCATCTCCTTGCTTGATCACTTTGCTTTTGATGAAGGCCTTATTCTGCCAGATTCACTGCTGTTTGCAGTAGAAAAAGTGATGGTTTGGTATAGACAAGGAAGCGATTAATGTCAATGGCAGATAGTAATGTTATTGAAGTGGTACCTTTGGCAAGGTAAATAATACTCTAAAGCACTCACTATGTACTAGGCTCTGAATTGGTACTTTGGAAAAGCCAGTTTACAAATATTTTAATTGCATAAACAAAGCTAATATTTATGTAATGCTTTATATATGTTATCTATTCAATCTTTCAACATCCTTATGAGGTATGTATTATTACTATCCTCATTTCATGCATGAGGAAACAGGCATAGAGAGATTATACAACTATCTCAAGTTCATGCTTTTTCTTAACATTTAGTGTTTGCTTTTTAACCTTTGTTAGCTATAGAGGACATTTTGGTAGTGATTCTGAGCAGAGATACATGAGAAAAAACAGAAAGGAATATGGTTAGGTACAGGTCACTAAGGCAAATAGTGGTTCTTCTCTCTGACTTGCCTGTGTACAGCCCCATTGCAAAACAAAACAAAACAAAACCACAAAATGTCCAAGAAGAGGCAAAAGCTCTCATTTCCTTTGAAACAGGAGTCCTACAGATCGTTTAGGTTTTCACAAATAAATGGAAAATCTTTCACAAGTATTTTGCAAAATGTTTTAAAAGAGTAATAATAGAGGCACTGAAAGTAGAAGCATAAATGTCATCTTTACTCATCACATGAGACCTGGGCCCCTGTGCCCATAAGTCCACCTAACTGAAGAGTCAACACTAAGAGCTGGTGCTAATTGAGAACTTACTATGTGAGAGATTTTACCAGTCACCCAACCTCAATGGTTTCTCACCCACTCAGCATGTTTCAGGTGGTTAAATCAGCACTTCTCTTGTATCTGCATTATTTAAATGCCCAGCGCTTACTGCATTATTTTAAAATTATATTTTTCATTAAAAAAAAAGGGGGGGGTGCCTGGGTGGCTCAGTTGGTTAAGCATCTGACTTCAGCTCAGGTCATGATCTCACAGTTTGTGGGTTTGAGCCCTGTGTCAGGCTCTGTGCTGACACCTCAGAGCCTGGAGCCTGTCTTCAGATTCTGTGTCTCCCTCTCTCTCTGACCCTCCCCTGCTCATGCTGTCTCTCTCTCTCTCTCAAAAATAAATAAAACATTTAAAAAAATTATATTTTTATCACCCTGACTACTCCATGAATACCCAAGAGTGGCAGCCATATCTTCATCATTGTTGTATACCTAATACTTGCCAAAATGTCTGGTACACCACAGACACTAAATAAGTGTTTCTTAAAAATATTTTAATCAACAGATATTTTAAAAATTCACAATAGCTTTTTGAGTTGAACTTTCAATTATTTCCCACAAAGGAAAAAGTGAAGTTGAGGAAATAATCTCTTTTTTGGGTCAACATTTTCCTTGTCTAGGATATAAAAAATCCTACGAATCCTCTTTCCAGCGTCCTCTCTCTGCTTTTGTTCCTCCCTCAGATGAGAAGGACTCTGATCACTGGGGCTGGGAGAGTTGATTTCCTTTGGCTTGCTTAGCACTTTCAAATCCTCATTATGTGAGAAGGTGGGCCTTCCAAAGGTCTGCCTGAACTGTGACAGGCTAATGGCTTACCCTGAAGAATATGTGCCAGGTTGTGGCCAGGTCTCTGCATGAAAAGGAGAAACACCCTACTTGTCTCGGGTGAGGGTGAGGCAGCAGGTGTGACCAGCAGCAAACAGAAACAAGGGTGTGAGCTGTAACCAAACTAACACTGGTGCCCCAAACCTCACCGTCCTTAGGGGGAACTGCTGATTCATAATCCTCTTTGTGTCCCTGAAACCTAGATAGTGCTCAGAACAAAGTTCAATAAAGGCTTTTGGAATAATGAGGGGGCTGGGCTGATGGGGTTTCTTTCTTGGCTCCCAGAGCATAATTCTCTTGAGCTGAATTGAGAATACTTGGGATCCAGGAGATGTGGCTGGGGGCATCCTCCATGATCACAAACTGGGGTGTGCAAGAAATTCCATATTTCTTTATGTTCCCTAAGTCAATTTAATTTTGACTCAGCCCTCATTCTTCCAGACTTGTAGGAAATTTACTTGAGTCTTTACTGGGGCTATACACTTTATAATGGAGTAAACATCTAAAGCCAACAAATGGGGAAATCCCCTTTGATCATCAATCATTCACAGAGACCTGAGTTGTCCCAACTCTATGATCCCATTGTGGACATCAATTCTGCTATTTCACATTCAGGGTACAAAGCTCTCTGGATGCTAATCTCCTTGATAAATATGGGGTCTTTATTTTTTGAGGTGTTTTCACCTCATCCAGGTGGCTTGACTTCATCTAGGTGGAATGATGAAAGGGAAGTTCCTACTACTAGGAACGACCTTAGGCCTCTTTCCAATTGCTAGACCAGGGAAGTGTATTCTCCTTGTCCTTAGTATGAGAAAATGTCCTTCTTTTCCTGCCCACTCAATAACACCTTGGCTGGTTCACATTGGAAGAGCCACAGGTTCTTTAATGGGTACTGAAAGAATCATTACTTGGCACTGCATATTTTTGTCTAGCCAAAGGCCTTGAAGCAAGGATTAACAAAACCTGTACAACAGCTTGAAATGAGGGAGAAAGGGAAAACATGGAGAAAATAAAAAGAAGTAATTATTTTAGTTCTTAATTACCATTTCCTAGAGCAAGGAATGGCATAGAGGCAGAAAAATGCAGAGACCATAAGTATTACCTGGGCACCAATGTCATAGGCAGAGTGAATTGGGATTGAAAAGACATACCTCAGGTTACTTGTGGTTTCCTGATTGGAGCTGAGATTATTTAAGCATCACAAGAGCAATACCTTAGCTGTTTTCTTCTAAAATAGGTGGCAGCAACAAACAGTGGTCCAGTCTAATGGCACACTGGCAGTGCAGATGGTTTCCCATAGGACATTCCAGGAGAAATAGCCATAGTCACAAGTAAAACCAATGATGAGGTTATACTGCAGGGAGTATGGGGCAGAGACAATAGAACCCTTAAATTTCAGAAGAGAGAAATTCGTAACTCTGCCTACCCTACCTCAATCCTGCTAACCCTTTTTAACCTTGTGGCTTTCCTATCTCTACCTTTGGGAGTTCAAAAAGTATCGTGTAAGAGGCACCTGGGTGGCTCAGTCAGTTAAGTGTTTGACTTCGGCTCAGGTCATGATCTCACAGTTCATGGGTTTGAGCCCTGCGTCAGGCTCTGTGCTGACAGCTCAGAGCCTGGAGCCTGCTTTGGATTCTGTGTCTCCCTCTCTCTCTGCCCCTTCTCTGCTTGTTCTCTCTCTCTCTCAAAAATAAATAAATATTAAAAAACAATTTAAAAAGTATCATGTAAGAAGACGGCAAGAAGTCAAGGAACAGAAGAGATAGATTTGCAGATAAACAGGTGGCAAAATGTCTTTGAAAGAAGAGACAGAAGAGACCTTACTAGACAGAAGGAGAAGAAAAGAACAGAAACTAGAGATCTATCAGCATCACCCTCCAAGGAAATAAGAATGAGAGAAGGAGATTTGGGGATAGTGACTCAAACTTACTGGTCTGGTGCAATGATATGGTGGAGAGGGGAAACAGGTGCTTGGGAATTGGGGTAGGTGCCTGAGCTGGGGGCAAGACCCCCAGACAATTTTTCAGAGACCTCACCTACTTGAGTCCCTGCAAGTAGTCACTTAGTCCAAGGTTATTCTAGACACATCTTGGTCATGAATTCCATGAAGAGTGAGAACAATCTGTGCTAGACTTGCTGGTGTCTGGAATCTGGGCGTGGATATGTGGTGGAGTCTATGGAGCTGAATATGGGTGGGAGATCCCAGGTCACTTACTATAGGAATCATTTATTGTCTCTCTATTCTCACCCACAGCCATTCTTGATATGTTTTGGGCCCCTTCTAGGGTCACCAGCTCAAGGAAGATGAAAATGAGTACCAGAATAAAGAGCTTTATCTTTTATATCCTGGAACAGAATAGGAAATGAAGAGAAAAATAAGAAGATGCCTTGAGATTGGGGACATGGATACTCTTGGAAAAATAGGGACTGAAAAGCCTTACATCCAGGTTATAGCAGGCTGAGAGGTCTCAGGAGACAGCTGGAAGAAGAAAAAATAATGGGAAGAAAGTACAATGTCACTGACCAGGTATTGGTAAAGAGGTACATCATTTGGGCTGGCCTTTTAGAGGGAGCTTCATTCTAATATGATGGTGGAAGCCACTTCTGAATAGCCAAAAGATGAACATTGGCTCTAAAGTTCCTCTTCAGGCAGAGTAATTCCCTTTTTTCCTGAGTTCATTCCTAATGTTTGCAGAAATTCCTACTCAAGCCAGCCTCATCTTTCCACACAGCTTGCACAACCCCCTCAAGACTCCTCTATAATTCAGGGCAAGAACAACTTGTCCATTAGTCTCCCTATGATCTGAGTAATCAAGCTAAGCTAATCCTCCAGGTTGAGTAAGGTCCTCTTCTGGGATCCCTACCTTGAATATCATTTGACTTGGATATATGCCATGGGCAGCTCACTGTCCTCTGCTTTGACATAAATGTGAATCTATTTGGAGCCTATATTGCTAGACAGATTTTATTGTTTAGCCTGTTCAAATTTTACTTACATAAGAGCTTGGCATATCTAACTATGAAGCACAGAGCATCCCTTGTCTTAAGCGTAAGTATATGATTACAGTTCATTTTGATTGTCTTTCATATTTTTCCTTCAAGTCTGTAATACTCCAACTATCTCAAGCTTATAATTTGGCTTATTTTTCATTTCACAGTAGCCAATGGAAAATGATCCTTTGGTCATTCTGCAGGAAAACCTCAACTATGATACAGCTGTATAATTATTTCAACAAGGCTTGAAGCCAAAGACCTGTAGCATCACAAAGAATTAAATCATATGATAAAGCATTTATAACAAAACATGAAGCAAAAAACATCTATCCAAGCCAGTGTACTACAGGACATTTTACCATGGGATTCCTCCAGCCCAGTGCTTTTTGCTCACTGACATTCTTTGTTATTGCCAGATGGTTCTAATTACATCTTATGGCCATTTTGGTTTCTCGCATTTAAACCATGGTCTGGTCACTGAACTCAGAATTACCCAAGGGATGAAGGCTTAATGTTCAGTTTCACAGTGGTAATGTTTTTATTGACCTCAGACATTTTTAGGTGTGAGGTGAATCCCAAACAGACAAATTTTTGCACCAGAGCCCATTTTCATCTGAAGGGCTAGCCATGGTTATGATTTACAACCAGGTGGTGATTTCAGCTGCTCAATACCTGGGAGCTTATTACTTACTACTTCTTATTGTTCAGTTACCTCATATCCAACCACTATACTGAAGTGATTAGGCTGGAATCCAGTCAAAAATTCACCTGTCACAAACAAGTTCATAATAGAAAAAGAGACCTAAACACTATTATTCTACCTAAACACCCCTACTGATGGGGTTGGTACTATTTTATTTTCCGTGGCACTTATTACTCTTATGCACAAAAGGAACATTATATTAATGCTTTCATATCCTTAAAGATAAGCATTCAGGCCATCAGATGGCAGGTGCTTTCTTAATGTTTTCTCAGTTTGTTTTTAATTATCATGGCAATTTAGCCCATCTAACTTCTGATTAGTCAGGGCATTTTAAGACATTAGGTCAATACCCAATAAGTATAGACATTTCCAAACACAAGAATATGTTTTAAACATATTTGAGCCCGGGTGACCTTGCAAGCTCATATGTTCAGGTGTGTTTTCTTTTGCTGTGTCCAGAAGATGGTACCATCCCGGCTCTGTACATCAATCATCCCTCCTCTGTGCTAGAAGGGCTCATGAACATGGTGAAGAGTGATATAGGTCTTAAAAAAGTTTGTCAGTGGATATGCTAGGTGCAATATACATTGGGCCTGCTAAATCCTATCAATTTTAGGTCTGGGTAATTGTTCATCATTATTCTAATCAGGCCCAATCCACCATACACTCTGACAGTCTGCATTTATCTGAGTCAAGAATACTTGGCATTTTGGGGGACCCAAATCATAAATTTATTTAGTAGGCACTCAAAACCATAGTGCAGCCCTTGGTGCTTATCAGCCTAATTTTGGGGGTCAGTGAAGAGAAACAAGGCAGGGTGAAACTTTCCAACTCTGCTGGTTCCAGACTGTTCTGTCATCACATGGCCATCTTCCAGTTGTTCCCTTTAAACATAAGCTGATGAGATTTTAAGTGACCACAGATATCTACCCTACCAAAGAACCAGACTTATTGGAGGCTGGGGTACAAGTAGTCCCTCTGAATTCCTGTAAAGGTAAGGGCAAGATCTTTGCGAAGAGATCCCATCCACCTTAGATGTGTTCTAATGCCTTTGGTGTTTTAGATTATAAAAAGAGAGAGGTTTTGGTCAGATTCCTCCACCCCCACTCCCGACATATTACCTAACTCATAGCTGAAGAGCTGTGCTATTTGACAGCTGGATTCCCCCATGAGGTTCCTATTCAACTCATTATCTTTTAAAATGCAGTTTGTTTCTTCTTCCATTCTGGGAATTTGTGTAAGTATGTGCCTTGCTACTACCAGCCAGACTCCAGCCTTGATCAGGAACAACTATTTGGGAGATATTTGGCAGAAATATCCAGGCATGGCCTGACTCACAGTTGCTTGCGTTATTCGTAACAATGGGGAAAGCTCGAACCTTTGATTCACTGATATTCTTTAAGACAATCACTTTGAATTCTTTGTCAGGCTATTCACAGATCTCCATTTACTTAGAATCAGTTGCTGCAGATTTATTTTGTTCCTTCGATGTCATGTTTCTGAGTCTTCATGTTCTTTGTAGCTTTGTGTTGGTGCCTGTGCATTGGAAGAAACAGCCACCTCTCCCAGTTTTTATGGACAGGTTTTGACAGGTTCAGAAGACCTTCACCAATCAGTGCTGATAGAGATTCTGCGTGTTTCTCAAACCTTTCTATGGATATGTCTTCTCTGGACTTATGCATGTGAATTCCTAATTTTAAGGATATCTTGGTTTCTTTTCAGGTGCCCATAATTTTTTGCTCCTTCTGGTGTCTGACAGCTGTATCAAGAGTTGGGACATTGGAGGGGCGCCTGGGTGGCTCAGTCGGTTAAGCGTCCGGCTTCAGCTCAGGTCATGATCTCACAGTTCACGGGTTCGAACCCTGCGTTGGGCTCTGTGCTGACAGCTAGCTCAGAGCCTGGAGCCTGCTTCAGATTCTGTGTCTCCCTCTCTCTCTGACCCTCCCCTGCTCGCGCTGTCTCTCTCTGTCTCTCAAAAATAAATAAAAAAAACATTAAAAAATTTAAAAAAAAAGTTGGGACATTGGAGCCACACTCTGCTCCTCTTTCTTTTTTCCTATAAAGAAACCTCAAGTTCTTGTGGCTTATTTTTTTCTCCCCAAGCTTGTGGAGCTGTGCTGGACACAGAAGCCACCCTTCTCTTTTCCTTTGTTCTTAGCTGGTTTCATCAGTGCTCTGGGTGAGGTAGACATGAACCAGCCCTTCAGGCAGCATGCTGAAAGGTCAAGACATTGGATGCACACTTCCTTCCCTACCTTGCAGGGAGAGATTGCAGGCTAAGGCCATCTTTCTTGGTGCTAAGGCTGTACTGGCTCAGGAGAGGGGCTGATGTGCTTAAAGTGAAATTGCTCTTCTTAGGTGTTTCAATGCAGCTATCAAAGGTTCTGTGCTCATCTGGAGTACTGCAACTTCTTAACTGGATTTTAGACTTCTCATGAAGGTATTGGGGTGTGTATATCATTGTCAAACTAGTGTCTCTGTGGAGAAATGAGGGCTGAAACTTCCTATTCCACCATCCTGCAGACCACTCCTTACATTTAAAATTTTATAGGAACTATGTTCTTACCTTACAAGACCACCCCCTCTCACTGGGGATGAAAAAGCAAGACAATCAATTCTTTATATACCTTTCTTTGGTTTAGTTACATAGATTAGCTCTGGTAGTATATTCAGGGCCAAGATCAATGTTCGTATAAGCATATCAAAAATTTAGTATCGTATTCTTTAGTTTGTCTAAGTATGACATCAATATAGTTGAATATATTTGTGCTCTGTCCAGATAAGGAAGTAACTCATTCTTAAGCTATCTGACTGATATCCCTCCCAGCATGAGAAAGAAAGAAGATGGCTACCTGACTTACGTGTCAATTCTGGACTTCTCGGTTCTGTCCACCTAAAATGAAATTTTGATGCCTGATATTTCACAGATACTTTGCTTCTTCCTGAAGCAGACAGACTGGAAACAGACTGCCTATAGATGTTAGTAGATGTAGGGTCCCTAGGTGGCCCAATCAGTTGAGCATGCAACTCTTGATTTTGGCTCAGGTCATGATTCCAGGGTTGTAGGATCGAGCCCTGCCTTGGGCTCTGTGCTGACAGCATAGAGCCTGTTTGGGATTCTCTCTCCTTCTCTCTTTGCCCCTCCCCTAGTTGCAGGCACTCACTTGCACGTTCTCTCTCTCTCTCTCTCTCAAAATAAATAAATAAACATTAAAAATTTTTAAACTTCTATTTTGAAATAGTTTGGACTTACAAAAAAGCTACAAAAATAAAAGTTCTCCTGCATCCTTCACTCAGGTTCCTCAAATGTTAACATCTTGTATAATCAGAATTATGAAAACTAAGAAATAAACATCGATATAATACTATTAAATAAACTACAGAGTATTTTTTCTCAGATTTTTCCAGTTTTGTTTATTTGTTTGTTTGTTGTTGTTAATATCCTGTTTTTCTCAGGATCCAGTTTAGAATCCCATACTATATTTGTCATGCCACCTTAGCATCCTTCAGTTTGTAACAATTTCTCAGCTTTTTTTACTTTGACACTGCTAAGACAATAGGCCAATTCTTTTGAAGACTGTCCCTCAATTTGAAGTTGTCTGATGCTTTCTCACAATTAGATTGAGGTTATTGTCAAGGCATTTTTGTCAAGAATACCACAGAACAAATGTACACGTCAGGGTATCTTATCAGGGTATGCTGGTGATGTTCACTTTAATTACTGAGTTAAAGTTCTGCCTTCCAGATTTATCTGCTGTACCACCACTATTTTTCCCTTTGTAATTAATAGTGTTTGAGATACTACTGAGAATACAGAAATGGCCCAGCTTCTTCTTATGGATGTACCTGTCCCAGGTAAACAACAGCTTATATTCCATTCATCCTCAGAAGATATTGCTTCTCAGATTTGGGCTAGTTTTTCTGTTCTGCCCTCCAGTGGGTTCCAAAAAAAGACGTCTTGTTGTAGGTGTGAGAGTGATGTGCATTCTAGTTCTCTATATCTCTAAGTCAAAACCAAAATTATACCCTTTCTTGTTTTTACAAGAAAAAGATTAGCCCTAGGGCATAATTTTCAACTGACACAAAAGTTTAGAAATAAAGATTTCAGGAAAACCTATGTTTATTTAGAAAAAATTAAATGAGACTTAAATACTTGTTGAATATTACATGCTTTTGTCATGAGAAACAGGGTATAAAGTAGAAAGAGTACTGGATTGGGAAATCAAAGATCTGACTGCTGATGTTTGCTGTCCCACTAGCAATCTCTTTGACCCTAGTCAAGCCCCTCGCCCTCCAATTATCACCTGAAAAAAGATAGAGGATGGACTGGATAGTGGCTGAGATGCTTCCTGGGTACTCAATTTTCCATGATAATAGCTCACATGCTTCTGATGGCTCCAGGGTAGTACCACTTACTGAGTGTTTTCTATGTGCCAATCACTGTGCTAGGTATTTAGCACAGGAACCTCATTTAATCATTAAGACAACACTATGAGGAAGGTAATATTATCCCCATTTTACAGAAAAGGGAACTGAGATTCCTAGAGATTAAGAGAATCAACCAAATTCATGCTGGTTGTGAAAGAGATAAGATGTGAAGGTCCATCTGTCTAATTAAAGTCAATGCTCTGTACACAGCACATGCTTCCTATCTCTGAAATAAAACACTAAAATAGAGTAGTCAGTCTAGGATCTTCTGTACTTTGTTTAAATTCCAGAGCATGCTATGATATATAAGAAACAGATATGAAACTCCTATATTATGTAAAATTCTATCCTAAGCACTCTGAAGGATGGATATGACATGGTCTTTGCTGCACAGAAAACTCAAAATATAGTAGGAGAAATGAGATATAACACATAACAAGATAATCAACAATTACAGGAGGCAATCCAAGTGCAAAATGAAAGTGTAGACAGATATTGGAAGCAACAGGAAGTTGTGGTCATTGTGGGCTGAGGTTGGTCATAAACAGCTTCAGTGGGGATGAGGTTTTTGCTCCTGGCCTTCAAGGGAAGATAGGTTTTTCTGTAGACTGGGGTAGGGGTTGGGGGGATGGGAACATGGGCTGTGGTAGTGGGGTGGCAGCTGGGGCAGAGGAAATGGATTGTACAAAAGCGTAGAGGAAAAAGAAGTACAGGGAGTGGATTAGGGCTACCAGGAATAGACACCTTTGAATGGAGTGAAGGTCCTCAGAAAATCAGGAGCAAATAAGGTTGGAAGAGTAGACTGGAGTTGCTTGTGGAGGACAATGGAGCAAAGCTGAGGATGGTAAGCTTGGTACACAGGCAATGAAAGGGTTAGGGGGACAGTGAAATTTTTGAGTGATTTGAAAAGAGATAATTTCAGGAAAGAACCTTACCCAGATGGGCACAGTCGGTTGCAGCAGGTAGGGCAGGATCATAAAGAGCAGAAGCTAACGTGGAGGTTCATGTTGGGGCACAGCCTGGTGTAAGGGAAATGCAGCTTCAGAACCACATAGAACAGGGTTGGAGTCTCTCAACTCTGACTTCCCCGCTGTGTCACTTTGGGCAATTTTCCCAGTGGCCCTCAGCCTCAGTTGCTACTGGAAAATTTAGACAATTCCTTTACCAAAGAAGTATTTATTGATCCATTCAAAACATTTGTTGAGTACCCCCATGTGTCAGATAAGGAAAAGAGAGATATCAGGGATGACTCCAACATGTTTGGCCTGAGCAAGGAGTATAGTGGATCTGCAATTCCTGTGACATTTAAATGATATACTGTGTCTAAAACTCCTGTCAGAGCACTTCGTAAATAGCGGCATGTCACTATGTGCTAATGTTCCTCAAAAAACTAAGAGCCTGGGCTTAGTTTGTGGCAATGCAATATAAATGAAGCCATCAACATGAGCTTTCATCAACAGAGAGCAGCCAGGGCTGAAATACATGATTATCTAGAGTATGTAAGTTCTATGAAGGTTCTAAATGTCTTGTACTCCCTTAGGTATAAAGGGGTGGAAGAGGGACAGACTTATTACTGGTGATTATATCTGTCAGAGTTGTAGCAGAAAATAGATGCACACCCAAGCTGAGTAACTGAGGAGAGTCCAACGAATGGTCAGGAGAAGGAGCAGGTCAGGAGAGAGAACAACATAGAAATAACCCTCTGACAGTAACTCTATCTTTGGTAGAAGGCAGTGTGGAAGGAGCCTAGCTATATATTCTTTTACTCAATAAAAACTAAAACCAAAAACATTAGCTACCACCCAGTGCTCTCCATAAAACTTAATGGCGAGAAAAAAGGAAGATAAGAAACAATTAATTAATGTAAAACATAACTTCTAATGTCTCTGCCTCTGTAGATGGTCACAGGCTGTGGTTGATAGCTACAGCATCTTTCCTCCACTACCCATTACAAGCTCTCTGCCCTCTCCCAGCACCTCAGCAGGAACTAGTAACACCAAAGACACAAACACAGAGAGATGAAGGGACTATCTTTACTATTGGCAAAGCAGGGGTGTCACACAGGTAAAGGGGATTTGTGAAGTCATGGCTTGAAGGAGAGGGGATGGAGGTTTCCTGGTTGGGGTCATGGTTTTATTGCCTTCATGGTTTCCATACTCAGATCTCACCTTCTTCACTTAGATGAGGAAGCAGCAATGGGCAGTGTACACCCTACAGGATTGCACCGTGGGGGCACATGGTTTCCCCCTGGACATCCCAGGAGCCACAGGCATAGGCACAGGAGCAAGCCCTTCCCAATTATCCTTTGCCTCCTCCCTTTGGGTGGGGCAGAAACATCAGGGGATTAGATTGGGAGGGGGAAATTGAAGACACGGAAGAGGAAGGAGGTAATATGGCAGGGTACTGGGTGAAAGGAAAGACTGGAGTGGGGCGGTTAAGGAAGAGGGAAAGGAGTGGAAGGAAATATCAGGTCCCTAAGTAACCCCTTGGGAGGGATGGATGGAAATGATGGATATTGAAGTTGTGATCCAACCCAATGACATTATAATCCTGAGTATGGAGACAATCTGCTGGTACAGTAATGTGTTGGCAGCCTGAGCACAGGTGCATGAGAAAAGGCATGGGATTAGCAAGCATTGCTATCTTCATGTAATTACTTATGTGAGATGCAGGAGGACAGGTTTTTTTCATTAGTGACACTGCTACAGAAGAGCTGTTTCATGCAGTCTGAGGGCTTACATTATGTAGGAGAGACAAAGAGGTAGGACAGGACGCACGCTGGCCAGCCCCCTGCCCCCAATCCCACATTACCCTTCTGCTTATAGTTGTGTACTGCTGGATAAATTACAGAACTTGTCTAAGCCTCAGTTTTCTCTTCTGTGTAATGGAAATAACAGTATTACCTCATAAAGTTATAGTGAGAAGTTAATAAAATAATAACAGAATACCTATCAGTGCCTAGCACATGCTAAGTGCTCAAGAATATTAGATGTAGACTTCATCACTGAGTCACTAGCAGCTCTAAGAGCCCATTAGGCACAGATAAGACAAGGGGGTGGGGTATGAATCTTCCAGTTAGAGGTTGCCATCTGAAGATGGGCTAGGAAATGGAGCAGAGTCAAATAGGATAGAGAATTTGGGATATAACTGCCCCCACCTCTATTATAAGTTAGCCTGCTCCCCCAGAGCTGTTCTTACCTTTTCATCTGCTGAAGTGTCAGCAAGCACTGAGAGCATCATCACCTGAGCTCATGAGTTGGAAAGGGGGATGAGGAAAAGGAGGTGAGCAGATGTCTTCATCCTGATTGAAGGCAGTGTACTGCTATGAGAAAAAAAAATGGAGAGAAGATGAAAACAATTTGGGGGTCCAGAGGGGAGAGGGAGGTGGGAAAGGACAGTCAGGAAGCAGCCAGACTAGGGAGAGGCAGAGATGTCAGGGAAGAGAACTATGCATCATCAGGCTCACACAGCCAGGTTTAAGGAAAGGCTGCCAAGGTTGGGAGGGCAGGAATGTTTTTCAACATGGCAGCACGTGATGAGGGTATTCCCTCCCCTCCACCTACAAACTCAGGCTGTACTTGGGATCTAAGGCAGCCAGAAAGTGTCAAGCTTTCAGAAAGAAGCTGAAACAATCTCTATTGTGTCCAGAGAGGGACCAGCTGCCTTTTCTCCGATTCTCTGCTGGGGAAGTTTTTCCATCTTTCTCTTTCCCTACCCCACTCTTTTTGGTAGTCCCACAAGCCTGGCCACTGGTTTGCCAGGAATTGCCAAGTTTGCTGATATCTCTCATTATAGATACCTTTTGTTCATTCCTTCAACAGGAAGAGACAGAAAGATGTGGTCATAGGACTCTCGTTGTCATCTGCTCAGATATTATTACATTATTCTTGACTAATTGTGTCCATGGGACACTAATAAAAATCCCAGCTGGTAGAAGTTTAGAACTGGAATGGAATCTCCAGGAATGCAGTAATTTTTGCCTATTTTAGCCACCATTGAATCCCATTGCCGATCACACAGCAGAACTTAATAAATACTTGTAAAAATGAATGAATACAAACATTGTTTATTTACTTATGAAGAAATGAGGTTTCAGTGATTCTATACTTTGTTCAGAGTCTCTGTTTTGGCAGCTTCAGATTCTTTCCCTCCTTCATCTTCACCATCCTTGTGGTTTCTTCTCAGAGATCACAAGATGATTGACTAACTTCATGGACACAGCTCCAGACCTCACCTTCTCACACCCAAATCCAAAGTAACAAAATTGTCATTGACAGTTTTGAGTCTCTGTTTTTCATCTAGGAAGCAAACTTTTTGTCAGAATACCCAAGCAGTGTTCTCCTCTGTCTTCTTGGACTGATATGGGTCACATTCCCCAACTCCATCCCATGTAAAGGTATCTAAGAAAGAGGATACTTGGCCAAGAGGAGTAGAAGTTCCATTATTGACTCAAACAATAATTTATCCTTCAGGACTATGGGTAATGGGCACATTACCATTCTGAATGAAACCAGGGTGATGTTCACACAGAAGAAGGGGAAATTGGTCACTTGGTGGGCAACCATATCAGCCAGAACTACAAGATCCACTTCTGCTTCTAGTGTCCTAACCTCTATGATTTCCACCTTCATCCTCTGACTTTTTCTTTAAAAGACATGCCCTCTGATATATAGCTACTTCTTCTACAGGCACCTTGAGCATGGGACCCAGGGGCCAATGAAACAATATGTGTCCCTCAGTGACCAATGGTGAGGTACAGGAAGCTGGATAGAAAGCAAGAGAGGGAGCTGACTCAAACTTGATAGTAGGCTAATTTGTCCATTGCAAACTCCTCCATGGGCCAGGTTCTGTTCTAAGCACTGGGGATTCAATGATATCCAACTTAGACAAAATTTCATCTTTCATGGATTACATATTTCAAGGGGAGAGATAGTATAGTAACAGATAAATCCATATTTTGAAGCCAGGGCTAAAAAGCATCTTAAAAAATAAAGGACAAGAGATAGAGCATTCTGGAAAAGCTTCTTTGAAATAAGACTGACCTTGTGTGTGAAGAACCATGTAACTATGGGGGAGGGGGGACATGAAGTGGAAAGGCCTGAGGAAGGAGGGTGACCATCGCTTATAGGAACACCAAGAACTCAGATGTGGCCAGGGTGAGGGATCAGAAATGAAGTTGGAGATATAGCCAATGGCTAGATTCAGATAATGTTGGCCATGATAAACACTTGGGATTTTGTTTTCTGTGTAATGAGAAGTCACTAGAATGTGTAATTTGGACAGAAATTTGACATGATTTGGGTTTATATTTTAAAATATTCTACCTGCTGTAAGTAGGGGTGTTGAGTTATTATTACACTGATTAATAGCACACAATTGAACAAATGTCTATAACAAATACTGATAAGTAACAAACACCAATGAAATATTTTAGAAATGTAATTCTTTTTTTATTAAAATTTTTAATGTTTTATTTTTGAGAGAGAGAGCATGAGCAGAGGAGTCAGAGAGAGAGGGAGACACAGAATCTGAAGACAGGCTCCAGGCTCTGAGCTAGCTGTCAGCACAGAGCCTGATGCGGGGCTCGAACCCATGAACTGTGAGATCATGACCTGAACTGAAGTCGGACACTCAAATGACTTAGCCACCCAGGCGCCCCTGGAAATGTAATTCTTAAATGAGAGAGATGGAGCTGTTTTTTCTTCTTTGAGTAATTTGTTTATCCATGAATAAATAATCCTAGAGAAAGATGAAATTTAGAGCCAATATAGTTTTCTTTTTTCTTTTCATATTTATAAGCTTTGAGATAATTACTTCATAAATAAGTACGTAGGAAGGGGGAAATGTTATTATAGTAATATCATTCAATTTGTTTGAATTCCTTTGAGTTATTTGTTAAAAATCATACTGAAACTTATTATTAAAATTATTTTTGGTGGTCTACCAATTGATACCTGGATGATACTCTCTTTCAACATTGTGTCAAACACTGAAAGTCCTGCAACTTGTGAAAGGACTTGCTACCCTATCACTGGATCACTCAACATTGGTGCTGGTATTTTGGATCATTCCTTTCCATTCTGCAGATATTCATATCCCAGGGTGATGAATTATGGTAAGGTTCAATGGCAGGTAAATGCTGTATTTTTGTTTTGTTATGGGGGAGAAAGACAATGGCAAATTAATCACTTTGATCAAAATAGATCTTTGACATATAAGTTTAGGAAATAGTATATAAACAAGCCAGAAATCTAGAAATATATTTTTTTAAAACTATCCTTACCTTCCTCCACCTTGGAAAATCTGCCTGCACTTAGTTTGGAACCACTGTTCTATTCAGTGAACCGCATAGGAGCATGAATGTTATTTTCTTTCTCTGTACCTCTAGGGCCAAGCAAAATGTCTGGCATAGTCATTGTCCTTTTGTTAAACAATGAGGGAACTAGGAGGCTGGAATATCAATCTTAGTTTTCCCCATTCTCCCCATATTTTTACTAATCCTTGCTGAAATGGAGTAACTGGGACACTGGAGAAACTTTCTGGCTAGAGGAATTATAAACCAGGGACTGTAATATCAAAAATACAAACCCAGAGAGATGCAAAAATTGTCTTTACTACCCAAGAATCAGGTTGTAACAAATGAAAGGGACAGTTTGAGTCAGGTTTCCTGTTTGGTGTATATTTTCATTACAGTCATAGTCAAACAGTTGGGTTCTCATCCTCCTCCCTCTCAGGTCAGGTGGCAGCAGCGGGCAGTGGTCCAGTCTATAGTGCTGCACTGGCAGTGGCACGTGGTTTCCCCCCGGATATCCCAGGAACCACAGCCATAGCCACAAGCACAGCCGGTAACAACCATTCCTATATGGACATGAGACACAGATGTCAGAATCCTTTGTCAAAAGATGAGACACAGATGTCAAAAACCCTCAGGTTTTGAGAGGAGGGAGGTGTATGCCTACCATTTTCCATATCTGTGCAGCCCAGGGGTAGATATAAGTTTTGTGGGACTGAAAGCTAATTTGATTTTGAGAGTCCTCTTTAAGGAGACAAAATACAAAAATCACTAAAACAAACTTAGGTATAGGGCCATGGAAGAGGCCTGTGAAAGTAAGGGGCCTGAGCATTTCTTTCCTTAGATTCATGATATATTTACTTCTATGCTGGCCCTACTCACCAAACAAGGGAATAGATCAGGAAAGGGAGATGAAGGACAGGGGGAATGGTAGGTGACAGATCATAACAGGACAATAAAAAGAGGGAGGACTGGTGTGTGAGGTCATGAAAGGGAGATGGTAAAGGAAGAGGCAGAAACCCAGGAGCCCTCAGTAGCATCATTAAGAATGGGTAAGAGATCACTGGGAACCAGAGGTTAAAACTCAGCTCCAGACTAATACGATAGTGAGGCAAGGGGAAGGTGTAGGTGCTGGGGGATGGATGGGGAGGGCACAGGGCATCTTACTCACCATTCCTCCTCATGAAGTTACTTACCTGCAGGACAGGAAGACAGTCTTCCTTTGCTAAAGATACTGGTACATGAAATCTTCTTTGTTGGGGCAGGATTTAACTCTGAATAGGAGAGAAGGGGTATTGCCTATGATACCTTTTTCCTATAATCTTCTTCCAAATCTCCTTTTACCTCAGAGGTGTCACTGTGTCCATAATCATGCTACTCACTAGGTTTTAAAGTTCAGTTTTCTCACTTATAAAATGAAAGTAATAGTTGTACTTACTTCATAAAGTGAAAATTAAGTGAGGTCATCTATGTAAATTTTTGCATTATACCTCATTCATAATGAGTGTCCATAAATTATGACTATCTGCATCCTCATTACCATCATCATCAAGCTCATTATCATCAGGGAAACCTGAAATTTTAGCCAGGAGTCCAATGGAATATGGGAGTAGAAAAAGCCCTGGCTAGGAAGATTAAGCTTGAGTAGACTTAATAGAAGCTGGGATACGGGGATGGGACTGAGAAGAAGTTAGGTTTAGGAATAGGTGGCATGATAAGGGGTTCTCTCCCACTCCCTGCCCTCAGTCAGTTACCTAAGCCAGTGAGAGCTTCCTTTATCTTTTTATCCACAATGGAGTCCAAGGAACACTGAGCATATCCTGGGATCATCAGCTGGAGGAGGATGAGAATGAGAAGGAAGCAAGAAGTAGGCTTCATCCTGTGGAACAGCAGTGTCCTGGGCTGGGAGGAAAGATAGAACACTGAGATCTCTGAGCTCCAGTATGGTCAAGAAGGAAGGGAAAAGACCACCTGAAGAGTCTCAAGAGAGAACATATAGGAGAAAATCAGTGCCAGTATGGAAGAGTCTGGATCTCTCCAATCTGTTTGAAGAATCAGGGAGGGTAGCTGCAGAGAAATCACTCACAGACGAGTTCAGAAGAGGGCTGCAAAGGCTGACCAGGAAAGGATGTTTTATACCCTGTGGTAACTGACCTAGGCACCTCTCAACACATAAGAAAGCACATACATACAAACACACACCCCAGTACAATTTCAAAGAACTGCTTGCTTGGGTGTGACACACAAGTGTGATAAACTTCAGTGTGTCCATGATAAGCAACGGCTGCCTTTGTTCTGGTTCTCGGTCAATGGGAGTCCTTCTGCCTTTCTATTCTTCCCTTACCTTTCTTCTTGGCAATCTGATAAGGCCATCACCTGAGCCTTCTGTTAACTGCCCCATGTTATAGTCTCTTGTTTGATCCTTCATCAGCAAAAGGTGACTTTATGGTGGGCTGAGTGAGGGCCCTATCAGTCACCTGTTCAGACATCATTTTATTGTCCCTGAATAATCCCATTTGTGGAAAAGCAACAGAAAACATGATTAGCACTGGTTTGCAAACAAGGAAGTGTACTATTTACTTAACCAGAAGCATAGTGTTTGATTGAAGGTTCTTATTGGAGATCAAGCCTGATCTCTTCCCTTTTCTTCTACCATCCTCAGTTCATTGGATTTTCATCCTTGATCTTATCTTTTCATAGGCCCAAGGTAGCAGGTATCACATCTTCAGCCAAGATCCTAAGCAGGAAGGTGTTGTAGACTCTGGGTCTGGAGTTCTCTCTTGTCCAGCAAAAGAGCAGACGCAGAATTGAAATGCAAGAGAGGCTAATGTCTGGGAGGAGACAAGAGACTGAGTAAGGGTCCTTGCTCCATTTTTATTAGGATCAGAAGGCTTACAAGCATGATGGATGTGCACAAAGAGACAATGAAATCGTGAACATTAACTCATGGGCGCGAGGGAAAGGGGGTTTTGAATATATGCAGTGTTAGGGGTTTGGGTCAATACAAAACAAAATCCTGGCACTGGGCAGATGGTTGTTTACAGCAGACATGAGGTGCCACCTCTGTTTAGCTAAACTTGCCTTGGGGAAAAAAAGACAGAGCTTGCTACTTCAGGGTCAATAAGTCACCTTTCTTTTGCTAGTTAGCTCAGCTTTGGGCAACTGGGATCTATAGCCCTCTTTACCTGTTTTTGTCCTTTTTTCCTGTGAAAGCAGCTTTCTGATATTGTACTAAATTGGGTGGCACTTCCGCCCTGAATACCTAATCTTGTTTACTTAATCTTGGATGTTTTCATCCTGAAATTTTCTATTCCTATACCTTTGTCCTATACTGAGGGCCTTTGTCCTGCTTACCTAATCTTGTTTACCTAATCTTGGATGCATTCATCCTGTGGCTTTCTATTCCTTTATGCCTTGTTAACCCATGGTGCAAGCTCAGGGAATTCCTAAGCTTATTCCCCACAGAAAGGAAGGTCGGGGTAAGACCATTCTCTTCTGGAGGCTTTGCCTTTTCGTTTTGGAAGCAAGATTTTTCCCTAGAAACTCAAGATTTCCCCTATTATGTCATTGTTCAGTTCTGGGTCATATGACCTCCTTTTACATCATTAGTGGCTGAGAAATTAAGTGGATCTCTACAATCCCTTATTTAAGACCATTGGACCCATACATAATACGGTCTCCAGGATGGAGCACATGGTCACCAGGATTGAATCCCATGATTCAAAAGCTAGATGAAGAAGCAGAGAATGGGTGTTGGATGACTACTATTGGAGGCTGTCAGGTGGGGAAGCCTGGCTCTACATTTGCTGTGACCAGCCTCACTGTTCCTTTCCTTAAAGATGCCCCCTGAAGAACAGCTATTTCTTCTACATATGTCTCTCAGGAAACTTTGAGAATGGGGATCAGTGATGCCAGCAAAAAGGCAAGGATGCTTCCTTAATTCCCTGATAAGAGTTGAGGAAACAAAAGAATAACAGAGGACACAAAAGAGCACAGCCTTGGATTTGGTATAAAAATTGGGTCGATTAGTTCATTTGTTAATTCAATGACTATAGAGTTTCTCTATACTAATTCTAGTTCTTGTGACTCAGCAGCGGGCAATGCAGGCAAGGTTTTTGCCCTCTAAAGAGTATACTCTAAGATGGAAAATAATTATACAATATGTCAGATATTTAAAAATGCCCTGAAGGAAAGAAAGGAAGGCAAGACAATTGGATGCACTTCTTTGTTGTTGTATATAATGCATTATATTCAGGGAAGACATCTCAGAAAAAATGACTTGTAAGCAATGAGCTGTAGATTTGTGGGGTAAGCCATAGAAAAAGCTGGGACAAATGTTTTGGGCTAAGGGGCCAGCAAGTATATAGAGCCTAAGGCAGAGGGGTGGTTGGTGTGTTGAAGGAATACAACAAAAGCAGTGTGTCTGAAGACAGCAAAATGAGTAAAGAAAACAGAAGTGAGAAAAGTGGTCAAAAACGCAACTGGGACCCGGCTGGTTATACAGCACTTGTCAACCAACATAAGGGCTCTGGGTTTATTGTAAATTTGATGGGGAATTACTGGAACATTCTGCTTAGGGATGATATGACTTATTTATATAAGATAGTTTATATTTTATAAAGCTTACTAAGGCCACTGCTGTGGAAGAGACTGGAAGAAAACAGGTAAGCAAGGAAACCAAGCAGAAAGCTCTTGTAGAGTTACAGATCTCAGATGGTAGTAAGGGAAGGAGTGAGAACTGGGTAGACTTGGTTATATATAGCAGGTTGAGCTTTTTAGGGTTTACTGATGAACTGGGTGTGGGGTAAAGGAGGAATAGAGTACTGAAAGGTCAAGATTATATTCTAAATGACTTGTTGAAGAGTGATTCCATTTACTAAAATGGGGACCCCCGGGGAAAACATGGATAATGGCAAGAACATTAAATCATATTTGGTCATGGTCAATTTAATATGCCTATTAGACATTCAAGTGGAGCTGTGACATGGGAATTGGGAATATACTTCTGGGGTCTGGGGGAAAGGTGAGAGTTGAAGATATAAATTTGAGAGTTATCAATCCACAGATGAATATAATAGCCTAGACA
Source organism: Cryptoprocta ferox (assembly GCA_028646485.1). Lineage (NCBI taxonomy): Eukaryota > Metazoa > Chordata > Mammalia > Carnivora > Eupleridae > Cryptoprocta > Cryptoprocta ferox. Next base: position 52,100,265 of record CM053573.1, read on the forward strand.
ATTTAATAAGAGAAGTGAAAACTTTTGAAAAGAGCCAGGTAAAGAAAGTGATAGACTGGGAAGCAGATGACCAGAAGAACATTGATTAAAGATGAGTTGAACTGCATTGACTACTGGGCTTATTGAGAATGGCAGGGAAAGAAAAGAGAACAGGATCACAGGAGAATGTGCTTGGGTTACAGTGAGCCTGGGCAACAGAGATAGTGACTATGCCCTTTGGGCAACACTTGTAGTTTGAGGCATGCCTAGCATATTTGACACCTGGAGAGGATCACTCTAACACTCCTCTCTCTATATTTTTCATATGTACATATTTACATTCTCTACATCTTTACTATTCCTAGTAACAACTATGTAATGATCAATAATAATCATTATTTCTTGATTCATTCTCTAGTTTTAAAACAAACAAAAACTGTTAAAAAGACCAAATGTCAATTTTAAAGTTACTGTTTATATTCAGCATAATATTTTTGTGCACTTATAAGATAAAAAATATCATACTGCTCAATTTGTATTCACTTTTTGAATTAAAATATTTTTACATGCTTATTATTTTTGAGAGAGAGAGAGATTGAGAGAGTGAGAGCAAGAGCGAGATTGAGAGAGAGAGAGAGAGAGAGAGAGAGAGAGAGAGAGAGAGGATGAGCAGGGGAGGGGCAGAAAGAGCCCTATGCATGCTCCTCAAACTCACGAACCATGAGATCAGGACCTGAGCCGAAGTCGGACACTCAGCTGACTGAGCCACCCAGGTGCCCTGAATTTAATTTTTAAATGCAATTAAACCCCACATAATCATATAAGGTGACCAAATAGATGTAATTTAAGTCTGCTAATTTTTCTTTACAATCACTGGGCCATCATTGCTTACTTAGATTATACTGTTTAACTGCAAGAATACATAGCAAGATAGGAGTTATAAATACAAAGGCAAATTTGAATGTTTCTGAAGTGTTATGAACTTATCTTAAAAATTGAAATGAAGACATATAAAATATACTTAGGTTAGTAGAAGGAAGAATAAAGGTAAGAATAGAAATAAATGAAACAGAGACTAAAAAATAAAAATAAAAAAGTGATGAAATTAAGAGCTGATTCTTTGAAAAGATAAACAAAATTGATAAGCTTGACACATAAAAATAAGAGAGAGCGAGAGAGAGAGAAGACCTAAATAAATAAAATTAGAAATGAAAGAGAAGTAATAAAGTAATTAGAAGTAAATAATAGAGCTCTTTTTATTAAAATTTCTCATTCTTTAACATTTTCTGTTTTTTAAGTTTTACAGTAAACTTATTTGTACGTGTTTATAGTTTATAAATTGCATTTGAATGTATGTTTAACTTTTAAAAACTCATGGTGCTTCTGAATAAAATAGTAGGAGACCAGAAAACCCAATAACCACAGGAAGTTTGCAGTTCTCTCAAACACAAGTTTCTAGCTCTATTTTTGGCTAGAGTTGGTCCTCTGATGAGGCATGTAAGTGCTGCTCTTTCATCTTATGGATTCATATACTGTAGAAGGTACATGAAAAACCATTCAAGTTGATTTTAGATGTAAAAACTGAAATGCAAATAAAAATCAAGAGGCTGACTCTGGAAAATAACATGGAAGTTCCTCAAAAAGCTAGAAATATAACTACCCTGCGATCCCGCAGTTGCACTACTAGATAGTTACCCAAAGATACAAACACACTAATTCAGAGGGATATATGCACCCCAATGTTTATAGCAGCATTATCCACAATAGCCAAATTATGGCGGCAACCCAAGCGTCCATTGACAGATGAATGGATAAAGAATATATATTATCCAGCCATAAAAAAATGAAATCTTGCCATTCGCAACAACATGGATGGAGAGCATAATACTAAGTGAAATAAATCAATCAGAGAAGGACAAATACCATATGATTTCACTTATATGTGGAATTTAAGAAACAAAACAAATGAGCATAGGGGGAAAAAGTGAGAGGCAGGCAAAAGAAGAAACAGACTCTTCACTTTAGAAAACAAACTGATAGTCACCCCTACCAGAGGGGAGGTAGGGGTGGGTGGGCTAAATAGATGACAGGGATTAAAGAGTGCATTGGTTTTGATGAGGACTGGATATTGTGCGTGTTCAATCACTAAACTGTACACTTAAAACTAATATTTCACTGTATGTTAAGTAGCTGGAATTTAAATAAAAACTTTAAAAATTGAGAGGCTGACCCGCCCTGAATAGAGATTAGTTATAGGTTCTCTTGGAGATAGGGCCATACATCCCTCAAAAATTATCTTTGGAATCTGCTCATGTGTTACATAGGTACCTGATTAAGACTGCAGAGTTCTGCACCATCAAGCAGAGAAAAAAATGGTTCTATAAAACATGATGATTTGATTCTTTCAAATAGCTGTGAAACCATCAAGTCTCTTCACTAATTGGGGTTCCAATCAGGTTCAAGTCAGTTATAAGAAGAAAATTTGATGGGGCGTCTGGGAGGCTCAGTCGGTTAAACACCTGACTTCGACTCAGATCATGATCTCACAGCTTATGAGTTCGAGCCCCATGTCCAGCTCTGTGCTGACAGCTCAGAACCTGGAGCCTGCTACAGTTTCTGTGTCCCTCTCTCGCTCTGCCCCTCCCCAGCTCATGCTCTCTCTCTCTCTCTCTCTCTTTCTCAAGAATAAACTTTAAAATAAATAAATTAATATTAAAGGAAAAAATTGCATTCCAGTGTCCAAAAAAGAGTATCCCAGAATGGCTCACTGAATTTATTTGTCCAAAGGACCAATAATTGGAGCATCCAGGTCCTTTGGATGCTGGAAATGTCTAATAGACAATAGTATGTTGTTGGCATTTGTTGTAAAATTACTTGTAATGCTAGGCTAACAGACTTAACTGTTGGGTATGCACAAAAGCAGAGGTGAGAGAGATACTAGGTGGAGATGATTGCAGAAAGGGACACTGGGGAGGAGATAATAAAAGAAGAGGATCTGGAGGAGAGAATAGAGAAGAGCATGTCTCTCTCTCTCTCTATATATATATATATATATGTGTGTATGTAGACAGAAATCTCATTAAAAACAGATTTACATACATTTTAATGACATGATTATGGTTGTGCTACATAATAATTGGCGATATATGGTAAGCAGCTGACAAACATAACATACATAATAAATATGGCTTTCTAGAGCCTTACCAGGTTTATGGTTTTTGCTTCCTATTCATTTGGCCACTTATAATAAACATCTATGTTGATGGCATTTCCTGATACTAGGCTCTGTCTAATTCCTATCATAATCTCTGAATTCAGTCTAACTGGTAAATTATCTTCATGTACCCAGGAAAAGAACATGGGATTGGGAAACATCTGGTTAGTTACTGATTCACTCAACTTTTGAGATTTCTGGAATTTGAACTGGTCACTGGGAGAAGGAAAGCAAATTTACAAAGGGGACAAAGAGGTTCCTAAAAGTAAAGGAACTGAGACTCCAATGCACTCACTTTGAAGTTCAAACTCCTTAGAATCTCATATCTAGTATGAGATTTTAGGACTTAAATAATTCTTTAGACTCAAAATTTGGGGATGGAGATGGTCCTTATTGAGTTCTGCTAACACGAGAGGACCTGAGATCCGAAGTGAGGACCCGTTATGAAGAGGAGGGAGTCTGGACTGGGTAACCTGGACTTCACACCAGAGATCAGAGACTCACAGTGGAAGATTGTTTCTGGAAAAGCATGTGGCTCAGCCTGGAATCCTTTTGGTGTTGGTCATGATTTGAGAACAAACACAATTTGGGAGATTCTGGATTGGAGGTGCCTTGCTTTAAGTTATGCTTTGGGGGAAAAAAAGCCATGTTTTCTGGTTTATTCTTAGTGGTGAGACAAGTTTAATGCCACAAAGGTTAAAGTGTAAGCTCTCACTGTGGATATATCATAGGTTCATAGTCTAAATAATTAGATATCATTAGGTGTCTCTTCTCGTCTCAGTTGTTTCTCTTCCCTAACATTTGATGCCTTACTAGATTTTAAAGTTGCCTGGAGGCAAGAATCATTACTTAATGCTTCTCTATATCTCCAGTACCCACACAGTATCTGGCACATGGCAGATGACAATGGCTGTTGGTTGGCTGAATAAATTAATGGGTGAATGTTGGCCTACGAATTTATTCTACCTTCTTATCTGGTTCTATTTCACTTCAAGTTGAGGACCAAACTAGAGTCTCCGGTGTATTGAAATATACCATGTTGTTGAAATATGCTGTGAGGGTTCAGGATCTTTTGTTAATTTTTTAAGGATAATCACTGAATTTGGAAAAGGGTCAACCCTGGCATATCCCAAATGCAGTAATGGGTTGCCAAATCTCCCTGGTTCTTATACCCCATGTTCTCCTCATTTAGTTCTACACCGACATTATTATTGTTCTAAACCAATATTAATGTTCTAAACCTCTCTGATCCATCTCTGCTCATTAAATTAATTCTAGCTTTCTTTCTTCACCTCTACCTTCTCTTGAGAACATAACTTTTTTTACTTTCTTCTCTTTCTCTCCTTCCCTCTTCCTTCGTTCCTTCCTTCGTTCCTTCCTTTCTTCCTTCCTTCCTCCCTCCCTCCCTTCCTTCTGTCCTTCTCTCCTTCCCTCCTTCCCTCCCCTTCCCTTCCCTCCCCTTTCCTCTTCCCCACCAGACCTGGTCTCTTTGACTCATGAGGCATAATTATTTTATCACTTTTAAGTGCTCAAATTTGTAGTAAACTACTTACCTATAGGAAAAAGAGATGCATATAATGATAATTAAGGAAAGTGCTTCCCATTAAGACTCCTTCTTCTCCATTTTTTTCTTCTTGATAGTCCCCAAGGGAGAGACAAGTAATAGACCGGGTTCATGAGAGGATATAAATGGCTGATAAAAATGGGAAAAATGTTTAACATTATTGACAATGCTATATAAATTGATATAATTATGAATGTCAGTATTTACCTCTCAGATTAACCAGCGTTAAGGAAAGGGAAGAAATAGGGATTTCTTATATTTCTCTGCTGAGAACATAATATTAACTTTTTTATGGGAGGTCATTTAGCAAAATATCTCAGTTTTAAAAAATATATATCTTTTGATCTAACAATTCTACTTTATGGACTTGACCTTAAAGAAATAATCAGAGATATGCACAAAGATTTATATGAAAAAGTTCACTGCATGCTTATTTATTGTAGCAAAAATATATACAATACTAAAATAAATTATGGCCCATTAAATATGAGATATTAGGTACATTATAAGGAAATGCTTAAGACATACTGTTGGTTTATAAAAATCAGGGAACAAAACTATGTATTTTTTGACCTGATGTAAAGATGTATAGAAAAATGTTGGGCATACATGCACTGATATTAATAGTCATTTTCCTGGGGTGGTGGGATTAAGGCTGATTTTTATTTCCTTATTTATAGTTATTGATACATTCTGCTTTTTCCATGGTTGTACTGTACTTTTTTTAAAAATCATTTTATTTTTTTATGATTTTATTTTTTGTTTTGATTTTTGTTTTTGTTTTTTTAATTTTTTTTATTCTCACATTAGATAACATACAGTGTAGTCTTGGCTTCAGGAGTAGAATCCAGTGATTCATCACTTACATAAAACACCCCAGTGCTCATCCCAACAAGTGCCCTCCTCAATTCCTATCATCCATTTTCCCCACCTCCATCAACCCTCAGTTTGTTCTCTGTATTTAAGAACCTCTTATGGTTTGCCTCATTGTAAAAGTTATCTGTGGCAGATGGAAGTGAAAAGAGCAGCAATTCCTGCATACATGTCTCTTTGACTTCGCTGCGCCTCCTAGCAAGAGATTGTCTATTTCCCTACCTCCTAACTCTGATCTGGACTTGTGACTTGCTTTGACCAATGGATGTGCCAGAAATAATGTACAACTTCTGAGGTTAGGCCATAAGAAGTCTGTGGCTTCCACTTTGTTCCCTTGAAGTGCTGCCCTGAAACCACCATGTAAGGAAACCAGTCTAGCCCACTAGAAGATAAGAGGCCTCACCGAGGAGAACCGAGGTCCCCCAGTCAACAGTCAGGGCCAACTGCCAGACACCAGAGACTCTCTCCAGCTGAATGCAGCAAAATAAGTGAGCCCAAGTGAGTGTAGCAGAAAAACCTCATCAACCTACAGAAGCATGCGAAATAATAAATCATTGTTTCAAGCACTGAGTTTTGGGGTGAATTGCTACTCAAAAATAGATACAAAACAATACTATAACCATTAATTTTAAAAAATGAAGTCATAGGCTGGCTATGGTTGTCAATCTAGCTTCCAAGGATCTTAAAAATATTGCCTCAGAAATGTAAATGTATGGCAGTCACAGTGTTGTTTAAGTTTTGGAAGAAAGACTGGTGAGAAGAGACTGTGGTGGTCTGCAATGGGTCAGGAACTAGGTAGTGAGTATGGTTTTTTTATATGTGTGGCTTTTCCTCACTGAAAGAGCACAATGTCTTTAGAGTATCTGCAGATGGCTCAAAATGGACCCCTAGCTGACTGTCAGCAAATCTTTGGCTCCTCCTTCCTATGAGTGCTGCAGAAGGGAGTTCTTGGCCGAATTCCCATGTGTCTTTCAGAGCTTTCTTACCGAGTGGAGTCTCCAGGGGTAGAGGAAGAGAGTGCCATACTATTTCTGAAGATATTCTCAAAACCTTTATTCTTGTCCAGAGAAATAAGGAATATTAAACAGAAATGGTACACAAATCTCTGTTAACTATTTCTTCTGATGTCTATATGAGGAAATTTCCAAGATATCTTCTCAATACTTCAGCCCCTACTCATCCATGTATCATTATAGGAATGAGAACTTGAAAATAAGTCCCATGAGTCTGTCTCAGATGTCAGCCTAAGTTCAGCAGTAGAGTGTTAGAGCTACCAGGGCCTTTGGAGATGATCTAATTCTACCCCATCATTCAAAGGACAACACAGTCTAAGACTGAGACAACTATTGTGGCTTAGTTCAGATCACCAGTGAGTGACTTTGAAGGTGCAGAGCTGGGAGCAAACCTAGGTCTCTCTTCTCCCATGTTTTGTACTCTGTGTAATGTTGGCCTACTTCTTCAAGCCTAAATGAAATCAGAGATGTGGATGAGACATTGCCTTTGTTAATTTTAGGTACATTTCACATTTCAGTAGGATTGTTGGTTGTAAAACAGAGAAGTCCAGAAAGTAATCCAGCCAAAATGTTTTATGCAATACTATAATTAAACCATAAAAAATAGCAAAGTGATTCTTTTCTCTGGATACAAAGATGTTTGAGACCACCAAGAATGAATGCTTTGGATTCAGTGGCACAGGTTTTATTCTCTTCAGCAAAGCTGCTTCCAAAGCCAGATGTCTGGTGATGGCTGCTGACTCTCTCCTCTCCTACTGGGTAATGGATATTAATTATAATACTAAGCAGAAGCATGTGGGGATTAGTGAAAAGAATTCAGACAACTGCTAGTTTCAGTATTCTATAGTTTGCAGTTCATCTCCCCCAAGCATAATCCTCATTAATGTCATACTCACCGATATATTCCTTCACAATCAGTCCCCATTATTATTTTATGTCTACCATACTGAGCCCTGGCCAAGAGCCCTGAGCTGGGGATGAGTCTTCAAAGCTGTGTCAGCAAATACAAGAATGATGATCTATTGTCATGTGCCCAAACCTGGCAGTTATGCCCATAAATCAGAGTCTAGGCGTTAGTTCTGCTCTGAGGTCTCCTCCTTCTTTCTGCTATACTTCCTCCTTGGAATTAAGAATTTTTGGCCCAGAATTAAGGGAAGAATTTAAACCACTGGATCTTTCTGGAGTTTTATGATGCCAACCAAGACATCTGGGGTGTGACCTCAGCACTCCCTTTTGGTATCAAGTTTGGGCCAAGGCTCCATGATGTCTGAGCTTGCTTCAGTCCTGACAGGCTTTAGTTTTTTTTAGTTCTCTGAGTTCTCATTTATATCACTCTTCCACCAGCAAGATGATATGTTATACTTGCACAAATCTGGCAGGGGACCAGGGTATTTTTGGGCTGTTATTTTTTGTTGGTGTGGAGCCCTGTCTACTTGTTCTTTGTGGGGTCTGGCCTGGAGGTCTGGTGCTAGGATTAGAGTTCTGGGAAATATGTTGATCAAGAGCTGGAAAACCTGATAAGTGAATTCGATCCTTGTTTTTGGAGAAAATTTTCATTAAGGTCAAAGACATGCATGGCATTTAGAGCAGGAGTCAGAACCCAGGAAGTCAGGAGTTGAGTAGACCCTGAGACAAAGGGAGGGGTAGAAGCATAATTGGGAGCAAAGGAAGAAGGTCTAATAATGCAAAGGATGCAAATTTTGGCTAAAGAGCTTGGTCTGCATGATATTTTGTAAAAATGAAATTAGTTGTCCACATTTAACTGTAGAATATTTCACATTCAAATCCAGATTTCCATCTCCTCTTGAAGCACCACGGAGGCCTTCAGCTCAGGTAAGAGAAAAGTATTCCATCTAGAGCTTTCCCTCCAACCACTTAATTTATCCTAGAGGAAAATGCTCATCTAAGGTTTGCATTTTTGGTCCTCAATTTCCATTTTCTTCAACTACCCAACTTGAGAAAACAGAATTCTATCCGACATTCCTGATGCTGACTCTTTCTATTTCATATTATGATTTTTTAGTTGCCAAAACCTTTCATATGAATCATACACTTGAGCCTGTTTTGGAGGGAGAAATAATAATGTATAAAAGCCCATACTTGGTCTTAGTGTCATCGTGTTAAGGAGCTAAAACAGGTTTTCTAAGCAATGTCTTTTCTTTTCTTTTTTTTTTTTTAGGACTCCTTTTGTGTTCTGGTCCAAGATGGAGACATAGGAAATCTGTAAACTCACCTCCTTCACAGACATGCAAAATCGATACCTATTTATAGAGAAATTCCTCCTAAAGAACTGAGGGCTGATGGAACATCTTCTGCACAACCAAAGACAGAGAGACCACATGGAGAAGAGCAAGAGGGATGGAGACAAAATAATTAATGAAGGGAACCCCCATCCTCAATGCTGTAGCTGCAATGGGGAGAAGTAGTACGGAGAGACCATTAGTAGATTTGTCTGCCCTGAGGCACAGAAAAAAGGCTGCAGTTTAAAAGAGCAACTGCTATCTAAAGGAACCAGCCCTAGAGCCCTGCTAAATAGTGGGGGAGCTGCTGGAACTCTCTCCTTCACCCCCAGAGTCAGACTTGCATTGCAGGTCACAGCCCCCCCTGGTGCCTGGCCCTCGCCATTTCCTTTCTTCAGGCCTTCCCCTTAATAAAAATCCCAGTGTGTTGAATCCCACCTTGGCAGCTGCAGCTCAGAGGACTCAAAATAGCGCAAAATGTTTTACTATTTTTCCAGTGGGTAAGGATGCTGGCATATTAAACACAAACCCTTGAGAGTGTCACTAAATTAATAAGCAGTTTTTGGTGTTTATGTATTTATATTTACATCTCACATGTTTGCACTTCTTTTCAACCCTCCTGCTGTCAACCCTCCTCCAGGCTTCTGTCATCTTTCCCCAGGGTGATTGATCCCCCAAGGATCTCCTGGAAAGTGTCCTTGCTCCCTCGAATTCATTCCCCAGATGGTACCCAGGGAATGCTTCCTAATGTTTGCAAATCTGTAGCAAACAAAGCCTTTCCTAATTCTTTTAGTGAATGAGCAGGACTTGATAGGATAAAATTATTATGAAATTCTGTTCTTTTTCCCCTGGACCTTCAAATCTGCATTTCTTCACCTACTTGTTCTTCATTCCTGATGAAATCTTGGGCAGATTTTGTGGCTGATTTGAGTACTCTAGGAATAATCAAATAGGCCTTTTGCTTTGGCATGTAAAATCTAGTTCCATCAAATTATTTCCTAACCAGTTGAAGTATATCTAAATGAAATGTGTGCTGCCCCCCAACCCTGTCCCCAACTAGGCCCATATCAGTTTGGAAGGCTCTCCATGGGAGAGGCCTTTGCACTTACCTTCCCAGTCAGATTCTACTCACCTTCAAGTCACATAAATGTCACTGCCACAGGGGAGATTTTTCTCTATGTTTTCATCTTAACCCTCAACAAATGGTAAACATACAGTTATTTCTATGAATTGTTGTTTACTATTTTACTCCCCTACTAGACTATAATCCCCCTAAGGGCAAAGACTCTTTATTTTGTTGGTGGCCCAGATCCTGGAACCTTAGTAATATTCACTCAATAAATATTTATTTTGATAAATACGAAAAATGTTTTCATAATGGGTACTAGAAAATATGACAACAATCATAGAAGTGTAAAGAATGTTTAAAAGGGGTCCTTTCTGGGGCTCCTGGATGGCTTAGTCGGTTGAATGTCCGATTTCAGCCTCAGGTCATAACTCATGGTCCGTGGGTTTGAGCCGGGCGTTGGGCTCTTGTGCTGGCAGTTCAGAGCCTGGAGCCTGCTTTGGATTCTGTGTCTCCCTCTCTTTCTCTGCCCCTCCCCGACTCGTGGTCCCTCTCTTTCTCTCTCAAAAATAAACATAAAAAGTTTTTTAAAAAGGAGTTCTTATTTTGCTGAAGTAGAGTTGACACACAATGTTACATTAGTTTCAAGTGTACAACATAGTGATTCAAAAGCTCTATATGTTATGCTCACCACAAGTGTAGCTACTACCTGTCACCACACAATGCTATTACTGTATCATGGACTATATACCCTGTGCTGTACCTTTCATCCTGTGACTTATTAATTTCATAACTGGAAGCCTGTACCTCCCACTCCCCTTCACCCAGATGCCCACCCCCCACCCCCCTCCCTTGTGATAACAACCAGTTTGTTCTCTGTATTTATGGGTCTGATTCTGCTTTTTTGGCTTATTCATTTGTTTTGTTTCTTAGATTCCATATATAAGTGAAATCCTATGGTATTTGTCTTTCTCTGACTTATTTCACTTAGCATAATACCCTCTAGGTCCATCCATGTTGACAAGTGGTGAAGTCTCATCCTTTTATGACTGCGCAATATTCCATTACACACCACACACACACACACACACACACACACACACACACACTTATAGCTGCCTCTTCTTTATCCATTCTTCTATCCATGAACACCAAGATCACTTCCAGTATCTTAGTTATTATACATGATGCTGCAATAACCATAGGGGTGCATATATCTTTTCAAATTAGTGTTTTTGTTTTCTTGGGTAAATACCCAGAATTCTATTTTTAATTAAACTCCATGCTGCTTTTCATGGTGGCTGCACCATTTTACATTCCCACCAAGAGTACACAAGTTTGCTTTTTTCTATATACCCTTACCAACACCTGTTATTTCTTCTTATTATTTTTTTTAATTTATTTATCTTGAGAGAGAGAGAAAGTGGGGGAAGGGCCAAGAGAGAGGGGAAGAGAGAATCCCAAGCAGGCTCCACATTGTCAGTGCAGAGCCCAATGAGGGGCTTGAACTCATGACAGTGAGATCATGAGCAGAGCTGAAATCAAGAGCTGGACACGTAACTGGCTGAGCCACCCGGGCACCCCGGTCTCTTATCTTTTTGACACTATGCGTTCTCACCAGTGTGAGGAAGCCTGTCAGTGTGGTGGCGATTTGAACTTCCCTGATGCTGAGTGATGTGGAGCATCTTTGCTTGTGTCTTTTGGCCACCTCTATGTCTTCTTTGGAAAAATGTCTGTTTAGGTTCCTATATGACTGTTTTTTAAGTTCTTCGTCTAATTTGGATAAGAATTCCAATATGTTGATATATGTTTGATCTCTTGCTACCTTTACGCATAGAATATGTGTAGATATACACACTGTTGTATCCTCTCCTTGGACTGATCTCTTTACCATCAGACAGTGCCCTTTGTCTGATATAACTATTGCTATATTTTATAAACAGATAGATACATATACATATTTGCTTACATTTGCATGGAACATCCTTTTCCATCATTTTACTCTTAGTCTGTATGCGTCTTTAGGTCTGAAGCAGGTCTCTTGTAGGCAGCATATGGATGAGTCTTCTTTTTTTATATGTTCAGTCATCCTATTTCTTTTGATTGGAGCATTTGGTCCATTTACGTTTAAAATCATCATTGACAGGCATATACTTATTGCCATTTTATTTATTGTTTTCTGGTTGTGTTTGTAGGGTTTCTCTCTTCCTTTCTTCTTCACTTATTCTCTTCACTCGTGGTTTGATTGCTTTCTTTAGTGTAATGCTTGGGTTTCTTTCTCTATTTTTTGTGTATCCATTACAGGTTTTTGGTTTGTGCTTACCATTGGTTTCATATATACTATCCTATATGTATAGCTGTCTATATTAAGCCATGGTCGCTTAAGTTTGGATACATACTAAAAGCACTAAGTTTTTACTCCCTCCTCCATGTTTTATGTATATGATATAATATTTTACATATTTTCATTTTGTATGTCCCTTGACTAATTTTGTAGATATAATTGCATTATAAATACTGGCTTTCTCAGTGATTAATCTACTACCTTTATAGTATGTTTGATTTGATTTGTGAATTTTTTCCTCTTATAATTTTCTTACTTTTAGTTTGGCCCTTTCTTTCCACTTAAATAATTCGCTTTAACTTTTTTTTTCTTTTGTAAGGCTGGTTTCGTGGTAATAAAATCCTTTAACTTTTGTTTGTCTGGAAAACTCTATCTCTCTTTCAATTTTGAATGCCAACCTTGCTGGATAGAATTTCCTTGACTGTAGATATTTTCTTTACAGCACTTTGAATATTCCCTGCCACTCTCCTCTGGCCTGAGAAGTTTTTCCTGAAAAATTAGCTGACAACCTTATGGGATTCCCCTTGCATGTAACTGTTTCCTTTAGATGATTTTAAAACTCTCTTTATTATTATTTTTTGCCATTTTGATTATTATGTGTCTTGGTATGGACCTCCTTGGGTTAATCTTGTTAGGGTCTCTCTGTGATTCCTGGGATCTGTGTGTCTGTTTCCTTCCCCAGATTAGGGAAATTTTTAGTATTATTTCTTCAAATAAGTTTCCTGCCCCCTTTTCTCTCTTCTCCTTCTGGGATCCCTATAATGCGAATGTTTTGTGCCTGATGTGACAGAGTTCCCTTAACCTATTCTCATTTTTTATTATTCTTTTTTTATTTTTGCTGTTCAGCTTGGTTGCTTTCGATGACCCTGTCTTCCAGATTGCTGATCCATCTTCCACATTCTTTAATTTGTTGATTTGCTCTAGGTGTAGTTTTTTTTCATTTCAGCTATTGAATTCTTCAGCTCTGGCTGCTCTTTTTTATATTTTCTATGTCTTTGCTGAGGTGCTCATTGAGTCCATCTACTCTTTCCTCAAGTGCAGTGAGTATCTTTATGACCATTACTTTGAACGCTTTATCAGGGATATTGCTTATCTCTGTTTCACTTAGCTTTTTTACTGTGATTTTGTTTTGTTCTTTCATTTGGAACATATTCCTCTGTCTCCTCATTTTTTTTTCTAACTTTCTGTGTTTCTATGTATTAGGTAGGTCAGCTATGTCTCCTGATCTTGAAAATAAATAATGGTCTTATGTAGAAGAAGTCATTGGTAGCCTATAGTGCAATCCCCCTGGTCACCAGGACCAGGGACTATAGGGGTGTTCCCTATGTGAACTGTGTATGTCTTCCTGTTGTGGCCGAGCTGTGACTGCTTTGCCTGCTGTGGGCACACTGGGCAGGGTTTGCTCTCTGTGCTATTGAGAAGAGTGGCTGCAGCTGTCTTGGGCAGGTTGGTGGGCAGGGCTAGCAGTCAGCCTTGTGGTCTGAATTAGCCTGTGCACCACAGTTTTATGTGCATTGAAGGGCAGAGCTTGCTCCCTGCACAGCCAGTTAAGAGGCCCAGCTGTGGGAACTATAGTTGCGCTAGCATGTGTGTTATCTCCCTCCCACTTGGGGCAGAAGTTACTTTGGAGTGGTGCTGGTCCCAGTCAGGGCTGCCTGCCAGGTGTGGTGGAACAGGAACTGCTTTGGTGGGATGCTTGAAGAGGTGGATGGGTTGGGTGGTGTGGGTGCACAGAGGAATGTGGGGGCAGGGCAATCATGCTAGCAAGGTAGGTGGAGATTTTTAGTGCTGGCTCCTGCTAGTGTTTGGCTATCTGGGCTGGGGGAGGGGGAAATGGCATCTGGCAGCACTTTTGTTCCTGGAGAAGTCTCCTACAGATCCCTGCCCCTCCAGCACACATTCAAAGATTAGTCAGTAGCTCTCCTTCATATATATCCCAGGTGCTTTTCAAACTGCTACTTCTGTACTGTGTTGTGGGCTAAGCTATTTGGTATGCTGGCTCTTTAAGGGTGGGAACTCAGTTTTCTTATCATCCTCCTGCTCTCCCAGAGTTAGGTCCTGCTGAAAGTTCCTGGACTTAAGCTCTATTGTTCTCAGAGCCAGACTTATGGGGACTTGTCTTCCCAGTGCAGGTCCCTAGGTTGGGTGTTACCCATTGTGGGGTATGATCCCCTCACTCCTCCATGCTTTTGTTGTCCCTTCTGTTTGTGGTTAGTCACACCCAGGGATTGGTTCCCAACAACATCTCCACCCCTCCTACCCTTTTCAATGTGGCATTCTATGACTAGCTGTGGAAGGTGTGTTCTGCGAGTCTTCAGGTCATTTTCAGAGTAAGTTGTACAGGTGTAGCTGTTGCCTCGGTGTGTCCATTGGATGAGGTGAGCTCAGGATCCTCCTACTACTCCATGTTTTGGGTCCTCTCCTTTAATAAAATTATATAAAAGTTTATTCTGAATGCAGAAGTAGAACAGTGAAAATAGAAGACAAACTGGGTATCAAAAGGTGAACAACATTGCTTGGGGTGGGAACTAATTAGAAGAATGTTTTATTTGCTGATATATACATTCTTTCTTTGCTATATCAAGTCTTAGAAAATAACATAATGAACTATTTATGCTAAATAACTATTGTCTTCCAAATTTCAACCAGGGCAGGACTTGTGTGGAGATATACGTGCTGAAAAAGAGATGAGGGGTTAGAGAGCCTACTATGGAAGCAATAAATAGCCTCAGAAACTGCAAGAGATTCCAGGTTAGTATCAAGTGGTCTCATACTCTTTCATCTGTGTGAGAGCCTTTTCTGACTGCTGCAAAGCAATGAACATTAGCACAACCTTTGACTATAAAGTTCAGTGTCTGCCTCTTCTAGAAAAATATTTTGGAATCTCTTTCCATAACTGGGATATCACCATTTTTGCATCTCTCAGTTAGCCAAATATCACACAGTCCCCTTGAGGATTGTTATAAAGCATTTAACATTTTATAAAATCACAAAATCTTAAAAAAGAAAGGATATAGGCCAACTTGCCTCTGATTTAAAATTAGTCACAAATAGAGTTTTTAGATCAGCTGGAGCTCCCTCAGCACTCAGTCACGTTTACCACTATGTTTGTACTACAAGACATCTTGTTCTAGAAGATCTTGGTTTAGTCACATTACCCTTTATAAACATATTAAGCCTCTCTAATACTTACCACAAAGATGGTTTATTATTACCTATGATAAACATGTAATATTTGTATACTGTGAAGTATTTAAGTAAGTCACATTAAGATGGGTGGCAGCATTCTCAGAAGATAATTGTAACATATTTAAACAAATAGAACATGTAATTTTTGCACTGTTCCTGTAAAAAATATTATTTCTTCATCCAAAACTAGGTCTGGCTACTAACTTTCTGTGATGGTGGAAATATTCTGTAATATCTGTATTGTTGAATATACAATATATAAATTCAGAGAAAAGTGAGCCAGCCTTGAACGTCTCATTCATTCATTCATTCATTCACTCACTGAGAGCCTAGTTTGGTTCAGGTAATGTGGATAGGTGCTGGGTACACAATGTCAGGCAAGACACTGCCCCTACCCATAAGTTACATGAGTTAATAACTCAACAGACAAGTAGAATACTATACAAGGAGTTGGTTACAGGGTACTGAAAAGGGGCATGGAGAGACATCTAACCCAGATGAGTAAAGGGGTTTGGTGATTTACAACTTGGGGCATGTTATGACTTTGATTAATTTTTCATAGTAGATATACCTCATTCTCACTTTTCAAATGAGGGAACTCAGTCTCAAAAAGTTCTGTGATTTAACTCCCACTCACATGAAAGCTATCCAACCAGATAACTTTTGTTGCAAAATTCATAGGCTTCCTATTGTCCAAAAATGCTAATCAGAAGTTCTCCAAAGAAGATGTTCAAAACCACCCAACTTCTACCTTTTACTATAAAAATAAAGAAGGGGGGGCACCTGGGTGGCTCAGCCAGTTCAGCGTCCAACTTCAACTCAGGTCATGATCTCATGGTTCATGAGCTCTAGCCTTGTGTCAGGCTCTGTGCTGACAGCTCAGAGCCTGGAGCCTGCTTTGGATTCTGCGTCTCCCTCTCTCTCTCTGCCCCTCCCCCATTCATGTTCTGTCTGTCTGTCTCTCTCTCAAAAACAAACGTTTAAAATTTTTTTAAATAAAAAAATAAAATAAAGAAGGGGTTTTTGAGTAAGATTAAGAGTGAGGCAACTACTACAGTATTCTATATTAAATTAAATCCACAAAAGATTAGTTAATTGTATATGTATAGGTATATTGTTTATAATTGATTACGTTTTATGTTTATGGTTATTCTATCAAAAAATAACGGACATTATGAATGTGGTTAGGAGGCAGTACTTCAACTTAACTAATTTCTACTCATAGAATACTTCTTGGGAAGTTGAAGGAACCAAGTTTTTTTATATGTCAACATGAGAACTCTTCAGTATAGTCTTTTTGTATTTCCTCATGAAAGCACTTGCTTTGACATGACATCTCAGTCTCTGGTATCATTCCCTAAATCAGTTGTTCTCTCTTTTTTTTTTTTTTTCAATTTTTCCATCTGTTGTTTAAACCTCATGCTACATTTGGGAAAGTGTACATAACTTGTTCATCATGTAACTCACTAAATGAGACTGAACACTTTGCCCAGATGATTTTTTTAAGAAGTGAGGGGAATGTTCAATTTATCAATACATTGCAGTTTTGCCAGGAAAGCATCCTTCTCATCAAGGTAGGCTTGTGTGTTATTCATTATAAAATGTCACCAAAAACTATGTGAATGTACTGAATCTTTACCAAGGATTTAGCCATGATTGATTGTGGATTGACCAGAAGTCTAATACAAAATGGAAAATACCCTTTATAATATTTGCTGAATGAAAAATTTTAATCTCCATCCCACTTTTCTCAGTTGCTTTTTTTAGTAAAACCAACACTGATATGCCATAATCACACACATACATTAAAATTTTTGAATTTTACGATTTCTCAGTTGTAGGGCTTGTCTAAGTTGTTGATATTCAGGACATAAAATATGAGGACAAATTCACTTGGATTTTACTTAACTATTCTCCCTTTATACCTATACTACTGAAAAGTGAGTTTTTGGGGCTCAATTCTTGAGTTTTGCAAAGCTATATGATGGAAGAGTTTATTAAAAACAGATATCTTTCTTCAATGAATTCTTAGAAACAGGGAAATTAAGCCTGAATCTAAAGGTAAATAGAAACCACAGATAGTTAAAACAATCTTTGAATGGGAGAAATCAAGTTTCTAAGAAAGGAAGGTGGGAGGAAAAGGGATAGATAAAGAACAAACATTTATATTTTTGGTACCTGTATGATTAGAAAAGGAAGAGAAAAAGCAGATTAAATTTGTGATAGTTTCATTGTCTGTTGGGCCACAAAATCAGTACTAGGCCTACCAAAGAATAGAAGCTACCTTTTTTTTTAATTATCTTTCATAGTTCAGTATGCTGTCTGGTTCAGCTACATGGCTCTCATTTGGGGTTGCTCATGCAATTGCAGCCAGATGTTGGCATCAAAAGTTAAACTGGTCTAGGTTCTCAAGAGGGGTTGCTTGCATTGCTGATGATTGGCCGGGAGCTTAGACGGAGCTGTTAACTGCAACACTGCATGTTCTTCTTCATGAGCTTGCACTTTTCTCAGCATGGTGGCTGGATTTAGAAATAGAGTTTCACAAGAGAAAGTATTCTAAGAGGCTCAGGAGGAAGGTGCAAGGCTTCCTATGACTAGCCTTGAGCATGCATAATAACATCACTTCCACCACTTCCTATTGATAAAGCAAGTCACTAAGGTCAAATGAGATTCAAGAGGGTAGAAACTGATGGAGAATGGCAAGGTCACAACACAGAAGAACATGCTAATTAGAAAGAGCAAATAAGAGATGGCTAGTAGGAAGACAGATTTTATTATATCTGTCTTTGGAAGATACAATTGTCCCAGTCTTCTATCTCAACACAATTCACATCATTTTCACATGCAAAATATAATTCCCCCCCCCCCATGTCCCATCAGCCCCCAATCCAGATCTTGTCATTGATATAAAATTGAAGGGAGGATAAGACTCCTCAGCTCTGGATACAGCTCTTCAAGCACAATTCCTTGGGAATAGTTCTTTTCTAGCTTCTGTATCTTCTCCTCTACTTTGCTTCTGCCCTCTAGCTGCTGTATACCTAAGCCCCCTATAGTAGTAGTGCAGGTAGAGAGAAAGGAGAAGTGGGTGGTGCAGAATGTTGACATCTAGAACTGTCCTAAGAAAGTTTTGTCCTCCCTGGGCTTGGCAGATGTTTAACAGTGCCTCCTTCTCTGTGCGCACTTTGTGGAATCTCTAGCCTCTTATTCTGGGACGCTTGGAGTACCACTCTTTTGTCTGGGCTGTCCACTCCTCACACACTCAGTCTGTCAGTATCTTATTGCCTTTCTCACCAGTCCTTTTGGGCAGGAGTAAAAATGAATGGCGTCTGATGTAGTTGAATTAAATAACACTTCCCAGCCCAAATGATTTAACCAAATATGACAAGGAGGCATATTTATTTAAGAACAAAGATAAAGTGTAACCAACTACCTTCTCTTCCATTTTCCCACCTCTGGTCTCATGGTAGAATGGTTTCACTGTAGGAACATTGTTTCCTTTGGGAGAACATGCGGCTCACTGGGCATCCAGGAAGTGTTAATGGTTTATCCTGGCCCACAGCTCAACTCTACAAGGCTTGACATGTCCTGACTTTAGGAGAGGTAGGGAAGTGGGTTTGGGTTTCAAAGAAGTATGAAAGAGAAGTGAATATCATTAATTGTATTGGCTCTGGTGTATATCCAAGACTCAGGACTTTTACAGGCTTCCCATCTTTTACTATTTCCCTAGTTCCTAATCACCAAAACCACATCTTTGCTGATCAATACTCTCAAGGATCAGATCAAAGATTGGTCTAATTTCTCATCGCATTATTCCTTCACAGGCAGAAGACCAAGATCCAATTATTAAAGATCAAGTTACTTCATTTAATGAAAGTAATTTAATAAATTAGAGTGGAATTTTAAGCCAAATATGCTAAACCAAAGATGGCTAATTTAAGTTATATTCATAAAGATACAATCCATCAAGAAGATACAATAGTGATGAAAGTTTTACATAGTGATTAACATAGCATAAAAATATACCATGTTTTTTTTTAAATGTTTATTTTTGAGAGAGAGACAGAGTATAAGCAGGGGGAGGACCAGAGAGAGAGGGAGACACAGAATTTGAGGCAGGCTCAAGCCTCTGAGCTGTCAGCACAGAGCCCGATGTAGGGCTCAAACTCATGAACCACAAGATCATGACCTGAGCCAAAGTTGGAGGCTTAACTCACTGAGCCACTGTGCCCCTCATTTTTTTATTTTTTAGAAGTTCCTTAATTTCTCTTTCTTCTGAGAAAGAGAGGGAGAGTGCACACAAGTGGGCGAGGGGCAGAGAGAGAAGAAGACAGAATTCCAAGCAGGCACTGCATTGTCAGACAGTGCAGAGCCCAACAGTCAGAGCCCCACGCAAGGCTCAAACTCATGAACCATGAGATTGTGTCCTGAGCCAAAATCAAGAGTTGGATGCTTAACCAACTGAGCTACCCAGGTGCCCCTCCATCAACTCATTTTTAAGTCCTTCCTCAAATACTAGTTTCTCAGTGGAATCTTCTTGTCACAAGGATTAAGCATAACATCTTACATATACCTTTGTCATAGGCATATTTCATTGTGCTTTCTTGTACAACTGATTATTTTCACATCTGGTTTCTGATAGATTATAAAGGCAGCAGCAATCTCATCTTTGTATCCCCAGTATTTATCCCAATTCATGGTGGCCGTGGGTACTCAAAGAATAACTGTTGAAGGAAGGGATAGTATGACAATGAAGGTAGAACCCCCTTTATAAGTATAGAGCAGGGACAACAATAAGAACTTCTCTCTGTGAAGATTCATTAACACAGATGAGGCACAACTGGAGAGAACCCAATCTGCTCGGTGGCTAGCCCTTGGAGCCCATGGGAGAACCATTTCATGGAGACGACTTAATTTCTCTTAAAATAGTATACTTGCAGTGCCTGGCTGGCTCAGTCAGTAGAGCATGCAACTCTTGCTCGGGGTTGTAAGTAGTTCGAGCCCCATGTTGGGTGTAGATATTACTTTAAAAAAAAAAGTACACTTACATGAAGTGCTTTATCACTTCCCATCTGTGAAGGAAATGGCATCAGAGAGCAAAGTTAAAAGCAAATGAGTGGAGAATGTAGGGGGTTCAAGATATTTCAAGATTGGGGTTGACAAGGAGAGGGTAAATACAGGCTCAGCCACAAAACATAGTGTTATTCCCCTACTGACTAAAATACAGCATCCAGACAAGTCACTCAGGTGTGTGGGCGCAGACAGCCTCTGCCTCATGTGCCTGTGTGGTTTGAGGTGCTCCCACCCACGCTCACTTTCTGGGAGCTGTCCTGTGCAGCTGAGAGTCAGCTGACCCAACAGCATTGCTGCCCCTGACAATGGAGCAGAGACCGGTCTATCTAGGTGCTAGGGTTAGATCCTTCCTTTCACCAGGTCACTGTGAAACTGGAACAGGGTTGGGGGAATGTCTCTGGAAGCCTTACTAGCCACAATCAGCACACTGATTTTGGAAAGGCCTTTGAGAAGCAACTTGTTTACATAATCTGCTCCATGTCTCACACCACCCCCAGGTGTGAGCACCCCATTTACCTACACACCTCCCTATTCTATCATGGTGGTGACAGATGGGAATTCTCATGAAAAATTCTACGAAGAAACTCCTATAAAATAAAAAGGAAATGAACAGGGGAGTGTGAGAGCAAAAGGCAGATGCATATAAATTTAAATTAATTGATTCACCTAAGAAGTATTTGGAGGGCCTACAGGTGATGAATTCTTCCTAAATTTCTCTGGGAAGGCTTTTCAGAAACAAAGCCTAATGGAACCACTTAATGAAATGGTAAGGAGTTGGTAGTTTTATGTAGTCAAAGGGAAACAAGCCGGTGAAGAATCAGCCATAGCCAAATCATGTCCTTGGGAAGTGTTTGTTCCTTGTCATTTTCCATTCATCTATGGAAAAAGCTCTAAGAAATAATATCATGAAGTGGTCCCTTCTGAGGTGATATTTAAAAATCAATACAGTATAAATTGATTCAATCCTGAAACCCACATTATCTGTTTTTGACAGCTAAAAGGTAATTTAAAAGATTTAATAACTTAATCAGTCTCTCAGTGGACCATGTAAGAGGGCAAGTCTATTATATTTTATTATTTTTTAAAGGCCATCCTGTGTTTTCTTAAGTTTATTTATTTATTTTGAGAGACAGAGAGAGACAGCATGAGTTGGGGAGGGGCAGAGAGAATCCCAAGCAGGCACCACACCTGTCAGCACAGAGCCCAGCTCAGGGCTTGATCTCACAAACCTCAAGATCATGACATGAGTCAAAATCAGGAGTCAGTCACTTAACTGATCAGGGGTCCTTTGGAAAAGTCTATTTTAAAGCAAAGCAAGCATCTTTAAAAATCTTTTACTGTCATCCTCTCCTCTACATCATCCACCCAAAAATATCTTCTTCCTTCAGTTCTCTCTTTTCCACATTCAATTCTCACAAACTCCTCCCTTCCCCAGCTCTTGATACTTCCCCCAAATGAACACAACCTTACTCCCACTTAATGTCCTTCTATCAATACCATTAATAGCATCTGTTTCTTTAGTGCCAAGGAGTACTCAGAAGGTAACTCAAAACACAAAATCCTTAGAATCCTTAAGAAAGGAATTAAATTATGAAAGCTCATGAATTAATCATTTGTTCATTCGTAAAATACATTTTGAAACTAAAAAGAAAACAAGAAACCTTGATGAGGAGCCATATGGTAAAATGCACAATCAAACAAGAGAGTAAAATTGCCTGATATTTTCCCTTAACCTCAGTTTTGGGATTACTTTGCAAGGTGGACCTTGTATCAGAGTATAAATCTGATAAAGCATTGTGCTATAGATAAGGCTGGATACAAAGAAGTAGCTGAGAGATAAACTTTAACTTGAGCCTTCACCATGCGGCTGGATGACAATACAGACTAATGATACAGTCACTTTATTGTTTTTGTTCACTACATTTATACCAGTAACATCTGAAGTCAGGTTAATTTATAACGTACTTAATAAAATAATGGATAAAAATTTCAGCAGGAGTTTCATTGAGTTGCTATTGGATGGAACATACTTGCAGATGTGAGGAAAGTTGGAGTTAAATATATAAGGAACAGAAGTCCCCAAGGGGATGTTCACATGACTACTAAGCATCCTGAACATGGAAGCAAGATACTTTGCCTCAAAGTCTGCCTTTCTACGTTCTACAGAGGGATAAAAACCATAAATTTAAAAGACTTACTTACATGTGAATTTTTAAAGTATTTTTTCACAAAGATACATGTTTTGTTGGCCAAACAGGAAAAGTTGATGATCAGAGTTTTTAAACTGAAGGATGAATCACAATTTTTTTCTTAATTAACAAAATAAAAAGTCACCATGACAAAGGGTAAAATTGGGAAAGATATATGAATTTATTTCTCACTTTAAGGATTAATAGTCACTCACAAATTTAGCTTATTCAGCAGATAATTTTTCAAAGCTGAACCTTCATGACATAACTTCAGTACACTGTGTAGATGTAGCGGCATAAGACAAAACAAATTCAAACTGTAAAACACTGAACAATTAGATAAGAATTTTGACAGTAGAGAAAGTGGATTATTTGGAACTCTTACTTCATTTACAGGGTTGGATTTAAAATTGGTACTATCATTGGTCATACTGAATACATTCATTCATTGGCTGAAAAAACTTATTTGAAGGATTAAAAGAAAATGATAGATAGATCAAAAAGGAGCAACTCTGTTAGCCCATTATGTGACACAGGAAGTTGTGTCTGTAAAAATGTATATATCCAAATTTCTGTTAACAGTTGTCCAAAATCCTTGTTCTTCAGAATCCTGGTCATCACACCACAGTGATTTTCCTGACCTTGTTTATAAGCGCTGATGTGAATGCTGTCATGTACCAGTGGCTAGGGCTGCCAAAACAATGTGTCACAATCTGGGGGACTTAAACAACAGAAATTTATTTCATCACAGTTTTGGAGCTAGAAGTGAAGGTATTGGCACAGCTGATTTCTTCTGAGGCCTCTCCCCTTAGTTTGCAAATGGGTGTCTTCTTCCTGTCTTTACATAGTGTTCCTTCAGTGTATGTCTCTGTCCTAATCTCTTCTCATAAGGACACCAGCCATATTGGATTAGGGACCACTCATATGACCTTATTTTCCTTAATTCCTCATTTTCTTTAATTACCTCTTTAAAAGGTCAATTAATTCTATTTATTGGCATATTAAAAGAAAAAGTCATCATGACCAAGTATGACTTAACTCCAGAATACAAGCATCATTCAACATTAAGAAATTTGTTAATTTAACTTACCATATTAATAGATCAAAGGTAAAAATCATTTCAGTATCTCCAAACATATTGAAAGATCACTGGGGAAAAAAGAAGATGGATATCCATTCCTGATAAAAAAAATTCTCAATAAAATAGTAAAAATGATGAAAAGCATAGACTTTGGCACTTACAGTAATCATTTTATTTAATGGAGAAACTCTAGAGGCTTTCCCAGTAAAGTTAGGAACAAGGCAAGTTAGGAACAAGTAATAGAACTTATTTCTATCACGATTTAGCATTATATTGGAAGCTTTTAACTAGCAATATTATAGTTCTTAATGTGGGTCACTATAGGGGTAATGATTTTGTAATCATTCTCTAAACTGTACAGGTGTGCTTTGTACACTCTTATGAATATGCATTATACAACAAAAAGGTAAAATATGTAACATAAGAAAACCATATATACATATATTTTAAAAAGCTATTTGATGTAATTTATGTCCATTTGTACATTTAGGATTTGTAGCTGAAGGACATAAACCCAGGCATTTTCAGCAAAATGAAAGGAAGCACCGTGGATGTAAAACATGCAGCATGAGATAGATGTAAAATGGTTCTCTGGCCTTTTTACTGCTGGTGATAAAAATCTAAATCGATGGCCGTTGATGTATTGTCAAGAAGAAAAGCACAAATATTTTAAGATTTAAGTATGAAACTTTCATCTGCCAAAGACAGCCAGTGAAAGTTAAATGCAGGTTTCAGCTTCAACATTTAAAGAGCTTGGAGGTCATTACTCCAAGCTGCCAAGAAAAATCAACACCTTTTCTTGGAGCCATTGGTGAACTGAGTTTACATTATAAAACACTACCCTGAAATCTGAGAGACAGGTAAATCCAGCATCACGATAAGATTTACTTACCTAGAGTAGAGATCACTAATGGCATAAAATGATAGAAATATTTAAATGATAGTTTTAATGGATTGCTAGAGGTTGACTAGCAATGGATTAATAGGAGAGTGAGTAACTCCTGGGGGTCTGTTTTAGGGGGTACTCCTAAACACACTTTTATATACTTTACATCCAGGAAACCCTATACATTCTCATGGTAAAGATTTGAGAAAGATAACCATTTTGGCTTTGGAAAGGAGAGTGGAAGCATAATTAGTGTGAAATGCACCTGCCTGGAACCCTCCTCCTAACAAAAGTCTACTTCTCATGGGGACAAAAACAACAAAACAAAACAAAACAAAACCCTTCAGCAGAACCGGTTTCAGAACTATGGCAGAAAGACATTCCTCTCACTCCAGCCCTATCTAGCCCCCCTGCCTCACCCAAGGAAGGTGGCAGGGGCTTGGGTGGAGGGAGCTATACAAGAAGAATCACTTAGGAAAGTCATGAGCCAGAAATGCAGCTCACTGAAAGGCTGAGACTTAATTGAAAGGATATAGAATGCCCCTTCACCAACACCTTACCACCACACCAACAGTGTTCCAATAGAACAGCAGCAGATTACAGCCGAAAGACCTAGGAGACACAGATTCTATTTGAAGTGGAGTATTTAGGGAAGCCTGGTGTCAAAATGGGAGACAGAAAGTGGAGACACTAGAGAAATCTGATGTCTCTGTCAGCTACAGAAAACAGTAAATAATGCCCACCTCCTAGCCAAGTTCACATAAATCCTCACATTGAAGGCTATTTAGCTTAGAGTTTCTATTTCCCAATACAACACATCTGGCTTTCAAAAAGACATGACAAAAGCCAAGGGGGGAAAAGCAGTCTAAAAAGACAAATCATCAGAGCCAGATTCAAATATGACAAAGATGTTGGAATTATCAGATAATTATAAAATAATTATGGTGAATATGTTAAAGGCTTTAATCCAAGAATGAATGGATAATATAAGCAAAATGATAGAAATTCTAAGAATCAACAGGAAATGCTAGAAATACTTGACGTGGCTGAATAAAGAATCGGTGTACCTGAAGACAGGGTACTAGAAAATTTCTAAGCTGAAATGTAAAGAGAGTATGGAATGAAAAAATGAAACAGAATGTTAAAGAACTGTAAGACAAGAAGAAAGAGAAGAAGTAATCAAATATTTGAAATATGTCATGGAGAACTTTCCAAAATTAATGACAGACACCAAGTCACAAATTCAGGAAGCCCAGAGAACACAAAGCATGATAAATATCAAGAACTACACCTAGCTATATAATAGTCAGACTGCGGAGAACCGAAGACAGTTTGAAAATCTTAAAAGGGGCCAGGAGGAAAAAAGCAAACAAAAACTGACCTTACCTATGGAAGAAAAAGTATGAGAATGACCACAGACTTGTCAGAAAAGAGTCAAGCCAGAGGAAAGTATAATGAAATACTGAAAGTGTTGAAAAAAAATCCATCAACCTGGAATTCTATATGTGGTGAAATGATACTTTAAAAGTGAAGAAGAAATGAAGAATTTCTCAGACAAATAAATATGCGGTAAATTCATTACCAGCAGACCTATGGTGCAAGAAATGTGAAGAGACTTTTTTCCAGGCAGAAGGAAAACCATATGGGTCAGAAATTTGGATTTACATGAAGAAAGGAAGAGTTTTAGAGAAGGAATAAAAAACATTTCCTGGATGCCCAGTGAGCTGTATGTTCTCCCAAGGGAAAAAATTTCCTTCAGTGAAACCATACCATGAGACCAGAGGTGGGAAAATGGAAGGGAAGGTAGTTGGTTATACTTTATCTTAGCTCTCAAGTAAATATGCCTCCTTATCATTTTTGGTTGAATCATGTGGACTGAGAAAAAGTGTTATTTAATTCAACTATATCAGGAGCCACTCATTTTTACTCCTGCTCAAAAGACTGGTGAGGAAGGCAATAACTGTGTCTGAGTGTGTGAGGAGTGGACAGCTCAAACACAAGAGTGGTAGCCCAAGGTAAAATAAAATATTTTTATTCTTTTTTAAAAATTTTATTTGTTTTGAGAGAGAGAGATTGGAGGGGAGAGAGAGAGAGAGAGAGAGAGAGAGAGAGAAAGAGAGAGAGAATCCCAAGTAGGCTCCATACTGTTGTCAGTGCAGAGCCCGATATGGGGCTCTATCCCATGAACTGTGAGATCATGACTTGAGTTGTTAAATCAAGAGTTGGATGCTTAACATACTGAGCCACCGAGTGCTCCAAGTATTTTTTATTATTAATTGATCTAAAACATAAGTATTTAAGCAAAAATAGTAATAATGTATTAGATATTTATAACATTATAAAGAAATAAATGGATGAGAGCAATGTCACAAGGGGTGAGAAAGAAGAATTGGGAACACTCTTGTCATAAGTTTCCTGCACTACACATGAAGTGGAATTGTTCTTTTAAAGGCAGATTTAGTTAAACATGTATATGACAAGCTCTAGGACCAACAATACATTTATTTTAAAAAAGTATAACTGGCATGCTAAGAGAGGAGTGAAATTGAAAATACTTATAAAATATTCAGTTTGAAGCACTGAAGGCAGAAACAGAAATCTCTGGCAATCAATAGGAAACGGTTCCAAAATTGGCTGATAATAATCCATATATCTCAATAAACACTTTAAATGTGAATGGCTTAAATGTCCTAATAAAAATACAGAGATTGTTGGGGTAGATTAAGAAGCAATACCCAACTATATGTGGTCTAGGAGAAATGATTTTAAATATAAAGACACCAATAGATCAAATGTAAAGAAGTGGAGAAAGATACACCATGCAGGCACTTATAATTGTAACAAAGGTATAATGTAATGTAGGATTACAGGGGAATCTGGGTGTGAGGCATGTGAAAAGTTTCCATGCTATTTTTGTCATACTTCTATAAATCTAAAAGTCTTCAAATATTAAAAGTTTACAAAAATAGGTGTATAATAAATTATTTGAGTAAGAAATAAGGCAAAAGAGTTAAATGTAAAAAAATAAAGTTAAAAATAAAATACTCTTGAATTAAAAAAAAATGAGTTGCTCTGAAATGTGCATCTTAAAGATCACAGCATCTCAGGGCACCTGGGTGGCTAAGTCGGTTGACTTCAGCTCAGGTCATGATCTCATGGCTCCACGTCACACTCTGGTCTGATAGCTCAGAGCCTGGAGTCTACTTCCTCTGTCTGTCTCTGCCCTTTTCCTGCTCATGCTCTGTTTTTTTTTCTCTCTCTCTCTCCCTTAAAAATAATCATTAAGGAAAAAATTTTTAAAAAAATATCACAACATCTCTTTAGCTTGCTGTGCTGCTCTAAATGATGAATGGTAGCCATACATCAGGCTGATAGACTATATAATTCAAAAACCAGATTCTATAAAATTTGCTTATTGTTCTCCAAGAACTGATACTAATTTACTTGTTTCTATATATTTAAATTTCAGGAAAGATAAAAATTCAAAAGTATATAACAAAATGAAGTCCATTATAATATTTAAATGTAAGATAATAAGTCACTGTATAATTTAGGATTGTCTAGGTTTACTACTTTGATTTAGTACTAAATCCATTCTGTTAGCAAATAAACACTGGGCAGCTCTCATGTTCATGGATCTGTTGCAGGCATTATGGAGAACTATAAAAATATATGAGAAATAGTCTCTGCCCTAAGAAGCTTACATTATACAATTTAAAGGCCTTTATATATAACTTCTATAATATTTATCCTTTCCTGCAAATCCAGGTTCTTTCTATTTGTCACTAAATAAGTTGGAGCCTTTGCCTCACAGGGTTTTGCTAGACAATGAATTTGTGTGTTCACCAATAAGGGAGAAACAGTATTGATTCCTTCTCAACTACATGATAGCTTGCTGACATTGAGCTATTAATAGTACTATTTAATTTTTAAATGTTTATCTGCATTTCCTTACCTAAAACTATTTTCTCATTTTTCTTTTGGACATAATTAATTCAGTGTTGTTCAAATATGTGGAAATTTCTGAAACAGCTGTGAAGACCAATATTTACCCTTAGCCACAGTTCTCCAAATGATTTATTAGACTTGTATTTTGTCCAGATGGTTTTAAGTGCTTCAATCTGGCAGCTTTCTGATATCTAATAAGGATATGGATTCTGAGCAAAGTGATATCCCTATGCTGTGATCTCTTCCACGCAGATAGTTTTGCTTTTATTAATAATAGGGCAATATTGAGCTTTTTGTACAATCATTGATTGCTAGCAATTTGTTTTGATATTTCTATAAAAGTCTTCACTGATAGAAGAATGATGACAAATAGGAATAATGTATGTGAATATTTACTAGAACAATTAGCAAGGGGTGGTTCTTAAGTATGTAAATGAAAATAGGCAAAAGGGCTTTTTAAAAAATGTAATTCTCTCTATAGCGAGAACAGGCTAAAGTTGAAAGAGTTTGTACCAATGTATGTAAAGCACTTCAATAAGACTAAATGAATAGTAACTGTATACATAACATATGCTCCTTCCTTCTCTCCTTTTTTTGTCTAGAAATGTAGATGATTAAAAATCATCATCATTATTGTTGTTGTTTGCTAACTCTGCAGAGCTTTCTTGGAAATGATGCCAGTTAAGACTCAGTGGTGGCAAGAGGAGGGTGAGGGGCAGAGTGGTGGTTTCCCACAGGAAATCCATCTTGCAGCTTGTAGTAAAACTGATTTCAAGGGCAGGTTAATGAGATTACAACTTGCTAATCATCCTGAAACCCATCCTTTGCCATTTCCAAACAAGATGGCAATTATCAGGCAGCTTTATCTTATAATACCAAAAGACCTTAGGTCTTCCAATACTGCGATAGCAAATTTACTTACACATAGAGTTTACAAGGAGTTTCAGAAACTGAATGGGTTTGGTAGCATGAAACACCAGCCCCACTCTAGTGAAAAACCATGCAAGTGCTTTTGGTACATTCATTGTAGATGAAATCATAGAGAAAATCCCTTCTCTCAAAGTGCACTTGCTATTCGATTTAGCGAATATGTAACAGAATACAGTGTGCAATCTTTGAGTTGGGCACTTTGAAAGGTACAAAGATAAATAAGTAAGACTTGCAAGCTGTTGGCCATAGCTAAAGAGAAGGGATTAAATGATCAGCAGCAGGAGAAAGAACAGTTATTATAATGTAGAAAAATTATGCTTTTGCTTTTTTCTCCATCCCAATTCTTAGGTATCAGCTGATATTTTGTCTAGTTCCACAAATACCCAGTGTGACTACACTGCCCACATCTCTCTACTACAGAGCCATATTCAAGCCCAATATCACCTGTCTCCAGAAAAGTCTTCCATCTCAAACTGATCCTCCCTCTCCATAGCTAACCAGGCTCATTATCACTAAAAGAAACACCAGTTACTCTATCCCAGCTTACAGAATGCTTCAGCCACATCTATTCATCCATGCTGAGTTCTACAGAGCAGTTTCCACTGGGACTTGTAAGACCCACATGGATGACTCTCATCCTGGGGTTAACAGCAAAATTCTTGCAGAATCTTTGAGGCAGTAGTTCTGGATGAGAAGGGTATTGGGTTGGGGAAATCTCAGAATGGTGTTCCTTTGACTTTTAAAATCTCTTCGTCAAATTAAGGCAATGATAATCACACTTGTGCTTAATGGACAAGCCTATTAAATCATGTCTTGCCCCACACTTCCCACAGATGCCAATCAATAGATATTTGTTGAATGAATAAATGCATGAATAAATTAATATGAAGAGCAACTGGACTACGTCTAGGAACAGCAATAATAATATTTGTTGTTATCCTCTCATGCATTCTAGACTGTTTTGAAGTAAAAGGAGAGGCATGTATTTCCTGCGGGTAATTTATACTGGATATCCAACTAAATGACTGAATGTCATTCAGGACTGTTGGTTATAATAGTTACTTTTTAAAATCAACACATATTTGCAGAGCACTTCCTGTGCAATCACTCTCTAGATATTGGCGAAGCAGTGCTGAAGAAGATGGACATGGGGTGGGACTTCCTGGAGCTTAGAGACTTGTGGAGGAAAGTAGACCATAAACAAAAACATAAGCAAAATAATTTCCATTCTAATGTATTACACAGAAAATAGGATATAATAGAGTGTTCCTGGTGAGATGAGTGCCTTCCTTCAGCTCTAGTTCTAAAGGAAGGCTGTTCTGAATATTTAAATTTGAGCTGAGCCACTGAGGAGGGATAAAAGAAGCTTTATAAGGAAACATTTTACCCTCTTCAAGCAGTGCAAAGGCTGGAGGTAATAAAGAGCTTATCTTGATCAAGGGGGTAAAAAAAGGCTAGTGAGGCTCTAGAGGAGGGTTGGCACATTTTTTTTTCTCTAATGGGTCTGACAGTGACTATTTGGGCCATATGTTCTCTGTGGAAACTACTCAACTCTGCTTTGCAGCACAAAAGCAGCCATAGATGTCTATAAACTGGAAGCATGGCTGTGTGCTAACAAAACTTTATTTGGAAAAACAGGTGATGGGGAAATTTGCCCCATGGGTTGTAATTTACTCTGCTACATAGAGCAAGAGAAAAAGTGTTAACATTGAAGTTGGAATTCTGTGCACGGTCCAGACAATGTGAGGCCTGAGGGCATAGTAAGGAGTTGAAATTTTATTCCTAGGGCAATATAAAGCCATTGAGAGCTCTGATTAAGCAGGGAGTGACTTGGTCTAATTCAGTTTTTTAAATGTTATTCCGGATGATGTATGAGTAATAGATCATAAGAGTCATCAGTGTAGAAGTAGAAAGTGGTCTAGGCAAGAGATCATGATGCTCCGTCTACAGGGGGGCAGAAGAAAGATGGTGTGAATGAATTAATGTCTTCTCAAGTCAGAAAATGAAAATGGATTCGATGTGAGGGTAAGAGACATGCCAAGGTAGCAAGGATGAATTCTAAGTTTCTGGGTGATTATAGTGCTTTAATCAAAATGTGGCAGATGGAGAAGGAATCAAAAGTTCAGTTTCAAGAAAATTTAGTTTGAGATGTCTGACACAGAAGAAGGATTCTTCTGAAAGATGACTGAATCACTACAAGAAAAGATGGACCATTTTGAAGCAGGTCAAAGAGAAGCAAGGCCAGTTCCCAGTCATTCATGCGAGAGTGACTCTGGAGGGAGTGTCCCAAAGCCCCTTCTAGAGGCGCTGCAGTGAGAAGCTGCATGAGCAAATGCAACTCAAGGCACTTGTTGAAGTGGCCACAACCATTTACTTCCTGTGCCAAAATAGACGATGACCTCCTTCTTCAGCATAAGAAGTTATATGTCTCCACATCATGTCTGTTTCTGCAATAAGCAAGTCTACCCAGGAGTGAAAGGGGGCTGACTGCAGGCAGATAAAAATAGTGCAGAGAGACACAGGATGTTAATTGTGACCAGCAAACAAAGTTTGCAGGCTAGTTGTGACCTACAAATGTGCTGCTACACGTGTTTCTCTGCTAAGCTTTGACCACATCCTAAAACACAGTTCAATATGTCAGTATTTCAGAGCTAGTCTGTTTGCTTGATTATTCCAGTCATAGGCATAAGGAAAAAAAAGTAACCATGTTTTACTGCTTTTGCTTAATTCAATTGGAACTCGGTGCTCTTAGGAACACTACTGCAGAAAATAAGAACAGAAATAGGGAGCATGGTAATGAACCATGGGTCAGAACATGTGCTACATGTTTCCTAATCCAATCCACAGTAGTAGGTGAAGTTTTAATAGGTGTTTTTTGGTCAAATATGTCTAAGAAGCATAAACTTTCAAATAGATTTATGGCAGAACATCTTTTTTAAAACCTTTTAAAGTTTATTTGTTTTTGAGAGAGAGAGAGAGAGAGAGAGAGAGAGAGAGAGAGAGAGAACACAAGCAGGGGAGGAGCAGAGAGAGAGAGTGAGAGGGAGACACAGAATCTGAATAGGCTCCAGGCCCTGAGCTGTCAGCACAGAGCCCGATGCAGGGCTGGAACTCAAGAACCTCGAGATCATGACCTGAGCCAAAGTTGGATGCTTAACCGACTGAGCCACCCAGGTGCCCCTGTGGCAGAGCAACTTAAGGCTAATCATAGGTTTCATGCTAATATGCAGTATGAAATCCCAGAAGGAAAATACTGTATTTGGTGTCTTTGAACTTGTTGAAAACACCACAATTTGGTAAACACACACACATACTTTAGATATATTAATGATATATTTTCAATAGAGTCATCATCCTATCTTATAACCCAACTCAGTTTAGATTATGCTGTGTTACCAATGACAGACTGTCATTGACAGAATACCATTATAGCTACGGAAACAATTAGGGGTTATTTTCCTTAAAGATCAAGAAATTCAGAAGTAGGTTTGTGGCTTTATTCAGTGGCTCACAAATGTCAGAACAAACTCATAAAAACTCCCTTGACCTTTTCCTCTCAGGTGCAAGCTAACTTCTGCACCTACAAGTACCGCAGCTGCATACAAGAAAAGGAAGAGGGAATTAGGAGGTTGTAAGGGGGATATCAGCTTCATCCTTGCCTTTTAACAAGGAAAAAATATTTTTCAGAATTCTTGTAGCAGACACTGCCTTGAGTCTCATTATCGTATTACCATCAGGCTATTTGACCACATGTAACCGCTGCAGAGCGTGGGAGAGCAGGTGGAAGCTCTACGAAAGCAGCGAACAGGATTCTTAGAATTGGTTTAGACATGCGTATTATTTCACCTGGCCTTGGCACATCGCTGCTTCAAACAAATGAGACCGCAAGGGGAAGTTGGATCTTGGCTAGGCAACTAATAGCGTCTGCTATATAGACTGTTACAAAATACACTTGGTGTAACTCATTCATCACTTCCAAATTGTCATGCACACTCTAATATACTGCCCAGATTCCCCTTCAGGAATAAAGGGCAGCTCCCCGGCTGCTAGGAGGGCTCCTAGAAGGAAGACAGGCCTCAAGCTGCCAACCCCCATTAGGTATTGCCCTGACTGAAGAGAGTCGCCTCACCGCGGACTCACCCCCTTCCCTGGGGCCATCATCATGAGCCTATAGAGGTTCTACTGGCTCCTCTGCCCCTTCATGTCCACCCCCCCACCCCCGCCCATTCTCTTACCTCTTTCCCTCTCTCTCCCACTGTTCTTCCCACACTCGAGACATGACTGGAAGTTCTTTTCTTCGGCGCTGGCGGTCAGCTAAAGCTTCGTGCGAACACATTGCAACTTAACCTTTCTGTCTTCCGGATCCAGCTTCCCTCTCTTACCTTCCGCTAGTAAACCTCCTCCATGCTAATGTCCGTCTCAGAGTCTCCTTCCTGGAGAACCCAACCTGCTTCAAAAATAAAATAGGAAATTAAATGTACTCAAAACATGTACTCTATTTTAATTTTAAAGTTTATTTGGAATTTTTAAAAGACATAATATTTTAAAAATCAGAGTCATTAATGTGAAAATGCAATCTTTAAGACTCACATGTCAATGAAATTCTTTGTCATTTCAACAATGGCAAATATGAAAATATTTACCATCTGCACCAACTGTTCATGTCCCTACTTGAAGAGACATGTGGTTTTGTTTATAAAAATGTATTTCTTGGAAATAGCTTTAAATTTCTGAATATAAAATGAATTACTCTTCATTGTAAAATTACAAAAACAAGTAAAAATAGAAATAAGAAAGAAAATAATTCACCTATAATATTATCACGTATCTGTTATTTAACTCTGAGTGATATCCGTCCAGACTTTTAAAAGGAGTTAACAGCTGTTTCTTTGACATTCATTTCCTTTAGTCTCAAGGAAAGCCTGAAGATCTGACCCATGTTCATTCCTCCTTGCAATATTAACTGAAATAATTTTAAGAATTTAACTAGAGCATGTCTGTTTTAAAAAAGAATCTTGCCAAGGAAAAGGGACAGGAGCAAATCTTACTGCGCTGTTTTGACCAAGTAATGAGTAATTGGTATTTATGAGACGGAGCTAATGCAGAGAATTGGAGTTAGGGGTATACACCTGAGAGAGCAGGCTGGCTTACGAGGAATAAAAGCTTAAAGGATCCCAGAGCGAATGATTTCCTGAGCTGTGGGAGTGTGCACAATTTTTAGCTGCATTTCTTATAACCATGCAATTTCTCTAAGCAGCATGTCAGGAAGATTGCAAGCCATGCCTGGGAGGTACAAGACCATGGCTTCCCATTCTGTGTGCTGC
Source organism: Cryptoprocta ferox (assembly GCA_028646485.1). NCBI lineage: Eukaryota > Metazoa > Chordata > Mammalia > Carnivora > Eupleridae > Cryptoprocta > Cryptoprocta ferox. The sequence continues at coordinate 52,135,175 of CM053573.1, forward strand.
ACTGCATCCTGTTTGCTATTTAAAAACTAAATAAATGTGGTGTTGGGTCAATGTCCTATGAGTTTGCTAGGCTGAAATGTAAAATGACAATAGCTAGCAGAAACAGACATTTTTATTATCACACAAACAAATCAGGACTACATTCCTATTGTAAAAGACTCAAACAATATAGAATTTTATAAACTCTCCACTTCAGTTTCCCTTTTCTCTGGGTTTCAGTCAATAATTTCCTTATTTTGCATAGGTCTCTTCAGGTTTTCCATTACTTTTTAAGTCAGTTTTGATCATTTGTATCGTTCTAGGAATTTATCCATTTCTTTTAAGTGTTAAATTTGTAGGCATATAAAGTTGTTTATATTTCCTTATAATTCTTTTAATTCCTGGAAGGTGTGTACTTACATGTATCAATTTTATGGATCTTGACCAAGAACCAGCTTTGGGTTACACTGATATTTTCCAATGTTTTTCTGTTTCTGTTCCATTGGTTTCTGCTCTGATCTTTATTATTTCCTTCTATCTACTCTAAGTTTGATTTCTGCCTTGTTGCTTGTCAAGGTAGAAGGTAAGTTTTCATTTAGATTTTTCATCTTTAACTATATAAACATTTTATGACCTATATTTCCTTCTAAGCATTGCTTTAGCTACATCTCCTACTTTTTGATATATTGTATTGTTATTTTTACTGAGTTTAAAGTATCGTACAATTTCCCTTGTGAGTTCTTTGACCATCAGTTATTTGGAAGTCTGTGGTTTATCTTCCAAATCTTTGGGGATTTTCAAATACCTTTCTACTTTATATTTCTAATTTAATTCTCTTATGATAAAAAGCACTTTGTATTATTTCAAACCTTTTAATTTTTTGAAGACTTGTTTTAGGGAATAGCATATGGTCTATCCTGAAGATTGTTCCATGTCTGGAATGTTGCAGTGTATTTTGCTGCTGCCATGTGGAGAGTATTCCTTAAATGTCAGAACCATTTGGTCAATGGTGTTGTTCAAGGCTTTATATCCTTATTCATTTTCTCTCTGCTTTTATCAGTTGCTCAGATAGGAGTTGCTAAATCTCCAACTATGGTCATTGTATTTTCTATTTCTCCTTAAATTCTCTCAGTTTTTGCTTCATTTTCAGGCTCTGTTGTTATTAGCATATATTTATAATTATTATATCTTTCTGATGTATTGACCTTTTACCACTGTGAAATGTTATGAACAAAACCATCTCTTGTAATAATCTTTGTATTGAGGTCTATTTCATCTCATGTAAGGCTAGCCACTCCAACTCTATTATGAGTACTGTAGGCAGGCATTTTTTTCCATCTTTTTATATTCATGTAATTGTATCTTGGAATTTTAAGTATTTCTTTTGTAGACAGAGAGTAAGATCTTGTTTTTAGTTTTTAGTTTGTTTGTTTGTTTGTTTTTATCCATTCCACCTCTGCCTTTTAAGTGGAGTGTTCAGCTCATTTCCATTTAAATGTAATTATTGATATAGTTGATTTATACCTACCATTTATTTGTTTTCTACCTATCTCGTTTCTTTTTTGTTCCTCTATTCTTCCACTGTCTTTTGTGTTAAACAAAACTTTTTGGATACCATTTGATTCCTCAATATTTTAGATGTACTGAGATTTTTTGTTGTTGTTAGTTTCTCTAGGGGTTAAAATATTCATCTTTAACTTTCACAACTCTCTTAAAGCTAACACAGACTTAATTTCAATGAAATATAGCCTACCAGCACAACTCCATTTCATTTCTCCCCATTCCTTTGTGTTATTGTCACATACATAAATCCTTCATGCATATTATAAACCTAATAATACTATGTTAGAATTATGGGTTTAAATAATGTTCTGAGGTTAAAGAAATTAAGGAAGGAAAAGAAAAAAATTATACATGTACACACATAGTCTTTATTTGCTCACATATTTCTGGTGACCTCCATTCCTTCCTGCAGATCTGAGTTACTATCTGGTGTCATTTCCCTTTGGCTTGAAGGACTTCCCTAGTTTTTCCCTGTAAGTCAGATCTGCTAGCAATTGATTCTACCATTTTTGTTCATCTGAGGATGTCTTTATTTTGCTTTTGTTCCTTTAAGGATAATTTCACTAGGCTATAGAATTCTTGGTTGACTTGTTTTTTTCTCTCAGTGCATTAAATATGTCACTCCTTCTTGTGGCCTCCACTTTTTTTTTTAAATAAGTTAACTATTAATCACATTGTTTTCCCCTTCTATACAATGAGTTGTTTTTCTCTTGCTGCTTTCAGGATTTTCTCTTTTCTTTAGTTTTCAGGAATTTGAATGTAATTTGTCTAGTCGCACTTTCTTTTATGTGTATATCTACTTGGTGTTCACTGAGCTTCTTGAGTCTGGAAATAAATGTTTTTCTTCAAAATGGGAAGTTTTCAACCATTATATTTTAAAATAATTTTCTCCTTTCTCTCCTCTCTATATGTGTCCTAATAAATTTATGCTGGAATTCTTGAAATTGTCCTACAGATCTCTGAGACTCTATTCCTTTTTTTTCAATCTCTTATTTTTGTTCTTTGGATTAGATAATTTCTGTTGATCTGTCTTTTAATTCACTAAGGCTTCTACTGTTTCAAATCTGCTGTTGAGCCCACCTAGTGAATTTTCAAATTTCAGTTATTATACTTCTCAACTTTAGAATTTCCATTTGGTTCTTTCGTCTGGGTTTTCAAAAGTCAATTTCTACTGACTGCTTTTTTCCTCTCTTGAGTATGGTTTGCACTCTTCTGTTTCTTGTAAATCTTGTAATGGTTATGTGAAAATAATAATTTCAGATAACATATTGTAACCCTTGTGCATTCTGTTTCATTTTTCTAAGGCTTACTGTATTGTGGGGTTTTGTTGTTTCCTTTTTTGTTTTAGTAACTTGCCTGAACTAAAATTGCAGATTCTCTCTTCTTCTGAAGCTGACAATGTGTCTGCTCAGTTTTTGTTTGTTTTGCTTTGTTTTTATTTCTTAGCATTCCTTCCTTGTACCCCCCCATTCCCCTATCTGTATAGTTTAGTGGCCTGCCAATGATTTGAGCAGACATGTTAATTTTCTAAGGATTCCTTGCTTGAGGTATGTATGTGTTGAAGAACACCTTCAAAGTTGTAGGTGCTTCTCATGTCTACCTCATCTTTCTTTTTCCCTGGTCCTTCTTAGGTCTCCCTGACACCATGCTTACATAGTTAAGTATCAGGCAGGGATGAGTGGAGAGTTTCTCTCAGCACTGTTTTGGCTTTCACTATTAAATTTTGTCTGGAAGATCATTGTCCTAAACCAGGCCTGCAATCTGGACTAGCAAAGTTGTGGGCTTTCCCCATTCATTCTGAAATGAGGCTCCACTTTTAGCCAGCAATGTTGGGGCTTTCATACCCATCCTTCCCCTTTGCTCTTCTCCTCCCCTCCTCTCACCCCAAATCAAGTCTGCTACCCCTGGTTTTAAAGCTGTTGGTATTTCTGCCATTTTTAGGCTAGTAAGCTACAAAGCAACAAAGGATGAAGGAGAAGACAGGGAATGAGAGCAGCTGAGGCCAGAAGACCATGGACTGCTACCATTCTTACCTGAAACTGTAGCAATTTTCCAGGAACAAGTATTTCTTAATTTTTAGATTGTGGTTTTAGGCATTATCCCCCTTTATACTTGCTTTTATCTTTAGTTTTGTTTTACTATGGCAGAACCAACCTAACATTATTTAGGATATCTCAAGTATTATTTTAGGGTCAATAAAATTGTCCTAATGAATATAGTTAAAAATCTTGAAATTAAATGCTCTTATTTACACTTCTGTGCTCTGGAGATAAGTCTACTTATAAAATTTTAAAGTCCACATCTGACAGGACAGATAGTACCTATCTAAAATTAAGTTCATTGTCAGCACCGCTTAGTCACATGTTTATCACTCCAGATCCATGCTCTGTTCTCCGTCCTGCTTTGACCCATGGGAGGCTGACTTCTATGGACTACTTCACGAGGGCTGCCTTTCCCCTCTGACTTCATTGGGTTTGACTAATGAGGTAAATGGGTGGGAGATTGGAGGGCAGAGGAGAACAAAATAGGCATGTCTTCCCACAAATCCCTTCTTGCCTGGTCATAACCAGTAATAGCTGTGTGGTTTTATTTTTAACTGAAAGCCACACTTTTTGTCAGGCAATGCTTTCTTACAGCTATCTATCTTACTAGGTTGCAGGAGTCGATATTTCTCTAATACCTTCAAGCCTAGGAATTGTCACGGCTTCCTCTGTTGTTAACCTGGACGCGTTTCACCTTCCCTTGTTCTTCTCATTAGGCCAGGCTGCACGTCTGCAAACAGTCCCTTCATTAAACTCATTCAATGAACCCTTTTGATCTGCATCTGTTTTCAGCCAGGATGCTGACCGGTGCATCACTTCTTGGTGTTCTTGATTTCATTCTATGTTTCTAGTTCTTCGGGACCTCCAACTTGAGCTTACCTTCTAGAAATGTCCTCATCTCAAATCTCTTCTTTTTGATCAAAATTTAGTCTACCATATGTGGTATTTGGTGGAAGATCCACTAGAACTAGTCCTACTGGGAAGGCTATTCTGAGGATGCTAATTGTGTTACCTGTCCTGGGACATCCGAATTTTAAGGGCTCAGCTCTTTATAATCTCAGGCAAAACATTTCTAGACATGGAAATTCACATATGGGTGGTAAAGTTGACATTATTTGTAGTGTCCCTCAAGTAAGCCAGGCTCTGAATGCGGAAGGAGGTCAGAAGAGCCAGTTAAACAAGAAGAAACATTGCTTGATCCAGTGTTTCCTAAAATACATACCTCAGAGCAATAGTCTTGCAAAAGGCTTTGACAAAATAATAAAATGAGAGGATGTTTCTCTCATGAAATAATTTTTGTAAATACTGAATATATCCTCCTTTTGAGAAGACAAATTGTATATTAGCTCACTAAAACTCTCTATGGTAACTTCTTATAGCTTACATTCATAGACTGTATTTACTTTGAGCCAGTTGTGTTTCAAATAAAAACAAAATTTTTCAGAACGCTTTGACTTTACTAATAGCACTCTCTCCAGGGCATTACACAGAAATTTTTGTAATGAGGCAAATTGTTTTCTTCTAGAAAATTTGAACACTTAAGACTTTCACATGTAGGAAGATGGACTGTATCTCCTATTAGGCATTACTGGTTGTTTCTGAATTTTATCTACTCTTTTATTTTAGTATTTGATTTTCCAAGAATTCTGGTCCTAATGGGTTTTAATAAGTATAATGAGCTGAGAATCTTACACCAAATGCATGCATTGTCCTATTGTTTTGAACTTGTTTTTAACTTTCCACTGGAATAATTATGTTTTCTGGAGGATCTTAGAGTGTAAACTCAATGAAAATATGAATCATCAGTATAGGCTAATCAGATGCAATTGTAACACCATAATTAATTTTGAATAATTTCATAATTTACAAGAGCATAATTGGAAGGACAAGGGTCCCTCCACTCCTTTCATAAAGTTATTTGCATACCAGCTTCAGTCTTGCTAAAGAATCATTTACCAGAATAAAGAAAAGTCACACAGAGAGATAAGTTCTGTTTGTATAAAACAAAGGTATTCCAAAGAGCCTTCAAAATAAGGAGGCATCTTTTATTCCAACTATTTTATTTAGTGCATGTTATTGTAAATAATTTAAACAGTAGACAAATTTATAAAGTAAGTAAGCATAAGTCCCAGGCAATCCCCTGCTAGTAACTACTGTTAATAGTTTGAAACCCCTTGAACTTTAAAATACAGATTCATATATATGTGTGTATATAATATATGTGTATATATATACAGATATAAATAAATATACTAAAGTGATGAAGATTAAAATAGTAGATGACCATCAAAAAAGGGATTCGAAAACTGGGTTTTCTTCTACCCTCTATGACCCTTTTTTCTGAGTCTGTAAGCCCTGAATGGCAGCTGCCATTTTGATGTACTTTTCATTTTCTTTAGGCAACAAAACCTCAATTTTGTTGGCCTTAAACTTCTCACTTCTTGACAGGTGCCCATCAGAACTACATACCTTCCCCCCAAACTTCCTACATTTTTAACGGCTTCAGGTTTGTCAGGACAAATCTGCTTAGTCCAGCTATCTGCTAAACTTCATTTTGATAACCCAACTCATTAAAAAGTACTACTGAAGCCTCATGTTTATTTATTATTTGAACATGACTCATGAAGCCATCATTCAAATATCTGACTATACTCACTAATGTATTTCATAACAAACATAAATCCATACATAGGCTTTTTTATATTCTGTTAATGTCTCCCTGTGCTCATTTCATTATTTAATGAAAAGCTATCTTCCCCGCCCCCTCACCCCCGGCAAATTTCAAACATATGTGAGCTATCTAATGCACAGGCACAGACTTTCTGTGTGACCTTGGACAATCTTGCTCTATCTCCTGATTTTATAAATCTATAGAACAGGGAAACATTGTCATGTAGATTGCTTTTCAAAAATATTACAATAATTAGAAATTGGGCAGTGGTTTGGATTTATCAGCCTAAGTTTTACTATTTTAGAGATGCCAATCATGCATCATGTTTATTAACTCTGTGAAGCTAGTAAGTAATCACTCAGCATGTATCACAGGCTGCCTTACTGATCTGAAGGAGTAGGATATACCCTTTCCTGGTACCTGCCTGTCTCCTCTGCTCTTGACTTCCCCAGATCTCTGCAGACTGGTATGTGTAAGGTCACAGATTAGGGGCAGGGAAGCCCTTAGCCAGCTTTGGGTACTGTCACAGCTGGTTCACTTGATTTGAGTCTATCTCCCTGTTGGGCTATCCTGAGACATATACCTCCTGGACTAACCATAGAATTCCTGCATTTGCACTTGAATTATTCTTACTAAAGCTGACCTTCTTCATATCCAAAGCCAATCACTGAACATCCTTGTTTCTGGATTTGTGTTTTATGGGTCAATCAGGGCATCCTTCTTGCTTTTCTCCCCACCCTCTGCACTGTTTTTGCTCTAACAGGGGCGTGCCTGCACATAAATCTCCAGTCCTGAGATCTCTTCTCTCTCTTATGTCCTCTGGGGGCCCCAGCTGATACAAATGGGCATCTACTTTGCCCAGGGTTCCATGTTCCTGCTTAGGTAATCTATGCAGTTCCCTTTTGGGATGGGGGCTTCTATCGTCCTGACCAGTTATCCCATTTTAGGTCCAAAGCTCAACCCCTCAAAACTGCCGCACAGCTGGGCTCTCTTCTTTTGAATAAATCTCCGTTCCTGTGTCCCACCTAATTCTTGAATGGATCCGTACAATTCTTTGTTATCCAAAGATAACATTAACCTGAGACTTCTATTCCCTTGAGCTCCTGGTCTGTGGGCATCCACGCCTGCTTCATACAACCAGCTACCTTGCTAATGGATGGTGCTGAACAAAAAGTTCTCTAGCTAAATAGGTTTAGAAAAAGCTCTGTTAAAATGGTTACTCAGGTTTACTTTTGTAGGACTTACCTAAGCCTTTAATATACTAATATGAATCCATGAAGGTGAAAATAAAAGTTCTTCCAAGTATATTTGTTGAAGGAGCATTTTTTCCCAAATTTTCTTAAAGGCCTGGTGTTTTATGAAACACATTTTTTAAAATGCTTTTTAGATTAGACTATGGTCTCTTTCAGTTTTACAGATTCTGATTCAATGGTTCACAAGAAATATTGGGGAGGGGGACAAGTGATTGCAGTGGAAAAATCTGTTAGTGTTTAGTCAGTTTTGTTCAAAGAATAAAGAAGCACTGTATTTTGTTTACTTGGCGGTGTTTTCTATAATGGACGAAGGAGAAAGCATTCTTTTATTTATTTAATCCTTGTGAGAATATTTATTGAAACTTAACATGTCAGACATTACTGTAGATGCTGGGGTTTTCATGATGTATAAGATCAATACTCTCTCTGCCCCCCAAGAATCTTAGAGAAATCAGCAAGAGTAAGATATCCTGCGTGCCATTTAATATTTGTTCTGAGTCTGTGCATCAGAAGTCTCACTTTTAAGTTTTCCTTTAAGCTCTTAAAGTTTGTGTACATCCCCTTTTGTAGTAAACCGGATTCAGGTTCATCATTCTTCTATAATTAAAGAAAACTGGTGGAATCCATGAGCAAATATGCATAGAATCCACGAGCAAATATCCAAAGCACAAATTATGCAGCAGATAGATGTACACCGAAACACATACAAACCGTAATCACAGATCCTGCCAAGATCATCTTTATCTGAGTAGAGGTAAAAATAAAACACACCATTGACATATACAGGAGTCTTTTAGAGTATTGTCCAGAACACACCTATATTTTAAAATAACCAGGGGGCACTTGTGAAAATGCAGATTCCTGGGCTCGGCTCCAAATATTCTGATTCAGTAGGGCTCAGGAATATGCATGTTAAAGTTGTGCCACTTAACCGACTTATGCACACCAACATTGAGGAACTTCAGATTACTGGTTGTGCATTGAGAGCTGGGGCTTTTTGCCAAGTGGCCCTAGATTGGACAGAGGGACTTACCTCACATTGGGTGGAGCGAGGGTTGTCAGGATAGAAGGCAGGCACCCAGTCTCCCAGTGGGACCAGGTAAAGAAGGCACCTGATACATAGCAATGTTCAAAAAGCACCAATCCCTTTTCCTCCATTGTGCCTCAAAGGAAACAGCCAACAGCTGCGCACACCTGGGCTTCTCACTGTTTCCTCCCTAGTGTAACATGTTTTATTTTATTCCCATGTGAACTCACTTGTGAGGAGATCCCTGGATTCTCTCCAAAGAGATGGGAGACCCCTCCCAGATTTTGCTTTCATTATTATTTTTAAATTAGATTCAGGTATTGATAGAAATCCAAATACCAGAATGCAGAGGCTGGTGGGATTATTCTTGTCACGTAATACAAAAATTCAAGAGCGTACTGGTTTCAGATCAAAACTCTAGAAGCCTCCATCACCACATTTCCTGTTTGTAACTGAACAAAGTACACACGAAAGATTTCAAGACACAGAAGAGAGAGAAAACTGAGGTACAGTTAAAGACAAGTTTTACTGCCACACTGCTTCTAAAGCAACAGAGCAACATTACTTAGGAAAATAAAGGTTGTGGGAGCATTTTTAACCCACATATTTGCCTTATGGCTACATAAGGATTTCTCTGAGAAAAGAAGCATGCCAGGTAAGTGGTATTTTTAATTCTTTTGTTCTATTCCTATGCCTAAAAATTCACTAAATAATTTCCATATCCCCAGCCAAATAACACTTAACATTTGGGAAATTTATCAGTTTACACATTATTTTTAAAGTATGAGAGAACTTTTAGTATAATTAGAACATATTTTGAAATATTTTAATGAATATAAGCTATTTTCTCTTAAAAGAAAAAAATGGGAGGTTTTATAATATAAAGCTAGTTGTAGCTTTCACTGGTGTTCACCAGTGTTCACTGATAATTATACCCTTTAAAGTATCTGTTATTTTTAAAGAAACTTATAGATAATGGGTATTCCTCTTTAGTTTAGTTATAAAGTGGGTTAGTACTAACCACATTCTAATTCCTTTGAGTTTAGGAATTTTATTATCTTCTCACACATTAATCCAATTATCAGTATCAGAGAGCTGACCCTTCTGCAAAGGCCAGAGAAAACTCGATGGCTGCATCATGGATTGGAAGGGTTGAATCCCCATCGATTAGCTGAGTGTCTGTTCCATGTTGATAGTTCATTCCTCTTTTATTGTTTTACATACTTTTAATTTCTTTAATAATCACCTTTTTGTTGTAAAAGAAAACACCACATATAAAGTGGGAGAACTATGAAATATACGTGAAAAAGAAAAAAATCTCCATAGCTCCCATCACCTTAAAAATCACAAGATATTATGTTGTATTTCATTCCTACTTTTATTTTTATACATTCTATATGGTTTGCTTTTCCTACCTGAAATAATAATGAACATAAAATCATATTTCCAGATTTTTTGCTAACATTAGAACATAAATATTTCCCTTTTTATGATAACTTCTCCCTAATAATAGTTAGGGTTAATAATAGTTTCCTTAGTTTTTATTTTTAATTGTTTGACATCTGTGTTGTATCCAGTTGTATTATATTTAAAATGACAAAAAGTTGAACATCTCTATAGCTTTTTCTATATTGAAGGTTATTTTCTTGGAAAAATTTTCTAGAGTTGGCATTACTGAGCAAGAGGTTAAGAACACTTTAAGTCTCACTATTACCAAAGTACTTTTCCAAGAGTGATACCAATTCACTCTCATCCTAGCGTATGTCTCCTGAAGAGTTTGGTATCATCTAAAAAAAAAATCCTTACTAATAAAAGTGTAATTTGCTAACCTGTTGGTGAAGCTTACTTTGATTATAATGAAGCTAACCATTTTTATATGGGTTTTTAAACTATAATCATACAATTCGTGCATTGTCTGATTACATCTTTTGCTTAATTATTGTGCTTTATAGTACTTTTAATATCAATTTGTTTATAAATTTTTAAAAAATGTTTATTTAGTTTTGAGAGGAAGAGAGGGAGAGACAGAGGCATGAGTAGTGGAGGAGCAGAGAGAGGGAGACACAGAATCTGAAGCAGGCTCCAGGCTCTGAGCGTTGAGCACAGAGCCTGATGTAGGGCTCAGACTCACAGACCTCGAGATCATGACCTGAGCAGAAGTTGGACGCTTAACTGACTAGGCCACCCAGGCGCCCCCTATTAATATCAATTTGTATAAGCCACTCTTAGGATAAAGATATTATATATAATCAGTGAATTTGCTTCCCAATATTTTGTTTACCAAAGTTTAAAAACAATTGGATTAATCACACAGGTGATTAATCGTATGATACCTACATATGATACATACGATTTTCACACCTATCTTTATTTTTTCCAGGTTCATACATGAGCAAAGAACAAAACCAATTGTTGCAGTTTTGCTAGTGCTCTGGAAAAAATAGACATGGCAATAGAATGAATAGTGGCAATGAGCTGATGGTGTTGGGGAACTCAGGAAGGGTGGGAAGGCCAAAGGCATTGAATATGGCATTCAACTATTTCCAGGATTACTTAATTCTAATGTTATGATAGATATGATAAAATTTCTTCCATATAATTTCTTAGTTTAGATTTTCCCTTTAGAGGTAATACAGGAGTTCCTCCCTTGTCGGTTGAGAGCTTCTACAATTCCACAGAAGAGATAAAAATATCAAAAGTTTGCTTTTAAAGACTCATATCTTAAAAGGAGAGGGGGGAAAACAATGTGAAAGAAGAGAGTCAGATGATAATATGTTTTATATTTAGACAGGTGAGGTTAAAATAGAAAACAGTGTGAAAAAGTGAAATTATTACTGGTTAACTAAAACAAGGTATGAAAAGAAAAAATGCAAATCTTTCTTTTTCTTCTATCTAGATGCCTTGTATTCACTGCATCAGTTAATGGGCTGGTATCATAATTCCTACTGTGTTTCTTTATGCTCATAAAATCAATATTAGCTGAATCAAAGGGCAGAAACAATTCCTGTGGGTTACCCTTAGTTTAAAGAGTGAGCCATGATTTAGTTACACATTGTTGTTTTTCAAAAAAAAAAAGGATTTTCATTGTCCTTACTCAGTTTTCTTTTCCCTTGAGCCTCAATCTCCTTTTTGACAGTGAGCCTCTCCTTTAGAGACTAGGCAGAACTACTTTATGACCATCTTTTAAACTTAGATGTTCTTTAAGTTAAAGATGGGTCAAAGATGATGTATTTCATCCTTTAATTTAGTTAGGGTTTGCAGTGATTTTAAGGAAAGCTAATTCAGGAAAGATGGTCATTTACAAATCATAACTCTGAGAAAAGAATGTGCACAAATTGCTAGTCAATAGTAAACATCATTACCCTCAACACAAGGGTTTGTAAAATTAAAAAACAAGATCATCATCATCATCATCATCATCATCAACATCATTACTGGTCATGTTTCCAGGCATTTTAAATTTCATTTAATTTTCTCAGTATTCCTGAACTAGAAAGAAGAGAGAAAAAATTAACAGGCCTTTTTAAAACATTAAAGGAACATAGTAGTTAAAATTTTGAAAATTTCCACACAACTAGGGCATCTTCAGAAGATCTCACCAAGTTGTGTCTCCAACAAAAAACAGTAAGCACAGAAATAAACTGAATGAGTAAATATAGATAAAGACTCATCAACAGAAAGGATTTTGTCAACACTTCAATCTTAACAGGATTTCTCAAGTTGACCAATCCCAATTAAAATTTAATTATAAAAGTGACAAGTAGCTCAGTATTGGAGGAATTATACTGTCTTAAAATCTCCCCCCACCTCACTCCACGTGCATGTTTTCTTTAACAAATTCAGTAAGTGTTGCTTAAGAGCAACCATGATGTACTAAAAAGAGGGATCTTGATGTCACATAGATGGGGATCTGAACTCCAACTTTACAACTGGCTTAGTGAGGTTCAGTGAGATGTAAGTGGTCTCTCAGCTCATAAGTAACCACACAGATTTTCCTCTGCACTTTGAAGCAGACATTCCAATGCCCTATACTGCTGTTGCCCATCTCCCCATCATAGTCCTTCCTCAACACTCACCATCCACTTTTCAAATAAACCTCTGTTCATAACAGACACTTATTTAAGGTTGACAGATTTCAAAGTTTGCACTAAAAACAATATTTAATTTACTTGAAAGCCTGGATGTAGATTTGAGAATCCCTTCCAGTGCTTCTATCTATGACTCTAATGCCTTTTATTGACGGGGTGATTGTGATGCAAAGGAGGTGTGTGTGGATACTGACAATGTGCCGCAAAGAGTCATCAAGAATGCATCTAGTTCTATACTAAGCCATCATCACAGTAAGAAAAATTCTGTGTAAGTAGAATCCATGGGGATTGTTATATCAGAACTTTTCTTTGAACTTTCTGGGGTGTCTAAAGTAGATATACACATTCATGGGATGCAAAAAGGAAATGGTCACTGCTCCAACAGAGTTTGCAAGCCAAGAAAGAGAAACCATCATGAAAAGCCGTATCCTATATACTATAAATGTATGCACTTGTCTCAGTTACAGACTCCCTGAAGGAGAAACAATTAAGCCATTATATGTATTGCTTTTCTGTTGTTAGTTTTTTAAATAAAGGTTTCTGTAGGAGTCAAACCTGTCAGCAGAAAGACAATACATTTGCTTTAGTTAGGCTTCCCTCCAGAGCACATGCAAGTGTGAATGCTAAATACAGTGCCTGCCAAGTACTGTTGGCTTTAAGGGAGTCAGAGGTCTTATAATTAAAGCTACTACTATTAACCCCTGGCAGTTGAAAGCTAATATAGAAACTTAAATCATGGTTTTCCTAGCTGTCATTGCCTCACTAATAACTTCTTGAGGCCTTTGGCTTTTTAATAGTGTAAATAGCTAAATTCAAATTGTGTGGGAGTTCTTTTTAAATTGATAAAAGCTTTTTAAATGAAAGTAACTACAATTACGGAATAATGATACTAAAGATTGCATTTGTTGGGCAAGAATTTTTGAGCACTTTGTGAATCCAACATTATAAGAAGCATTATCTGTACTGAATAGATACCCACTTGCATCTGGAGATATTCATGCTGCATATGGATAAAGGGAGGTATGAAGGTGTGTGCGCGCATGTACTCACATCTATATAGATCTGTCATTCAAGTTGAAAATCTCCATTTAGCTACTCAGTACCTTCTCATCTGTGAATGCTTTTTGTTTTTCAAAATGGGGGCATTTATTGTTGACAATCAAAAAATTATGAAAGCTGTGCCTGGCTGACTCTGTCACTAGAGCATGTGACTCTTGATCTCAGGGTTGTAAGTTTGAGCTCCACATTGGGTGTAAAGATTACTTAAAAATAAAATCCTTTAAAAAAAAACTATTAAAGCTATCAAGAATGTCATGAAATACAAAGCTTATAAATGAAAATCTTTCTGTTTACAACTCAGATCACATTACAGCAAGAAAAAATCTTGGAAAACAGAAGAAGGTTAGATAGGGATTGCAGACTCACCAAATCAATAGGAAAGCCAGAAACTATGCTAAGTATGCCCCACCCTTCAGAATTTGGACTGTGTTTTGGCTTTACTGTTGTTGACACATTTCATGAAAATTACCAGGACTTTCCTTAAAGCCTTTATGTAAAATGTAGGCTCATGACATTGATTTGGTTGTTTCTTTGTCGTTGAGAGCAAATTATCTTCTTGTCCCAATTAATGGACTGATACAACTTTTTCAGTGTCCTTTTAATTACAAAGAATAAAGGGAAACTTCTCATTGAAATATAATTTTGTACAAATGATAGGATACTTTATAGCTAGAATCAGTGTAATTATAAAAATAAGATTAGGGGTTTTGCCTTGAAGTATCCCTTTTCACACTGTGCTCTACTTTATTCACCCAACTTCAACCATTTATTGAATCTATACTAGATACTAGATGCTATGAGAACTGGAAAGGAAAAAAAAAACACTAAGTAGGAGGTAAATTGTTAGTTCTCTCAAGGATAAATTCTAGAGATCTATTATGCTTTTTTATTTATTTGCTTTCTCACCTCTCCCCTAGAAAGAGAGGTAATAGAAGTATATAGCACAGTATAAAAGGTAACCAAATAGGTCAAGACAAAGGAAAACAAGGAGCCAGGGATATGATTAGGTCACAAAAATAAGTATATCATATAATTCAAGGTATTTGCTTAAGATAGATTGTGTATCAAATGATACATACAGAGAGATGGCCAATTGTAATTTTCACTTGAACTAGAAGAGTAAACATATGACAGTTCTTGAGGAAATTCCCAGCTTCTTCTACCTGAGATACCAAATGATATATTAAACCATATCTTCTAGTCCATAGAATCCTTATAATTAATTTAATAAGTTTTATACAGTTGGTTCTTCTTCTTAAAACAAGATTTATTTTGCCCTGATAACATAGGCAGGAAATGTACAAAATGGAAGAGAACAAATAACGACAAAGTGTTTAAATTTTTATTTTCTGACTATAACCTGAAGTTCAGTATTCTTTTGCCATTTTAGGGCAGATTGTCAGCTGAGAGGGAAATAGCTTTGATATTCTCTTAAGACACTTTGGGAACATAACTGGGACATGTCCCAGAATAGAAAGCTATCAAAGCCCATTCTGCTTTCATTCAGAGGTAGATCCAGGGAGAACCTATAGGCAGGGTCAAAATTTCCTTCCAAAATCAGTTTTGCATCCTTTCAGCATGTGCATGATTGAATGATCAAGGTTCCAAAGAGTATGTCACAGGATTTGATGCAATAATTCCAGACTGCACTATTTCTTCTTCTCCTTCTCCTTCTTTTTAATTACAAATTTTCTAAAATAAATGTTCTTTAAAGTTTTTATTTAAATTTTAAATTTAAATTTTACAGTTAGTTAACATACACTGTAATATTAGTTTCAGGTATAGAATTTAGTTAGTCATCACTTACATACAACACCCAGTTCTCATCACAAGTGCCCTCCTTTATACCCATCACCCATTTAGTCCCCTTACCCACCTCCCCTCCAGGAACCCTCAGTTTGTTCTCTGTAGTTAAGAGTCTTTAATGGCTTGCCTCCCTCTTCCCTCCCGCCCCCCTCCATGTTCACGTGTTTATTTCTTAAATTTCACATATAACTGAAATCATATGGTATTTGTCTTTTTCTGACTTATTTCGCTTAGCTTAATACTCTCTAGCTACAATCTTTATCCATTCATCAGCTGATGGACATTTGGGAGCTTTCCATAATTTGGCTATTGATGCTGCTATAAACATTGGGGTGCATGTGTCCCTTTGAATTAGTATTTTTGGGTCCTTTGCGTAAATACCTATAAATACCTAGAGTGCAATGCTGGGTCATAGGGTAGCTCTATTTTTAACTTTTTGAGGAACCTCCATACTGTTTTCCAAAGTGGCTGCACCAGTTTGCATTCCCACCAACAGTGTAAGAGGGTTCCCCTATCTCTGTATCCTCACCAACATCTGTTGTTTCCTGTGTTGTTCATTTTAGCCATTCTTCCAGGTGTGAGGTGGTATCTCATCATGGTTTTGATTTGTATTTCCCTGATGATGGGTGATGTTGAGCTTCTTTTCATGTGTATTTCATCTGTATTTCTTCTTTGGAAAAATTAAACTGGACTATTTCTTTGTTTTTTTAAGTTAGTTTATTTATTTTGAGAGAGAGAGCACACGTGCATATGATCAGGGGAGGAGCATAGAGAGAGAATCCCAAGTAGGCTCCATGCTGTCAAAACAGAGCCCGAAGTGGGGCTCTATCTCACAAACTGTGAGATAATGACCTGAGCTGAAATCAAGAGTTATCTGCTTAACTGACTGAGCCCCCCACGAGCCCCTGGACTATTTCTAACACAAGATTACAAGTCACCCAATTTAGCCAAAGGTAAATTATTAATACATCTATCAAATGCTTCATTTAAAAAAATGAAACTTTCTGGTCAACTCTAAAATAATCTATTGGGGTGCCTGAGTGGCTCAGTTGGTTAAGTGTCCGACTTTGGCTGAGGTCATGATCTCACAGTTCGTGGGTTCGAGCCCCGCATCGAGGTCTGTGTTGAGAGCTCAGAGCCTGGAACCTGCTTTGGATTCTATGTCTCCCTCTCTCTCTCTGCCCCTCCCCCACTTGTGCTCTGTCTCTTTCTGTCTCTCAAAAATGAATAAACATTTAAAAAAATAAATTATCTGTGATATGTGTTCTTAGGTAAGCTATACTATAATATGCTATCATGTGGTATATAACTACTAAGCTGAAAAAAATAATAATATTTGCCTAAAACAATAATTTTAATTTTAAGTAGTTACACTTTGTCCATTCTTTCTCTAACAATAACCAGACAGAACAACTATTTCATGAGGCCACTCCCATATAGGAAAAACCTTATTTTTCTCTTCTCATAGTAGGACAGTGTGTGTTTAATAAGTAAAAGTAAAGACATCGATTGGTCTTCAAGGCAAAAGTGGAGAATGAAGGCATATCTCACTTCATGCTTCTGAAAGTTATTGTGTGTTCCATGAGGAGATTATTTCTACTCACCCTGACTCTTATGTCATTAACATCCCAGATTTATGCAGGCATATATTTCCTAGGGTTGCAGCTGACTGATACAGCTTACCTCAACTAGTGGTATTTTCTAAATTTCCCAGATATTTCACTGACATTGACCAAACTCCCCAAAGACTGATTTTAAACAAGAAAATAAAATTTTATATTTATAGTAAGGGACATCTCATAAATTTAATCGGATAACTAGCTGTTAGCACCAACTTCCTTGTATTAAGTTTCCTGGAAAAAATATAATAATCTGTAGGTTTTTTGGTAAATGTAGGTTCAGAGCAGAGAGAATTAGGATGTTGTTCAGAGCACTTTCACCAAGATTACAGTGGCCTAATGTGTTATTCTTCTTCTCACAAGGATCTATTTCCTAGCTTCTGGGACGTAGGTCTTTTTTCAATAACACTAGAGACAAATGTACTAGAATCTTCAACTTGTAGTTCCTAGATTGTGAGTATGTCTAGACCTCATACTTGATCAGAACCTTTCTGTTGGCCCTAGTCATTACATTGTCTGTTTTCAATCCACTTGTCTTTTATTTAGTCAGTTGACACATGTTTAGTGAGAACCTACTTTGTGCTGAATAGGTTATAGGAATAAAACAGGAGTCTCACTCGAAGTAAGATGAGAATGAGAATAACAATAGTTCCCAGTTACTAATTGACTAAGTCATGGGAATAAAAGGTACAGTATAGACAATACAGTCAATGGTATTATAATAGTGTTGTGTGGGGACAGCTGATAGCTACACTTGTGGTGACCATATAAGTATAGAGATGTGAATCTGAAACTAATGTAACCTCATGTGTCAACTACACTCAATATTTTTTAAAAGAATAGCAATACCTAACATTTATGGAACATCTTACTGGTGAGGAATACTCTTCTACAAATTTCATTACATATCTTACCTCACTTAATTCCCACAAAAATATGTACAATGAGGAAACTGAGGTATGAAGACCAAGATGAATATGGCCTTCTTTCTGTCCTTTGGGAAGTTCACAGTCAAGTAGGAAGAGATTTTTACACGTAAATGATTATCTCAATATTTGTTGAAATGTAGGGGGATGTAAAAGATGTCACTTGGTGGGGGACAGGAAGCATAGAGCAAATGCTTCAAATAAAAGGTAGTCTTGAAGGATGACTATGAATTTGTCAAATAGCTGAGGAGAAAGGCATTTCAGGCAAAGGAGCAAATATACCAAGACATAAGGACATGAAATAGTAAGTATGGTATCTATTGAGAATCATACATGCTTCAGAATGATTGGAGCAGGGTATATTAATGGGCAAGTATAGCAGATAAGTCCTAAAAGATACAAAACCTAAAGTAATATTTTGTGGAAACAGTTCACGGTAAGGGAAAAAAAGTGTGATGTTCTCTATGCTTGGGGCAGAGATAGGAGCAGGTGCCCTCTCATGAAGTAACCATGTCACAGACTCCAGAGAAAAGACAAAGGGACAACTTCCTCCACAAACCACAAAGGAGGGGACTCTATGAGACAGTGTGTGGGAAGATAGTAGCTATCAGGATGGAGGTTGATGTAGTGTGGATGAACCAAAAGAGCCAAAAACTTAAAGTCAGGGCCAATTGAACCAATAGGATCAGAGGCCAGACCAGCCTAAGAAGGGTCTTCTTAATATTGTGTTTAAAACATTTTTTTTAATTTTTTTAATGTTTATTTCTTTTTAAGAGAGTGAGAGAGAGAGACAGAGCACAGTAGGGGAGGGGCAGAGAGAGAGGGAGGCAGAGAATCTGAAGCAGGCTACAGGCTCCATGCTATCAGAATAGAGCCCAACACGGGGCTCAAACCCATGAACTGTGAAATCATGACCTGAGCCTAAGTTGGCTGCTTAACTGACTGGACCACGCCGGTACCCATTAAAAATTTTGTTTTAATGTTTGTTTATTTTTGAGAAAGAGACACAGAGAACAGCAGGGGAGGGACAGAGAGAGGGAGACACAGAATCTGAAGTAGGCTCCAGGCTCTGAGCTATCAGCGCAGAGCCCAAGAGGGGCTCAAACCCACAAACCTCAAGATCATGACCTGGACCCAAGTCAGATGCTTAACTGACTGAGCCACCCAGGTACCCCTTAATATTGTGTTTTAAAATCTAGGCCATCAACGGGATGCCTGGATGGCTTAGTCAGTTGAGTGTCTGACTTCAACTCAGGTCATGATCTCATGGTTCATGAGTTCAGGCCCCTGTTGGGCTCTGTGCTGACAGCTCGGAGCCTGGAGCCTGCTTCAGATTCTGGGTCTCTCTCTCTCTCTCTCTGCCCCGCCCCCCACTCATGCTCTGTCTCTCTCTCAAAAGTAAGTAATAAAATAAACATTAAAAAAATTTAAACCTGGGCCATCAAGATATCAAAATTCTTTCTGATGTGTATATCTTTTGACCTAACAAATCAATAATTGTTACTCAGGTCATGATCTCATGGTTTGTTAGTTTGAGCCCCACATGAGGCTCCATACTAACAGCACAAAGCCTGCTTGACATTCTCTCTCTCTTTCTCTCTCCCTATCTGCCCCTCCCCCACTCATTCTCTCTCTCTCTCTCTCTCTCTCTCTCTCTCTCTCTCTCTCTCTCTTTCTCTCTCTCTCTCTCTCTCTCTCCCCTCTCTCAAAAATAAATAAACTTTAAGAAAAGAATTTTTACCTGAAATAAAAAATTAATGTTGGGTATATAGTGTTAGCTACAGATAGTCATCACAACATTGCTTATGTAACTAAAAATCACAAGCAACTTACATGTCTAATGATAAGGGATTGTTTAAATAAATTATAGAAAATTCATTCAGAGGAATACAGAGCTGCTAAAATAAATGAAACCATATTTTATCTATAGGAAAAGAAGCACATTATAAATTATTGGAGTGAAAGGAGATAACAGTATATTCAATATAATTGAATTTTATGTGTCTGTCCATAATCATTTCTACACAGAGAAAAATAATTGGAAGTATATGAACCAGGGTGTTCACAGTGATTGTCTTCTTGATAATAGGATTATGGTTGATTATTAGCTTTCTTTTTTTACTTGTCTGAGTTCACTAATGGTCTTTAATATTGAACATAGATGATATACATAAGTCTGGCCTCTGTGTAGCAACTAAAGTTCATTTGTTTGTCACCAAATACAGTGACTGTAGAGGGTGAATGACTAGAATGTACTAGACAGACTGAATAACCTGAAATGATCATTGTGAGCTATCTTGATAGAAGATGTCATGTATGCTCTCAAATTACCTTAAAATGTGGAAAAACCTAGAACTGCACCTGGACTTCTTCTTTACTAGAAGAAAAGAAGTCTTTAATAACAAAATTCATGTATTTAACCATTAATTTTATAACAGAAAGCAGAAATGAATACCTCTATGTTGTGATAGCAAAGAAGTAAGATAGCTTGCTGGCCCCATTCTTGACAATTCTAGTTACATTAACCACCTGAAAAGGACTATTATCAATGGGAGGTGGGGAACAATCTCTCTTTGAAAGTATGCCT
Source organism: Cryptoprocta ferox (assembly GCA_028646485.1). Classification (NCBI taxonomy): domain Eukaryota; kingdom Metazoa; phylum Chordata; class Mammalia; order Carnivora; family Eupleridae; genus Cryptoprocta; species Cryptoprocta ferox. The sequence goes on from CM053573.1 coordinate 52,155,795, forward strand.
TAAAAATTCTCTTTGATCCAGCAATTGTATTCCCAGGAGCCTCTTTCTACAGATGAGCCCACACATGCACAAAACGCCTGTCCAATGAAGTTTGTTGCATTATTGGAAAAACGTTTTAAAAAAATCAGAATATCCGTCTTAGAGAAATGGGCAGATGCATTATATAACAACAACACTGTGTTATTCCATGCAGCCACTAAAGATAACCTAGTAACATGGTAAAAATCCCCCAGACATACTGGTAAGTGTTTTTTAAAGGCTAATTAGTATGATATTAGTGACCCATTTATACTCTAGTGGAGAATCTCACATGTTATTCTATATTTTCCTATTGCTAGAATTTTTAAAATTTACACTTAGTATGCACTTCTGTTTTTTTTTCCATAAACACTTAAACATAAAAACCAAATAAACAATTCTAGGAATATAGGCAGTATCATGCAATACCTAGAATTACTAGTATATTTTAAATAGTTAATGATTGCTGTGTTGTAGAATTCTCCTATATATTTATGGGATTATATTCATGATGAATAAATAAGGTTCTTCCAAACCTTAGTGTTTTTAACCAAATTAATTTGTAGATTTATTAGAGGATGAAAGACTATTCAAGTCTTCTCAATTTTCTAATACTTTATGAAACAAAAAATTCCCTTAAAGAAAATAAACCACACATTTCACCACCATTATCAGTTAACTTTTCCCATTTACTAATTACTTATTAAATTAATTATTTTAAAATGTTCATAAATTATGTACTTTATATATGGTGCTGCAGAGCAGAAGGCAGAAATGGTCCTATTCTCTGTGGAGTTTATGGTATTTTGAACACCTAAATAACATGGTGCAAAATTAGAGAAGAGGTAGCAGACATTACTGGATAGATTTACTGGTGTTTAAAGAGCCACAGACTAGTTCAAACAAAAGCAAAGTACATATAAATAAGCAATATGCAAATTATATGCATATATGTATAGGTACATCTATATCATAAATGCATATATATTTTATACATTTAATCATCTATATGCCTAGCTATGTTCATTTAAAAATAAATATGGTAAGAAAGAGGGAAAGAAAGAAAGAAAGAAAGAAAGAAAGAAAGAAAAAAGAAAGAAAGAAAAAGAAAATGAAAAGTATATTCAAATACACAGGACCACTGAGGGCAGTTTAACAACCACTACAATGCCAACAAGTACTCAAAAAAAAATTAAAATTCATTTGGAATGAGTATGGATGTTCTTGATTTTGAACCAAAGTTTTTATAATCAGTCACCAGTTGTCAAATTTTAGCAGCAAAACTAAAAATGTCTTTCATTTCATCAATACAAAGAATGTGGGAAACTTGCTTCCTTTTGTTCATGCTGAATGCAGGGACTTATCACCAATACCCATTTGAAATCTATAAGTCTTTGTCAATGGTAATTAATTTCTTGGCAGAGGATTTGTTCTCCATTATGAAACAATACTATGGTTTTCACTGTGGGAATACCCAATTCAAAACAAATTGGTAAGCAGATAATATATTATAGGTATGCTTGTTTGTTTGTTTGTTTTCCAGAAAGCTCTGGATGCCACTATTATGTCTGGGTAATTCTAGCCTTTCTGGGATTAGCTCTGATTGTATCACTGATCTTCAATATTTCCCACTATGTGGAAAAGCAGCGACAAGGTAAGACATTTTGAGAAATAGCCAGATAGTAACAGCATGAATGGATACTGAGTCACTGGAAAATCTATAGAAGAAGAGAATTTTATGAAATGAACTGCAATAGGATATTTTTATCTGTAGAAAATCTATTTGATACTTTTCTTCCACCCTAAAGTTTCTCTTACTTTAAAAACACAATCCGAATATGAACAGACTCCCAATCTCAGCTTTATCTGCCCTATGATATAGAGTAGGAAGAAATTGCCCTGGTAAAATGTAGTTTTCCTCCTCCAATTCAACAGTAGTTGAGAAATTATAGTTTATTCTGTAGCAGCCATAAAGATTCCCACTGATACACGATGGAAAGAGTGAAGACTAAATCTTCAAGCTTTCACTCACGCCTACTCAAACCCCTCAGCATCAAGTCAGAGTCTCTAATGGGCAGTAGGACTGTATTGGGATCAGAAGAGAACTAGAAAAGCAACAGGCTGACCCACAGGCATTATCTAACACTCCCAGGGTGAGCTTTTCTTTTCAACCAGCGGGTCAGCAGTTTTAACCATGTGGTTTTCATTCTCATGGGCATGACTGAAACACGTAGTGTACAGCAATTGGCACAATCTTTGCACACTGTTGGCATTCAACACAAGTGTGTCAGGTGGGTGGATGGATGGATATGAAAGCTCACCTATTTCTGAGAAAGGTCTTAATATGCTAGAGCCAAGATTCTATGGGGGGGGGGCAGGACATTTCTGTGGTAATAATGAATAGAAAAGAAATCGTCAGTGCTTTTTAACAGATGAAAATAAATAAAATGAAGTTGGTAAAATTACATTAGACACATGTGACCCAGAAAAACTGCAGGAAGCTAATTTAGAACAATGGTTAGATTCAGGGGAGAGTCTTTGATCCTCTTAGGAGTGCCTTTTTCAGTGTTGCTAACACAAATATAAAATGTAAAGAAGGCATTATTGTCACGTCTCTCAAAAAAGATAAGAAGCACTAGAAAGGGAAGTGGCATAGCTGAGGTCACATGTCTACTCAATAGCAAAGCCAAGGATAAGGGCCTAGTCTGTCTAATTCTCTGTCGAATATGGTTTCCACTAGCACATTCTGCTTTTACACTGTTGACCAAATGTCCTTGGCCAGAAATCCAACACTCTTTCAGGATCTCTATTATAGCATTTCTATGCCTGAAACTCCAGGCAGGTGATGTTTTTTCACAAACAATGATTTCAGCAATTAATTTTTTAATCAAATTTTTTTCAAACACATTTTATAAGTCAGATGCATGAATGACCCATCATCCAACATCTTCGATAAAAGCTTTCTTCATAGAAAAAAAAATGAGCTAAGAGTAGCACTTTTCTTTTTACAACAGCTTAACATGACTGTATTTTAATTTCTTCACTAAAATATTTCATGAATGCAGATAATACTGTCATTTGAGTTAGAAAAAGGTGAACTTAGCGCTATAGAGGTGAAATGATTGCAGGTGGAAGCCAGGGCAAGAATAACCATGGTGAACTAGTACTTCACTCTTCCACTGATTCCAGTGACGATCGTCTGGAGGTCTGTGTGGGGCCAGGGAACAAGTGGGCTTTTCAGTTCTCAGTTTTGGTAGTTTGTCCATTGGAATTTATTTACCCATGTTCATACCATTTGCCATCATATGAACTCCTTTTGAGAGCTGTTTTCTTATAATGGTTAGTTGACCACTGCTAAAAGACTGTAGACTAACTTTTTAGAAAGAAAAGAAAGAAAAAGAAGAAAGAAAGAAAGAAAGAAAGAAAGGAAGGAAGAAAGAAAGAAAGTTTTTCTTTAAAAAGAAAAACAGATTTATTTTATTTTATTTTCAAGTGTACAAACCCTTACTGCCTCAGGCATGCCGTAAATTACTTTGTCTAAAAGCAGTATGGTGGGAAATAACAGCTTTTTAAAAACAGGAAATAGTAAATTACACTTATTATTGTATTTTTAGAAATCAATTTCAGTTCTCTCAATTTTTTTTTAGCATCATGGCTTTTGAAGTCCATCTGTCATGAATTAGAATCCTGCTTTCAGTATTTACCTGGGAGATCTCTTGTACAAGAAACAACTTCTAGCAGTTTCAGTTTCCTTGTCTAAAAATGTGGAGAATACCATCTAGACCATAGGTCTCTTGTCAGAATTATACAGATACCTCGGCATAGTGTTGGGGACTGAGAGGTCAGTCCTGCATGGCATATAGCCCACATCACCACTATTGTTAACCCTGGTGCTTCCTTCCCTCCTTCCACAAGTATTTGTTAAAGGCTTGTTATCACTGCATGTTATCCCATTTAATTTTAGTGTAGGTTATGGGACAGTCAGGGAATGCTCGTTCCTCTGGCTTCTCACCGCTCCCACCGTCTCTATATTCTCTAGGTCCTCTCCAGCTTCTGTGTCACTTCCTGCCCAACTCTATATTATCTAACACATCTATGCAATAACCTGAGTTTTAGCAATTATTGCTGTGTTCATTTAAGTCACACACAGGGTCCTTTTGGATCATTTTCCATAGGCTTTCATGGAATCAGTTCTAACTGTTAGCCTATTGCAAATTATTTTATTTGAGCAAAACCTGCCCTTTTTAGGTAAGCACACAACCCTGGGTCTTGCATTTTATTAGCGTGCAAACCTCAGATTAGCTTTACAGCAGTGCTCAATGATGCCAAAATGCCTTTTGTTCTCGTCCCACCTCTCTTTTGCTGTCTGCAGCCCTCCCCCAACCGCCCCAGTTTCTCCTGACAGCTTTCTCCAAGCATTGGTCATAACTGCCACCCTTGCTAGTCCACACGAGCAAATCGCGCGGTCTTTCCGACACAGCAGTTCCAGGTGACTCTGGGATTAGATCTGCAAACTGACTTCCCTCCAGTCCTGCTAAAGACTCCTCCCAGCTTTGTTTCCCCTAGTCGGACAGACCAGAGGAGATTCAGTTATGTTAGCCAGCTTTTCTGCCACTTGGTCTGCGAACACAGTGCCCCTGTATCCATGTCCCCGTGGAACTTTTTATTTTTACATCTTTGTGGTATTCTTTGTGGCTAAGAAACTTGCAAGATATGACTCCACCTAAGGCAAAGAGTCAGTGAATAAGTTTTGCTGGTGTATTAAATGGCTTACAAAGGAAAATCTCCATCCCAGCAACAATACAGTATCTACACATTCAATCAGATAGACATGATAAGCCTCTCCTTGATGTTTTCTGCAGCAGTGTTAGGTAGAGGCTTTGTAATGGAGTTATCCCTTCCCCCCAAAATAAACCTTACATTTTATGTGATTCTTAGTCTGTTCTTTGGAAGGATTTATTTATTTATTTTTCTGCTAGGAATTTTTAGCTTTGTCCATCTTTAAAACCAAAAAATATTTTTTATCCAACCTTTCTTGTCTGTTTTGAGAAGGATAAATAAGTTCATGGTTTGCTCATACATCAAAGTCCTATCAGTATATTTCCTAGATGCTTGAAAATTATGGCACATTTTTCACATTTTCACATGAAGAATATATCAAAAAATGTTATTATGGAGTTTAAGCCATGTGCTGTTTTTTCTTGTTATGTATTGCATATGGAAGAGCAAACAATGTAAAGGGGAAAACATAAAAGCAAATGTTTACTTACATCCTCTCAACCATGAACCTGACCGCAAGTTGTCTATATCTGAATCACAGAGAGGATTATGAAAACTCACCCCGTTCTTCCCACACAGAATCTTGCAAATGTAACTGCTTCACAGAAACATAAAAACTGCTTTATATTTCACTAAATATCACTGAGATAATTAGGTAGCTTTTAAAGCATGCCATTATTTTTATTTAAAAACATTTTTTAAGTTTATTTTGAGAGAGAAAGAGAGAGGCAGGGTGGGGCAGAGAGAGAGACAGAGAGAGAGAGAGAGAGAGAGAGAGAAAATCCCAAGCAGGCTCTGCACTGTCAGTACAGAGCCAGATGCGGGGCTCAAACTCACGAGCCATGAGACCATGAGCTGAGCCAAAATCAAGAGTCAGTCACTTAACTGACTGAGTCACCTAAATAAACTTAAAAGCCTTCATGACAGAGAAAACTTTTTTCAGGAGCCTGAGCTTGCTGACCTTTCTCCTTAGCTCCAACCTCTAAATTTTTGATTACCACTCCTCTGTGGTAAGAAATCATATACTATCACACTTCTTATAGTAAGGGTTGTAAAACTAAAACCACACAAGGACAGATCTCCAGCTCCAGATTATACATTTAAATTCTAATCTGAGAGGAGTGGAAAAGATGGTGTCCTTGAACTTTTTAAGGACCCTTTCAGGGTACTTCTTCAATATGATTGGTATTCATGTGTCGTGTCCTTTACCCACTACTTATTTTTTCCCCACATTTTTTTTATTTTCCTTTCCTTCTAGGTAAGCATCACATCATTATATTGTATTCTTCATATAGTGGCTTCTGCTTTCTATTTCCCACAAATCTTTTTGGTCCAAACCTAGTTTAGCTTTTCTCTACCGATAATGCATCCAACAACATTTTCTTTCCATTGAGCTCTACTTTTATCCTTTACATTAGTATACTTTTCAGGTACCAACATTCATATTCCAAGCACTTCCAGCTGAAAAATACATGTTATCTTTTAAAAATATTAGTCTGGGAACTTCTGGGTAGCTCAGTCGGTTAAGCATCTGACTTCGGCTCAGGTCATGACCTCTGGGTTCATGAGTTTGAGCCCCACATTGGGCTCTCTCCTGTCAGCTTGGATCCTCTGTCTCCCTCTCTCCATCCCTCCCCTGGTGTCTGTCTGTCTGTCTCTCTCTCTCTCTCAAAAATAAAAAATAAAAATAAAAAACATTTAAAAAATATAAGTCTGTGTGGGGTAAACTTTGACCCCATGCCTATTTTTTCTTGTTCTATTTAAGTAATGTCACTCTTTATTTTTTGCTTTCAAATTCTTTATTTTTTATTTTTTCTCTCAATTTAACACTCACTTGATGACAAGGAAAACAATCCTCTTGCCAGAAGTGAGACTTGGTCATTTCACTACAAATCAAGATTTACTTGTAAATCTTTTACCTTTAAAATAGCATTTTAATTACACAAACTTGTTTTCCGCTAATCCATTTAATGAAGACACGCAATTCAAATCAGCACAGTTAAGTTGTGGCTTATTATATGATTGGATTTAGTATGTATAATATCAAAAATCAACTGTCATTTTCTAAAATGTTTTTAACAAAAATTGCTTCATTTATCTTCTACATCTACTTACATGCTGTTGGCATTATTATCTCTACTTTATGGATAAAGAGAGAATCATAGGTTTTTTCTGTTTTTTGTTTTTTAAGTGGAGTTTTTTTAAGTTTTTTCTTTTTCTTTAATTTTTTTAAACATTTATTTATTTTTGAGAGACAGAGAGAGTGTGATCAGGGGAGGGGCAGAGAGAGAGAGGGAGACACAGAATCTGAAGCGGGCTCCAGGCTCTGAGCTGTCAGCACAGAGCCTGATGCGGGGGAATCCACGAATCATGAGATCATGACCTGAGCTGAAGTCGGACGCTTAACCAACTGAGCCACCCAGGCGCCCCTTAAGTTTATTTATTTTGAGAGAGAGAGAGTGACAGAAAATGAGTGGGGTAGGAGTAGAGAGAGAGGGAGAGAGAATTCCAAACAGGATCCGTGCTGACACAGCACAGAGCCCATCACGGGGCTTAAATTCATGAACTGTGAGATCATGACCTAAGATGAAACCAAGAGTCAGATGCTCCACCAACTGAGCCACCCAGGCACCCTGAGAATCAAATTTTAAAGTGATTTGCATGTTGGCCCATGGCATATGCATTGAAGAGCTGCTACCCAAATCTAGTCTTCTGATTTCTCACCTCGAATTTTTTCTATGTTACATCAGGCTACCATTTGACTAAACTCTTGTATATGCATTTTAATTCCAGACAAATGTGAATAATAATTAATGACCTGAGTATAAACATTTCTGGCATTTAAAAGGAACTCAACATATGCTTTATATTTTCCAGTTTTCAATTTTCTCGATTTTTCTTATGTTTATTGTTATTATTTCTGTTTCTGAAGTTTTCTGATCTTGTGTTTCCATTAACTTGTGGCTCTGTGCAACAGTAGATTTCTCTAGCCTTCTCTCAACATCCATCTGTGTTCATATTCACAAGACTAATCTGAAGGTAGTCGAAATAGCTGCATCTTTTATATGCAGGTCATGGTAGGGCGTTGCCTGTGGGCTAGAAGAGGAGACTTTCAGATACATCCTAAGTGGATCACATTAATCATTTTTGGTCCCATACGTGCTGGGTCTACATGCTCTGCAAAACTTCCTGCATTTGGTCCTTCACAGAATTCTTCCAAATACACTGACATGTGACAGGTCCATTTCATCCGCCAACGTGATGATTTTAATAAATTGTTCCAATAATGTTTCTCTAACAGTTAATGACCTCTATGGAGAATAACTTAACTTTGTCACACATAAATCTAACTAAACATAATCTAGTTGTTTGGTGACTTACTCAGTCATTTGAAATATTTTTGCCAGTTCCCTACCAACACGGTGTTTTTTGTATGTTAAAACTGAAAGATCACCCTTTGGTTACTATTTTCTCTGTGTTATTGCCAGAGACTCAGATAATGATGGGCTTCATTTTTATAGAAATAGCTTTTGCAAGATTTTGCTATTTAATGCCAGGTTGAATAACATACAGTCAAAATATAACAAATATCACAGTATTTGTTATATCCATTCAATTCAACATCTAAGAAAATTTACTGATGAACAGACAATAATTCTTCATAATATTAATCTTAATTCTTAAAACTGTGTTCTAATTGTCCCTTAACTTCTCTCAATAATTAATTATGAATCTATTGCTTTTCACTAAAAACTTCTTAAAACTATTTTTTTCGAGTTTGAACATGTATATTTAATTTGAAGTAAGAACACTGCCTTTTATTTGCCTTTGAGCCACCATCTTCAAGGTTCAACCGTGGGTTTCTTTTGGAAACTTGGCACATAATTTTTTCATGGTTTTTATGAGCCTACCTCAGATCTCTGGCCAGTATTGTCACTGCAGACCAGTATACTGTTTCTTTTAAAAACCACTCTACTGTTTTGATTACTTTTAGACTGTGTTCCCAACTTTTTACAGTTCTCTTCTCCTTAGAATCCTCATCTGTCCCTACTTATTGGCCCCATGTGGATGAGATAGAATCACAACCAGAGTAACTTCCTGAACATGATTTTTATCTTCCTGTTCACATGATAAGAAGTGTTAACAGACACTTCAAAAATAGATAAATAAATAAGTCTTCTAGGATTTGCTTTGTGTTTTTGTTTGTTTATTTGTTTTTGGTAGGATAGAAAGCTTATTCAAATCAGCAAAGTCAAAGAGGGAAATCTGTCAGGAAGCAGAGCTGTTTCATGGAATGTGAAGGCAGAAGGGACAGTGTGCCCTACCTACTATGGACTGCGCCACCGTAAAGGCAGGGGTAGAGGTCCCCACGTTCATCACTTGGTGTTTCCCCAAGCATAAAATGGCCACACATGCAGGCTCTATATCACTTCCAAGCTGTGTTGTGTTTCCATCTCAAGTTTCCAAGAGAGAATATTGGCCCAAATCAGAGAAGATCATTATGTATGGTGGTGGTGGCCAAGTGTCTTGATTTAAGATATTAACTGAGACTCAGGACAATGAGGCTAAGCTCCCCTCACAATATTCTCTAGAAGATTTAACATAGGTATGTCAAAATTCCTTTAATTTGTCTATTTTTAACATCTTTCAGGTAAAATGTACAGATACACTGAAGACTACATTCCCAGGTATGTAGAAAATAAGTTATGTAGTAGGATTCCTAACTAATAAGGGGAAGTAATAAGTGCTATATTGCTTATAAGTTTGGCTTGGAGTTGTCACATTTGAGTAAAAATGAAATGAATAGTGAGTTTTAATTATTTTTACTCCTATCTGAACATCAAGAGCTATACTGTTATTATTTTCCCTAGTTACTTATCCTGAGTCAATAAGGGAGCTGGTTAAGGGACGAACTGAGACCCTAACCTGGTAGCTACAGAATTCTTGTCAATTTCAAAAGGATATATCCTAGATTATGATTCAAATCAGATTGTAAGAATTAAATCATATATATATTTAATATATATCATATATATTAAATCATATATATAAAGATATATATAAAGATATATATATAGATAGATAGATAGATAGATATATCTTTATATATCTATCTATCTATCTATCTATATATATATCTTTATCTATCTATCTATCTATCTATCTATCTATCTATATATAATTGTGGGACCCTTAAGAAAACCAGGGTGGAAAAGAAATCTAGCAATACCTAATAAAATTTAAGATATACAGGGGCACCTGGGTGGCTCAGTCGGTTAAGTGTCCAACTTTGGCTCTGGTCATGATCTCACGGTCCATGAGTTTGAGCCCTGCATTGGGCTCTGCACTGACAGCTCAGAGCTCCGAGCCTGCTTCAGATTCTGTGTCTCCCTCGCTCTCTGCCCCTCTCCCTCTCACACTCTGTCTCTCAAAAATGAATATATGTTAAAAAAATTTTTAAAAAGATATACATAGGCACATACATACATAAGCATGCTTCATGGTGTTCTCCTTTTAAAAGTAATGTCAATCAATAGGGAACTGTGATAAATCAACCCTAAAATAATATATGATTATAGATATAACTTATTCTCTTTAATACCTGTTAAATTAGTTGCAGGGAAATTTGTATGATATTTCTTTATAAAAAAGGTTATGGTATAAATCATAGTAAAGAATTTTCATTTTCTGGCACTGTATATTCTGGCCCAAATATGTTATTAGATTGGGAATTTCTCCTTTAGGATAAAAAACATCTAAATATAGAGAATTTCCTAGAGGACTCTTCAAGACCTTTCTGAAATGGTAGACTGAAAGGCAGAAAGGTCTTTCACAAACACAGAGATTTCTCACTGGGTAGGATAAGATTATAAGCTTTTTGTTAGCCTCTAAAAGACCTTTTTAAAATTTTTCTCCATGTGGAAATATCTCTGGCAGATTCAGGATCTAAGTTGCAGGCAGATTCACACAAAGAAGAAAATCTTTATTTTTACAGTTTAACATTGGCTTCTGGAACATGGGATAATTTTCAATTCATTATCTCATATCAAGAGTGATTTGCTGATTTGGTTACAACAAACAACATGACAAAGAAAATCCTATATAACCACGTAGAAGTTAATCTCTTGGATGATTTATATGATAATTGTCATTTGAGAGGCAATTAAGATGCAATGTGATAGAACATCTAATGATTTGATCATTCTACTAAAGACTGGGTTGGTACTCTTGGATTAGGATGCTGAGAGTCAGAAGGGAAAATTGGTAAAATACTCATCTCAAAGTAAGCAGGCAAAGGGCAAATGTGAAAAAGAGGCTGGTTCTTTTATAACATTTACTCATTCATACATTCAATAAATATTGGTTCAACAAATAGGAATTGTGGTAGACAAGAGATGCAAAGATGTAGATCCTTCTCTCATGGATTTAATAACCTGTTATTTATTGTAACAAGTCTCAATTTAGGCATAATTTGAATATGTGATATAGATTTTATCTATGAAAAGTGGCTGGCATGTTAATTCACAAGTTTATGTAGGTGCTTCACAACTTGTCTATTTCTGATTAGTAGTCTGGGGGCCAAAATCACCTCGGTAGGAAGGCTGTGGAGGATCCAGAACAAAAATGAATGTGAAATTACCTCCAGCCATTAAAACTTCAGCATTAAAACAGCAAGTGGAAATAAAGGCTATCTTTTGTAAAATTAGTGATGCCTCCTCAGTTCTTAGATGGTTTGAGGCTATGGCTCCCCCAATGCACCCTCTCTCCACCTGTACTCAACATGGTTTAGGTGGGAAGCCATGCTAGAGGGGAAAGAAATTTGCTTTTCTGATCTTATCTTCCTGCTTCCCCAAATCCCTGCCCTTCCTGCACTAGTAGGTCAAAAATGTGATCACTTTAAGGACAATGTAGCATCTATATTTAACAGAAAATCATATACACACATGCTGGCATTTACCCCTGGGCCACTTCATTTTTCCTTTAAAACATAATTCTACACAATTCTGGTCCTTTGATCTGTGTTAGAAGTATAATGCAGTGGAGATATCATGGATTTGAGATCTAGACAATTCTGTATTTTAATCAAACTCTTGTAATTACTAGGCTTGTCATCTTAGGAAAATGAGCATTGGTGAACTTCAGCTGTATCATCTGAAAAATACAGATTATAATGTAATACTTTCCATACAAAGCAGAGTTGATTTAAAAAAAAAAAGATACTGCTTTATCAGACGAAAATTAAGGTCTAAGAAAATTCCTGCCCATTTATAGTATATTTACCCTCTAATTTTGGAAATCAGTTCAACTTTATGACTACTTTAAATTCATCATGACTCCTTAGTTTCAGAGTCTGTCGTGAAAAACTTAGGACAGAGTCTCAGCAGCTTTTTGCATGATCTGCTCCTGGGTGGCACTGAGACATGATTTTATGACAAAACAGGTCTCATCTCAGCCATTCTTCTATCTTAAGATGATTTCTTGGATTTCTGGGGCTATGCAGGCTCCATTCACTTCCCCTCTTTACTAAATACACTAACCTAGTGCCCTGGAACAGACTTCTGGTCTTAGCTGTCCTCATCCATTCTCAAGAGGGAGGATCCTTGTGACAAGAGAAATTCTGAGTAGCCTTCCCATACATCTGAGACTTCCAAGTGGATGGGCAGATGAGGCCCTCATAATGATCACTCCCATGCTTGTAACCAAAATAGCTCCACATTTTCCAGCCTTCTGTTTATTAGTTTTAATGTACAAATAACTGTAAGCCACGCTCTAATCCTGTATGACTGCAGGAAGTCTAGTTCCTTCTTAAGAATTTCTTCTTAAGAATCCTTCAGGGGCACCTGGGTGTCTCAGTCGGTTATGCATCCAACTCTTGGTTTCAGCTCAGGTCCTAATCTCACAATTTCATTAGTTCGAGCCCTGTGTTTGGCTCTGCGCTAGCAGCAGGAAGCCCAGTTGGGATTCTCTTTTTCTCTCTCTCTCTCTCTGCCCCTCCCCTACTCACGTTGTCTCTATCTCTCTCTGAATAAATAAATAAACAAACAAAAAAAAGAATCCTTGAGAAGTACAGATAGGTTTCAAAAATCTTATTCTTTTTTAATTTTTAAATGTTTTTATTTATTTTTGAGAGAGAGAGAGAGAGAGAGAGAGAGAGCGTGAGTGGGGAGGGGCAGAGAGGGAGAGGGAGACACAGAATTGGAAGCAGGCTCCAGGCTCTGAACTGTCATCATAGAGCCCAATGTGGGGCTTGAACCCACAAGCCATGAGATCATGACCTGAGCTGATGTCAGACACTCAACTGAGTCACCCAGGCACCCCACCAAAAATCTTATTCTTGATTGTCCTTTTGTCACACTTAGCTCTGTGTAACCGCTCTAGGTGTCTTTCCTCATATCTTTAGAATTCTTTCTTCATGCTGGCAGATCTTTCCATTGTCCTTTCCCCAAAATCTTGGTAAAAGATCCTTCTTTTCAAGTGCTCCAAAGCACTGGCAATATAAGCGCCTTGTGTTTAATAGGCTACAAAGAATGGATATATTAGAAGAAAATTGGAACACTGAGCAAGAGAATAAAAATTTAGCATTAGATATCATTGCTCTGAGAACCCATTGACCATCCCCCTCACAGGGAATACCACTGGATTCACTTCTTAGTCTCTCACTGTACAAGCCACTGCTGAGGTTTATACTCTTCCCCGGAACCAGGGGTCTATACTTGGTCCTCACCCCAAGTTCAAGACAGCTACACCCATGACACAGTCCCTGGCAAAGAAAGCAAAAATTCAGTAAGTATGTACTCAGGAACCATACCTTCAGCAACTTTCCTTTTTCTTCCTGTGTCATTGCTTCTTTTTGTATTATTTCCCTCAATATATAAAAAATGTTGTTTCATTCATTAGAAAAAAGGAAAGAAAAAAATAAAAGCTTTCTTGATACTAGATTTCCCACAGCTACATCTCCAGCTGTACCCTTTACAGCAAAACATGAAAGTATCACCTATGTTCTGTCTGTATTTGCTGGCTTCTCCTCCTCTTTTCTTCTTTCTTGAACCTACTCTATTCAATTTTCTGCTGTCAGTAATCCACCAACTCAGCTCTTGTCAAGGTCACCAGTGAAATCGACATGGCCAAATCTTAGTGTCATTGTATGCAGTCCATCTGTAGCATTTGATACATTGATGCTCTTTACTTCTCTAGGCTTGAGACACTTACTTCTCTAGGCTCTTGGTCCTGTGCCCCCCACAACCCATCTTTGATTTTCCTCCTTATGCAGCTCCTTCTCCTTTGCTGATTCCTGAACCTTTGACATCAGAGTGTTCAGGGCTAATCTCATGAAACTCTACTCTATCTATACTCATTCCATAAAGTAGTTTTATCTCCTCTTATGGCTTTAAAAAACAGTATACACTAATGGTGCCTAAACATATATATCTGACAATCTGAAGAAATACCTACTAAGCAAATCAAGATAACACTTACCAAAACTCCTGATAGACCCCTAAGTTTGCTCTTTTTACAACCTCACAAATTTCTGGCCCCTTAAAATAGCTATTTTTAGTTTTATAGAAATATCTTTCATTTTTATTTGGATGTTGGAACCCTACATTTATATCATACAATTTCAGAGCTGAAAAGAATAATAGTGATTAAATAGTTTAATAAACTTGTTTTATAAATAAGGAAATCGAAACTCAGAGAATTTATGTCCAAAGTCACTCAGATGGAAGTAATGATTTTGTAAAAACTGAATTTACTTATTTAATCTACTTAGATAATAAAGTATTCAACCATTTTTCTAAAAGAACTTCTTCACAATAAAATAATGATGAAATTAAAACTTTAAAAATAGGGAATACTGAAAATATATGCTAAAGTAGAAAATTTGGCCCCTAGTGAAAGATATAATTAACATTATTTTAGATTTTTGTAGTGTCAATAAATGTGCTTATTCGTCAGAGGACCATTTCAGACATGTTCATAGCAATGCACTAGCCTCTGGGATATGGTTTATTTATTAATCTATTTTTAATAGTAATTGATCTTCTACATAAAACACTGCCAAATATTTGTGCTTAGACTTTACTAGATATTTGCTATAGGCTGGAGCTATTTGGCATTGCTAAGTAAAAATATATTTTTTAATTTGTTGGTTAGGCAACTGTTCCTTTGTAATAGTTTATTTGAGATGATTCATCATTTGAGACCTGCCTGTAGACATAGGGCACTGCATTATAAATCACATCTTATTTTCATTCATAGAGAATGAAATGATATTCATTTTTTGGACATGATTTATCATTTGCAGGTTGTATCTGCTATCTATGTAAGCTGGGAAAATGGATGGATTGTCTTATTAGAAATTCTTCACCTTTTGCTATTATATTCTCTGCATAGAGAAAAACCATGAACAGGGACTACTCCATATCCCAATATTAAGCTGTATTGAATTAATGATGGAAAGAAAGATTACAGATGAGTTCCTTTGTTATCAGATAAGAGAAAAACATGCCAGCATCTGGTCTTTTCAAACCATTTCATACAGGTATCGTTCAATCTGTTTTTTTTTAAGGACACCTACTTACTATTTACATATACTGTGTCCTCTTTCAGAAGCATAGGGAGTAATATAGGTGTTATGCCTTGAGATAAGTGTTCTTTTTTCTTTTCAAGCAGTTCCCTCCAGCTCACGATGATATGTAATCTCAAAGTTAAAGCAGTTGCTACTATTTTATGAAATGCCACTCTCACTGCCTGATATGTTCCTCTGTTCCCAGCCTGCCATTGTGAAAGCTGGTCACCAGGGCCATTGTCACTGTCTGGTGACAATAGTAGGATGTCTACTCTAATCCTAAAAGGATTACTCAGATGAAGCTGTAAGGAAATTTAATCAAACATCAAGAACAAATAGTACAGGGCTTTTGGACCAGACTTGCATTACAATCCTAGCACTGCAAGTTACTATCCTTGTCTTTGTCCACTTTAACTCTAGGAGTTGCAAATTCCTTGTATGCACAGTGGGGATTTTTTTAAAAACAAGCATCTCAGAATTGTTCTGAGGATTGAATGATCACTGGCATAAAGAAAAGCTGGCATTACACATAAGGCTAGGGAAAATAATGCTAATCTTGCTGACTCTCAGACTTCCCATCTATAAAGTGGGAAATAATATTTTTGCAGAATTTCCCTAGGACTTTGGTATAATGTATATAAAACATTTGGCACAGCCTCTGGATGTAATAGGTGATCAATCATTTTACTACATCTGCCAAACTGACTCTACAATATTTTTTTGGCCTTTTATTTCTTAAGTGTCACTGTCAATTAGTATTTACTTAGTAAACATAGTTTTAGGGGATGATTCAGAGTAATATTCTGGGGAAGTAAACGTATAGTACATGTATAGTTAAGACCATAGATAACTTAGGTTCTAGTCACAGCTCTGCCACTGACTAGTCTTCTCACTTGCAAATTATAGGACTTCTTTGTGCCTCAAGTTCCTCTATCAAATGGGAATGCTATAGTGCCTATTTGGTCAGATTGTTTTGGGAATGGAATAAATGAACAAATGAGCTTGCAGTTCCAGTAGCATTTGACAAACATAAGTACTAAATACGTATTTGCTGTTATTATTTCCTGAACAGTCCAAAAAAAAAAAAAAAAACCCTGTTCAAATGAACACACACACATGCACACTTGCGTCCATTCACTTGCACGTAAATAATATCTACCTTGGTTGGCTGAGGTTAAACAAGAACATATAATCAAATATTGAATTTAGCTGAGAAACTAGTTAAGAACTGTGTATAAAGTAAATTTGAATAACAAATTATTTTTCATTATTATAGGGAGGATGAGTATTATATTGAAGACACACCAATTTATGGTAACTTAGATGATGTGGTCCCAGGTAAGTTTTATTTTTCAGAAATTGTATTCATCTATAAATTAATATCCCTCCCCTTAATTCCACAGCATTTGAGGTGGCTTAGTTTTGGTTGCAATCACATTTAAATATCCCAATGGCAACCATAAATTCAATAATACTTAGCATTTTATTTAGTATATATTTCCAAATCTGCATGTTATAAATTGTATTATAACATTCAGTGTAAATCAACATCCTGTTTTTCTATATTTTCTTCATTTTACTCTAGAAGAAATGTGAATACAGGAAGACTCTCTTATTATGAATTTTTACACACAGAATTCTATGAAATAAAGCTATTTCTAGAACAGAAAATAGCTCCAGGAAATAGTGCTTTGCTCTCTGTCTACAAAAGCAAATCAACATTGAATAATCTGGAACAATGAACATGCTCTCTGGTTTCCCTTATTTTAACTGCTTATGTTAAATAGAGAATCTAAGGCTACATTGAGGGCAAATGGGGAAAGAAAAGAGCTACATTACTTACCACTGAGTGGGTTATATTTTTTGTTTTTAGGTAACAAGTACTTTTCAATTCCCAGCTTCCCTTATACCTTGAAACATCCCAACCACTCCAAAACAAAACACCACTAAATTACTTAAAACAGAAAACGATGATCTGATCCCAGAGCTCCAGTTAGAAAAGCCTTAAGTGTAAATGTCATCCTGGCCCTGCCAGTCCTTCACTTAATTTATGATAGGAAAGTTGGGGATTAACAGAGATTTCCAGGAATGGACTAAACTATCTGCATCTCTGTATATCAAAACACTATGCAATTCTCCTAAAGTTAGGAATGTGAGACTATTGAAGGATTCAAAATATTATTTAATCTTTGTCTTTCCCTTCTTTGTAAAGTGTCTTCTAATCTCTATACTCTGAGAAATCAAAACTACTTTTTAGGACTATCCTATGAAAATACTTTGCCCTCCTGTTTCACCTTGCAGAATCATGGTGCCCACCTGTAATACCTGAGGTTTCAATTCTTATGTACTCTGGTGATGCAAAGCCCACCATATCTGCAATTACTATATCTAAGGGAGCACAAGTGCCACCCCACAGGTTCTGATTTAGTAGGTCCAGAATATGGTTTAGGAATTTGCTAGTTGACAAATCTCCAGGTGACTCTAATGCATGTTTTCCATGGACCATTCTTTGAGAAACATCACTCCTCTGTGTTGCTTTTCAGAAATGATTGAATGATTGATTATAAGATATCTTGCATTATATTAGTAAATATATCTTTATTTCTATGGGATCAAATTGGTGCAATCCACATTTCTGCCAGGTGACAGGCCATCCTACAAGTCACTCTCTCTCTCTCTCTCTTTTTCTTTTCCCTTTCAAATAGACATATCTTGGGGGAAGAAAGGGATGGATAATTTCTTATGCATGTCCCCATAGGATGAAATGAGCACAGGTCTGCTGGCTGTTGGACACTGCACAAAAACTCCAAGTACTTAGGACCAGCATTTCATAGTTCCATACCCTCAAAATAGCCTGGCTGAACTGTCACTGATTTATGGGACAAAAGCCATAATCTAAACATTCTTTTTCATAAATAGGACTTAGGTTTTAAAATGATTCTGAGTATGGGGCACCTGGGTGGCTCAGTCTGTTAAGCATCTGACTTTGGCTCAGGTCATGATTTCACGGCTCCTGAGTTTGAACCTCGTGTCATGCTCTGTGTTGACAGTGAGATGCCTGCTTGGGATTCTCTCTCTCTCCTCTCTCTCTCTCTCCTTCACTGCCCCTCCCCCCTCAAAATAAACTTAAAAAAACAAATAAAATGCCTTTAAGTAAAACTTCTCACTTATGGAAAGAATTGCCAAATTTCGATCATCAGTGCATGTGCACTATACTGTGTCACCCCATATGCCATTTGCAATCATGCCTAAATAGAACACATGGGATCTCTGTAACATCTTAATGGTAGTTTAAGTTGAGCATATCATGTCCTGCAATGGCATAAATTAATATGATCTAGACTTTATCCCAAGTGACCTTCTATTGTCTTATTGTTAATGCTGTGAGGCAAAAGACTTCTCCACATTCTGAAGCATAAAATGGTTTGTGCTTCCTTACTTTTTTGCATATCCACAAAAATGACAAATCAAATGACTCTTCGGGGTTTCACATTTACAGCTATGTGTTGTTTGGATCATGTATTTTTCTTGGTGCCAGAATTTTTCACTTTTCCATTGTAAATCATGATCTTTTCAACTCATCAGAACCAGTGGATGAAAATTGTTATGAACAAATGAAAGCCCGACCCGAGAGATCTGCAAATGAACTCCAGGAAGCCACCCCACCTGCACAGGTGAGCTTTGTTTTCTGTATTATGGGTCAAGCTCAGCCTAGATCATAGCACAGCTGCATATTTCAAGACCGTAAAAGCAGCACATTCTGATTCACACCTGAAGCAGTCTGAGATTTTACAGGCTAAATCAGTATCAAGTTCTGGGGACCTGAGCTCTAAAGGGAACCTCAAGGGCAAAGCAAACAGTACTCAGAACCACACACCAAAAGTTAGAATTGTATATCACTACAAAGGCAACAGATTGAAGGAAAAAGTGATTCTCTTCTTAATCAATAAAGCTTCTTTTTTCAAGTTGAGAAACTTACGTGCATCACAAAGAGAAATATAAAAGTTGGCACATATATAATGCTCACGAGACCTGGATTTCAGGAATTTATGGTGGCAGAGGGAGGATAGGAGGGGGATAGGGAGAGAGAGAAAGGCAGGAGGAGGGAGAGAGAGCGCTTTAGTTAAAAGATAAATTAGCTGGATATAAAAGACCACATTTCTATTTTATAAGGCAAATGAGTATAAATTTTAATACAAGTCCTATGGCCATGGGCTAATGGCAAGAGATTTTCACACAGCTTCTGTGGGGTTAGGCAGGACATAAGTGTAAGCAGAAACATATGAAAACCCAAGAAGAAATGTACAGTTTTTCCCTTTTGTACCATAATCAGTTCAACCTCCTCAGACATAGCATTGACTTCATCAAAAGCCATTCACAATTCTTAGTCTACATGGTGTTGACATGTTATAAATCTCAGTTAAAGAGTTCTTCCTTTTCCTCCAGATCTTTTTCTTTCAATTATGTGTTCTCTTGCTACTCCTTAGAAATAGTCATGGCCCAGTATTTCCTATGCAGTTGTTATGTGTCAGACCTTGTCATATATGCTTTACATGCATTATCTTCTTGGAGTCTTTATTATTTCTCCCATTTGACAGAGGCTTGAAAAGGATGAAAAACATGTTCTGAAACACTCAGGCACCACATACAAAGAGGATCTAGAGTTAGTCCTGCCTGAAAGAACATATTCTCCTCCCTAAGATGGGTCACATCTTGTAAACTTCCAATTAAGATAGACTTTTTCTCTTTTTCTTTTTATGAATCAGTTAAGAAATCAGAATTTTTGGAGTTTTTAAGAAACCAAGATGTGGTAGGTTTAAGCAAAATGTGAAGTCACCTTCTGATGCAAAATCTGTCATCTGATGTTTAATTAATGGTAAAAAAATTTTTTTTGATAAAAGGTATGAAAAATTGCATGTTGGGGCACCTGGGTGACTCAGTTGGTTAAGCCCCTGACTCTTGATTTTGGCTCAGATCATGATTTCATGGTTTGTAAGTTTGAGTCATGAGTTAGGCTCTTCACTGATGGTATGGAGCCTGCCTGGGATTCTCTCTCTCCCCCTTGCTCTCTGCCCCTCCCCAACTCTAGCTTTCTGTCTCTCTCAAAATAAATAAACTTAAAAAAAAAGAAAAAGAAAAACTACACATTATAATATGATCTGCTAAATCCATCATAATAAAAAGAAAATCTCTCAAAGAAGGTTAAAATATAACCATACCATCTGAAATGTAGAGATCCACAGCACCTTAACAGTAAAAGAACTGAAAATTATTTTTTTAAGTTTATTTAATTTGGGAGAGAGAGTGTGTGTGTGCACACAAGCAGGGCAGAGGCAGAGAGAGGGAGAGAGAGAAGCCCAAACAGGCTCCGCACTGTCAGCACAGAGCCTGATGAAGAGCTGAAATCAAGAGTCAGACGCTCAACTGACAGATACATCAGGTGCCCCAAAGAACTGAAAATTCCTAATAAAAGTTGCTATTTAGTACATATGAATTGTGCCACATCTGGTTTTGACTCAAGTGGAAATTGTGCAAAGTTTAAAATGCCTTTACGAGTCTGCTATTTTACAAATTATGTATTTAAAGACAGTTCTAAAGAGATTAGCCTTTATTCTATTACGCCCTTCTTACATATTTGGTTTCACAAATTAAACGTAATTTCTTTATATTTGCTCAATTCTGTTTTACTAGAATGATCATTATCATCAAAACTATTACCCAGTTTGCTACTACAATAGTTACTTTGTTATTTTGGTCAATTACAAAAGCATAAGGAGTCTACCATGTTATGCAGAGAGCTTTGTGGATAAAGTGCCTATTGGAAAAAGAAGCTCCTTGACTTTTAAAATGATATATACAGTTCAGAAGTTGTAATTTCAATATCCAAGTCTACCATTAATGAGGAAGTGTTCATTAGGCAATCTAATAATGAAAGGAATCCACAGAGTTCCCATATCCTAAAACACACTGAGGACCACAGTGTGAGCTTGCTCCTCCTCCCTTCATGTCAGTTTCCCACCGATGTTGCCTTTCCCTCCTACGTTTGAAGTATCCACTTTCCTTTCCAAAGCTAATACCCTATTTATCCTCATGAACATTTCTCCTTTCAGGATCTTCTCGTGAACATTTCTCCTTTCAAGATCTTGCACCTTGAATTATTTAATTTGTCTCCATTTTCCATTTTTTCTTTAAAGGATCATTAGTATTTACCTACCAATATGCACAAACTACCCCAATATTTAAAAACAAAAACACACAAAACAACAAAATTTGCCTTCAACCTGTGTTTCCTTCTAATCCCTAAACTGATTCCTACTTTCCTCTATTGTGTCCATAGATATACATTCTTTTACTCCTGGCTATATAATTTCCACCCATCCATTCACCTGAAACCACACACTGGAAGTCACAGGTGACTAATTTTTAAAATTTTTTAAAGTTTATTTACTTATTTAGAGACAGAGAGCACAAGTTGGGGAGGAACCGAGATAGAGGGTGAGAGAGAAAATCACAAGTAGGCTCCACACTGTCAGCACAGAACCTGATGCAGGGCTCAAACTCACAAACTCACAAACTGTGAGATCATGACCTGAACCGAAATCAAGGGTCAGACGCTTAACTGACTGAGCCACCCAGGAGCCCCCAGATGTGAGTCTTCATGTATAATCTGCAATCGTTTCTTGGGACTCACATTCTCTGAATTCTGCAGCGCTTGATAAAGTTGACCAACTGTTGACCAGAAATACATTATTTGGAATGCTTTCAGTTATAAGTACAGAAACCAAATTCAAATGACTTTAGCGTAAAAGGGAAATTACTGCTTCATATAACTGGGAGATGTAAGGGCGTATTTTGTTTTTGAGATGAAAGAATATAAAGACTCTCTCCATTTCTCTTCCCTGCTTCTCTCAGCTAATGACTTCCTTCTCTTCTATTACCAACAGACTCTTCCATGGAGACTGGGCAAGCCATGGGGAGATGCAGATTTTCTTCCTCCCAGTCCCAAGGAAAAAAACATATTTTCTGTTCTGACATCTGTACATCAATCCAAAAGATGCCATATAATTGGCTCTGCTTAAATCACATGTCCGTTTTTGGATCAACTTGTGTTGCCAGCTTCTATTCTGTGGTCCAATTGGTTCCAGCCTGGGTCACATGCTTAGCCTTGCACTAGGTGTGGGGTACAGCACTGTAATTGACAGCCTCTCCAGGACCAGACAGAGGAGAGAGTTTCCCAAAGGAAAATGGGGGAATTTATCAAAGAAAAATGATAGAACAAAGTGCTGGACAGACAAAAAAGATATTCATCCCTTTGTATCACTGAGTGCCTTCTAGTTATTTTTGAACATCACTGACATCTCCTTCTCTGTCTGGGAAAAGGCAAAGGAAGTAGAAGTACAAGGTGTGTGCAGAAAGCAGTGAATTGTCCAGTTTCCCTGGAATACATTTTGGGGGTGGGGAGGGCAGGTAGTGGGAATCAAAATAAAAAGGTGACGTACATGCATGGAAGACCTTGAATGTCAGAATATGAAATTCATATTTTTAAAAATTTTTTTAATGTTTTATTTATTTTTGATATATAGAGAGACAGAGCATGAGACGGGGAGGGGCAGAGAGAGAGAGGTAGACACAGAATCGGAATCAGGCTCCAGGCTCTGAGCTGTCAGCACAGAGCCCGAAGCGGGGCTTGAACCCACAAACATGAGATCATGACCTGAGCCGAAGTCGGCTGCTTAACCAACTGAGCCACTCAGGTGCCCCTGAAATTCATATTTTATAGGTTAAACTTTTGGAGACAGAATGGTAAAAATATGAAAGTTGCAACTGAAGAAGACCATTTGAAGAGAGCACACAGGCTAACTGGCAAAGGGAAGAGACTAGAACAAGGATACCAATGAGGCAGCTATTGCAGTTTCCCAGGAATGATTATTTTAGGAATAAAAAGTCAAAGATACCAGAGAGATTGTAAATAGAACCATCTCTTCTGCTTGGTAGCAAATATAAAACATTTAACTCTTAGCATGAAAATGGGTGCAAGAGGGACATGCTTACTGATGCATTTGAAGTTCTGTTACTCTGAGTGTCACTTCCTTACTCCATGCCCCACGAATTGATATAATTTTGGGCTGCTCCTAAAGGTGAATCTTTAATACAGAAACTTATGGTTTATTTGATGGCTGTCCTAAAGTTTTAGCCTACAACTTCTAATGATTATAATCCCTCAACTTATCTTTGGACAGTGATTATAGCTTTCATATATATTATCTCTATTCCTAATACTGTGAGATAGGTACTCTGAATTTATAAGCAAGAAAATTGAGACTCAAATAGTTTTTTTAAAATTGTCCAAAGTCTCATGATCAGTATGTTATAGAGCAGGGATTCAAGCCTAGGCTTTCCAACACCAAATTCAAGGTTTTGCCTTCAGCCTGTTGGTTCCCCAAGTTTCCGTAGTCTTCTGTCCTTATTCTAATATTGACCCATGTCTAGGCCAGAAAGAACCACCAGACCTTCTTGGATGCAAATGAATAACTTCAAGGACAACTTAAAATGAGCTCAAAGGGAACCTGGGGACAGGCAGGCAAGGAGGAAACAAAGGGGAAAGATGGAAAATGTAATTCTTGCCAGATGCCAGTCACATAAATGGATACTCTTATCTTTATACTTCTGAATCTTTATACTCCTGAATCTCAAAAATGAAGAAAAATTAGGGACTTTTGTGGATACCATCAAATGACCAGTTATTAAGCATGTGTAAAGTACATTTTGAGATTCATTAAATTCCTTCCTATCATGCTTGTTCCCAGTTTAACAAATCAGAGTATTGATAAAAGCAACAAGGGGCAAGAGCTGTGTATGGTAAAGGCAGGGGAAGATGACATGAGTCCATCTAAAATGTTCCTGTCTATTTTGTGTATAACAAAGAAATAAAAATATATTTACAAAACTCTCATCTCAGCATTTTTTCTACTCAAAAGTCTTGAGTTGACTATTGCTTTTTGTTTTCATCCTAACTGCCAAATTTGACAAAACAAGGTAGCCAGAGCCTGGAAAATAAGCTGCTTGTTTTTCATAGACCTTAGAAATCCCCCAAAGTCATCAAAGTTAAAGAATGAGCTAACAATGAAAAATTAACATGCCTGTCTTTTTAGGTGACCGAGGAAGCACAGATATTCTATGCCTTTGTGGATCACAGCTGTGAGGGGAAGCGCAGAAAGACCAAGAAACAGCATACTGATCTGTCAGACGAGAACGAAGAAAACCCATTATGTGCAGTGGATGCCAGTCTTTCTAAGACCACTCCAGTAGACAGCTTCCCACTTGAGAGCCAGGAAGTAGAGGAAAATGTTCATGATGATCCCATCAGACTGTTTGGATTGATTCGTGCAAAGAGAGAACCCATAAACTCACTGGACTATGATCTAGCTCAATAATCTGGCTCTTAATGGAAACGGTTAAAGAAAACAACATGATTTGGGAGGGTGACAATCTAAATCATTTGCTAGTGGGATGGTGGCTCACCTCTTTCTCCACAGCTTATGTTCATGCACACCAAATGTAGTGCCATGAAAATTAGTTATTTGAATTGCTTCACAAATGCCTAAGTAGTAAAATGTAAAATAAAATCAAGTTCATCAACTGAGCCTAAAAACAAAATCACAATTTCACCAACAACACTTAATTGTCAGTGAAATAAAATTTTAAAAAATGTTTTAAGCATAAGTATTCTTATGCTTAACATTCTAGAACATGTTTAAAGAAAAGTAAAAGTCACTTTTCAGAAAGCATTTTTACTTCCTCATCAATATGGAACACCCCTTAATTGAAAGAAATTTCTGATTGAAAGCCATGGAGCATTAAATATATTCCTAACAGAAGTAAAAGAATCTT
Source organism: Cryptoprocta ferox (assembly GCA_028646485.1). Taxonomy (NCBI): domain Eukaryota; kingdom Metazoa; phylum Chordata; class Mammalia; order Carnivora; family Eupleridae; genus Cryptoprocta; species Cryptoprocta ferox. Next base: position 52,181,050 of record CM053573.1, read on the forward strand.
CTTAAGGAGTATTTTCCCCCAATGGAACTACCTTTATTACTTTAAAAAATTATTATAATTTAATGCATATCCCTTAAAACAATAAACAAATATAAAAAAGAATTTAGATATTTCACCAGACAGAGAAAATCATTGTGAGCAACTTTCTATATCCCCTTCTAGAAATTTTTCTGGGCATGCCTATGTACATACATCCATTGTTTTGTTCTTCCTTTTATACCAAAAAAGGGGAGTGATTATTTTATACATATTATTTAAACTTTTCTCAATATATTGGGGATTTATTTTTCTTTTTTTAGAGCTATAACTAAATACAGTTACATATTATAATTTTAATGCCAGCATAGCATCTCTGATGACATTAGAATTTATTTAAATAATTTGAAAGTACTTTCAGCTCATTTCCAAGTTCTGTTTTTCACTTTTACACATAATTATTGCAATAAGAATGCATCTCCACCCGTGTTTAAGTACTTATCCGACTTCTTCTTGAGGCTAAATGCCTAGGAAAGGAATTGCTGCTCTAAAAAGTGTGCATAGTGAGTCTCCATAAAACATATTTTTAAAAGGGCAAGAGTCTGGTCAAAGTGTGTGTCCAAGTTACATTCCTGTACGGCCTCCCAAAAAAGTTGTTTAAAAAAAATTTCTGTTATCTTTCTCCATTAGGAATAGGAGTTTAATTGGGTTTCAAATCATCACTGACCAAGAAAAGTGTACATGTAAGCTGTCAGTCCTGCTCTCTGACCAGAGCTTCATGGATTTTATTCATTCTTTCTTCAATTCTGTTGAGCTCCTACTGTTGTATAGATACTAAGTTACACACTGGTGTACAATGAGAGAAACAGAGACCCTGCCTCTGTGGGACTTACAGATGAGTAGAAAAGATGAGCATCAGCTTAACAAAGTATAGCTACTGGTAAAAAAAAAAACAAATAAATATTATTAAGAAAAGAGAAGAATGAGAAATAATATAGAGAGAGGGCATCTCTGAAGAAAACATTTTAATTCTGAGAACTGAACAATGAGGAGCCACCCACGTAAAGAGAGAGGAAGGAAGAGCATGTTGTATAAGAATTCTATCCATATTTGGAAGTAACAGCTCTGTCAATAACTATTTTCTTATGATGAACTGGTAAAAAATTAAATGCCAATGCCAAAGTAAAATATTTGAAGTTGTCCATAATGCCACTAAAAATCCAAAAAATATTAATGTCTAAGGATAGAAGAAAAACAATCAGGTTTCTGACTTTAGAGAATCATAAACACATAGAAAATAATAATTAACAATTATATATTAAATTTAAATTTAATTTTTAAATTAAAATAAAATCTTTGCTTTTGTATATGTTTATGTTACATTTCTGTATATATCAAGGTTCAGTAAGAATAAAGTCTGATTGTATTTTGGCAGTTAGTTTTTCCCACATCCCCTAAAGATATTTGAATTTTTTGCCTCTGCTTTGTATCAATTGAATTCCACTCAATATTTTGAGTTTTATGCATCAAATATACTTCATGACTGATAATTTGGAAGGTTTTTAGCTACACATTCAAATTCCTTAATAGATAAAAGATTATTCAAGTTTATCTATTTCCTGTTGAATGAATGTCCTAATTTGTGTCTTTTCAGGAATGTGTCCCTCTCATCTAAGTTGTTAAATTTATTGGCATAAAGTTGATCAAAATATTCCCATATTATCCTTTTCATATCTATAGAATCTAGCAATTTAACCTATCTTTGATAGTAGGAATTTGCTTCTTTTTTCCCCCTTATCTCTCCAGTTAGAGATTTATTAATTTTATTTTATTTCCTCAAAGAATCAGTTACGGTTCACATAATTTTTCCCTTGTTTTTATATTTTCTGTTTCATTTATTTTCCCTCTGATCTGTATGATATTATTTCTTCCATTTATTGTGTTTCATTTGTACATTTTTAAGCTTTTCAAGGTGGAAGCTGATGTAATGAGTAATGAGACTTTCTTCTTGTCTAAAATAGGCATTTAGTTTCATACATTTCCCATAAATTTGATATATTGTGTTTTTATTTTTATTTATTTCAAATATTTCTACTATTCTTTGATTTCTTCTGTGACCCATTGGTTATTTAGAAGTGTGTTATATAGTTTCCAAGTATTTCAAGAGTTTCCAGATCTCTTTATGTTATTGATTTCTAATTCAACCCCATTGTAGTAAGAAACATATGACTTGAATCCTTTTAAGTTTATTGAGCTTTCTTCTAATGCCCGGAATATAGTCTATCTTGGTGAATGATGATATGTACTGTAAAAGAGTGCATAATCTATTTTTGTTGCATAGAATGTTCTCTAAATGCCAATTAACTTGGTTAATAAAGTTTTTCAAGCCTTCAATGTCCTCTAAATTTAAAATGCATTTTTATAGGCAGCATATAGTTTGTTTTGCTTTTTAAATCCAATCTGAAAATCTCTGCCATTTAATTGGGGTGTTTAGAACATTCTCATTTAATGCAGTTATTAGTATGGTTAGGTTCAAAGCAGCACTCTTGATAATCTGTTTTCTATTTGTCTCATCTATTCTTCATTCATCCTTTTCCTCTTTTTATGACTTCTTCTATATTACAGTTGACATTTAAACAATACAGGGGCTAGAGATACCACCCCCTCAACAATAAAAAACCCACATATAACTTTTGAACCCCCCAAAACTTAACTACTCAGAGCCTCCTGTTAACCAAAATCCTTACCAATAAACATAAACAGTCAATTAACACATTATTTTGTATGTTATATGTATTATATACTCTATTCTTACAACAAAGTATGCTATGAAAAAGAATTAAGAAGATCACAAGAAAAAGAAAATATATTTACAGTACTTTACGATATTTATATGTTAAAAAATCTGCATATAAGTGACCCCATGGAGTTCAAACCCATGTTGTTCAAGAGCCAACTATACATTTGTATTTATAAGACCCTTATTTATCTTTATTGTTGGATTAGTAGTTATAAATCTGCTGTGTTATTTTATGATTGCTTAGAGATAATAATAAACATCTTTAACTTTAAGTGTAGACCACAGTCTACACTTAAATGATACACTACTACTTTGGTGTAGTATAAGAACCTTAAAACACTGTACTTCCATTTCTGCCCTTCCGGCTTTTGTGCTCCGGGTTTTATTTATTTTACACATTGTTATTAATTTTTCCATTAATAAGGAATTCTCCTTCCTATATCCTTTAATAAGGCCAATTCTCATTTTCAAAGATTTAAGTGGTAATAATAAGTGTCTTCATGTTTATCCTTGTAGTTAATATTTCCAGTACACTTCAATCCTTTTGTAGATCCCGGCTTTCATCTTCTATCATCATTCTCGAGCTAAAAGGACTTTCTTAAACATTTTTTTTTTTTTTAGAACAGGTCTGCTGGTGATGAAGTCCTCCAGCTTTTATGTATCAGAAAAAGTCTCTACTTGCCTTCATTTTTGAGAGATATTTTCTCTGGGTAAAAAATTTTAAGGTTGATTTGACTATATATTTTCTCAATAATTTAAAGATACTACTTTACTGTTTTCTCAGTTACATTATTTCCAAAGAAAAAATCTAGTGTCACATTTGTCTTTGTCCCTCTGTTATTTCTTAATTTTCTCTGATTGTTTTAAGATTTTCTTTATCATTTGTTTTAAACAATATGCCTTTGAGTAGTTTTTGTTTATTTGTTTTTATGTGTCTTGTATTGGGAGACTGCTGAGCATCTTGAATCGGTGTATTTATAATTTTTATTAAATGTGGACAAAAATGACTAATATTTTTAAAAATATTTTTTCTGTGCCCCCCCCCCACCAATTTTCAAGTTCTTCAATCACCTACAAATTATCCCACATTTCATATGGGGATATGAAATATGTTTATTTGTTTTTTCTCTGAGTTTTCATTTTGGATAGTTTCTTTTGCTATGTCTTCAAGGTCACTAATCTTTGCTTCTAAAAAGTTTATCTGCCAGTAATCTAAGATGAATATTTTTTAACCTCAGACAATTTAGTTTTTATCTCTGTAAATTCAGTTTGAGTTTTTTTCTCATTTTTCACATCTCTATCAAACATGATTAACCTTTCTCCTCACTTCTTGGATGTATTGAATGTAGCTATAACAACTATTTTAATGTTTTTATCTACTAGTTCTATCGTCTCTGTCATTTTGAGTTTCAACTGACTGATTTTTCTTATTATGGATTATATTTTCCTACTTTTAAAAATTCCTAGTAATTTTTTATTGGGCAGAAGATATTGTGAATTTTATTCTGTTTGGAGATGGATATTTTATAATCCTATAAATACTCTTGAACTTTGTTCTGGAAAGTGGTCAGGTTACTTGGATACAATCTGATCCTTTAGAGTCTTGCTTTTAAACTTTGTTAGACAGGGGGCACCTGGGTGGCTCAGTTGGTTAAGCATCTGACTGTTGATTTCAGCTAAGGTCATGATCTCACAGTTCGTGAGATAGAGTTCCACATTGGGCTCCGTGCTGACAGCAAAAAGCCTGCTGGAGATTCTCTCTCACCTTCTCTACCTTTTCCCTGCTTTCTCTCTCTCTCTCAAAATAAATAAACTTTCAATAAATAAATTAAGTACCTACCTACCTACCTACCTACCTACCTTTATTAGATAGGACCAGATCAGGGTCTTGCCTCAGTAGTAGGCTAACTTTAAACTTAGATTAAAAGTTGCTCTGACCCTCTGGAATTATGAGGTGTTCCACTCTGGCTATTGAAAATAGGTACTCTGCCCAGTATTGTGTGAGCCATGGGCACTGGTTTTTCTAATAAACTTTTTTAGGTGGGTCTTTCCCCCAGGCTTTTGGTAGCTTCCTTACATGCACACACTAATCCATATGCAGCTGAATACTCAAAGGGGATTCTTTGCATATTTTCAGAGTCTTATGTACAGTTCTCTCACCTCCAGTATTCCCCCTTATTGGCTTCTATTGACATGAAGCTTCATCTTCTAAGTTCAGTGGACAATACCTACACCCCCTGTACCTGCTCTAGGGCCTGAAAGCATTCTCTAGACAATAAGATATGGCAACATTAGAGCTCACCTCACTTATCTCCTATCATTCAGAGATTTTTGTCCTTCATAACCTGATGTTCAATGTCTTGAGAGCCACTGTCTTATATATTTTGTCTGGACCGTAGTTGTTTAAGGTGGAAGGGTACGCATATCCAAGTGAGAGGGTAAATCCAAGATGCAAAACTCCAAGTACCTCATACCACTTTAGTGTAATTCTACAATATATTTTTAGTATAATTTAGTATATTCTGTAACCTAACCTGTAGTCTTTTAAATGTTAATTAGCAATTATTAAGGGAATATATATATATATTTTACCTGTGGCAGTTCTCAGGGCTTATGTCCCAGAGGAGTCTCATTATAAGCTTTCACATTTCTACTAAAAAAAATGTAAAGATGGAAATAAAGAGAAAATTTGTGACTAGAAAACAGATGAATTCCAAACTCTTGAATTTTTCACTGAGAATGTTAAAGCTCAAAAAAGTTTAATTCAAATCTCAAGAATAAGAGCAATAACTCATTTCCCTTTGGTATTAAAGGGCTTATTTCTGACAAAGTAAAGGTAGGGTGATTAGCTTTAAAATATGGTTAAATCTCCTCTGAGGTTTTGTCTTCACTTGATTAACAGAACAGACAGTTTATATTAAGACACTAAAACCAGGAAATCAAAATTTATAGAAGGGAACAAGAAAGAATACAAAGCCAAGAAAGGTACTCTCTTCATGCTGCTTGTCATTCCTTTAAACTGTTCTGTGGGAAAACACCCTAAAACACCTTCTACCACCTACGAAATAATGGCTGCCTGCATCAGAGGCAGATACCTGAATTAAGACAGCTAACTCATCTTCTGAAACAATCTGTATGCAGGAGATTGAACAGAGATCACAGAAGGCAGAGCCATAAGGATGCCATAAGGTAGAAAAGGGCATAATTACAAAGGACAGAAACCAAGAGTAAGTACAAGATGATAGTTGCCAAAGAGTGGAATTCAAAACTTCATAACTAATCAGACTAACCAGATAACCATCATAACAACAACTGATATTTATTAAAAATTTGCTAAGTGAAAGACACTGGGCTAAGTGCTTATAAGCACACTTAATTTACTCATATACAATCCTAAAAGATTGATGCTTTTAAAATCCCAATTTTACAGATGAGAAAACCAAGACTGATGAAGATTAATGTGCCTAGTGTTACACAAATAAATTGTAGGTTCAATATTTGAGCAGACAGTCTAAGTCCAGAGCTGGCTCTGTAGAGTCGTGATCTCTTAGTGATCTCTTCAGTTGGTTCTAAGTACTTTGAGCCCTGTTTTTGGGTTGGCCTTATGCTCTTTGGTCATAATCATCTCTACTTCAAATAGACTAGGTTTCTATTATTTAAAATAAAAAGACTGTGACTGGGTTTCTATAACTTAAAATCAAAACTATTACTAAGACAAATTAAAAAATATATTTCTTTAAAATGTTGAAAAATAATGACAATTTGTGGTCGCTTTCATACACAAAGAGCCTCTCTAGTTCAGGATGAATCCAAATATAAGTCGAATTAAATGACAGTCTATTGCTCTCAATAAACACTAAGACATCCACCACAAAATGTTCATATTAAAGTGTTTTTATAGGCAAGCATTTTTATTAATGTCACGTGCTTTTAAATGCCTTGAAAGATAGACATCATTGCTTCGATGATATTGGATACAAAAGTCATGGTTATACCCCATAAAAAACTAAACTTAGAACTAACCTCCAAAAAAAAAAAAAAACATTCAGGCTAAAATCTAATTTTGTGCTCAATTTTGTCTAATTTTATCTGTGGGGGGTTAAACATATCTCATTTAAAATTAGAGAATTCTTTGTTGTTGAAACCAAAATGAAAAGCAAATGGAATGTTTCTTATTTATTTATTTAATGTATTATTTTTAGATATTTTTTAAATTTTACTTAAATCCAAGTTAGTTAACATATACTATAATAATGATTTCAAGAGTAAAATTTAGTGATTCATCACTTACATATAACATCCAGTGGGAATAAGTGTTTCAATCAGTAGTGTCCTTTGGCCACCTCTGATGCCATGGACAACTTCTCTTAACATGTCAGTATCCATCATAAAACATGACAGTTTGTAGGGCTTTTGCTTTGTTCTGTTTTCATCCCAACTGATTGAAACAGTAATTAGTAGATTAATTTTTTAAATTGACCCAAGTACTGAATAATGGAAATGTACCATGAACATTTTAACTTCAACTATAATAAGCTTTTCTGGCTAACTTTTTGACATAGGGCCAAAGTTTTTGCTTGAGTATGTCTGTGTTGGGAGTTTCACACTATCTTTTTTGTATAAATCTCACTGACTGTAAAACCCTCTCTATAGCCCCCGTTTTAGTTTCCTTAAAGCAGAATAAAACATTAAAACATTTGTGATGAAATTTAAGTGCAGAATCTCTCCAGATTTTTGGTCTTTCTTCCAAGACGTGTACATAGTCTTGGAACTACGTAATTAAGTTAAGAATTAAGTTCAAGCCTGAACTTAATATCATAGAAAATGCTCTATCCACACCTATATTTCATTAAGACACATAACAATTAATTATCTTATATAATTACAATAACAAGCATAGCTAGGACAATCAACTTCAGAGAGGAACACCACTGACTCCTGAAAAGCATACCATGCTGAGGCTGGAAGAAATTCATCAGGTTTTAAGAGAGTATCTACTGGTCTGAGTGTTTTTCATGCTGTGGTCAAGTCAGTCTGTTGACAGAAGGAAGAGAGAGTGGCTCACGTAAGAGGAGGTCACTTAACAAATGTTCTACTACATATCCAAATCAACTTTACAGAAAGAATTTTTAGAACACTGGAAGGGTTTCCCACACCCACAAAATCTTTACCATATAAGTCATAGTAGAACTTGAAATTCTGAAAATAAGATTAATTATTGAATTAAACATGATTGTGTTTTTCTAGTCTTTCTTCAAATAACTGAGAGAGAAAAAATTATTAAGCCAACTAGGGCAAATTGTCAGTTGTCCTCCTATATCCATTCTCCCATTTATCCTTAGTACAGAATCTTGGGTTTACCTGGTCACCAGGGGACCTTCACATTCTTCTTGGTCTGACAAACTTTAGATAGATTTTTTTCCTGATTATAGGCCCCTCATCCCCCTTTTCCTAGAGTATTTCCTTTAAAACACTTGTAATTGCAAATTATTCTTCTGCCTCCTTTGAAAGTATACACGTTCTTTAAAAGTTTCTTGGGGGTTTGATGACTCAGAGAATCTTTCTCAAGGACCTGGGAACCATCTCTTTGCAATGTGAACATCAAAGGAAAATAGGGCCACAATTTCCCAGTGTCCATGGAAGAAGCCTAATTTCAGTGGGTACCTTGCTCCCATTTGTAAAACTACCTCCTGTCACAAAGACAGGAGGTCTACTTTTACCTTCGGGTAAGGCCAATTAGTAAACCTAAGTGGCCTTAGATTACCTCCACTCAGCTTTTAAAATCTCTCCAACCTTTTGGTTCAGTAGAGTGGAGTTCAGTTTCCCTTCTCTGTTGTAGTAGTCTCAAATGAAGTCTTCCTTTCCTGTTTAACTTTGTCCAGTGCAATTGACACTGAATATATAGCTGCAGGAACAACGTTCCCCATGTGGCTGTGTGTGGAATTCTTTGACCCTCATTTCCTCTCGCTGGAATAAAGCTATAGTGGCTGAATTTAAGCAGCCATATTAGATCACAGGAAGGAAGTCATAGGCTGAGGATGGCAGAGAAACAAGAGAAGAAGAACCTAACTCCCTCACATGTGAAACACAAGCCAATCTTGGACCAACGATCTCCTACTTCTACAATGTGAGAGAGAAGTTTATGTTTGACTTAAGCCATTGTGGTGTGTGTTTTCTGTTACTCGTGCTTGGACATAATCTAACTAATATACCTACACATATCTTGGTTTCTATTTCCAGTTAATCTTTTTCCAAGGGCTAATAAGGAATGCTAAAATGATACCATTTGGGATGAGGTGGGGTTGGCAGAGTGAGATCCACAGCATTTTTTCACAGACTGAATCTACTGCATACCACTCAGAATCTTAGAGATTTTAGAAAAGCTAGTTTTCAGGAAGGTGAATAATGAAATTCCTCATGAATACACAAACATTCCTCTCCATTAAAACTTAGAATACTTTATATATGACTTTGGAAATGAAATTTGCATGGGTATAATTATTATATTCACAAATTCAGAGAAAATACAATCAAAAGAATAAAATTGTGCCTTTAGGAGATCACTTAAAAGAAAATAGTCAGCAAGACTCAGAGATACCTTAAGTAAATATTAAACAACTTATTTTTAAGAGACCAACAATTAATCCCTTGGTTATTTATACTTCATTCCCTCTCTATATCTCACTATAAAATTGTTAAGGACACTATCTCTTGCTGTAATTTCAATTAGGCAGTTGATTTTAGTTTGACCTAATTCACTCAACCTAGCAGGCCCTGGAAAATAAGGTTCCAGCAAAGATATAAATCAAATGGTCTGCTGAGTTCAACTCTGTTACAGGTTGGAGGAAAGGAATGGAGAAGTGGGTCAGATCCTAACCAGGAGGCAGGTCTGCAGCCTCTTGTTACAGGGGGACTTAGGTGAGTAAGGAAACTCACCTCTTCTCTCACCAAGAGTGCCACAGTGCCCCCTGCTCTCTATGTTTTAAACCTTTGATTATCTTAAGAAGAAAATACCTTTGTCCACTTTTCCATTCTTGCATTCACTGCGTTCAGTGACGAATAGCTCATTCCTCATTTGCAAAGTCAGAATGTGGAAGAATAATGCTATATGTACCTTCTTTCACTGTTAATAAATACAATTGTATTCATCCTTTATTCCACTTCCACAAGTAAAAATGAGATCTTGGGCCTGGTTTTTATTTTTTATGCTAAGTAAGTAATGAAGTTAACAGAGCCTCACCTTAAAAAGACTAGAAGTCTTCACAATTAACAAAAAAGGTCTAAAGGAGATAAAGAGATATCCCCTCTCCTGAAGTTACAGAGAGAGAGAGCTTTCTGCATCATAAAACACGTTCAAATAGTCTGATTTGATAAGGTATTAAATTGAGAACATTCATGAGAATATCAATCTTGTTTCCTCTGTAAGAAGGAGACTTGTGTGAATATTCATAACTGTTACCAACTTGTACTGTTCTTTCTATTAATATAAATTTGTCCTTGGAAGTTTCAGGAAAGGTTCTTTTAACACTCGGAAGACTCCAGAGATTGTTGCCAGGCCCTGTTACAATACCAAAAGAAACTTCCAATTCTGATTGGTTATCTTGCTTGACCTGGTAATATTATTATAACTGATAGCTCGGTGTTTTTAAACAACATAAATACTTGGAAGATGATCAGGTCATATCCGAAAAGAATCATTGGCATGATGGAAGAGTTAAAGCATATGACTGCAATTTTTCTTGTTTTAACAAGATATTGAGTCTACTAACTTATCAGGAACAACATTTCACAAATGTTGTGAAAATGGAGGAATAATCCACCAACATGCTGCCTACCAGAAATACATCTAAAAGGATACAAAAATTGAAAATAAAAAGATGAAAAAAATATAATAAGAAAATAACATAAATGAAAGTTGGCATAATTATATTAATGTTAGTCAAATGGAAATGAAAACAGAAGGCAATACTAGATTAAAAGGATCACTGCAATTAATGAAGCGGACATTTACTAGAAATATATAAGAATTCTAATTTGTATGTACGTAATACCATATATAAAGCCAAAATCTATAGAACTACAAGGAGAAAGTATAAAAATAATAGACTTAAACACAACTCTCTCTGTAATTAATAGATTAATAGACAAAAGAATCAGTAAGGATTTGGAAGATTTGGAAAACATAGTTGACATTAACCTAATGCAAAACTTATAAGCTGCTGTGCTCTGGCAAATTGTTATAGTTTGAAAGGATTACAAGTCAGACCAGACCTTAACTGCCTCTCTTCTCAGGATGAGACAGATCTGTCTCATCCAACCTCAACCAATCTCATTCATTTAGCCCAGTAAGACATGATCAGAAAATGTTTGAGAAGAACAGGGATAAAGGACTTGCATAGAAGACTATATTCAGTAACTGGATGTTGTTTTCAAGAACACACGGAACATTTACAGAAATTATTGAGCACATTCTAAGCCATAAGTAAGTCTCAATATACGTCAAAGCATCAGAATTACAGAGACATATTCCTTGACAATTAAACTGAATTAGAAATCAATTGTTAAAAAATAAGTTTAAAAATCCATACATTAGGAAATCATATTTTTAAATAACCCATGGGTACAAGAGGAAATCATTAAAGTCAAAACTGAAAGCTAAAAGCAAACTATAATTCCACTTACTCATGGATTGTAGATAAACATAGAGCCTAGAATGCTTATATTAGGGGGAAAAATAGGGTGAAAACTGAAGGGTTAAATATGAATCATAAAAAGTTGCAAAATAAACATCAATAAGTCTAAACAGAACGAAAACACACAAAGGTAAGCAGAGCAGCTAAAAGGAAAAATAGAATTAACAAAACCAAATTTCATTCTTCAATAAGGCCCAATACCGCCAAACTCCTAGATCAGTGGTTTGCATCAAAGAGCAGTTGTACCCAGCCTGTCTTTCCCAGGGGACATTTGACAAAGTGTGCAGACATACTGCAATTGGAAATACCACCTGGGGTGGGCAGTGGCACTGGCATGTAGTGGGTCGAGGCCAGAAACACTACCAATCATCCTACAGTGCACAGAAAAACCCCAAAGAAAAGAGTCATCTGACGCAAAATGTCAAGGTTGAGAAGCCCTTTCCAGCTGATGGATTAAGAATAGAGAGAAGCCATTAGTAAACAATATTAGGAATGAAAAGGGGGTCGTGTCCACAAATACAGAAAGAGACTAAGAAAGATAACAAGAACAAACATAGGCAAATGTGAGTAAACATTTAGACGAAAATGCATAAATTCATAGAAAAATATAAATGATCAGAACTAACTCAAGAAAAAACAGAAAAGTGAAAGATTTCATGTAACTGTTAAAGAAATTGACTCAACAGTTTACAATCTTCCTGCCAAAAGCAGGCACTCTTCTACTCTGCTGCTAAAGAATGCGATTTGGTACACACTGGAGGGAATTTGGCAATGCTTTCAAAAATTGCAAATTCCTTTGCTCTTTGACATAGTACTCTGATTTTTTAGAGTTTATTCTGTGGATACGTTGATACATACAAAATGATATTTCCACATAGCGTATATTGATTGCAGCATTATTTATAATAGTGAAAGTTTGAAAACAATAGGAATCTTGTTAAATGAACTCAGGTACTACTACTAAATGGAATACCATTAAAGTTCCAGAGAAGAACAAGGACATATTCTGTACATTGATGTGGAAATGTCTCAGGACATATGCTAAAAATTTTTAAAAAGTACTGTGTATAAGAATGCATAATGTACACCGCCTTTTTGTAAGAAAGTCAGGGCGAAGAAATAAGAATATACATATATTTGCATTTACTTATATTTGCAGGAATATGAATATGAAAGACTCCCTCTAGGGAGGCGGAGGAGCCTCCGAAAACAGTCAGAATTGGATTTCACTCAGCCTTGACAAGCAAAGGCATAGAGCCAGGATTAATTTGATTTACACGAATAAAGCGACATACCTTTCCTTGTCCCAGTATTGTAGAACACATCCATACCTTCCATGCTACAACCGCACGTTAACGTCCTCAATAATTGATTGATTTTACATTATTTTATTTGAAAACCAGCCCCGCCTATGGGCTATGCAAATAAAAAGCTTAAGAGTGAAAGAGGTTCATATTTTATCCAAGATCATGTAGTTATTACCACTGCCTGCCTGCAAAGGCCCATATGAAGACCATCTGATCTACTCAGAAATATTAACCCAAACGAATAGGGCTTCTCGCAGAAATAAATCAAACCATATACTTTCATACAACTGCCCTATTTTCCAGCAGTGCAATTTTACACTAGAGAGTTGACATCAAGTAAGCCTTTCTTGATGGAGGAAAGCTATCAAAAGAAAGGGCTGCATATTATAATATGGAATGAGAAAAAGAATTTGTTCCTACATGTATTCGCATTAGCCAAAACTGAAGCACTTGCCTACAATGTGACAGGCCCAGTTCTAGACACTAGGGTTAAGAAGAACGAATGCACATTCTCTGCCCTCAAGAAGCTCCAGTTCAGGGCACTACCGGCCCCTGGGCGGGGCTCAATTACGTCTAAGCCTCAGACTGACACTTCACACAAGCAGAAGTGGGCAGAGTTCCATTCTTCTCTCTGCCTTCTGGGCAACTTGGTGTTTCGTTTCTCAGGAATTTATAGCCTTGAGGTATTATTAAGCCAGAAGGAAGGGGGAGAGGCAAAAAATATGGAGCACGGACTCTGTCAAGGCTTTTGTTTAATGATTGCCCCAGATTCACCATCCCTCAGATGGTTCTGACAGCGTGCTAAATATTAACAAAGCAATATAATAAAACTGACTTCCTCAGTGTTGACATTGTTGTGGCCTGATTATTTTATTTGGCTGCTGTTTATCAATATAAGCTCTACTAAAATGATACAAATTTCTGTCTTGAAAATTTTATTGGCCTCATTTTCTATCCAGGATAATTAAACAAGTAAAGATAATTGGGCAAATAAAGATAAAAAAAGAGAATGGTAATCACTTGTCATTCTATTCTCATCTGCAGATAATTCATCTATCTCAGACATGCTACTATTTAATCTCTCTCCTTTCAATTTGGGTAATGTTGCACTCTAATCAGGGGAATTAAAAGCATATTCAATTATAAAGGAATGTTCCATAAAGTAGAGCAGAAAGGGCTGAGCTATCTGAATGTGCGTTTTGCATAACAGCACCTGCTTTTGTGTCACCCACAAAAGGCAAACTCTTTGGCTCTACTTTTGGTGGTGTTCAGTGAAAAGTGAATAAATGTTTGTTTAATAATCAATACCTTGTGTTCAGTAAGGAAAAGGACAAGATTCTGATGAGAAGTGAACACGAATTTCTGCTGAAATTTGAAATTGGTCCCATTTCTCCAAAAGTAAATGTATTCGTATTAAGACATTCCACTTGTTCTTTGGGGTTTAGTAATTTTATCACAGTTTTCCATAATAGGTTTTTCCTTTCATCTCTAGATATGGGGGGGAAACCCACCAAACAACATAATAACACACGGCTGTTGGATGTGATAGGAATTTTCTAGGGAACAAAATCTGCTTAATATTTTTTTCATCTTGTTGTGTTTTGAAAGCTGCTTGTCACAGAACAGTTTGTTTATAATGTGTTTACTGTGTTATATAAAAAGTGAGAGAATATACAATGAGTCTAATTATGCCCTGTATGTTAGAAACAGATTTTTCCCAAGTAGGGCCAGAAAAAATTCTTACAAAAAACCTAAAATCCACACCGATTCCAAACTGTCATTCCTTACCTGTCATGCTGGGCAGGAGTTGTTCTGACGTTTCTCTTTGTTTTTGTACTTTCCAAAGAGCCGTAATATGAGAGCCATAGCACCCAAGAACTCGCAAGGATTTTGTGGAGTCCCTCCAGGATATGCTGCAAAGCAAAAGGTTTTTTGTCTTTTTTCTGACAATGTATAAACCTAAAAGAAAAGGCTCTCAGTTTGTCTGTGTTGCAATTCAATTTCAATTCAAAAATAAAAGTTGAGTTAAATCAAATTATTTGCTATTGATTGCATAGACTCTGAGATCTTTGAGGAGCTCAGCCCTCTACTGACAGAAAGTCAAAAAGGCCAGGGATCCCTTTGATAAATGGTGAGTCACGATTTTGTTTCTATTTTTCTAAGATATTGGCTGAGTAGCTTGTATACAGATATAACAGTCAAAAAAAGAATGGGAGGATTTTTAAATCTATAAAAATTTTCACAAATCTACAGAGTTGCCTAGCATATTAGAGAAGAATCTACTCCTCTCTGGGCCTCTACCTTGGATAAGGTACCTTGCTGCTTTTTTGTTTGTTTGTGTTTGTTGTTGTTTTTATTTATTTTTATTGGTTTCAGGAATAGAACTTAGTGATTCATCACTTACATATATCACCTACTGCTCATCCCAATATCCTCCTTTAATTCCCATCACCCATTTTGCCCATCCCCCAACCCACCTCCCTTCCAGCAACCCTCAGTTTGTTCTCCATAGTTAAGAGTCTTTTATGGTTTGACTCCCTCTCTGTTTTTATCTTATTTTATTTGTTCTTCCCTTCCCCTATGTTCATCTGTTTTGTTTTCTTAAATTCTGCATATGAGTGAAATCATATATTTGTCTTTCTCTGACTGGCTTATTTCACTTAGCATAACACACTCTACTTCCATCCATGTTGTTGCAAATGGCAAGATTTCATTCTTGATGGCTGAGTAATATTCCATTTCCATTGTATGTATGTATATATATTATATATATTATATATATATATAATATATATATACCATTTCTTCTTTATCCATTCATCAGTATCTGGACATTTGGGCTCTTTCCATAATTTGGCTATTGTTTACAGTGCTGCTATAAACATTGGAGTGCACATGCCCCTTCGAATCAGCACTCTCATATCCTTTGGATAAATACCTAGTAGTACAATTGCTGGGTCATAGGGTAGTTCTATTTTTAACATTTTGAGGAACCTTCATACTGTTTTCCAGAGTGGCTGCACCAGTTTGCAGTCCCACCAACAGTGTTAGAGAGTTCCCCTTTCTCCACATCCTCGCCAACATCTGTTGTTTCCTGAGTTATTAATTTTAGCCATTCTGACAGGTGTGAGGTGGTATCTCATTTCCACTTGCTGCTTTTGAGAAAGCTGTTTTGGGCAATTCATCCAGCAGAAGTAGTGATATACTATTCCACATGACCCATGGCTGACCTAAAGGTACTCCACAACTGTTGGCCTATAATGTGATCTGCTACAAGGATTTTGCCAAGGCCTGATGACAATTCACTGGATCAATCAGATTCAATCTTGTTATTTTTTTTAGAAATACTGAGAAAACCATGTAACTGGTAGTGAGTCTAGAATGAGAAAGGCAGAAAGAAGCAGAAGGACAAAGAATATCAAAGAAATACAGTGACACAACAGTGGAACAGAGATCCGTGTATAAATGCACCTAAAGGAACAAGGACTAGAGTTTATCTTATATCACCAGAGCTGCCGACAATCAGACCATCCAAGCTATTGCTGTGCATGAAGCTGTTTCTGTCTCAATAAAGGCCGGATATATAGGTCATTTATTCATTCAACAGGTATTTATTGAGTACTTAGTATATGCCAGGCACTGTTCATGATATAGGAAACAGCATTGGAATAGCAAACAAGACACTATGTCCCACATGGGGCTTATATTTTAATAAAGAGAGGCAAAAAATAAACAAAAAAATAGTAAATTGTATGGTATAACAGAAGGAAAACTGCTATAGAGAAAATAAAGCAGGAGAGAATGACATGTGGTGTTAAGGGAGTGACGGATAGTTGCAGTTTTATTATCTATTTTTATTTGAGTATACTTGACATGCAATGTTACATTAATTTCAGGTGTAAAACCTAGTGATTCAACAAGTTTATACATTATGCTATTTTCACAAGTATAGCTACCACCTCTCCCATTACATCACTGTTATAATATCATTGACTGTATTCCTTGCGCTGTGCTTTTAATTCCCGTGACTTATTCATTCCATAATTGGAAGCCTCTATCTCCCACTCCCCTTCACCCATTTTGCCCACCCCCTGCCTTCCCTCTGGCAACCATCAGTTTGTTTTCTGTATTTATAGGTCGGATTCTGCTTTTGTGTTTGTTTATTCATTTAGAGTGCTGTTGTTAAGATTCCATTTATGAATGAAATCATATGATATTTGCCTTTCTCAGCTTGATGTATTTCACTTAGCATAATACCATCTAGTCCCATCCATGTTGGAATGATATCACCCTTTTTATGGCTATATGATATTCCATCATTTATATGCCACATCATCCTTATCCATTCACCTATAGATGAACACTTAGGTTGCTTCCATATCTTGACTATTATAAATAATGCTGCAATATACATAGAAGTTCTATATCTATTTGAATTAATGTTTTCATTCTCTTTGGGTAAAAATCCAGTAATGGAATTATTGGATCATGTGGCATTTCTATTTTTAATTTTTTGAGGAACCTCCATATTGTTTTCCACAGTAGGTGTACCAATGTATATTTCCACCAGCAGTGCATAAGGACTCCTTTCTCTCCATATCCTCACCAACATGTTATTTCTTGTCATTTGATTTTAACTATTCTAACTAGTGTAAGGTGATATCTCATTGTGGTTTTTTATTTGCATTTCCCTGTTGATTAGTGATGTTGAGCATCTTTTCATGTGTCTATTGGCTACCCTGTATGTCTTTGGAAAAATGTCTATTCAGGTCTTCTGCCCATTTTTTAATTGGATTGTTTTCTTGGTATTGAGTTGTATAAGTTCTTTATATATTTTGGATATTAACTATTTATTGGATATGTCATTTTCAAATATCTTCTCCCATTCAGTAGGAATTTTGTTTTGTTGATGATTTCCTTTGCCGTGCAAGGCTTTTTATCTTGATGTAGTCCCAATAGTTTATTTTTGCTTTTGTTTCCTTTGCCTCAGGAGACATATCTAAAAATATGTTGCTGTGGCTGATGTCCAAGACATTACTGCCTGTGCTCTCTTCAAGGAATTTTATGGTTTCAGGTATCACATTAAGGTCTTTAATCCATTTTAAGTTTATTTTTGTATATGATGTTACAAAGTGGTCCAGATTCACTCTTTTACATGTAGCTGTCTAGTTTTCCCAGTACCATTTATTGAAGAAACTGTCTTTCCCCATAGTTGCAGTTTAAAATATGGTAATAAGGGAATAGCCAAGGAGGTAGCATTTGAGAAAAGATTTACAGGAGGTGTAAAAGCTATCCATGAGGAAATCTTGGGCAAGAATGTTCCAGATGAAGGAAACAGCAACTGAGATGGGAATAGTCCTGAGATAAGAATATACCCACCTCAGAACTATGTGAGACTAAGTGAGAACAGCACAGAGGCCACCATGGCTCTACCAGAATGAGTGTGGGGAGAGTAGGAGGAAATGAGTCAAAAGCGGTAAAGGGGATGTAGAACGTATAGGGCTTCGTAGGCCACTATATGGA
Organism: Cryptoprocta ferox; assembly: GCA_028646485.1. Classification (NCBI taxonomy): domain Eukaryota; kingdom Metazoa; phylum Chordata; class Mammalia; order Carnivora; family Eupleridae; genus Cryptoprocta; species Cryptoprocta ferox. Next base: position 52,199,349 of record CM053573.1, read on the forward strand.
TTTTGGTTCTAGTGATGCAGAGCCCTTGAAAGATTTTGAGCACAGTAATTAAACTATACTTTTAATAAAGCTTTTATTGCTACTATAATGAATGTAAATAGTGGGGGACCAAGGGGAAAACCAATTATAAGATTATTTCAAGATGGTGATCATTTGGACCATAATGGTAGCAGTGATGAAAATGAGAAGTGTTTGGATCCTGGATATATATTTTGAGTGTGACCATGGTCCTTTCTGAGTTATTTCACCTCTTATTTATGGAAATCGAGAAGAGAGAACTTGTTAAATATAAATGCATTAATCAAAACAATTTATTGACTTATGCTTCCAGGAAGATGGAGTAGACATACTTTTCCCTATTCCTCCACTAAGTACAGTGAAGCTGTACATAAAAAAAGAAAAACATAAGAAGATTTGAAAGGAAGAGAGAAGAAGCAGGCCTGCTAGTGACTGAGAGTCCCAAGAAACAACCAGGTTGTGAGTTCCCTGGGTTTTCTTTTTACCTCATATATCCCATACTTGGAACTGAAGAAGCCAGCAACCTGTAAATGCCAGCAAGCACAAATCGAAAAAGAAAAAAAAAGTCTGCTTTCTTCAGCCAAAATACCAGTAAAGGGGCACCCCTGGGGCAGAGAAAACTTTTAGACAGTAACTGCTCAACTCCAGTCTAATACCATAGAGAAAGCTGTGGCCCATCTCCATTCATGCAATCAAAAGCTGAGTGAAAGGTCTAGACTTCTATACTCATGAGGCTATTAAGAAACATCCTCAAATCCCCATCAAAGTGGTATCAAAAAAAGCCAAGCAGGGAGATTTTGTCTCCTTACCATCCCAGATGATAATTATATGCACCCCTCTACCCCATGGTGTCACTGAAGATTACATGGGGAACCTGGACTTCCATCTCTCACCCAGCCATTCCTTCCCCTCACCACCTGGAGGAGGCTGGGTATCTGAAGAGGCCTGTCAGAGACTCAAGGCATTCAGTATCACCCTGCAGTAATGAGACTGATCTCACCCTACTTTCAGTGGAGACCCCAAGTGGAGCCAAGACTCTCACCTAACCCAGCAGGACAAGGGCTCTCCACCCACTCTCAGATGTCAATGTAGGCCAAGTTAGAACCTAGCCTTCACCTCCACCTAATGGTAACCAGACAAGGCCTCCAGTCTGCCAGAGCATGGAGACAGAAAAACAGTTCATCAGAAGGTTGCAACGAGATCCAGAGTCTCATAACACAATACAAAAATATCCAGGTTTCATTAAAAAGTCACCATCAAACCAAGAGTCACGGTGATTTCAACTGAATGAAGCAAGATAAACAATAGATGCCAACACTGAGATGACAGAGATGTTAGAATGATCTGAAAAAGATTTTAAAACAATCATGATTTAAAAAAAAAAGCTTCAAAGACCAATTATGAACATGCTTGACACAAATAAAAAAAACCAAAAAGCCTCAGAAAATAAATAAAAGATATTAAGAATCAAAGAGAAATTTTATAACTGAAAAAATACAAACCTCAAAATGAATTTCAGTGGATAGGCTCAACAGCAGAATAGAGAGGACAGGAACAAGAATCAATGAATTGGAAGGCTGAACAATAGAAATTACCCATATTGAACATACAAGAGAAGAAGAGACTGAAAAAAAAAAAAAAACTGAACAGAGCCTCGGGGATCTATAGGATCATAACAGAAAATCTAACATTAATGTCATTGGTGTCTCCAAAGGAGAGGAGCAAAAGACTGGGGCTGAAAAAATACTTGGAAAATTTAATGGCCAGAAACTTCCCAAATTTGGTAAGAGACAGACACCTGCATATTCAAGAAGCTGATTGAACCCCAAACAGGATAAACCCAAAGACATACATACCATAAATATATATTGAATTTTGTCAAATGCCTTCTCTGAATTGATTGATATGATCATGTGATTTTTCTTTTGTCTGTTAATTTGGTGGATTACACTGAACATTGATTTTTTTTAAATATTGGACTAACTTTAAGGGGCACCTGGGTGGCTCAGTCGGTTAAAATATTGAACTAACTTTGTATATCCTTGGAATAAACCACACTTGGTCATGACTTCTAATTCTTTTAATATACTGATGAATTCTATTTGCTAATTTTTTACTGAGGTTTTTGCATGTATATTCATGAGGGAAATCAAGATCCCTGAAACATCTTTTTTTAGATATAGACACAATTGTTATAAAATTTATGTGGAAAAACCAAGTAACCAGACATAACTAAAACAATTTTGAAAAGAAATGAATAAAATAATCAGGCTACCCAATTTTATAACTTATATAGCTAAAGTAATTAAAGTTGTGTGGTTATTATTGTTGTGTGATGGACACATAGCAGTGGAGCAAAATAGGGAGCCTAGAAATAGACTCACACACATATGCCTGGCTGATCTTTGACAAAGTTGCAAAAGGAGCTAAAAGGAAAGTTAGCCTTTTCAACTAAAGATGCTGGAGCAAATAAACATGCATAGGCAAATAAATAAACCTTGACCTAAGTCTTATATCTACTATAAAAACTAACTCCAAATAGATCACAGACTTAAATGTAATGTACAAAATTATAAAAAATTTAGAAAATCTTTGGGATCTAAGGTTAGTCAAAGAGATCCTAGATGACACCAAAAGGACTATTAATAAAAGAAAAATTGAAATGTAGGTCTTTGAAAGCTCCTGATAAAATGATGAAAAATAAGCTACAGACAGGGAGAAAATATTTACAAAATGCATACCTGACAAAGAAAGAAATTTCAAAAGTCAACTATTAAAATTCAGTTGGAAAATGGACTAAAGACATTTCACTAAAGAAGATCTACAACTAGCAAGTAAGTACGTGAAAAGATAGTCAATCATTAGTCATTAGGGAAATGCAAATTAAAACTATAATGAGATATTGCTACATACCTCTCAGAATGGCTAAAAAAAAATAGCGACAACACCAAAGGCTGATGAGGATGTGGAAAAACTGGATTACTCACACATGGCTGCTGGCAATGTAAACTGGTACAGCTACTCTGTAAAATAGTTTTTTAAGTTCTTTAAAAACTAAACATGTAATTACGATATAACCTGTCGATTGTTCCTGGGCATTTATTCCAGACTTATCCAGGAATGTTTATAGCTAGCATCTTTATTAATAAACACCCCAAACTGGGAATAACCCAGATGCCCTTCAATAAATGAAGAGGAAAACAAACTGTGGCATATCCATACTACTATGGAATATTATTCTGCAATTAAAAGGAACCAGTTACTGATACAGAGAACAACCTAAATGAATCTCCAGAGAATTTTGCTGAGTTTAAAAAGCCAGTTCCCAAAGGTTACACGCTGAATGATTCCATTTATATACATTCTTGCAATGGCAAAATGATAGGAATGGAAAACATGTTAGTGGTTGCCAAGGGTTAAGGAATGCATGGAAGCAGGTGAAAAGTGGGTGGGGCTTAAACAGCATGATGAGAGATCCTATGGTGGCATAAATATGCTGTAGCATAACTGTATTAATGTCAATGTCCTGGTTGTGATGCTGTATTACAGGTTTGCAAGATGTTACCATTAGGGAAACTGGCTAAAGAGTACCCAGGACCTCTATTTTTCTTACAATTGCATGTGAATCTACCATGATTCAACATAAAACTTTAATTAATAAAAAGCAAGTACTATGTGAACATCAATACAAAAAAGAAATGAAGGGGTTGTGGGTGGTATTCAGTTTGATTGCAAGGTTTGAGAAGTTGTACTGTGGCCAATGTAATTAATCGTAGTCGATTAAAAATAAAATTTAAATATTTTCTTTCTAAAATTTTAATTTGTTCCAGACAGTAACACATTTACATAATTCCACTTCCCTGTGCTTTTGCACCAATTCAACCACATGACTTTCACATAAATAAGAAAGACAATGACCTATTTCCTTTCCAAGATCTCAAAATATATTCTGAAAATGGCCAATGTTCTTCATGTCCACCAAACAAGTAATTGAATTACCATAGTTAATAAAACCCTGAGTTTAACTGGCCTTCCTCTCTTTCATATTCTTTGTTAAGAGTTACAGTTTTATATTTATAATGCAATTTATTTGCTTAATAACTCCCACTGGTTTGTAAACCCCAAGAGGGCATGGTCCCATGTTTGTCTTACTAACTTTGACACCTTAGTGTCTGTCTGTGAGTCTGACAGATAATAGGTCTACAATAGATACTTAATGGATTAAAAAATAAATGGATGACTCTGTCTCCGCCCACTTTATCAATTTCATTTTTCTAGTGACACAGAGCTTCATGGACTCATCCTCCTGTCTAGAGAATTCTCTGGATAGTAGGGAATGATGGGGGGGTGGGGAGGAGTATGGTTAGAGAAACGTGGATTCATCTTTCTCATTTTGTTTTATTTCGTAAGTGTAAAGGGTGTCCAGCTCTCCATGGGTAAGAGCTGCTGCCACTGCCTCCTCTTCCTGCTAGAAGTGTTAAAAAAAAAATGAAACAAAGGGGAAAAAACATTATTTCAGTTGGAAATAATGCAATTGTGCAAAATAACTGTGCCCTAGTTCATGTAATTTAGATTTGGTTAGAGATTTCCTTCTCTTTGAGGCTACAAGGCCATTAGTCTGATTTTCCTTGGGACTTCTTCAGTCAAAAGGTCAGCCTAACAAATCATGGAGAAAATAATTGATCTTCTACAATAGTACCTGCATTTTAATGTTTTGTGATCCCAGACAAGTCACACATTCTGTTTTTCTCACTTGATATGACCTTAGCATTTTAAATTGCTATTCGGTCAGTATATAAGATCCTCTAGCTGTGACCAGGCCAGCTTTGTGGAAATGTATTTCTTCCTTAAAAAAAATATAGTCGAAAATACTAAATAATTTTTAAACATAGAAATCAAGCAGAGAGTACGTGTTTTAATGGGCAGTCTTGACCTATATAGAAAAAATGATACATTTCCAAACTTTATGCAGAACAGCGGGCAGTGAAGAGAGCTGAGGTCAGAGAGAGAGGTCATTGAACTATCTGTAATATGTTAACTATGTTAGATATTCACTGCTAATGTACAAACTTCACTTTTTTTTTTCAAAATAGAGAAGGTGGGAGCAAACAACAGGGAGAAACAATAGCAATTTAGTTTTTAATGTAGAAATTGCATTTATGGGGTGCGTGGGTGGCTCAGTGATTAAGCGTCCGACTTCGGCTAGGGTCATGATCTCACAGTTCATGGGTTCCAGCTCCCCTCGGGCTCTGTGCTGACAGCTCAGAGCCTGGAGCCTGTGCTGACAGCTCAGAGCCTGGAGCCTGTCTCCCCCTCTCTCTGCCCCTCCCTTATTCATGTTCTGTTTCTCTCTGTCTCAATAATAGAAAAACGAAAAAATTAACAAAAAAAAAGAAATTACATTTCAATTTTTTTAATGTTTATTTAATTTTGAGAGAAACAGAGCAAGAGTGGGGGAGAGGCAGAGTGAGAGGGAGATATGGAATCTGAAGCAGGCTCCAGGATCTCAGTTTGTCAGCACAGAGCTGGATGCAGGGCTTGAACACCCGAACTGCAAGATCATGACGTGACCCAAAGTCGGCCGCATAACCAACTGAGCCACTCAGGCACCCCAAGAAATTGCATTTCTTATGCACCTGTCTTGATTATTGGTGTCTCCTCTAATCTTTCCACTGTCTCTGCCTCCAAAAGCCCACTTTCCTACTTCTGATCTCAACCTTGATCACCTGTCCTAACTCACCTCATAATGAGGATAGATTTTTTTTTTTTTGAAGGGACACAGTACATTTAGGTCCTTAGAATTCATGACTAGATCACAAACTATCTTTACAGATTACTTCAGGAAAAAAAAACCCAAGTAACTGAAAAAGTATTTCAAAGTCAAAGTGTTTTGCTTTCAACAGTATCCTTCTCAAATTATCACTGAACAAAATCACTGAACAAATTGCCATCGCTTCTTTATGTTTCATATTTCTTTGATTAACAAAAATAGAAACCCATCAAAACATACTTTCCTCCAAATAAACAGTATTGGAAAAAAGATTAAAGTGCCCAAGTCTTCAGATGGTGATTTTATGCCTTTTCAATTTGTTTTGTGTAATTGAATTATTTGCAGACAGTTTTCCATATCCATACTTGTATGTGGGTTCTTGGTAAAACAGATTGTGTTATCCTAAACAACATGTCTGCATCGTAAGTCTCTGCCTAATTTTTTTTTGTTCATTTCTAAAATAAACTTGTTTTAAACTGAAAATCATTTTCTTATAAATGTTTCTTCTTACCTTTACCACCTTTAATTATAGCAAACCGTTCATATTCAAATTGCCAACATTTTTCAATGCTTAAATTTGTTTCCTTTTGTTTCATTTTTGCGACCAATATAATAAGATTAGCATTTAAAATTGTGCCAAGTGAATATCGAATCATACCTTTCTAAAGAGGCAACTGGTCAGAATAAATATTTCCTGGATATTAGTTCTTAGTAGGATTTCTAAATGTGTTGCTGAAAACAAAATTATACTGAGAAAGTATCACCACTTATAAAAATACAATCCAGAATCGGTTTAAGCCTGCCTTCGATCTTCAAATTACCATATCTGATTTCCATGAAAAATGAAGATGTATTTCAGCTATGTTTCACGTAATCTAGTGGGCTGCATCTGAAGGGAAGTTGTAAATTAAGGGATTTGAAATAGCATCTAATCTGCTACATTTTAGAGAACATGAATGAAAGCAGTTTATATGTTATTATAAACTTTTTGAGAACATCCTTCCATTTTCTCCCTTAATTGGTGGAATTAGTGACAAGATATATTGTAAATATTACAAAGCAATATAAATGGCATTTGGAGAAAAATTGGCACTGGATTTCTTTCTTTTCTGCTCCACCCCATCTTTTTTTCTGTAACGCCTTTGCTGCAACCATTGACTCAAACCCTGGGAAACATTATTACCCTGCAGGTTCCTGTTGCTGATTAGACAAGGTCTGGATGATGTCATAGAATCATCAGCACCACAGCCTGTAACTGGCCTTAAGGAAAAAAATACACATTTAACCATTTATTTGATTCCAGTGCTTGCTGGAAGCAGCCACTGCAATTAAAGAGGAAAAGGAAACATGGAGATTAAAAGAGGCAGGAGAGAATAAAGACCTGCTGATTACATAGACCCAGCTCTAGCTTTACGTATAGGTATGGACTTTTCATTCATTCATTCATTCATTCATTCATTCAAAACCTATTTGTGCAGTGCCTACTGTGTGCCAGCTGGATGATAAACCATGAGGAGAGAACAGGGGCGCCTGGGTGGCTTAGTTGGTTAAGCATCCAACTCTTGATTTCGGCTCAGGTCATGATCTCAAAATTTGTGAGTTCAAGCCTGGTGTCAGGCTCTATGCTTACAGTGTGCAGAGTCTGCTTGGGATTCTTTCTCTCCCTCTCTCTCTTTGCCTCTCCCTCTCCCTCCCTTCCTCTCTCTCTCTCTCAAAATAAATAAATAAGCTTTAAAAAAACATAAAGGAGAGAATAAGGGAAGTAAATAATCATACAAAGAAGTGTAAATCAGCTACTCTAAAAAAGAAAAAAAAAGAAAGGATTTCATTAAGGAATTTAGGGAAGCTTCCCAAGGACATATCATAAGGACATATCATTTGATCTAAAATCTGAAGGAGGGTAATACTGGTATATAGGAGAAAAATCTTTTCTAGGAGTGCGTTCAGCAAAGTCCTATGTCCCACAGAAGCATGGTGGGTGAAGAGAAATTGAGAAGACAAAGTGTCTGGTATGGTGAAAGCACAGGGGAAGTACAGTGTGAAAGAGGCTTGAGACACGGACAGAGCAGGACAACATACAGCTCACAGAGCCTCATGTTAATGACCTGTGGAGGGTTTCCAATTCCAATGACCAATGTATCACCTCTCTCCAACATATGGGTTTCACTGGGCTTGAAGTCCTTTCACTGGAAGATAAAGCATACTGATCAAAAGCTGGTTGCCCAGACTCCTAATCAGGAATTTTGGTAGGAATTTGAATGCCAGAACAGCTACACAAAACACTGTTTCTAAAAAATCAACTTTCCATTCTACATCCCGGTGTGTGGTCCTGCCTTTGGGCTATAAGGTGGTGAACATCACATAATAACTGAAGCAAGCCCTCGAGAGAAGCGATAATACAGGAGTGACCGGTTGTTTTCTATTCTCTTTAATATTCTTAGGAAAGTTACACAGAGATAGATTGCAGACAATGGTAACAAATAATTTCCTAATAGTGTGATCCAAAGACTGGGTGGGCTTTCAAGAAGAAAGACTGTTCTTGTGCCTGAGATGTCCATGTATACACTTGACAGGTCAAATGTCTGAAGCATATATGGTGGATATTTAAATACACAGTTGCCAGTATGTTTGCCATTCTTGATACTTTTTTTTTTAAGCCGAACATTTATTGTGCGATCACTGCAATTCTTAAGATGAACTGATTGCCTCAACCAGTGCCCTCTTGGATTGAGGTGTTGTTCCTTCATGGAATCCAGGCCCGAATCTGCAGTGTACAACTTTTAGATGCCTCATTCAACCAGTCCTAGTTCTATGTCGTCTTTTAGCCTTGTGCTCCGGTTACACTTTCTCTTCCACTTGATAGGACAGCCACATGTGCCACAGGCCTGTTTCTGAAGGTGGTGGCCTTAGAGTCCCAGCAGCAGCACAACGTATGCATCTTATTGTGATGCTTTCCAAATGATGATGTCCTCTTTGTCGTCTCATTTCTGTGGCTGAGACCAGAGAGGCGAACAGAGAAGGTACCCATTCCTGATATTCTTTATTATGCTGTGAACATTCTCCGTTTAATGGGCAACATTTGTTGCCTCAGTGGGTACGAAACAACAAAACAGTAGGAAAATGACCCCTGATTGTCAAAAACCAAAACAAAGATGCTTGAAGGACTCAGACCATAAAAATTTTGCTGCAAACAAAATTTGGAGAATATTTGGGAATGCCTGGCTACAGTGCCCCCTAGTGAATATTCTTTAGATTCTTGTGGAGGAGAAAATTTAATTTAATACAAAATAATAAAGCTGGAAGCTAAAATTTCTGAAAATTATCTATGTTCTGACCATTTCAGGTACCTGATCCCTACCCATAACCTGGTCCAAACAACTTAAACCTTGATAAGGAAGAGAAAAGCAAGAGCAGTGTAGCCCTCTGACATCAATCCCCACCCCACATCCAGTTCTTGACTAGAATCCAGAAAGATATACTTTCTCCCATGTCCTAAGGAGCAGTAGAGAAAACAAGTCTCCATGGGCAAAAGTGGGATGAAAGTGGTATAATATATTTATTGCTCCTAGGAAGCACTTGGATGTGGCACAGAAATGTGAAGATGCCTTTCTATGGGGACAAAAAGACATAGTTGTGACTTGAGTGAACCAAGAGTTGAAGACCAGAAGGACAAGGCCAACAGCATGTACCGTTCACTTGTATTAATTAGTTACTATAGACATCCATTTTGATTGTGCCTGTGCCATTTTGATTTTTAGATATTTTTAATATATTTTGATGATTATCCCTGATCACTACAAAAGTGAACTTGATATGTGACAGTACACACTGGATTCCATCCTCTTATACATTGGCACTCAATATGTTTTCTAGACAGGTGAAAGGATCAAAAAGAGCTCATAAATTGAGATTACATTTCTATTACCAGAAGAATGGCAATCTCAAATGGAATTAAAGTTCAGTTATAGAAAAATGATGTTACACCCCCTTACACACCTGAAAGTGTAGACTAAGAGTTATATATATGTACACACATTTTATATACACATATATGCATACACACTCCCTAGAGTGTGTAGCAACATGTAGTAGTGGCCCTCTATGTAAATTCACTTTTTGTGACACCTGTCCATATGAGACAGGAAATACTAAATCAGAACTTCCACATCTAAAACAAAAATCTCTTGGGGTGCCTGGGTGGCTCAGTTGGTTGAGCATCCAACTTCGGCTCAGGTCATGATCTCAAAGTTCGTGAGTTCAAGCCCCACATTGGGGTCACTGCTGTCAGCACAGAGCCTTCTTCAGATCCTCTGTCTCTCTGTCCCTCCCCTGCTTGTGGTTCCCCTCAAAATAAATATTTAAAAAAATATCTTCCCCTTGGGAGAGAAAAAATTACTTAAATTACTTAACTGGAAGCAAAATAAATTCAAAATATAAATATATAGAAGTGACAACAAAAACACAGAGGCCAATTAACTTAAGAATTCTCCCAGTAAATATCATCTAGGTGTCAGGATTCAGCAAGGATGTTGTTGATTTTATACAAAGTTTCCATCAAGTCATAGCCCAATTCTCACAGGCACCTCAAGCCTGATGAACTACTCACTGGAGCAGAACAGCCTAAATGCACTCCTTGTAAAAATCAGCGGTAGTCACTTGAAGTCACTGCACATTGGCAAGTTGTGCCCTGCCTCAGAGCTTGGCTGTTTCAACTAAAACACATCACCAAAGCGGGTACACATGCATCTTTGTCCATACCTGGTTGGTCCCTGATGCATACTTCTACTGTACTTAATACTTTTTTCTCTTACAGTTAAGCACTAGGGAAAGAAGTATGAGAATAAGCTGTAAAAGTTAAAATAGGAGGATTTTTGGTGAGGTTGGTATTTCAGGAGTACAGGAGTATTTCAGCATGTTCAGGGGGCCACAGAAAGTCACATTCATCAGTCTTGCTAATTTCATATTTGTTATTTACTTTATCCTTTTGAGGCCACATGGTAGGGGGCAGGGCTAAGGATAAAACTGAAGTCTTTTGACTTCAGATCAAGGTAATTTCTACTGTACCATATTGCCTTTAATCATGTTGTGGAATGTGGGTTGATGGAGCTATTTGGGGAAGCCAAAAAAAATGGAACCCTCACTCTACTTGGTACTAAGTTTTTCACCAAATGAACTGAGAATACAAGAACAGTAGGTAAGACTAACTTAGAAGATGGCAGAACCATAAACCTACAAATAAATGGACAGAGAAGAACAATTCTAATTATAGGGATTAGTGTCCAAAGAGGGGCAGGAACTTGAAAAAAATTGTTATAACTACTATTCCAAGTTTATACCAAAGTATCGTTCTTATATTTAGTTTCCCTTTCCTCAGCATTCCTCCTTCATATAGATGCATTTTAAAATTCAACTCAATTCTGACGTTATCTAGCTAGAGATAGCAACAGATTCCACAGGTATCCTCTTACAAGGCCACCCCGCCCGCATTTAGATCCCAGTTGCAAGCCGCCACAGCCTGTTACCTGACTGACTACAGGTGGGAGATTTCAACAACCACTCCTTAGGTTCAATTAATTTTCTAGAGCAACTTAAAGAACTCAGAGAAACACTTACTTACATTTACCAGTTTCAACAGCCAAATGAGGAGAGATATACAGGGCAAGTGTTCGAACAAAGGAGCTCTGTCCTCGCGGAGCTTGGGGCCCATGTTGGTGGCATGTGGGAGAATTATGGTTCCCCAAGCCGGAAGCTCTCTATAAAAGGGCCTAAACTTTGTCTTCTTGGTTTTTTATGGGGGCTTCCTTAAATAGTCATGATTGACTAAGGCACTGGTCATTGGCTGATTCAATCTCCAGCCCCTACCCTCCCCGGATGTGCGTGGGGGGAGGGACTGAAATCATATGGTTTAATTATATGGTTTAATCATATGGTTAATGGTCCTGGAATTCAGCCCCCTCCCCTTGTGTGGAATCTAAAAGTTGCCTTTATTAATAGCAAGGCACCCATTTCACCTTTGTGGTTCTGAAGCATTTTCAGGAACTGTGACTGAAGACCAAATATATCTGAGAAATATATTTGGGTCATCTGAATGGCTAAATATTTATTTTTTATAAGTCATTCCATCACAAATCATAATAGTCTTCTTCACATAGCTTCTATGATGATCAAATAGATGGTAAGTATAGAGGTTCTTTTGTAATAGGAATGTCCTATACAAGTGCTATTACTTGTTGTTGCAGAATTACATTGAATTGAACCAATTCCCTTTCAAGGAATTAATTTTCCCTTGGAGAAGAGAAGCATTGAGACCTGTGTGTGCCCCTTTTATGGCCCTTTGATAGTCATCAGAAGACTTGTTAAAGGGGTGATATATCTGTATCTACATCTACAAGTATATATGCATCAACATATCTCTATATCTATATGGAACCTAGCATTTCTCTGACCTATTCTGACGGTCACTTGAAAGATTTCCATGCAGGGGAAAAGGTCAGGATAATAAACACCTTGTCAATTTGTTAACAAGTTGTTAATACTTTTTTTTTTTTTTACTGCAAAAGCCTTTATCCCAAGGGGGATCTAATTTAATGAATTAGGCTATAGTCGAAAGAGACTTCTTTTTGCCCAGGTTGCAGGGAGGTAGGTTTAGCACCTAGAAGTGGCTGTAAACTCAAACGCCCAGAAAGGCTAGGCAGATGGTTTTGATTAGTGAAACTGTCTGCACATATTAACAGAGTGGTGAGAACCAGGACAAACCAAAAAGTGCGTTTCTTGTCTAGAGGGGAGAGCTGCTACTCAACAGCAGCTGATCGAATGCTGCCCACTATCTCCCCAATCTGCCAACCTTTCAAGAGAAGATAAAAATCCAGATTTTTATATATTTTTTTCAATTTAAAAAATATACCATGAATACCATAAATCATTCAATCTAGCCCATGAACTTCTTTGGAATTCATGGCCTACAACCAATACAGGCAGAGCTACTTTCTTGTCCATTTTCTGTAAGGTCATGATTAAATCTTAGTTCTTTCTGTTTCAAGACCCCAGTGGTGAAGCAAGGCCTGTGGAGGAGTCAGCATGCAGGCTGTCCGTCACCTGAATCAACCAGCCTTGGCTGCACATTGGAATCACCTGGAGAGCTTTAAAAATACTGAAGCCTGTGTCCCAATCGCAGAGATTCTAATTCACCTGGCCTTGGTTGCAGCCTGGGCAAGGCAATTTTAAACAGCTTCCCAGGAGATTCTAATTTGCAGCCTGGTTGTGGTCACCAAAGCGATGAAAGGAAATTGATGGTTTGCGCAATGCCTAGAGCAGTGGTTATTGGTAACCGGCTGGGAGTATATTCTTCAGCCAGCAAAGGGAAAGTGCTGACGTCTTACGGGGATCATATCTGCAATGGAAATGGTCCTCAGCACTTACAGATTAAAATCCTAAATAGAAAAGAATTTCTACAGTGTTTTTAGACTATATTTAAACTTTTATTTTTCAGACAGTGCTTAAAGTTTGCATAGATCCTGCAAGTTTTTGTTCCTACAATACTAAATAAAAGCTGTTTTACCTTACTTTGTCATACACTTAGCTCTCTAAAGGACAAGCAGCTGGACAGTGCTACATGTGTGTGAAGTAAAGCCCAGTACTTTTGCAACTTCAGTGACATGTTATTCTTGTCTATCCAGCTTTTCTTCCCTTCTGCAAACAGAACTCCTGTCTGCTAAAGGGAACCCATTTTTTTAATTCCAGTGCAGTTAACATACAGTGTTATATTAGTTTTAGGTGTCCAATATAGTGATTCAGCAATTCCATATATTACTCAGTACTCATAATAATTATACTCTTAATTCCCTTCACCTATTCACCCATCTCCCACCTACCTCCCCTCTGGTAACCCCCTGTTTGTTCTTTATAGGGAAGAGTCTGTTTTTTGGTTTGTCTCTCTCTCTCTCTCTGTCTCTTTTCTTTTTTATTTTGTTCATTTATTTTGTTTCTTAAATTCCACATATGAATGAATCACATGGTATCTGTCTTTCTCCAACTGGCTTATTTTGCTTAGCATTATACTTTCTAGATCCATCCATGTAATTATAAATGGAAAGTTGTCACTTTCTTATGGATGAATATCTATAATGTATATATATGTATACGTATATATAATGCATATATGTATGTATTATATATATATACACATATATATATGCCACATCTTTTTTTTT
>CM053573.1:52213846-52494166 GCA_028646485.1 Cryptoprocta ferox
AAAAAAACATGAAAAAATAAAGATTTCACCCATTCAGAGATAATAGTTTACATGATTATTTTCTCAGACCTCATTAGAAGGGCCAATTAAACATGACTTGAGCACCGAAAGAGCGAAGTCTCTGGGATAAGAATGTAGCCTTCCTCTATGTTAGAATGGAAACTAGGCCCTAAGAAGTAACCTTTGCTCCATGTATCTAAGCCTTTAAGGATTTTAAAGGTTAGAGGAACAAACATGTACTAAGTATGTAAAATGTCCGGCACCTTGCTAGGTGCTTACATATGTTATCTCATGTCATGTCGTGTGGAAACTCAGGCTTACTTGAGTAAATAATTTATCAAGGGTAGCACAGTGAGTGAGTGTTGGAGGCAGGATTTAAATTAATGTGCACGCATGCAAGTCTGTGACCTTTTTGCTATATCTTACAAATGAAGTATGCAGGAATCTGTGGCTCCAAGGAACTCAAAAGGTCAATGCTAGGAGAAAGAATATAGATGGATACTGGCATTACAGAGTGACCATAGAGGGGTCTCTCATAGAGGAGATGTCAACAGCTATGGTTTTCATACTTGGTCGTGCATTAGAATCACCAGGGATATCAGGAATATACTTTTTTTTTTTTTTAAGGCTTTCAGTTGATTTCTAGGTAGTTAGCCTATCACTAGCCTACTGTCCTATAAATGATGGAGAACCACTCCAAATAGGGTAGGGACAACAAGTAACTACAGGAGACAACATAGAGCCTATAGGTAGCAACCTGAAACTCATTGGTCATGAGTAAAAAAAATCTGGGCTTCATGCAATTTGTATCAAATACAAGCAACTTTTTCCTTACATTTTGTTTCTAATAATCCTTTTGAGGTACTGAGGTGTTATTCCCCACATTATGAAGGTTTTTTAGAATCATAAAAAAAAATGGAGGTGGTAGGGATCTCAGAGATTGGTCCCCTCCTTCGAGAGCTGAGAAGGCCAAGACCCAGAGGGGTAAATGGCTTGTTGGTGGTCCCAGGAATCCACATGTGGTCTCAGTCCAGTGCTCTCTCCATCAAGCAATTCTGCCTCCCTAAATATTTTTCTCAATGTTGGTATTCTTGGGTTTAATTTGAATGTCCAATTTTGCTTACCTACAGCTGTCCCCAGAAACAAACTCTAAGTATTAAAAAAGCTATTCCCTGTCCACACAGTTTTAATGATTTTAGATTTCTCCAGTAAGCATAAGACCCTAGCTTGGTTTTAAATGTCAGAACCTTTCTGTATTTCATTTTCATGTTTAAAAGTTATTCTAATAAATGGGGGTGGGGGGTAGGCAGAGCAGGCTGGCTATCTCCAGCACTCATGTTGTGTCTTTAATGCACTAACCCTTCCTTTAGGTCTCTTTATTTGCCTCTCAGACATATATTTAATTTTAAACAAAACAGTTTTCTCATTTATTTCCCCATTACCTTTGTGCCAACACATTTTGGAAGGGAAAATGAAGAAAGTATTTGCCCCACTTAAACCATTCTCCTGACCCCCACTACCTACCCTTGTGATCTAAATGCAGCTCTATGTCAGCAGACATTTCTCTAGGTGGAATATTCTGTGTCCCTGCCAGAAAGAGCCAAGGAGAAAGGAGAGAAATCATACTAGAGCTTGTTCTTATCTTGGACCAGCTGCCACTCATCTCTTTTCTACTTTCTCTTCCTTTTTTTTCCTTAAGATGTTGGACCAAAGAAGCCGGCCATCTTCCTGATGCATCTTCAAATCTATAGAGATGGAATATGATTTTAGTTTCTTCTAAACTAAAGGGGGGTGTCATTTTTTATAAGGTTAAGATTATCAAATATTTTAATACATTCCATCTTTGTCTCTTTTTAAAATAGTATCTTTCCTTCAAAGCATCAAGGAACTGTAGATGGCTATAATTCTGATTGGACCACTGCCCTTTGGCAAATGGGAGTGACAGTCTCAGACATTAACTAAAGTTGTTGAGGTTCTTCACACACTAGGCCCTACTTGTCATAAAACCCCTTACTTGAAATTTTACTGTAAAACCATCAGGGAGAAACACATGGAATTCTAATCAAATAAAAAAAAAACAAACCCGTATCTGCACAATTAAAAAAAATCACGGGGCAGTAGGCTCTTCTTAAAGCTTATCATCTGAAGGAAGAAGAAATTTACTTTAAAATATCTTCATTAAAATAACATTACTTTATATGTAGATTAGGACTATTTCCTGGACCAGGCTCATGACACTAAGCTGCAGAGGAAAGCATGGAGGAGGAACATGACTTTGGAGAGACTGACCTTGAGAGATGGAGACTTGAAGGAAAGGAAATGGTTCTATTTTTTTTGATCTTTCTTCTTTTTTCCTATCTCACCTAACCATGAATTAACCTAAATTCCTTTGTACCTGAATTTCAGGCTTTCCCCCTTCTTAGCACAGCCCTCAGCAAACTAGAAAGTAGATACTATTTATCATCTATTTTCTTACGACAAGCAAATATTATCTTTACATTCTCTGTACCCACTCACCCTTTTCCCTAAGAAGCTGACAAAGGTGTGCCATGTGGGCTTGCCTGCCCTTCTTACAGATAAAGCTCTGCCTTGGAAAGAGAAGGGGGTACCACTCTCATCTCTCCACCTAAATCCTGGTGTCTATTTGGGAGGACGTGGCATGAGCATCAGGTAAAGTGCATGGAACAGAGATTCGAAATCTGAGAGGCAGCGTCCGGAGAAAAACTGAAACCTAATCTGGATAAACTAGACAAACCAGTCATGATTCCAAAGGGTGTGACAGGTGGAGGAGGATCCAGGTAAGAGGCAACAGGGTGACTGGAGTCTGGGAAAGCCAGACGAAGATTACAGGGTTCAAAGCATAAAGTGCAAGGTGGGACCTGTGATAGAGCAGAGCCTAGATATCTGAGTATGGGACCTGTGGCTGGTGAGGAGCTCAGAAAGTGTCTACTTGGCTCACACCACCTATTTCAAATGTGCTGACAATTAAGCTATATATACACTTGGCTCCATCTTCATCCTTCCACATTGCACTCTGTGATGCTAAGCTGGTGTCCTACTCACTACATTGCTCCTTTGCTGGATGTTTCCCTCTTAAGCTCAGCCCATTGGTAGTACTAGAGGGACACTACCAGGAAGTACCTCTAGGAAAGTGGAATCCCTTCTTTGAGTCTTGGGTGCCAGACATAAAGTGGGGATAACAAGCCCACTGGCTTTTAGGGTTAAACAAGCCCACTCAGCACAGTTCTAGAGCAAATAATCAGTGCCTGCAAGGAAAGGAGGGGATGGGTTGCCCACCTGAATGAGCACTGACCCTTCAGTCAGTCAGGGTGCAGAACCAGGCAGGATCCAGTCAGGGAAACGGAAACCACACTGATTATTTTAATAGCATTAATATAAGAGATTAGTAGAAAAGACATTGGAGGACTGAAAAAGTGAAGTGGTAACATAGAAATGACAGGAAGCAGTCACCCTTGTAGGCTGGAAGAACAAAGAGAAGATGCTGGAGTTATTAGAACATAGAAGGTTGGAAGGGGAAACTGGGGCCCAGTTTTCTATGGAAAAGACACTAGAAACCTCAAAGGAAGATAAGGGGAAATGAAATCAACTGCCACTGTTAGGGTAGGGCTGTTGCTGGGGCAAGACTGTAATGATGCTTTCCTTTTCACTTCTACTACCAGGAAGCTCAGCGTCCAAAGGAGAGTCCACTTTTGGCAGATGAGTAAAACTTTATGTCATTATGGCTGCAATGATTTTTCTTACCTTATTGACAATTTTATTTCAACATATTTTATATTATATTGTGTACTTTGTGAATCTCCTCAAAATCTTTTCAAAAACCACAGAATATTTCTACATCCATCAATACTATCTTCATCTACCTGTTCATCTATACATTCATCTATGACTTCTCTACATCCATTTATTTTTCATTTCTACTGCCTCCTCTATACCTCTATTGATACTTTTGTCCACATCTATAACATTGAGACAGGGACATCCAAGTCTGTCCTTATAGTTTTAGTTGTATGTTTTTAACTCAAATTTGAATATGAAAGCATCATTAAGAAGGTCTTAATATAAAGACAGCTCACATCTGCTCTTCAGCCTCTACTGTTGTTCCATGAGAAAGCCTTGCATTGACAGATGTACTAATGGGCCTGTGATATAGAACCCAAAACTTAAAAAGTTCTAACCCATCAGGAAATCTCATTCATCATTTCATTTTTTGGAAAGGATATAAAAAATGAAATGTCAGAGCTATAATGTCAGTACCGTTTAAAATGTCAAGTGCTTGTTGTTGCATAGCCTGGCTGCCTGCTGTTCCGATCAAACCCCCAACTGGCATAATAATTACAGATGATGCATTGCATTATCATGCACAACTGGACCCAGATTTATAACAAATCAGTGGAAACGTTCTCATTGCCCAGCCTGAAATTTTCTCCTTTTGCTACACAGCTTAAGACTTTTCCTTTGGAGCAGAACATTATTACTGATTCAAGACAGGATTTAGGGTAAGGAATAAGAAAAAAAGGCAGAAAAAAGTATCTCCATAGACCAGAACTTGGTTGTTTATAATACACAGATCCAACAGGAGCCAAGAGGCAGCAAACACATTTGCTCAAAGTCTGTTTAAGAAGAATGTTTAACTATGGAGACACTGCCCAGATAATCCAGTTCTATTTCAAGATGCAGATTAATTTAGATGTGGAAGGAAATGAACATGTGAGCTCTATTTTGAACTTATATGGAGACAATCCTTCAGTTTAATCATCATATTCTAAATCTGCAGGGAGAAACCTAATGTATAAACAGAAAAGCAACAATTCTTCCATCTATGATCTTGTAGACATCTCCGTGGGACTTAAGTGATGTATTCACAAGCTAATACCAATTAGAATAAAACCCTAAAATCAATAGCATGTACATGGGAGAATTTCGTTTCTTCTCTACTGGAAGTTTTGCGTCCACTGAAAGTCAAAAAAGGCATTCTCACGGCCACTTCATTTCCATTGTCCCTAGGTCAGACTTGTCACATGGTTTGAAGGAAGCCTTTCTGTGTTCGGCTGCTTCCGATTATAGATTATTTTCAGTACATTGGAAAAATCAAAGCTCTTGGAAACAATCTCCAGAAGATTCTGATCTTTTTCTGTGCCATTGATAAATTCTTCTAAAGTCAATTCTCCTAGAAAATAATAAATGAACAATTAACAAGAAGCTTTGTCCATACCAATCACTGGTATATACAATATATTTCCTGATATTTTTATTGATATTCTTCTGATATCCTTTCACCTCAACCAGACTCTAAAGTCTTTGAATATCCTTATACAGAAAAGCATTCAATAGTAGGATTGCCAATGAAAAGAAAGATGACCAATACAATCTATTTTATTTTGAGAACCATCAGCAATGTACCTGTGTTCACATACACACTGACATCTCTGCACAGTATTGATTATTTGACCTTTAATCCTGAAGATATGATCAAGTGATAGGAGCATGAATACTGTGGATTTTAAAGATCAGGAGGAAATGACTGTGTGCAAGGCTGTTTTCAATATTCTTCTCTCTGAGGAAATAATTGCAGGGACTGTCCACAGCTGTGAGGAAGGGTAAACATTTATTCATTCCGCATACAATTATTGGTCAGCAATTTTCTTTTCTGATTTTTGGTTCCTAAGTTCATCACTTTGGCTTAAGCCAAATGCTCATGCTGGCCAGTCCAGTGCTATCAAACCATCACCATATAACTGTGTGCCCTGGCTGCCCTGTTTTGCCCCTACCCTCATCCTACAAGATAACTTTTAAACATATTGTGGGAGATGGGAAGGGTTCTCTGTTGACTCATTTGGATTATAAGTTTAATGGTACACTCCAGATAGCTAATTTGTGCAAGCATAACCCTCATGCCCCTGTTAATCACTATTTTGAAAATATAGAGATCCTGTCCTCCCTCCATATTCCTATCAAGCAGAATGTGCGGTGGAAGGTGTTGTTTAGTGTTCAAGGGCAGGGGCTCTGGGGCTGGCCAACCTGGAGTGTCTCCCTTATAACAAAGAGTGTCCAGGATTTCCCTGGAAATGCTGTCCATGAAAGGAGAAGAAGGGCCTCTGATAGTCCCCAGGTTGAGTTGCTAGGATATAAAGCTTGCTGCACATAGGTGGCAGCAGCAGATGCTCTGTCCAGTTGGCCACTCCTAGACTCCCTGTATGTCAGCTCCCCCAATAAAGCAACACAGATTACTGGTATGGAAAAGAGAGAAAAGATGGAATTTCTTTAAAAAAATTTTTTTAAATTGAGATATAATTGACATATATTTTGTCTTTGGGTCTTTCCTTTGGCCTCAGCAGACCACCACCCACCCTGGGCTTCAAGTCTGTTGGGATGTGGCTGCACATGAGTGCATTAAAGTTGAAGGCTAGAGATATAGTTCCTGATCCCAAAGACATTGTGCCAAATTGGGTTTGTGGCTAGGTAGAAGGCCAGCCAAAAACAAATCAAGAACATTCAGTAACCAGAGAATGGGTACCCGGGGCAGAAAGGCAGCAGGAACTGAAGTTAGATGTTACACTGTACCTGTACTTTTTAGTGGACAATGTCAAATATCCAAAACACCACAATAGTGATTCAAATATAAATAAGCATGAATCATCACATTTTCATAAGATACCTTTTGGTCTCAATGGCAAAATTCTAAAACACATCTTTTAGAGGGAAATTGAATCTCTTCGATTCAATGTTCCTTATTTTTTCCTTACGCCAAATAGTTTGTGCAAAACTCACCGGGTAGGAATGGAGTCATCTATGTCTCACAGGGAAAGTATAACCATGAAATAAAGCAAAGTTAAGTAGAGAAAACTAAAAATAAGGAGTCGTGTGTGGTTGGGGAGGGTCACATGGGTGCAGAGTGGTGAGTCATGGGAACCATAAATAACAACAAAACACCCCCGTGTTTTGCAAAGGGAAATAACAGCTGCTAAATTACCAATGCAAAATTTTTTTTTTAATTTCTAGGGTCTTAGCATGACCAAGAGAAGTGAGAGTGGAGATGGGGTAGTGAAGTGTTTTTGTTTTTGTTCTTTTTAATGTTTATTTATTTTGAGAGGGGAGGAGGGGCAGAGAGAGAGGAAAGAGAATCCCAAGCAAGCTCCATGCTGTCAGTGCAGAACCCAAAGCAGGGCTCGATCCCAGGAACCAGAAGATCATGACCTGAGCCAAAATCAAGAGTCAGACATTTAACCCACTGAGCTACCCAGGCACCCCAAGTGAAGTAGATATTGATCACTCAGTTATAACACTTGTCCCTTGTCACCACTGCTGGTGGAAGGAGCCATGTCTGAGGGTGTGGAGGGTATAGACATCATGTCAGGTGAAAAGCAATGCAGGTTACTTACTGGTGTGGAAAAGAGAGAAAAGATGGAGTTTCTTAAAGAAAAATTTTTAATTGAGATATAATTGGTATATAATGTTGTCAAACATTCATCATCTCACATAGTTATACTTTATACCTTTTTTTCTTGTGATGAGAACTTTTAAGTTCTACTCTCTTAGCAACTTAGAAAATGGAACTCTTCTGTGCTGTTGTTTTTTTTTTTTCCCCTTTTCTCAAAGCATGTGTGACCTCTGCATATTCATTTTTTTCACATTACCACTTACCATAAAAAATTCTTTTGTAAATTGAACCAACTTCTACCTATAGCAACTTATGTTTACTATTTCTATCTAAAGTACTTTGAAACTTTCCTCACTCTTTTCCCTCCAGTAATTCGCATTCATTCATTTTTTCAACAAATATTTATTAAGCCCCAGCTACAATTGCCATTTCTTCCACCACACGGCTGGCAGCTATGGTGCTGGAATATGGCAAGTGCTCAGAAAACATGCTGACAAACTGCTTTTCTTTATCTGATATTCTTAAACATTGTTTCCTAATCCTCTTTAATTTGTCTGAGGATTTATGCCCAAACAAATTGAAAGGATGGTTTCTGAATCTCTCAATAAAGGATTGCCTATACAGGTCCAGAAGCTTCCCCTCAAAAAATCTACCAGCAAAGAGCCAAAGCCAGTAAGAGGTGACTGATGGAGATCACAGGACTCAGAAGGATCTAAACCAATTTTTTGAGTTTTTATTATTTTGTTTTATATTTGAAGATACATTTCAATATTTATAGGGCATAATTCAGAATGTACACAGTTTTATTTCTGTATGTTGAAGTATACATATAATTTATATCTACATTACATTATTTAGTAGTTTGTTGAGATGATGGACACATTTTCTCCTCCCAGAGACCCTGAAGGTCAATGCTTTTCCATCACTCACTATCAATTTCAGCAGGTTCATTGATGATGAATATTTTCCTTAATCTTGTTTTTGCAGGGATTATCTTATTGATATTCTGGGTCATGTATTTATTTGCATTAACATCTCATAATACCTTTCATAACAAAGCAAGAAATGACCTCCTATCCCCAACCCCAAATAAAGCCAAAATTTACTATACATGCCCACATTAGCAGTTTTGCTCTAAAGAAGTCAGCTGATTTTGAAAGAAACTAGCCCATGTAAAGGACTTTTTTTTCTCAATTCTTTCTAATTCTTTTAAGTTAGAACTGACGAAAACTTGTGGTGGGGCTAGGAAATTAGTCAAGATGGGAATGGGAGTCCCAGGAGATGAGAATGACCAGATTTTCAAGAGCAGATGCCAGTGAAGATGTTAAACGACACAGTTTTGTATTCATTAGCAAGGTGGCACTAGAGGCATTTAGCAGCATTTTATAGCAGAGTTTTTAAGCGCAGCAATTTCTTCTTTTCTATGAGAAAACCTGATTCTCTCTTATCTCCTGGTAGTTCTGTTTCCAGTTTGACTTGCTGTGACTCTCATGGTTTTCCACAATGATCCAGTAGAAAACATTGGTCCTTCTGGTTAAGTGCTCAATAAGATGTCTTCCTTTATGTTATGTCCCTGTTTTCTGTTACCTCAAATATCAACCCAATAATCACCTCTTTCATTTCCTCTTTGGCCTTCTTCTGTCTCTTTTCACTTTCCTGGTTTTTTTATTATGAGCCACTTAAGTCTCCCCTGCCCCTGTGCTATTTGGTGCTATGTTAAACTTGCCTGGTACATTTTCTGCACTTGATGTTGTGAAGAGCATCTATAAATCTTCCTAAATCATGTCAAGAACGACTCCTAAGCAGTGCATGGTAGAATGCGGATTGCTATTCTTCCTGCAGGAAAGGGTGCAGAATTCCATGCTTAACCATTTATCCTGACTAGTCTTGCTGTCCTGCCTATTCATTCTTCAATAATATCGAATGTCGAGCTTCAATTTTCTGTCTTTGTGATTCTCTTTAAGTTTTCCTTCCTGATGCTTTTATTTGTAATATAAAAATAAAAATAGCTTGTTGAATTATTACAATAATACGTGCTCATGATATAAATGTAAACAATACAAAAAGGTGCAATGAAATGAAAGAATCCCCCCAAAATAGTCTAGACAACTGTCTTCTGTAGGAAGATAGCGATGCATGTTGTGCTTGTTCCTTCTTTATTTCTTCCTGTGCTTTTCATATGACATCTTCTTACCAGACACTCATTCATTTCACAACTATTCATAGAGCCCCTACTATGTGCCAGGAAGTATGAGCATTCAAGACATACTAAAGTACATAAAACAGAAATAGTTCTTGCCCTCATGGAGTTTGTAGATTCTCATATTTTTATTTTCTTTGTATTTATCCTATGCCTCTCTTTTGATTAATCTTCTGCCTCCAATTTGCTAACTACCATGATGACAACTATGTACAGAATACTTCATAGCTGTTGTGCATTTTTCTGTCCCAGTAGATTCAATGTAGGTTACTCTTTTGTAATCAGTTTGCAGTCAAACTTGGATTTTCATATATATTCTTGAAGGTTTTTTTGTTGTATCTTGGTGTGTTGTGATCTCTGGTTTCAACATTCACTGGATTATTAGATACCAATAGCATACTTTCTTTTCATTTTGAAAAATTAAAAAAATGGGTCAGCACATAGTCAACATTATTCTGGTATACTTGATTGATCCCCTTTATTTCTGCCAACACTGATGTTTTGATAACGATGATAATAAATAGTTTTTAAAAATCTTATTTGAGGCAGGTATACTTCGGTTTGTACAAACATGAATAGACATTCTCCCCTGTGGTGCTTACTCTCCTTTTATGTGTGAATAAAACACTTTATTTTCCTCTGTCAAATACTGGCAAAATCCTTTTACACTTCTGCAAATATCAACCTTCTATGTCTTCATTACTTTCTCTTCCCTGCCTTCTGGTGCTCTGGGCTGTCTTTCTCCAACAGTACAATTTTAGTGTCCTTTTCTTGACATAGGGAATGACCCAGCTGTCTCTTGATGAGATGATATAACAACCTCCAATAATTTGCATATGAAAGCAAATTCTATCAGTTTTAGTCTTGTATATGCATTTGCCAAGAAACAGTGGTTCGCTGTTCTTGCAAAATGTAGCCTGTTTATTTGATATCTTCATTGTAAAAGGAAATGATTTTTTTTCCTTGAATACAAGTTTTTATCAGAGGAAATGATTCATGTGATTAGTTCTATAAGCTATTCTAGAAATCATAATGCATTATCTCTCTTTTGACATATTCTTCCAGGTCAAAGAGCCCATTTCCCTGACTGCAGGTAACCTCAGTTACTGTCCAAGAAAACACCTCCACACTTCCAGATTTGCATCCCTCACCTCCCTCTTTCTTTTTCTAGGCTCTTCTCATCACATCCCCCATTTTAATGATAGTTTATACTTTGTTTTTTAGGAAACTGCTTAGGTAATAAATAAAGAGTCTTGCATCATTTTCTTGTTTTCTGGAACACATTACTTGTTCCCTCAAACTAATAGAAACCAAGCCCCTTCTTAAGGATACCACACCCCTCATACTTCTCCAGGAGAGGTCACCTTTCCTATCTCCTGGCTTCCATCACTACAAGCAGAATCCAGATATATTTTCAACATTCATGACCTGCCTTTTGAAATTCATTGTATTACTAAGTCTTAAACATTTACAATGTCCTATCTACTTCCAGGACACTCATCCTTTGGTCAACAATTTCAGCCCCAAGCTGAAATGGTTTATCATCTCTATGCTAATCTCTGCTATACCCCAGCACCTCTAAGATTAAAAATTAAAACAGAACAAACCTACAGCATTTCTCCTGTTTGGTGATCAGGATTTTCAGTTGCATATTTCACACAAGGTTTTCAGTGACCTCTTAAGTTCTTCCACTCTCCATTTCTCTGGTCCTTTTCTACTTTCACTTAGTTTCCTTGTCAAGTCTGGGTAGTCTGAATCTGTTTTTTGTAAGCTTTCACATGAACTGACTTATTTTATCCTTCATCTACATAGATCCAAAATATGAGTGATTACAACCAAATGGCTCTGATCTTGGCAAACGAGAAAATGAGCATACTGACTTGAAATTGAGCTGAGGCAGACTAGGACTGGGTCCTTATGAGGGAGATTGATGCTATTGATACATTTCCAAAGTATTTTTTTGAGAATTATACTCTTATCCAGTTGTTGGGCTCATTCATAATGGCGATTTCATTTAAACTCCCTTTCAGCCTTCTCACCATCACATCCTGCCAGACAGATGCCACATTAGAACTGCCACACACAACATGGGTGTCTACTGCCCTCTAGTGTCCATTACAAGAAGTGACCCATGGTGGGCATGTTGGTTCTGTGGGAAAAGTTACTTTGGATTGATGACAACAATGGCTGGAGTCCCAGTGCCTCATATCTATCCTTCCCCCCATCCCCAATCACTTAGTAACATCATATTTTCCACAATGTCAAACTTTCTGTTTTCAAGGAAAATTCCTAACTGCTGTCTCAATCTCAAATCAATATGCTCTGCTACCAGTTTACTGATATCAAAGCCATTTGGTGTAAGCACCCTCCCTTCTCCTGTAATGTTAATATCTTCCATTTCACTCAGCCTCTGAAGAAGAAGTGCACCTTCTCTGAGCTAAAGAGGAACCCATATTTTAGGGTAGCAATAGCAGATGGAGAAATAAGCAGAAACAGTAGAAATGTAGAAAAGGTACAAAGAACAGAAATGAAGGCAAGTACACACAACTCTTCCCAGAAATGTGTCGTCAAAGGAAAGGAAACAATCTGGTAGAAGAAAATCACACTATTGAAGAAATGATTTTTATAGTATGGAACACCTGAGTTTATTTGCAAGTTGATGAAACACCTCCAGTAGAAAGGAATAATTACTAGAACATATTCCAGAGTGAACAGCAGAGTCCTTCATATATTCTCCCACTTTTCTTTCCTTGTATTTCCCTTTACTCATGTTCATATATCCCAAAGTGTCAAGCACCATGAAGTGAATATACATACAGTCAATAGACATTTAATCAATTGAATTGTACTGACTGAAGAACCCTGAACTCGCCAAATTATGAAGCCCAAGAGTTTTCTTGAAAGGCTCATGCTTTTGCCTAAATCGCACTCCAACCCATCACCACCACCTCCTACTCTGTAAAAAAAAAAAAAAAAAAAAAAAAAAAAAAGAGCTAGAGGAGAGTAATTGCCTTACCATCATTGTTTATATCGATCTTATGAAATACCAGGTTGGTAAATTCTTCAGGACTCAGCGTTTGCTGGCCGTTGAGGGCTTGTACAGCCTGCAAAGAGAAATTAAATCAGAGAGTTCAACTTTGCTGGAAGCAAAAACATTTTGTGACATTTCTACCCCAATGTGACAGAATTTCGGGAAATGTTAATGTCATTTTCGTTGTCCAACCTGTCCTAGTTGTTAAAAATAAATAAAAAGATTATATGTCAGTTCTGGGTAATGAGGCTTAAAAAATTAATTAACTGAATAGAATCTGAAGTTTGATATTATACAGCACAAAGGGATCTATTCAACATATTAGGTAACAAAGGATGCAAAAAGCTTACTAGAGAAAAAAATTGTAGTGGCCACTATCGCAAGAATTCTGGACCCAGAAAATAGACAATGTTCTCAACTTCAGACCAATTATCATTAATCTTATGGAGGAACATAAAAAGATATTCTGTAGGCATCTAAGCTTCTCCTCTGGCTTCTGACACTGGCACCTCTGGTCCTTTTTGCCCTTTTCTAGAATGATCGACTAGGAAGACAGATCTGTATGCCTTGGAAAGGACACTGAATTTCTCTCACACCCTGCCAGCACCTTTTCATCATATAGGCTGTCAGGGAATCCAGGGAAAATGACATTTCCAGCTTCCCTGAGGGAAAATTTAACCACTCTTTCCCTCTCCCCACCACCAGGTGATTAAATTAAATGAACAATATTTGATGTAGAAATTCATAATAAAATGAAAGAGAGACAGAGAAAGAATGAGTTAGTTACCTGGGAATTTGAACATAACTATCTTGATTTCACATGAAGGGATCTTTAGAAGAACCACTGGCAACATAGTTTAATTGAGGGCCTGGTCTGAAACAGGACTACCTCTTCTGTGGCTTTGCAAGCACTACCAGTGCTGAATCCAGGATTAGTTACAACAGTGGTAGAGCACCACTCCTGGCCTTAGCTAGTGAGGTCTCACAGTTAGATAGAGGGTAATGCTTAGAATAATGGATGCGTACATATAGCATCCTATTAGATGAACATTTTTAGGGTTTCTCAGTCTGTTGGCAAAGGCCCCAAAAGCCTAAAAATTTGGCTAGGCACGCAGTATTTGCACATCCTGAAGGCATACGAAACCACATGTAGAAGTCATAATAAAAGATTATGAAATATCTAGGATTTGTCTGTCACTCATCTCTGGGAAATATAAGTGAGACTGAAGGACTGATTGGAAGGGTGATGAAGTCTGAAGGGATATTTTCGGAGGGAGTCCTCAGTGTGACCTGTTTTCCCTCTTTATAGGAGAAACATGGTGGGGGGATGGGCAGGGAAGCATGGTTTGTTTTCTTCTTTCTTTCAGCATATCTGCACTTTCTCCTTCATTTTGCTCAGCCTGTTTCTGACCACTCTCTGAGTGGGAGCAGGAGGAGGTAGGAGAGAAGGGTGAGCAGGACAGGTCTGACTCGGCAGGCACGATCACCGTTATCTAGTGTCAGAGCTCTCTAGATGACAGATGTTTAAAATCCACTCTTTCTTTGAGACCATGCCTCCTCTTCATTACTGACACTCTCTTGCACATCCCTAGACATGGATCATGCATTATGATTCCATCTGACCCCTCGAGGCTTCTTCTACAAGGTCTAGGTCTGCCCAATTGCTATTTCAGACTAGATAACTCCTTCTTGTTCAGGATTGTGCTGTGCATTGTAGAATGTTTAACAGGAGCCTGGTCTCTAAACAATAGATAGCAGTAGCACCACACACGCACTCCACACGCACACGCTCCTCCACTCCCCAGCTGACAACCAAAATGTCTCCAAACATTGCCAAATGTCCCCTGGCAGAGAGGTGCAATGTCACTCCTAGGAGAGAATCACTCTCTACTTCTACCTCCAGCTCCCTCTTCTTCTGAGATGCCCTCACTTCTCCAAGTGGCTCAGCTGGACAAGATCCAAGTCAACGCTGTCAGCTTTCTCCCAATATTTGATCCATGAAAAAAACCTTTGTCCCAACAAATTCTGAGCATGAGATCCTTCCTAATCTTTACCCTTTACTCTGCTGCCATGGTCTGTTTTATTAGATTTCTCAGACTCAAACATTGGAACACTGTGTTCCCCAAACTTCAATGGTTTCCTTAAATCCCCATGCTATTGACTTGAGGGCTTTACCCAAGAAATTCCATCTAATAGCCCTTCTCAAACATCCTCCTGACCATTTTATGCCTTTGAAGTGAAATTAAAATGTAACTACTTCCTTTGTAAATTTTGCCTAGAATCTAGTACTTCCTTTGGATCTTTTGATGGCTGGGCTGTATTTTATTTTAACATCCTGTTATCATGTGTTGAGAGAACTTATGTTAAACAGTATGTAGTATTCTTTACCCAACTTTTTTCACTTGCCACTATATAGACCACTCATTTTTTGTAAGTACATATTCCATCACACCAATTTATATAAATTTTTTTCTTTTAGGTCATTCGTTTTTAGTATTTTATATGACTCTGTGATGTAAATCATAGAACCTTTATCTTTGATGATGTTAATGATTGTTTTCCTGACCAAAAATGTTGACTCTAAAATGGAGATACATGTTTAGCCTCTTGATGCAGATTACCAAATGTCCAGGAATGTTATCTCCATTTATTCTCCCTCCACAGTGTGTAAGGGCGCTCTTCTTAGAATGCCTTTGCCAGAATTACACCTTATTGTTGTTAAACTTTATTAATTTAATTGGAGACAAATAGTGTCAATTATTAAATGAATTTCTGCTCTGTGCTTTAATGTTTCCCTATTTTCTTTTTGTTCTCTTTCTATACACTTCAAGAAAACCTCAACTAGCTGCTTAATAGTTCTCTTTTCTTTACTAACATAAGTTGTACCTTTTAACTAATAAAAATCTGTGCGAAAATCTCCATAACATTTGGACAAAATCATTTATATCCTATCGTTCCTCCTAATTCTTTTGAGAATCTGATGACCCTTTCTCTCTCCTCAAAAGTCAATAACATACAGGAAAAGCATTGACCTTAATTTCATGGTCTTCAAGGATTTCTAAAGGCCATTAATCCACAGATCTCAGGATAAGAACCCTTTCTCTGAATACTGTTTTGGAGGCATCTCCCAATATTTGTATGCTATATTATATATTTAATGTTTTAAAAATAAATTTGAGTATGTTTATGTAAGAGGATGTTTTAACATTTATATGGGGTTGGGCATTCTCTAGGGAATATTTTAGATTGCTAATTTTGTGTTGCAACATGTAATATATATGCAGAATTTCTAAATTTTAATGTTTACAAAGCTCAGTTACAAAGTGTGTCATAGTACTTTTTTGTGAATTATCTGTATGAGATTAAGGTGAAAGCAATGTTAGTATTATCATACTCTTGAATTCTTTCCATATGTTCGTTAACTCACATTTGCTAAACAGTTTTAAGTATTAATGGCTTTGTCCATTTATTGAGGTGTTTAATTATAATCATACCCACTTATTTTTCTTTGCATTTTTGCTAATATTTATATTGTGTATTATGTTTGTAACTCAACTCCTTCATCTATAAATGAAAGAATTTGGACCAGATGATTTCTAAGACCTCTGATTCCAATTCTGACTCTGTGTCACAAATTCAGTATATTGCATTCATAATGTTTATTTTACTTCACATTCTCATTTAGGTTCAGTATCCCACTTAATCATCTTTTACTCTAGGATCCATTT
The DNA here is from genome assembly GCA_028646485.1 of Cryptoprocta ferox. Lineage (NCBI taxonomy): Eukaryota > Metazoa > Chordata > Mammalia > Carnivora > Eupleridae > Cryptoprocta > Cryptoprocta ferox. The sequence continues at coordinate 52,230,205 of CM053573.1, forward strand.
CATCTCATACCATGATAACTATATCCAGTTCCTTGGTGGAAGGGGGTGAGATATATAAAGGAACTCATTGAACTCTAGAGCTGGAAATGGCCTGAGATCCTTGAGGTACTTTTTAGAAATACTTTAGTCCATCTCCCAGAAAGATTAGTCCTCAGGTACCTTTGTTCATAGTCCATGGCTCTTGCTATATAACTATCTAATATTTCAGCTGCCCTCGCTAAACTTTCTGCACCGAGGCAGACAAAAAGAGAAGTTGTCTTAGAACATCATGTTTATTCATTTTTCATCTCAATACACTGCTAAAATTTGTGAATATGAGCACCAACAAGAAAATTCTGGTTTGCAGGTGCACACTCAGTAACCAATAGCATAGTGAAACTTACATGGCTCCAGCAGTTCCAAATGTATATCCCAAAATTCACCTATCACATAGATAGTTGTCACCAGCTCCACAGGAAGGAAAATCACATTACCTCTACAATGTCCTACAATTACTTCAGTACTTCACTTACCATGAAGATATTCAGTAGTTCCTGTTTGTCAATAGAACCATTTCCATCAGCATCATACAGCTTAAAATACCATTTTAATTTCTGTTCCATTTTTCCTCGTATAACCAGATTTATAGCAGCAATAAACTCTAAAAAGTCAATGAATCCATCCTATAGAAAGCAAGGTCAGAAAGAGACATAAATATTTAAGAAAAACAATTGTTTTTTTATCTGAGAAGTCATGGTTCACGAGCAGGACTGTTAGCACAAATTAATACAACCCTGAAGATTTCAGCATAGAATTTTCCCTGGCATTTCGTTAACAAAACAAACAAACAAACAAACAAAAACATGGGAAATGTGTATAGAAACAACTTTAAATATATAGGTAAGTGTCTTTTTAGAGAAAATATTTACCTCTTATGCCAAAAAAGAAATACGGTCCTGACCTAACCCTGATGGAAGGATGTGTCTTCACCACTGGACACCCTACAGTGGCTGTCCTCTCCTGAGTATCTTCAGGTTTTGTCCTCCAGTCAGAGAGAAGACCAGGTACCAATTTCTAATATGAGGGAAAAACCAACTAGATAAATTCTGTACTCCTTGTTAGACAGCCCAGTTGATCTTTCTGGAATGCTAAATTCCAGGATTCCTTTTAAGTATGTCATTTTCAGTATGAATCAAAATTTATGAGCCTCAAAAAAAATTTATGAGCCTCTTTTCTGTAAAGGTTTTGCCATATTAGTTAATCTTAGAAAAGACTGTTTATGGCTTTCAAGCTTAGGAAGTTCCCCTCAGCCTGTTTTAAATTGGTAAAACACTCTCAGTTGACACAGATATAGTCCTGTCATTCTTAAGAATCATATCCTTCAAACCTACTCAGCCAAATGCTCAACTATCATAAGAAAAGTGACCAAGAAAAGTGACTCAGCCAAATGCTCAACTATCATAAGAAAAGTGACACCTCTAGGGAGGTGTGTGACCTACTCGCTGCTATTTTCCCATGGGAATTCAGATGCCAAAAGTAGTATATTCAGCCCAAGGAAACATGCTGTCAGCTGCATTCTCCTTGGAATTTTGGATGGTAGAGTCCTATTTACAAAACAGGATGTGACATAAAGTATGACTTTCCCTTAGAAAAAATAACTTGAGACTTATCAGCCTATAAAATGGTATGTGTTTGCTTTGAGGCTCAAACTTTTGTGTCTAGCCTATAAGAAAAGCAATTGAAAAATCACCAGTAGTTCTGGATCTGAAACAAAGCCTGCTTGGCTGATTAAAGGCTTTTTGTCTGTTTGGTTGGTTGGTTGGTTTTGTTTTGTTTTTTTAAAGACTACTACAACATCTCAAATATTGAAAGCCAGTGTGCTAATCACTATAGCATTGTCTTCAAAATGTATTATTTCTAAAGATTTTCTACCCTGTTGATATTTTACCTAGTCATAAAAACACAATAAGAAAATATTTTAAAATTTACTTGTGGGTAATAGATTTTTACATTTTACAACTTAGATATCACCCAGTCAATAACTTTAATACGTTTTATAAGCAATAAGACTTCTGCTAACAGTCTGGAGTCTGATTGAATGGATCTCCTAAAGGGAATTTGCTCAAGGATATAAAACATAGGTCGTTTTACCTTTTCTCCATCTGCTTTTCCTACTGCTGTTGCCACTTCATCATATTAACCCCTAACATAGACATGGCTGATGCAAGGGAAATATGTTATTATAGAGTTGAAATTTATTTAAGAGAACATCAAGATGTTCTTCAGATTTCAGACATGACCATTATATTTGAGTGTCAAGACTGGCAGGTATGGAGAATATGAGTTGGGTGGACAGTATTCAACCCAGGGCACATTGGCTCCCAGGTCTTCCTCCTGTGTCTCTAGGGCTGACCAATCAATACAACTTATTGTTGTATTGATTATGTGTGTTTGCTAAAAGGTTACAGAAGCATCATCTCTGAGAAGACTGAGCTGACTTGCTATAAATATAAAGTTGATCTTCCAGTTTTTCCATAAAAACCTTGTATTTCATGATGGTTTGTTTCACTTTTTGAGTCCTGCTTCAGTGATCACAGTTTTCGGCCTCACATGCATGATGAATGGCAACAGGTTACACTGAGCCATGTTGCCTTCAGAACATTTGGTATTTTCTGATTAGGCACAGTGGGCGGGTGGCCCTAACACCTTCCATTCCTGGATCTGGAAGCTCTGAGCAAACTCTATCAGGAGGTGAGCATAAATATGGCTTTAACATGGACAATCTGCTTAATCTACTGCCAAAGGTGATGATAGGTAAGGAAGCCTTTCTACTTAGACAAATGCAGCTTTTTCCAAAATCTCCTGCAAGCAATACCTCTTCTTTCTCACTTCAGCATTCTGTTATAGAGTCAAATTCTTAACGATCCACAGCCAACTCTTCTTTCCAATTATTTTTCTGGTAAGATTTTGTAGAAATTTGCATTGGTGAGACAACTCTGGTGAATGTGATTTGATGGCTTGTGTTAGTTCTGGAGAGGGTTTTAGGTAATGCTTATTCTGTAAATTGGAAGATAAAGTAATTATTGCCTCAGTTAACCTATAGATTTCAAACACGGGAGAGGGGGATAAGAGCCACAGAGGTGCGATGTTCCTATAAATGTGACTAGGAAAAATGCAATAGCGAATGCCCAAAGACTTTTCTTTGATGTGATCCAAAGGAACACTGTTGAGTTCCTATTTCTGCATTTGAGCTACCGGAGCCCTCGTGGCATACAGAGCTGTCTAGAGATGCCTGACACCAATTGACCTTGTGCCAGAAGAGGATTCATAAATTCCCTGCATCAGAATCACATGAGGAAAATGAAATATGCAGATTCCTAGAACCCAACCCCAAACAACAGCATCAAAACTACTTGGGATGGTGCCCAAGAGTCTGCATTTTAAAATGCTCCCCAGGTGAGTCTCATGTATCCTAAGATTTGAGAACCATTGATCTAAGCTGTTTTTCTGAAAGATGTCTTCCTTTGTAGGCTATGTTTTCATTTAGGTATCTGCCCAAGTAGCTGTTGTAATTGTGACTTCTCACTTGAATTTATGTAACCTTATTAAGACTAATAAGAAAAAATATGACCCACTTGGTTCAGTCTCAGAATAGTGACACAGTCCTACAAATACAGTCCAGCAATGAAAAATTAATTGAAAATAACAGCAAGTCTTTACTTTCATTTCTGGAACAAATACAAGTTGCAAGAAATTTATGGATTTCTTCTCAACACCCACGTCCTCTCCCACATGCTCCCTGCACATACACTGTACTGCCCAACCTTCAGCAATTCCCTGCTGCCCCACTCCTTCATGGCAGCCTGACCACGAGGATGCATTAGCCCTTCACTCCACCAACTTGTCTTCTAATTCTGTATCACAAATCCTAAAACATTAGTTTGGTGATGTCTGGATCTTCCTTGAGGTTGAGGGTGGGGAGGAAATTGGGCACACACAAGGCCATTCTCAGGAATCTCAGAAAAGGAGAGTTCGGGAACATGTGTACAAAAATAATTTTAATTCCAACATGTTTATAGATGTATACACTAAGTTGTTCTTCAGATGGAGTGGATTACATGGAAGAGTTAAACGGGGTCAAGATACGGAAACATGACAGTTTCTCAACCTCCAACAGGAGTTTGGCCCATTGATATGTTATAAATCATTTTGTAGAGGGGGGTTAAAACAAGAGAGAGAAAAATATATGGAGACTTCAAATTCAAGCTTTCTTATGGTCTCTAAAAATTTAGGAAACTATAAGGCATACTTTTTATATCTATAAATAAAGTATAAAAAGATTTAAAAATTATATAAGGCTTTTTTTCTTTCTACAATTAAAGAGATGAAACTTTAGAAGTCTAATGTAATAAAAAAATAAGGAAAACAAAATCTATAGTGTTCTGTCCAATAGAAAATCTACCAGTGGAATATATGGTCTCTAGGCAATGTTCACAACCTGCCTTAAATCACAGTTGCTTTCAGGATATGATCAATTTGAAATGCAGACAGAAGTTAAATTATAAAACTTACATGCATATGAAATAATTATTTTCTTATTACTAAGTATAAAAGCTATAAAATCTACTATATATATATATATATATATATATATATATATATATCTGTTCCAAACACTGTGCTAGTCACTTTCTAAGCATCCTAATTCTAATAGCAACCTGACAGGTAGCCATACTATTCCTACTTTCTAGAGGAGAAAATGGATTTTCAGAGAGGCTAAATAAACCACTTAAAATGACAAAGTTAGGTTGTAGGTGGATCAGGATTTAAATTCAGTCACCCTTCCCCTAAGGCTTTTGTTCTTTGTATCGCCCAATATTTATCGCCCTCAAATGTATTACAACTGAATTCTCCTTCGGGAAGAAGTGTTCATACAGATGGGACACATTCAGTGCGGGGTGTTGTTTTGGATTCACAGGTGTAAACTATTTGGTAATACAGTCATATAAAGTAAGGTGACTCAGAATGTCTAAAAATGTAGCACCTTGGCACCTGTGATCCCTTCATACCTGGTACTGCCCAAGGGGAGCTTGCCTGTGTGGTCTGAGCTGTTTAGTCTCAGGGAGACTGTGAGCCCAGAGAGCTCTTGGGGCCACCACTTCCAGGCCTCCCTCGCCTCGCTTGCATAGCCACCTGGCTCAGCATGACAAAAGGTGTTCACTCTCCTCTTGACTCTCCTGCTCCTTGACATCTTTGATGAACGTTTCTTGTATCCATTTTGGAATCCTTTGCCCCTCTCCCTGCCCGAGGGTTTAACCTCCACCACCCCATAGATAATGGCTCTTGCTGCCTATTTCCCCGGGAAATTTCCCCAGCTGCCCCTCCAGGATCTGAAGCCTACAGACTGGTCCTGTTTTAGCCAACCTTATTCTGTCTTTACCTCTGCTCCTGACTAGGACTCTATAGCATTCCTTTGCAGTGCATCTGGTCCATGCTTTGGCTCAGCACTTCCTCCTCTTCGGGGCCTTACACCTACACTGCAGCCCTGACCAATCCCTCCATTCTCCCCACTTTGTAAAATACCCGGGTAAAAGTATCACTGTAGATATCATCTGCTATGCCAATGTGGTCCTGCCATCACTCTCTGTGTGCCTGAGAGACCCTGAGAAACAGATATTGAAATGTCACCTCAATATATTTCAAAGACATCTGCTTTGTCCCAGGGATGGAGCCACAAATTTATAAACTGGGTAACGTCCTTAGGGGAACTTGGCTTCATTTCATTGATTCAAATTGTAGAATTTAAGCTCTAAAAACAGTTTTTCATTTTGCAAATAAGAAATGGACTGAACTAGTAATAATTATAATAAAAATGACAATGACAACTATTGATGTAATACTTGCTAGACACATAGGGCCAGGCATTGTGCTTTGCACATCTGAGCTCACTTAACCTAAACAAGGCCCCAAATGGCATTAACCAATACACACAGCATCCTGGGTTCAAGTAACACCCAGATCACAAATATATAAATGACTGTTGTTACAACAACTAGGTATCAGATCCCATTTGTTCTATTGTACCCTCTTATTCAGGAAAAGGAATGATCCAAATCAAACAAAATCCTCCAAACCAAGGCCCCAAATTAAAACTATTTCCTCTCACAGCATTAACATTCTGCTACTTTTCACAGAATCACTGTCTGTGAAAAATTCATGAATTGTCACAGCCCCTAACCTGAAGACATTTAGATGTTTTCATTCTTTTACATGTGACACTTTCCAGTGACATTTTGCCAGCTGTGGCAAGTCAGCAGCCATGTATGAATTGAAACGTCTGCCTGGAAATGGTTACTCAGATGATCACAGTAAGGAAACCCAGAGAGTTAGTATAAGCACATTATATGATTGATCAATAATTGTTAGTGATATTCAATTTCCATCTTAGGAACTGCCAAAAAACTAGGCAATATAAGGGCCACCTCTATTATGTCAAATACATATGAGTGCTTTTTAAATATTTTTATGAATTTTTGAAATCTGTAAGAGGCATGTTATATTCAGGATTTATGACCTAGCCCATTTAACCTACAAACACTGATATAACAGCAAACATAGTCTCTATCAGCTACAGAATTGCTGGAATGTCCTGAAGAGACTTGCCTCTTTAAGATGAGAAATATACTGCTGGCTTGTAGGTTGGTTCTATAATATGATCTGTATGTAGATCAAATGTATTTGTTCTTGACCATGACTATGGAAAATTCAAGGATTCTGGAACAAAGCGCTTCTCACAATACTTACCAAACAAGCTCACAATTATTAAACGGTTTCCTGGATATCAATCAGGAAGCCCTGAGCATCTGCCCCCAGCATTCAGCCAGCTCAGTGAAGTCTGGACCACTGTAAATTAGAAGCCAATCTCAGGTGCTTCAGGGGGAAGGCAAGACAATTGTCTGAGTTTGATCACTTATGAATGAGCTACCTATGGAAGACCCACCAGTGACTATAGCAATGGCAGCCTTTTGCAAGGAACTTCCTCAGGTAGCCAATGTGGCTTTCCTCTTATAAACACCTGTCACCCTAAGCAATAATGCCACAGATAAATCCAGCTTTACAATTCAGTCAGCTTGTCTCCTAAGAGTGTTTCATTTCCCATGGAAGAGCCTGGATCCTTGTTCTTTACCAACTAGAGGAGGTAAACAGAGAATATAGAAAGTGGTAGCACAGACGGTAGAATATATATATCTATATTACTTGCATCAAGTCTGTGTTTCTCTATTATGGTTATAACTGGAACAGTCAGAGGAACTGCTTCTGAATTAATAGTTTTGGACTCAGAGTCCCTTTTTAATATGTATCCATGTTACTCAGCTCTTTGGTAGCAGAAATGGGGTTAGAACCCAGCTTTCTAACATTTTGACGGTGGTCTTTCTGGTAGAACAGTGGTGCTCATATCTGGTCTCACATTCAAACCACCTGGCAGCTTAAAACTAACAAAACATTGTTTTGATTCAGTGGGACTCAACTGAGTGGAGCCCCAACTACTGGTCATTTTAATACCCCCAGGTGCTTCTAATATGTAGCCAGACTTGAGAACTACAATTCCAACAGATTCTGTTCAAATACACGAGTTACAACTACTTACATTTAAATGTATGTCGGCAGGTACAGCTGATGTCTTTAACAGGTAAAATTCTGTGAGACGCTCAGCCAAAATGGTGATAATTGATGTTACGTATGAAAATACTTTGTAAATTACAAAGTGCTACACAAGTATGAGGTGTTTGATTATCAGCAACAAATGTTTCCTGAGAGCTTTTATGTTGGTAGTTCTGAAGTAGCAGGCTTGGTGTTTCCCCTTAAGAGATTGCAGCCTAGTGATTTACAATCTAATATATGGTCATTTGTTTCCGGTAAATGTGTCTTACGAAGAGCTGCAGTAATTGCGGTCCCCCTGTAGGCCAGACAGCCTGATACAGTGTTAGAGGCTGCAGGGCAGCCTGGGGGTTAACAAACAGCAGCAATTATGACACAAAAGCCAGGTTGTCTGCTTTAATTTTCAGGGATTCTCACACAAAGAGAAGCTAAGGAACCAAATAACCAAAGGTCACTTCAGAATTTCCAGTAGAGCCAGGGATCCCATGCAGGTGGCCTGGATTTAAAAGACAGTTGAAACCCTAAGGTGATTCTTATTTAATTAATTTCATTCTGTGACTGGCCAGTGTGGGACCAAACAGCACAAATGACCGTCTATAGCACTCGGATCAATTAAAGAAGAGAAATAGTGGGCAGGCAACCTCTGCACCTGTAGGTACCCCCTTTCATTAGGAAATTGAATTTGAACTTGATACAAAGTAGAGTTAATCTTCACTGTCATCAGATCTACAGGGGCTGACATCAGAGTTATCTGCATTTTCCAGATAAACATATCATTCCTCTGTGGGCTACAGTCCACATTTCCCCAACGTTTTCTCCTACGTTATTTCACAAGAGCTCAGTCAGAGTGTAGGCAGGATAGGTCTTGTCTGAGTTTTAGGACTGACAACCCTGACACAGAGAGGTTATGAGCCTTGTCCAAGATGACACACAACAGTAAGTGTCAGAGCTGGGACTGGAGCCCTGAGACCCTCCCTGTCCTGCAGGACCTCCACTGCCCGTGATGGCCTTCGACTCCTCTTAACAGAGATTCGCAGAAAGGCTCATTAAAAATAGAAAGGACAGGGTAGCTGGGTGGCTCAGTCGGTTAAGCGTCTGACTCTTGATTTCAGCCCAGGTCATGATCTCATGGTTCTTGAGTTTGAGCCCCGTGCCCGGCTCTGCACTGACAGCACAGAGCCTGCTCGGGATTCTCTCTCTCTCCTTCTCTTTCTGTCCCTCCCCTACTCGCGCTCTGACTCTCTCAAAATTAATAAACATTTATAGCAAGGACTTCTAATACATTGAAACAAAGATTTGGTTTGTGAATATATTTATAGGTAAACCATCACATGTATTGTAGTAATCATCTGTTAGAACCCACAGCTTGCTATTTACCCTCACTTTTCTTTCTGTAACAGTTTAATCACCCCTGTTTCTAAGAAATCATTCATATCCTGTCCCTCTTGATTCCCAGGATTTTCTGAGGCAGTGACTTTTAGTAACCTGAAAACTTACTCTGTTGTTTTGTTTTGTCCTAGTGTTTAAATGTGTCCTCAGGCTGACAACAGTTTTTCTGGCTTAAACCATCACTCCATTTATGGTTTGAGTTCCAAACCCGTAAGTTCAGAGAAACCATTTTATCTTGCTTATAGGCTCGGGAGTCTTACAAGGGGCAGAGCATTTTGATGTTGGAGCTCACGGAGGCGCTCTGGATAACACCCAAATGCCTAGATGTGGTCCAAAGTGCCATATATCTACCTTCACTCCTATTTTTTAAAAATTATTTGGGGCGCCTGGGTGGCTCAGTTGGTTAAGCATTTGACTTCAGTTTAGGTCATGATCACACAGTCCATGAGTTAGAGCCCCGCATTGGGCTCTGTGCTGACAGCTCAGAGCCTGGAGCCTGCTTCGGATTCTGTGTCTCCCACTCTCTCTGCCCCTCCCCCACTCATGGTCTGTCTCTCTCACTCTCAAAAATGAATAAATGTTAAAAATTTTTTTAAAAATAAATTTTTTAATGTTTATTTGTACGAGAGAAAGAGAGAGAGCATGCGCACAAGCAGGGGAGGGGCAGAGAGAGAGGAAGACAGAGAATCTGGAGCAGGCTCCAGGCTCTGAGCTGTCAGCACAGAATCCAACACGGGGCTCGAACTCACAGACTATGAGATCATGACCTGAGCTGAAGTCAGAGGCTTAACCACTGAGCCACCCAGGCACACCTACCTTCATACCTATTACAAAGTAAGAATGTGGAACAGGAGCCAGAGGGGCTGAGGGCTGACTTTTTGCTCTGAGATTCTCCAGGCAAGTCACCCCTGACATCTCAGTGCTCTGAGTATCTCATTTCTCAGTCGTGATATAAGAATACAGGAAGTCACAGCAACAGGCTATCTGTATGCAGCAAAGACATGGTGAGGCACCTGTGTGGTCCCTGGTTATGCTCTAGCAGTAACCCTCTGCCTTAGTTAGGTCCCCACATATCTTTCTCTCTCCTACCTCATACTTCTGGTCCTTTTGTTGAAATTCTCAATTCCTTTGTCAAAGGTGGAATACCATTGAAATTTAGGATACAGCTCTTGGAGTCAGACTGCCAGCATTCCAATTCTGTTGTGTAGTTACAGGCAAGTTACTAAACCTCTCTATGCCTCAGTCCCCTCATAGGTAAAATGGGACTGTTAAAAATAGTGCATACTTATATATTCTTGTTGTGAGGATTCTAGTAAACGTGCTTTAACTGTGACTGGTACAGAAGTTTTCAGTAAGTAAGTGTTAGCATTTATTAGTAATAAATAATTCAAATTCTTTACTTCTTTCAAGGTCCCAACATGCCTCAACTTCTCCGCAAAGCCTTTCCTAACTCTGTATCTTAGTTTTTGTTTCATCTTCTCATCCCAGTAAATGTACCTTGAATAGCACAGCCCTGCTATAGTTTGTTATACTGCTTTATTTTAGTCTTTGGGCATTTAGTCATAATTTTTTATCCTCAACTAGACTGTAAGCTCTTTGGGGGCACAGAAAGTCATGGCTACCACCTGCCTACTCACCCCCATTCCCACACCTCTCCAAAATTTGAGTGTGATTTTTCTACCATTGCCTGTCCTGCTGGGATGGCACTGAAGAGTTCCCCGGACCTTCCATCCAGCCTGCCTGTGTAGAAAGAGGCTGGACCATCAGCAAATCACTGGGCAGGGTTTAGAAGCAGCCTTATAATACCAGAGAGCCATCTAGAAGCCTGAAACTAAACAGTATGCTTTACCCTTTCTCTGTCTTTGATTCTTTACTTACTACCTTTTTTTATTTGGGGATGCATTTGCCATCCCACTAGATTATAAACTCCTTTGAGGTTGGGACCAATCCCTATTCATATTTGTGCCAACCTTCCTTCCATTGTGCCTCCAGGTGCTCAGTAAATATTTGCAAATGCGGTGGGATAATAATATAGTGTACTAAGGATGTGACTCTGCTCCTGCTAATCCCTTCTATCATCTTGCCCTCCCACATTCAGGGAAGATTTTCATTGCCTGAGAGATAAGTCACTGTAGCAGAAAAGTAGAAATCGAGAGTTCATTCTTAGCTCTTGAGTTTCAATAATTTAAGCTGTTTAGAAATCAGAGCATAAAATTTATGCCATAAACAAAAGATTTGGAAGAATATATAATTAGAACCAGTTTCTCTAATTTCTCCTGGCCCGACCCAAACTAAAGATGGCATTGGTGGGGCTCCTGGGTGGCTCAGTCGGTTAAGCGCCTGACCACAGCTTTGGCTGTATCTCCCTCTCTGACCCTCCCCTGCTCATGCTGTCTCTCTCTCTCAAAAATAAATTAAAAAAAACATAAAAAAAAGATGGCATTGGCTGGGGAGGGGTGGAATAGAGAAGGAAGAAAGAGTCGAAAGACACTGGGAAATAGGGAGGGGTAGAGGGCACAGATCTATGAGGGCCAAGAATGGATGCAGGTCTGGGTGACAGAAACACCATGTGGGTTTGGCAGATGTAAGAATAGAAGCACCAGTGGTTCATTCACAGGGCTTGGGAGGAAAGGCTTGAAGGAGCATTTGTTCAGACAGTCTAAGTCTTCTATGCCCAGGAGTACAAGGAAGCTCAGAGACAACCTGACCCAGGAGGCCCCGCCATGCAGAGAACAGCCTTTCGAGGGGCCAGATGAGGAGAGATGTGGTCTCAGCAAATACCAGTGTGTTCAGCTGCCCCTCTGCCCTGTATCAATACCTGGAGGTTTAGATGCCCCCATGGGCTTTACATGCAATTCTGGAAAGTAGAAGGAGAACACTCCTTGGTAAAATGGGGACTCAAAATATAAATTAACTTCATCATGGAAAACTCAAGTTACATATCTTGAATGCTTGAGCATGTGAGTTGAAATTCTTAATAGCTATACAGATAAAAAAATAAATTTTAAAATTTCCCTTGAGGTAATCTAATTGGGAGCTAAGTTACATTGTGGAAGACACAGTGTCCTCCTTGGTATAAATACGGGGGGGCCTCCTTGGTATAAATGGAGCCCTCCTTGGTATAAATATGGGGGGGGGGAAGGAGGAAAGGAGAGAGAGAGGAATGGAAAGGGGAAAAAGGGCATATAGAATAGTGACAACTCAAGTTGTCCCTTCTATTATTTAATCGCTCAGTAAATATTTGTAGCATCTACTTCATGGCACCACGGCAGGTGTCCAGTCTGGGGAAGCATGCAGGATTTGAAGGGGATGATCCATTCGTTTTTATTCTTCCTGTATCTGCACTGTGGTTTCACAAGGATGAATTTATGCAGCACTTGTACTTAAAAAGAGAAAGGACAGGGGAAGAGCAAATTGCAGATCTAGTGTGAAGAAAGCAGTGTGGCTGGAGCGCAAAGGTACAGGCAGAATAGTGCTGGGTGGCTTCTTTCCTCGCCAGACTCTGCCTGGACTTGAGCACAGTGGAAGTTCGTTTGGTTTTGTCTGTGTGCGTAGAGCCCAGAGTGCAGGTTCATGCCTCGAACAGAAGTGGGCATTTTGCATGAATCTCCAGGTGAAGCACGAGACACCGAGGTGAGAATAGTGCTACCCCTGTCCACATTCACTGCCTTTTAGGACCCAATAGCCACTGACACCATCATTTTCACTGTGGTTCTGTGAAAATGGGTCTGTCCCAGACCCACCTCTAATGGTCACCAGCCTCTCATTCAGCATCTGCCTCAGCAGTGATGTACTTTCCCCAGCAAATCAAGGGCACAAATGGTTAGGGAACTATTAAAGTGGTGGTAGCATGGCCAGTGCTTGGAGCCCACCTACCTTCAAGTGCCACCGTCTACAGTCTACACTGTGTGGGTTTAACACAGACCACAAGAGCCACACGCTTACACCATATTGTACTTTTTAATGGAGACTGTGTTTTAGACAAGGTTACTCACTACCAAGTTTGGGCCAGGCTGGACTCTCATCTTTGGAGTCCATAGGATTTCCATAATGGAATGGACAATTCAGAGCTATAGAAAGGAAGGAATTTATATTGTCCCTTGTGCAGAGACAGACCTTAATTTTGAGGAGTGCAATTTCCATCACTCACCTCACCTACAAAGACGTGCTAATATATTTTGTGTTATCTTTTTTTAAATCTGTTTTTTGTTATCATTAAACTTTTTAATCAGGTTTTATTATTAATCCATAGTTGAAATTAAACTAAAAGGTTTATAATTAAAAACTTTGGACTTTCTGGTTATTTTTTCTAGCCATTATTTACATGTTTGTAATGATGCTTATTCTACTTATGTTGAGATATATCAATTCTAGACATTACCTGCTTATTTCCTCTTATTGCAAATGACAAGTATTTAGTTCTGTGACCCTTATATATATCCATGTAGTGTGCTGGAGCCTATTGTATCTGCTGGTGTGAGCAGATTGTAAAATTTTCAGGAATTTTGCAGGCCAACTATTAAATGGTTGGTAGCTCAAAATGGGCTGTGGTGGGAGTATTTCCACCATGGAAATCAACATATGTTATCAGGGCTTGTCTCTGACTGGAGAACTAGTTGTTAAACATTTCCGAGCAACCACAGTTCTTTGTCCAGACTCTCACAACTGTGGGTTAATCTCAAAGTCAAGAGTTTAATTTTAATGAGTAGTAAATTTTGTTTTCTGTATAACCCATTGGTGTACCAAAATTACTGACTTCCTTACTTTATATGGAGTTAATAATTGCCTCATCATTATCAGGCTGACACCTCCTGAACTCAATGGACAATCCACGAAAAGTGAGACAACCAATAATTATGTGCTTATGAACTATTTTTGCCAAGCAAATCAATCTGAATCTATTTAAGCTTCTACAGCTAAATACCAATTTACTGGAAATATGAAGACAAGAAAGCAATCAACTAAATCCAGAATGCAGAATCTTCTACAGAACTGATGACTCACCTTCCCCAGCAAATCAATGGCATAAATGTGGGGGGACAGAGGGAAGGTGACTAGGGATCTATTACAGAAAAAACAGATTTAAGAGTCATAACCACCAATTTCCATGTATGGATCTTGTTTGAATCCAAACTCATATCAAGAAACAATAAAAATGTATGCTTAAAGGGTACATGCACCCCCTATGTTTATGGTAACATTATTTACAACAGCCCAGATATGGAAGCAGCCCAAGTGCCCACTGATTGATGAATGGATAAAGATGTAGTATGTGTATATATATATACATATACAAAAACACATACACAATGGAATATTATTCAGTCATAAAAAGGAAATGAAGTCTTGCCAGTTGCAACAACAGAGATGGAACTAGAGAGTATAATGCTAAGTGAAATAAGTCAGAGAAAGACAAATACCATATGATTTCACTCATATGTGGAATTTAAGAAGCAAAGCAAAGAAAAGAGACAAACCAAAAACAGACTCTTAACTATAGAGAAAAAAACTGATGTTTACCAGAGGGGAGGTCGGTGGGGGGAATGGATGAAATGGGTGATGGGGACTAAGGATGCACTTGTGGTGATGAGCGCTGGATGATGTATGAAACTGTTGAATCACTAAATTGTACGCCTGAAACCAGTATAACACTAAATGTTAAATGGAATTAAAAACTTTTTCTAAAAAGTCTAAATTTAAAAAAATAAAAAATAAAAATGTAGGAGGACAGATGAAATGAAAGTGACTGAATTTTAATAATTGTTGAAGATGGATGGTTGGTCTATGAGAGTACCATTAGATTATTCTCTCTGCTTTTGTATATGTGTGAAGTTTTTATAATAAAAAAATTAAAGTTGCTTCATTTAAATTTCAATAATTTTCTTTGTATTTCACCTTGTTAAATTTTTTAAAGGGACCATCAGATTAAATATAAACTAGTAAATTTATATTGTTTTTGAAATTCTCAAGCACAGTAGATAACTTAACAGTGTCATTTTTTCAGGTCTTTCTCCCAGAGTCCCCCTTCTTTCTCTACAATCTGGATTAGCAGTACACTGAGCTTTCTGAACAGCTGTTGATGTGGACTTTTCAGCTCCATGACCCGAGACTGTCCATCTGTTTTTCTATGTTGGATTCACTCTCTCCCTCTTTGTTGATATACTCCCTCTTTTTTCTGGAGTACCTGCTCCAGTAGCTTCCTAAGAAAAAAAAATGTGAAGCAAATTTTTTAGCCATTGACTTGTTTTTATTCTCTCCTTATATTTGATTTGGCTTGATATTTTTCCCTTCAGAATTTTAGAGGCATTTCTCCATTTACTCTTAGCCTCTACTGTAGGTGTTAGGAAGTTTAATGTTATTTTGATTTTCATTTTTTTTCTTTTTAGATTTTAGGATCATCTCTTTATCCCTGTTTAAAAATTATCTCAGGGGGTGCCTGGGTGGCTCAGTCAGTTAAGCGTCTGACTTTGGCTCAGGTCATGGTCTTGCAGATTACGAGTTTGAGCCCCATGTTGGCCTCTGTGCTGACAGCCCAAAGCCTAGAGCCAGCTTCAGGTTCTGTGCCTCCCTCTCTCTCTGCCCCTCACCCGCTTCCTCTCTCTCTCTCTCTTTCTCAAAATAACTAAACATTAAAAAACATTACAACAATTTTTTTTCTCAGGGTGCCAGGGTGGCTCGGTTGAGCATCCCAGTCTTGATTTTGGCTTAGGTCATGATCCCCAGGTCATGGGATCGAGCTCCACTTCAGGCTCCACATGAAGCCTTCTTGAGATTCTCTTTCTTTCTCTCTTTTACTCTGCACCTCTCCCCCATGCATTCTCTCTCTCTCAAAAAAAAATTCTCCTCATATGCTGTCAGTCAATCTCTTTCTATTTATTGTGCTAGGCCCTTATGAAACATGTGTGTAATAGGTCTGGAAAATTTTTCTGGTTTCTTTTGTTATAACCCTACATTTGCTCTGGGCTCTTTTTCTGTGACTCTCATTCTTGGATATTAGACCTACTAATCCCAATTTAAAGATTTTATTTGGAGAAATGCTGTGCGGAAGTAAACAGGAAGGATGTCAGGAAAGGCTGAGTGAGCTAATCTCACTCAGCTGAAGAAAGGGGTAAAAGAAGTATGGGCAGAAGTATCCTAGGCACTCCTGAAACCTACAGTTTGACAAAGCCACCAGGGAATCCTTGAGTCAAAGCCTGCTGACAAAGGAATCCCGCATCTTAGGAACGGGTTGACCTTATTATTTCTGCTGCACTCAAACACTGGTGATAATCTAAACCCAAGCAAGGACTCTGTGTGTGCAGTGAAGGATTTCAAAGCAATGCACTGGGGCCCCAGTCAATTACCTTCTGGGAAGGTCTGAGGTGCCAACCTTATGGCCACTACCTTAAAGTAGGTTCTATTATTTACTGTGATGTTGAATGCGTTACTCTACATACTGTGCCTAAAACAGTGTCAGACACATCTCAAGCATTAACTATTGTCACCAAGCAACAAGGAGATGCCTGAGGTGTGTGATTAGCCAAAGGAATTGTTATAAACTTTATGCTCTAAACTTTAGGATCTATTTATTTCTACTTTAAGCACTATTCTAGTATGTTTAGTTAACTTGAGTACAAGTGAAAGCCAGGTTAGAAATGGCAGAGGAAAGAGAGATTGGAAGCTCATTATTATTAGAACAATCATAAAGCTGGGAAAGGTGTGTTTGACAGCAGGAAAAGAGAAAAACAATAAAAAGCAAACATGACAAAAGCACATATTTTCAGAATTTTTAACAATAGGAAATGTAGCCCCAGCAACTTCAATAGGCATGGGTGCTTCGTGGTATTTCAAAAATGTAACAACCAATGTTCATAATAATGACTCTGCTACCAAAAAAGGTTTGAGCGGTACTTTGAGGAGGCAGGAAAGTATGAAATACACTTTGGAATGACTTCCATCCATCATGGTTAAGCAGAGCTCCACAGAAAGCAAATCCTCCAGGGTGCTGGACAGCTGATGGTTTTACTGATCTAATTAAATAGATGGCTTTTTTTGTTTTCCTGTGGCTAATTGGGTATCATTTCTTACCATCACTTGATAGAACCATCCTGATTCTTCTCATTTTACAACCTGATTTTATACCTCCATACCTTGTGTGGCATTAGTCATCACTGCCTAAATGTGCTTGCTTCCTAAGCAAAAATAAAATCTCGATGATAAATCGTGAACACCAGCAGAACTTCCAAAGTCATTTAAATGAAGCTCCTGAGATGGGATTGTCTGGCCCGAGACTGGCCCCAAGAGGACACTCGAGTGGCGCACACGCCCAGCCCGCCTATCTGACCACTGTCTGCCCCTCTGCCTCAGCAGCGTGCTCCGTTTTGACAGCTGCCCAGCGCTCCTTCTCATGCTCCCGTTCTTGCACATGAACCTCTGACAGGCAGCGCTCCCACCAACACTGGTCTAACAACAAAATCGCTGCCACGGGATATGTCACCAGTTTCTTGGAAGAATAAAAAAACAAAACAAAACCCTGCTAATAGCTCATCTTCTAACCTTTCGGGAGTACTGTCAGAGTCTGAGAAGCTGCAGTCTAGAGTAAAAGACTTCCACTGTGAAATGGGTGGCTTACAGCAGGCACGGGGCGGGGGGGGAAGCAGCAGCCACACAAAGAGTGAAACATAGACTGGCAGAGAGAAAGACAGCGAGGGCTGAAACAGAGAGTCAGAGAGAGACAACATGCCAACATGCACACTGTATCCTGTCCAGGTCACTTCAGGCTCTTATAACAAAAACACCATAGACTGGGTGGTTTAAACCACTCAGAAATGTATTTCTCACAGTTCTTTAAGCAAGGACATTCAAGATCAAGGCTCAGGCAGAGTCTGTGTCTGGTGAGAGCCCACTAACTGGTTCCTCGACAATCATCAGCCTTCTCACTGTGTCCTCACATGGAGGAGGAAACTCTATGGGGTCTCTTTGTAACAGCACTAATCCCAATCATGAAGGCTCTGCCCTCAAGACCTAATTACCTCCCAAAGACCCCACCTCCAAATACTATAATGTGAGTGGGGAGGAGTTTAGATTTCAACATAATTTGGGCTTGTGACAAATAAAAGAGAAAACCTCCTTTAGAATGGAGTCGGGAGGCCAGCAGGGGGAGCTCACACACCCTACCATTCCTTGTCAATTGATGACCCAACAGAAGAGATTGCAACTTGCTTGTGGATTCCAATTGTTTATCACCCCAGCAGGAGGAAAAAGGGCCCCACCCCTTGACCCGGGCAACAGCCCAGGCAATGAGAAAGTGTCACAATTCAGACAATAAAAAGCCACTATACCTCAAACTCTCCATTTACTCCCACAGACTTTTTGTTTATAAAGCCTTCCCGATTTCACCCTTTGTACTAGAGAGTTCCTCTCCTTTGTTCTGTAGACTTGCATATGGTTTTGCCATAGCCTGCTTATCCAAAATTGCAATTCTCTATTTCCAATTAATCCCATTATTTGCTGGTAAAATAACTGGCACTTTTATTTTTTAAGGTTGGGGGAAGCACAAAATTTTAGCTTAGACCATATCTAGAACATGTTTCAACGTCAAGAACACAAGCAGAATCTGCCTCATTTTCCCACTGATTTGTAAGCTCCCTCGGGGCAGAACAATTTGTTTGCATCCACACTATGTCAAATTTATGAGGAGGAATGCACTGTCATACTACACAGTGTTTCACTCACGCTTGATAACAAAGAACATGTCCTAAAAGACAACGTTCTAAAAGATATCTGTTCCCAACATTATTACAAGAATTAAAATAGCTGTTAATTTTGCACATGTTTAGTTTTCCCTAGTTTTTTGCTGGTACCTCCTTTTAAGTAATCTGTTGTTTTGGTTTGTTTGTTTATATTTGGAAGAGGGCTCAAAGGGCTGTGCTAGATTCCATACATCCCAAAGGACAGTCAATTGTTTTAATTATCACTTCTTTCTCATCTGTTCTCACACACAGCCTTCTAAAAGTCATCTATTTTTCAATGAGTGATATTTCCCCTTTCCCTTTTATTTTAGACGGCATCAGCCCATTTTGAAATATATAGGTAAAAACAACTGAAATGCACAAGGAAACGTAGGCAGGAAGAATTCTGGCCTGGTAGATCAGAATGTTACTTTTGTGTCTTATCTGTTCTGTTCCCCATTTTTTTTCTCCTCATCTTTGTATTTTTTCAAGACTTGAAAATTTAAAATGCTGCAACTCCTTAGGAGTAAATTAAAGACAATAGTTGAGCAACAATCTTTAAAAACTAAAATTTATCTGAATTTAAAACTGTAAATTGTTTTGTTTTTCTTCCAACTAAATCGGTCAGATATGAAAAACTATTCCAGCATTCCAACTTCTGAGTACAAACAACATGTTGGCAAATTTGTATTGATTTTACCTGCCAATCTAGATGCAATCACACTTTTTAAAGCAGATTCCTGTAATTTGCTTTTCTATAAAATGTCACCAACGCATTAAATACTTTGAAAACAGTCTTTGTAAATCAATCTGCACTTATTAGATTTGTTTAAACGATAGCATTAGAATTCCATGCCGAGATTTAATTTGGTTCTAAAATAACTCGCTACATGCAGAACATTTCCAAGGGTGGAGAGGCTAGTTCCCAATTACTTTCATGCCGTCAGTGCTAAATGTGTTTAATGACTCACTTACCTACAAGCTGTGGGTTCTCTGAAGACCTCCCTGTTCAGTGAGATGCACACGTTTTACCTCAGGCTATTTCGCATTTTTACAGAGGGGAAAATGCAAACCATCGCCAAATAAAAAGGAAAGGTCTTACCTTGTTCATGTCAAAGGTATTATAGACTTGATCAACATGTTGATTGGCCTTTGGATTCAGACCTTGCAGACCCAAGAGTGACTTAAATTCATGCAGTGTTTGCAGGCCGGATGGATATTCCCTCATAAATTTTTTGTACCACACATAGGTCTCTGTAGCAGGAACCGCTTTCTGACCACCAGCTATGGATTCACTATTTCCCATCATGATTCACAGTCTGCAGCTTTTTCTCAGGTTGTTTGCACGTAGGGTCGCTCCTGATTTAGTTCCTCACTCTTAACTAGAACTGGAGGCTAACATATGCCTTTAGAAAGCTAGTCTAAACCTCTTACCGCTATAGGCTAAATAAGAATAGAAAGCCAGTGAGATTAACTCATCTGTACAGTTTTAAGACTAGGTCATTTATCGCTAACTGATGGGATTGTGCTCACTGCCATTCAGAGATACAGTGTTTTGTGAAGGGCAGAGGCAAAATTGTCCTTGCCATATTGTTAGCCATAAATTATGCCTACGTTGTGGAGGGGGGTCTAATGGAAGGAGCTTTGAGTTGCATTCAGGAAGCTTGGACTGACACATTACTTAGTTTCTCCAGTCTCACTGTTCTCATGTATAAAAGAGTGACAAGGATATTTGCTTTTTCATACCTAAATATTGTGAAAATAAATTTATGTGTAAAAAATATTAAAACCATGGGAAAATTATACATTCTGAGTATTGTTAAATTTAAATGAAGTCTGTGTAGAGAAGAGGGAAATGGGTAGAGTAATCATATTATCAGTAGTAAAAATGCTGTAGATGTGGTAGGCAGTCTGCAGATAAAGGGACATGTTGAGCTATGTCTTCTGGCATTGTTCTTATCTTCTTTATTTTGAGAGAGCGCGTGTGCAGGCATGCTCACACAGCCAGGGAGGGGCAGAGAGAGAGGGAGAGAGAGAATCTCAAGTAGGCTCCATGCTGGCAGCACAGAGCCCAATGCAGGGTTCTATCTCACAAACCCTGAGATCATGACCTGAGCTGAAATCAAGAGTCAGACTCTCAACAGACTGAGCCACCCAGCTGCCCCATTTTTTTCTTTTTGTGCTGTTTCTGTCTTTTCTCTCAAATCTGCTTCTACCCAGGCCCTCTGCCTGCTAGTTTTGTCCCACTCCAGTTCCCAAGCTAATCTTGTCTGAGTCAAACCCCAGTTGCAAAGGACTTGAAAACTGAGTGAATGAGCATAAGAACTGTATCCATGGTCCAGTAATGGAAAGGATTTGCCCTGTGTGGTCCTCAAGCCATCTTGCTGCCAACCATACGTAGGAGTAACAGAATTACATTCTTTCCTCCTAGGGTCATCTGGTCCCAAGCATAGTTACCCCTCCTAACCTCACTCCATTTTTTCCCCCAATTCTCATATTGACTCAGTTCCTAAGTCCGGTGTCTGTCTTAAGTTCCTATTCCTTAGTCCTAACTGATTACCTATTTAAAACCCCAGGTTCCCCAAGAATTGGAGCCCTTTGGGCCTTGACAGGAAATAGGGGTGGCTAGGGTATATATGATTAATTTTGTTTCACACATACCAATGTAGATTTTAAATAGAAAAAAATTTGAATCCACAATTACAGTTAAATAACATGTGTTCAGTAAGGTTATAGAAATGTGAAACACCTTCACTTGGAAGTATTCCTTGAAACCATTAGAGTAGGTGAGATTTCTTAGAGTAAAAAGAAAGAAGATGAGATAATGAGGACTCAGTCCTGGTAGGAAATAGGAGGAGGGTCCTACTAGAATCTTCCAAAACCAGTCTCTGGAGAAGTCCCTGGGCAGACTCTTTCTAAAGGTCAGCCAGAAGGACACTCAGAGGCATTGACTTCTTATCACCATTAACAGTTATTAATCATTAATTTTTAGATAAAAAAAAGGCTACTGATAATGCGAGAGGAAAGTAATTAAAGTTTTCAAGGGGCCAAGAAAATCCCCTGTGGAAGGAAAATTTTGGATAAATCAAGACTACAAGGACCTGAGATCTGGAAATTATGTTTCTTCACATAAATTATGCTTTTCAAAAAATCTGCATAATGATTACTTGCTGATACAAGAAAAACCTTTAAAACTATTACAAATAGTATAAGAATTCTCATATTGAATACAATATTGATATCCCAAACTCAGGAATCCTGCTACATAATACATTAACCGGTTATAAGATAATGGGGAAAAGACTTCATTTATAAAAGGTCAAAGAATAAATCTAAATTACAATAAAATTAACTAGAATGTGCTGGACATATTTGAAGAAAAATTTTAAATGCTAATACAGGGCACCAATAAAGACTTGAACATACAAGAAGGCATTTTTGGTTTTGGGTAGAAAGACTTGATATTTAAAAAAGGCAATTCTACCTTAATCTATCAAAGCATCATATGCCGAACGAAATGCAAATACAGTTTGAGGGGAGGGGATGGGTGTCAACTAAAAAAGCTAATTCTAAGTCTGGAGAAGAATTAAACATGCAAAGATACAAAAGAAAATTCTCAAATATAAAATTATTGACTATCCCTACCAAAACAACTTGGGTCCAACATGAGAAAAGATGGAACAATCAATGAAAAATAATAGGCTTTTTTATAGAATTTGGGCCAACCCAAATACAGGAATTTAATATGCAGTAAAGGTGGCACTGCAGAACAGTGGTCAAGAGACGGATTATTCAATTAACAGTTTGAGGACAATACTGTATCTATCTGGAAACACACACAGTTGGATTTTTAACTTACTCCTTTCACCAAAATAAATTCTAGATAAATATTTAATAATATAATGATTAAAGTCATTATAAAAAGGGTAAAATTTCTTTATACTTTCGGCATGAGAATGTCTTCTCTAAATAGGACTATAAACAAAAGGAAGTTATAAATCAAAAAAATAAACTTAATCTCATATGGCTCAAAACACCATAAAAATTTTTTAAATAAAAAATTATGAGGGGTGCCTGGGTGGCTCTGTCAGTTTTATCATCTGACTCTTGATTTCGGGTCAGGTCATGATCTCACAGTTCATGGGTATGAGGCCCTCATCAAACAGGGCGAACAGCAAAATGCCTGCTTGGGATTCTCTATCTCTCCCTCTGTCTCTGCCCTTCTTCCACACACACACTCTCTCTCTCAAAATAAATAAATAAACTTAAAAAAAAGAGAAGGATGGAGCAAAGACTTTTCACCATATTTCATCTCACATGGTCTGAATTTTGCACTATGTGTATGTACATAAAATTAAAATTATACAATTCCACAAATATTAAATGTTTTATTGCTTTTGTCCAAAGTTGTAGACATACCTAAATTAGAAAAATAATCAGCTATCAAGGAAAAGGTAAAAACACAATTCTTACACATGTGTAATATATGTTCACATTATACTTAGACGATTTGTACTTTTACTACAACAACAATAGAATTATCATATAAATAATATACTCAAGTTTCTGAGGATTTATATTTTCTGCTTTACTGAGTAATGGCTGTGGTGGAGGAAGGGCATATGGTCTTTGCTTTTCAACACAAGTTTTAAGGGGAGGTGACTCTGTAGTCCTTTGTATACTTATTTTGAAAACCACTGTTTTCTAGCTTTTATAGTCATTTAGGTGAAAACAAAATTTAGCCTAACTGACATGTCCATCTTTCTTAGTAGCTCACATGAGAATTGAAGAACTCTAGAAATAGTTTCTGAAATAACAGGAAGAGTTAGGGAACAGGGTAGCAAATATGTAAATTGTAAATCAGTCTCTATTTCTAAAGTACACAATTTTCGTAGAGTTAAACAGGGCAAACTGGACAATAACGAGTACAAAGGGAAATATTTTTTGGAAAGAATCTTCCTTTTTCTTATTAGCCTTTTTAAAAAGGGAATATCTTTTCTGACTTTTAATTTTGAGAAGTATTTTCAAGAGTTTTCTAACGGGAGACTATGTCCTGTATCTGTAGTCACTTTATTTAAAGTGTTCCGAAAAAGGGGATTATCTTCTTTAAGCAAAGCTTCTAAATAACTGTCAATCTGCTCCAGGTCTCCTGCTGGACCGCCCTGGAAAAGAGAATCAACAGTCATGGCAGGCTAAGACGCTACAGGGATTATTCTTGTAATCTGGGTGGCCTCTGAGCCGTCTTCCCTGTGAGTCATGTAGCAAGAAACCCACCTCACACTGGAATAATGCTTTTAATCTTTAAAAATGTTTTCGCATTTCATCTCATTTTATGCTCACAGGTGGTTAGGAACTTAGATCATTCTTTTTTCCTCTTTAGTGGAGGTAAGTTCAACTGGCTTTCCTTCTATTTAACTACTTGTCATATTCCTAAAGCCACCCTGCCTCCACTTCATCCTCTGTTACAGGCTCTCATCTCCCGTTTTAAACGTTCATGAATCTGTAGCATTATAGGCAAAACAGATGAGTAGGTGAATCCTGACTTCTCTGTCGCTCTGACACTGCACCATCCTCCCCGCCCCCCCGCCCCAGTCCCATGCCCTCATCAGTCTCCTCTCGTCCTTCCCCCACTTCTCTGTTTGGGTAATTTCACACTCTCCCTCCCCAGGCTGCTTAATCCATGAACAGTCAGATAAACGCTACCTCTACTGACAAATCTCCCTCCCTAAGGGCAGCCATGGGATCAGCCTGCTCTCCAGCTGAGCTGGTTGGATAAGAGAATTCTTAGAAAGGACCTTTCAGAAACAATTCCAGTTTTATGATTGTTCCCAGTGAGTGTCTGTCACGACCATCCCAGATTCTCCATCCCTCACCTGGTTCTATTAACCTGCTTCTGCTTGGCTCCCTCTCCCCTAGGCCTCTGACAAGGCGGGACTGTACCGTGTGTGACTGAGGTCCTGTCCTTATAGACAAGTGTAGGTGATATTCATGTTCACCTAGATTTTCAGATATTCACTGGCCCTGAGGGATGCCTTGTGTGACCCTTCTGACACTGACAGCCCTCAGTCTATCTAATCCTTTGCTCTCTGCCTGGCAAAGCACACTTTCTTCTAGGACTTTAGGTTGCCTGCTCCGTCCATCCACCTAGGATGGACGTCCATCTGTCTCCTCTCTCATCTCCACTCTGTGCCAGTGTGTGGCTCTGGCATTCAGAGGCAGTGAAAATAGAAATTTCAAGCCAGGGATGAGAGTAAAATATATTTGGGCAGGAGCCCTTTGAGTACCTCTCCAGTGATACTAGACAAAGCATGTCATAGGCTGGCTCTGCAGGCTAAAGCCCTTCCCCTCCTTACCAAACTCTGTGAATCGGGCCAATGAAAATCATACTGCTGCTGTGAAGGAGCTCAGGGTTTGGCATAGAAGGAAGAGTAAATCATTATTCTTTCATCTTTTCTTCCTAGCTAAACATAGATTTGCTATTATGAAAACCAATAATTTTTATGAACTTTGTTTTTATAGAGAGTAGTATCTGACTTTTATGATTATAGAATTTCTTTGGTCTCTCTAGTTTTTCTTAGTAAAACAACTATCATCGCTGAAACCATCCTACAGTGGTGGGCTCCGCACCGGACCTTTCACACATAAAAACAATTTGCCATCTTTTGCAGCAAAAAGAACCAAAAGGAGCTGCACTTGAATCCCACTCTTCCAGCAATAAAGAATTCAAATAATGGCTTTGATAGTACTGTCAATAGAAGCACAGATATAATTACCATTATGTGAAAACAGCATTAATTATCCTTTTTTTTTTTAAACTGAAACATTTGAGCTATTACCTAGACTACCCAAGGTAGACAGAGGATGGTATCTTTTTTTGGCTATATACTTAAATTAAGCAAAAAATATTTTCTGAGTTTCATTTTATATTTAATATAAGAGAAATACCAAAGAATCCAACGGACGTATATTTTGTGAAAGAGGAACGGATTCACCTTGAAATGTTCACAGCTGACTGAAACCCAGGCAGCCTGGCTTCAAAGCCCAGGCTCATCACGTATACTATGCTGATGTGTGCAAGTTTTCTGGTCTCTCCCCTACCCCCTTCCTGGATAAAGTAACCCTCCGCTCCTTACTCAGGGCTCTCTTTGGGCACTCAGCTCCTGCCCTCTCACCTTGTATGGCCTAGGAGGGACTGGTCTCCTAGAAATAAATTGAGAAATCAACAGTGAGCCTAGGAAGCACATGGAATTTTGTACTCAGACATAGACCCTGCATCCAAGGCTCGCTGTTGATTTCTCAATTTATTTCTAGCAGCTGCAGAAAGACTTTTCAACCACAGCTATACGTATTTTAATTTTTTATGTATTCTATCCAGCATTTCTATGTGCTATAGAAAGAAGGTGGACTTTTCCTCATTAGCTCAACCCATCACAGCAGCCCTGTTCATTATGTATTCATATATCCTAACAAGATGCACAGCATACCTATACAGTGTTGCCTGACCTCTCTAACCTCTCCTCAAAGATTAGAAGAGTCTATTTTTATTTATTATTGGGATGAAAATGATATTATTTTGTTGTTTGATTAAGTGAGAAAAAATTTCCTAGTGGAAATATGCTATTGAGGAGATTGGGTGACCAAACTATACCAAGAGCACAGGTAAAGGTTCTGATTTGTGTAAGAGGAAAAAAAAAAAAAAAAAGCAGACCTTTTAAGAATGTTCTCATGTATACTTTCAAAGTTCATTTATGTATGATTTCAATATCCTTACACAGAGAATAAGGGCTAGGTTAAGTGACTTGTCCAAAGCCAATGAGTGGATAACGATATCAAGAGAGGAAGCTGGCTGAGTGCTCTTTCCACATTGTATATTCCTACTACTCAAAATCTCATTACTTACCAGCTGAAGTTTCTGTAACAGCACTGCCAGTTTTGCCCGAAGATTATTCAGTTTATCTTCAGTAAGTTTTCTTTTTTGTTCACATTGTCCCAGAGATATTTCATTAACCACCCCTCTTCTATTTGCTTCATAGATAATGGACTGTATTCTTCTCTTTAGTTCTCTTTCATATTGGGCCATGTAAACATGCTGGATCTGGGAATGTTTTCAAAAACAGCTTCAGTATATTTTTAAAATATTACTTTCCACCCTCATATCAGCAAGTGATTCCATATTCCAATTCTGCACATATATATACCAAGGGTCAACCCTATACCTGTGCACTACAGGTGGTCGAAATTTAAGACATGGTGATACTCTTAAGGAACCTGCAATCTGATGGAAGAGGAATGTATACTACCAGATGTATACTACTTCAGTAACTATGAGGATGGGAAAGGCATACCAAGGTGAGCTTGGAGATCCTTGCTTGGAAATGGAAAAAGAACCCAGTATGGCGGAACCTGTCCTCCCACCATTTATAACCAGATAATGCAAGACACAAAGGGGGCAGTTGGTGGCGCCTTTGACCCTCTCTCCACAGCAGCAGTAGCTCACAGGCAATGACAGAATGGCCAGCCACTCAGGGCTTTCCTGGCAGATGATGTCATGTTATTTATAGCTCAAGTCTATAGCATCTGAAAAGCACAGAAGCTACGGTAAGAGGAATTCCTGTTCTGTCACTCTCTTCATGTTCCTTATCCAGAAGCAGAATATGGTCATATACTTAAACATATGACCCTTGGTAAGTCAAGAGTCTTGGATGCTTTCCAAGGGCTCATGCTGTGACTGAGGCACTCACAGGGTAGAAAAGGTAATGGAGAGGCCAAATGCTCCAATTTCAAAATGACATTAATTGCTTGTATCAACATTTGGAGAAGGCCAGGGGATATTCTAAGAAAAGAGATACAGAGCAAATCCTGTTTTGATACATATTTCAATGTTTCTGTAATAAGGAGATTTCGGTGTTCAGGTATGGCTGGAATGCCAGGAAAACTGTAAGGTAGCCTCATTTGTCTTCTGGGTCGACCCTTGCCATTCCCCCTCCTCCCCTACACTCAGTAATACCTGCAGGCCCTCCCCAGACACTGTGTCCATCAGCACCTTTAAGCACTCATTGCCCTCATGTACTTCTCCCCTTTCTATAAAATCCTTTAAACAAAAAACCAATCCCCCTAAATATTTTGAATTCCACTTAACATTCACTAACCACCTCCTAAATTCAAGGCATTGAATTTGGCTATAGGTGATACAAAGATATATAAGGTCCTGTCTTCGCCTTCAAGAAGCTTTCAGTCTTCAGAATGAGATAATACAGTGTGCAAAAAATGTGTCTGATGGGAGAAGATGCACTGTGCTGCTAGTGAGGCGTGGTATTATTAGAGTTGAGAGGAGGGTACAGATTCTCCATTAAATTCAAGATCATTAAAGTCCTGACTTAAAGTACTTGACATGGATTAATATCAATAACTTACCCTCCAATTAATGCTTTACATGTGCTATTAATTGAGAGTAGTTGGGAGCAGGGACCCATTTTAGAGTCTTAAACTGCCTGGACACTTGAGTGAGGGCACCAAGAATTAATGAGATGCTGAAATCCTTGACCTGACTCTGCCTATTCTTACCTTACTTCCTGAGTTGCAGGCCTCATTCTTCCAGGACTATACCAAGCTCATTCCTACCTCAGGCCCTTCTCCTTTTCTGCTTTCTCTTTCCGTTTGTTCAGCCCTAACCTACATAAGGCTCACTCCTTGCCTTTCAGGTCTGCGCTGAAACATGGTATTCCTTGCTCACTGCGTCTGAAACAGGCTGCCCCTTACCCAACATGCACTACTGTCACTGTCTATCCCCAGGCCTGGTACAACTATTTTATGGCACATCACGTTTATTTATTTACATGTTTAGTATCTATCATTATGTGATGCTACATTATGCTCTGTTTGTTACCTGTCTTTCCTCAAGAATGTAACCTCAATGTAAAAAAAAAAAAAATGGTTTTATTCACCTCTGTATTTCCCATGCCTGCCACACAGCACTAAACAGTGGGGAGTTAGGAGAGCAGGTGTATACAGCATTCACAGCAAGAGGATTTTAAGCACGCAGGCCAATCCTGCCCTGAAACCCAGGCTACATTCTGAGATCTTGGAGGGGAACCTACTTTTTGAACATCCTCAATTCAACGTACAGGAAGTTAATGATTTACAAGGCAACAACCACCTCCTCCAGAAAGCTTAACAGATGCTACTTGTGGAGGCCTTAGTCCAACCCAGGGAGTGGTGTCTCCCATGGGCTGAAGGTGGAGTAGGGTAAATAATTCAGCTCAGCTAAAAGAAGGAGGACAGGGTCACAGATAGCTCAGATGTCACTGGTCACTCAGGGTTCTTAGTGTTCAGAACACTAGAACTTCACAGCATTTGCCATCCTGAATAATGGCCAGGGAACACTTTTCAACAGAAGCAACAGCAGTAGTAATAATAATAATAAAGTAAAATTAAAAAGAAATCTGGAAAACAACAGTATTGCTTATCAGCAATGAAAAGGAACATACTATTGATAACACTTGAATGGATGTGCAGGGCGTTATGCCAAGTGAACAAAGCCAATTTGAAAGTGACACATGCTATATGATTCCATTTCTACAGCATTACTGAAATGAAAAAATTACAGAGATGGAGAACAGATGAGTGGTTGCCTGAAATTGAGGTGCTTGTCTGTGTGCAGTGTGACAACAAAGGATGGCACAGGGAGATCTCCGTGGTGGTGGGAGTTCTGGATCCTGATTTTGGTGATGGTTACACAAACCTACACATATGATAAAATGAGACACATATTTCACCAACCTCAATTTTGTGGTTTTGATATTCTACCACAATTATATAATTCCATAAGACCTAAGCATTGGAGAAGAATTGAAAGGTACATGAGATCTCTCTATTATTTTATAATTTCCTGTGTATTTATAATTACTTAAAAAATAAAAGATTCAAAAGATAACACTGTTGGGTTTTGTTTTTTTTTTAATGTTTATTTTTGAGAGACAGAGAGAGCATAAGCAGGGGAGGGGAAGACAGAGAGGGAGACACAGAATCCAAAGCAAGCTTGAGGCTCTAAGCTGTCAGCACAGAGCCTGACGTGGGACTCGAACTCATGAGCTATGAGATCATGACCTGAGCTAAAGTTGGAGGTTTAGCCAACTGAGCCACCCAGGGACCCCAAGACAACACTGTTAATACAGCATGACATAAAGAATGTTTATATAGCATACTACATTCAAAGTCATATTTAGTCTCCCAAAGTTCACAATTTTGTAACCAAGCAAACTATATTTCCTTCAAACACTACCAGCCAGTTTCCTGATTTAGTCTTCTGTTTTTCTCAGGCTAACATCTCTAGAAGATTTCTATAAAAGGTAGCAATTTTGAGAACTTTCAAAGCTCAATGTAAAGGGACTTCTGGTTGCATTAACATTTTAATTAAGATGAGTAGAGAATTTTAACAAGATGAGAAGCTTAGTTCTGCTGGTTAAACCTACTCTTGTAGAGGTATTTGAGGAGGATCAAAAATGGAATTCTTTTCGAACTCTCTTAATTCAGAACAGAATTAGGATTTGAAAGAAAGGATATGTGGCTAGATTTTAATTTTCTGCCTTGAATTTAAAGAGTCAGAGTTCTAGTAGCTCTGGAGCCCCAGAATCCTAAGAAGTTAAGGCAGTCCTACAAGATATAAGTCCTATACCTACATGTAGGGTACAAAATCTGTATGTACTCTATGTGTAAATACAAAGCACAAAATCTGTATGTACTCCATGTGTTAATGCATGTGAGCATCTATGTGGGCAGGCACTACAGCAGAAGTAATCAACTTTGACTCAGTGCACAAATGGTAAGGTCTAGATGCATTCAAAAGTACTGAGTGAATGCAGACAGGGTACATGATTTGATAAGAGAGAAATGCCAACTTCAAGGTTTCTATAATCTAGTTAAGGAGAAAATAAAATACAAGAAACAACCACAATACAAGGCAGAAAATTTAATTAGTGCTAAAATAGTTTTAAGTTTCTCTCAGAATACAGAAAGCCAAGATTAATTTCACATGGACAGACTGAGGAAGGCTTGAAATGGAAGGTAGCATTGACCAGACTCCACATAGGGTGGGCAGGATTTCAAGAGGCTAACTGTGGACTGGAAGAGTAGACATGAATGTCATGGGGGGCAGCATGGGGAAAGGCTAAGAGGCAGGCCAGTCTAGTAGAATGGAGCAATTCCATTTTGGATGGGGCAGATGGTTTGTGAGAGGAAAGAATAAAAGATGGTGGCTCAGGTCAGGTCATATAGGACCACGTGTGTGGTCATAAACAATCTCCTGCCAATAGTATTTACGGAAACCAGGGCATGGTGACCAAAGACATCTGTGACTTATCAAGGGTCCTCCTGTGCTTTGATGAAGCTATCTTTATTAAAAGTATGCTGCTTAAACCAAGTTGCATAGATCTGTCCTCTATATGGATTTCAAAAAATGATTTTAATAATTTTTAAAACCATCCACCTAAAACTACCAATCATTAATAAAGTCCTCATGACCAAGCAATTTCATGTTGGGGAAGTCATGATTCCAATTGTGCTGTATTTTGCTTGCAACATCTCTGTTTCGACAGGAAGTCATGGTGTCCTGTTTAGCTTGCTTTGATTCTTTGAATCCCACTTGCCCTAAACATTAAGAAGATTCTACTCATCAGCTCTACTAACACTGTTCCCCTTGTAATAAATACTTTTCCATCTGACCTCCAAAACCCAACAACAACCTGGCTCTATTACTGATCCTATAGATATTGGAAAAATATCATTTCAAAACATACGTAAAGGACATACATAAGCCTGGATAAATTAAGATGTGTGACAACCTAATTCTTAGCAAATTTCTAAGTTTCATGGTGTGAAGTATTTAAATCAGAGCTCCCTAACCAATAAATTAAGATCTGTGCGAAGGAGCCTAACTGGTAACTCTTCAAGCTGGCTGCCACAGATTTATAGTTGGGACACTTCCTGATGGGACACTAATCAACTTGCCCACCACACACCCCCTTTTCACCTGTCAGCAGCTCCCCCATATGTGTCTCACCATGCAATGTCAAGCTCTCTAGTAAGTAAACAATAATTCTTTTATACCAAAAGGCTGAGATCCTATGGTACGCCTATTGCAAGTAACACATACAACTCTGTCACAGGATGAAGTCTGGGTAAGAAGATGGAAGAAAGTTATGCAGAGAATGAGCTTTGGGTGGGACGAATCTGTGTTCCAATCCTGAATCTGCTACTTACTTGCATCATGACATTGGAATATTGTCTTTCTGACTCTCTAGTTTCTCATTATTAACATAAAGATAGTGGCACCGACCTCCCAGTGTTGTGAGAGTTAGACGAGGTAATGGCTATGAAAGAACTAGTTCAGTGCCTGGCTCTACTGCCTCTTGATCAACTACAGTTTTACGTTCACTGGTGAAAATAATATTAATGCTAAAACAGAATCAAAAATATTTTGAATGAAAACTTTGTCTTGTAGTCTAGTTAGGAAATGTTGACAAGTATGTCTTGAGGCTGAAAAATGTCCAATTATTCGTTTTAAACAGATATTATTCAGAAAATAAACTCACTCTTCAGTTGAACAATGACGGGAACCTTCATTTCCAGCTGTTTATCACAGTCCAGTGGGCACTCAGTCAGAGACAACTGAGGCAAATATGTCCACAAGGGTGTTACATTTAGGCCCACCCTACACTTCAAATGTTTTGTGATACAGCCTTTCTAAGCAGGAATCTGGCTTAGGTTCTAATTTTCACTCCAAGTTTGTCTGGTTACATGTCTTGAGGAACTTACTTCACAATTCTATTTCATTTATAAAACAAGAAAATCCAAATCTACTTCATTCCCTACATAAGAGGTGAGGCAATGCCTCACTTTCCATTCACTTAGTACAATTCCAGGGGGTGACGTGTATCTCCTGGTCTTTATAGGTTTTCATGCAACTATGAGAGTTTTCCAGAAGATGGCTGTAAGCATAAGTACTTTAACTAGCATTAATTATTTTTACAACTACTTTTATAATGGAAAAACCATAAGCTTAAAATCTGTCAACAGGATACTAAAAAACAAACAAAAACCAAAAAACAAAACAAAAAAGCTCCAGAGATATCAAATTGTCCAAAATAATTAAAAACTTTAATCTACAAATGATTTCCGGTTTAGTCCAGTGTTTCGAGGATTTAATCTATTTCTTAAAGACACAGGATGTCATCATGTTTTCTGTTCAAAATATAGACCCGCTCCAAGTGTTTCATAAGCTTTATGCTGTGGAAATATTTGCACTTTAAAGTTCAAAAAGATGTTGCTTTGTGACATCTGATACACTACACATTAATCTTATTCTTGATAAGAGAACACAAATTTGATTTCCTTCCAAATCTAACATTTGGAAATGTATATTATTTCTCTTTTGGAATGCAGGATCATTTAGACAATAAACGAGTACATTGAGAAAAAAAACTTACCTGGCTGAAGCCCATTCTCAGCTTTTGGTTTGTCTGCTCTGAGCACTGCTCCAGCTGTTTTGTAAATGATAATAGAACAGGATATTAACTTTTAGGGGATGAGCTGTCTACAACAGAAATATAACATGCAAGGATCTGGTATTAAAAAGCATCAAAGCCTAGAACTGGCCAACATTGGTACTGTGGGTCTTTTAAACCTGGGTCTAATTAAATTAACTAAAGTATACCTCACCTTATTATTCTGAAAAACAGATTAAGGCAGTTTACGTACGTAATAAACAATGTGGTTAAAAAAATGCAATAGAAAAAAAAGAAAGTGAAGGAAAAGTAAATGACAAACACTAAATATTTAAGAGGGTATCAAGAAGGTAGGTGGGAGTATGGATTTCTTGAATGGGAATACCACAGAAGTAGACTGTGGAGTCACTGGCATATGGGGTAGTATTCAAAGTCACAGACTCATTAAGGTCACCTAGATCCGCACTTCACAGAGAGAAGAAAGTGGCCCAGAAATGGGCCCTCAGATGTGCCCACATTTAGAAACCAGAGAAGGGGTTGAGTTGCCAGCAGAAAAGACAGGAGGGAGAAAAGCAAGAAAATGAGAAATGTGTTGTCATGGAAGCTACGCAAAGAAAGTGCTTCAAGAAGGAAAAAGTAGTCAACTGGGTTGAAGGTCTCCAAGAGGTCAGGTAAGATAAGAAGTGACTATTGCATTTGGTCACTGGTGGCCTCACAGGCAGTCCCAGTGAAGTAGGGGTGAGGATGAGGTGAGCATAGAAGGTGAGGAAGCAGAAACAATAATTATAGATTAGAAAAGGAAGGGGTTTTCCCCAGGATCAGATTAAGGCATATGGCCCCTCTGTCAAATTAATCATTTGGTGCTCTTTTCACTAATAGCCTTTCCATGTCCATCCATCCCTTCCACAAGCAATGCTGAGCATGAAGGCCAAGAAGCCATCCTCCCACCCTCCTGTACCCCAAGGTCCTTCTCCACTCCAGCGAGCAGCTTCTGGCCGCCTCAGGCCTGTATTCCTCACTCAGCTTCACCACAGCCTGCAGTGACTTAGCAGCCTGGGGACAACCTATTGTGAGCTCAGGTAGCAGAACAAAGTTTTCCTTCTAATCATTATATAGCACTGTCCCTAAAAGGAGATTTGGTAAATACAGATTTTCTTCATCTTTCCCTCTGATGTGTGACTGATTCTAATAAGACTAGTGCCCTGGGCACCTGATGGGGCTGACCTACCCAATCCTCACCTATCCACCCTTCATAAAAGGTAGCTGAGGAAAGGTATCCAAGGGATAGAAACTATTTTTGGTGTCATGGAGGGAAGTCAGAAACCATGTCGTTTCTTTTCATCTCTGCAACTTTCTCTGTTCTCAGTCTATCTTCCCAAAGTTTATCTGAACCCTGGCCACGCTGGTTTTAAGTGCATGTGAGTCATCCATTTGGTATAAAGATCCCCATCCTCATTCACATAAGCCATTCTAGGTCCTCTTACTGGTAACGCTTTACGTTTCTTCAATGAAGATTAAGTTTAGACTATTCTGTCATTCCCTCAAAGTTCCAACAAAGCCAGCTTACCTCAAAATTTGCCATTAGTTCCTCCACGGATGTGTAGCCAAATTCTGATGGTAGCTGATACTCAGAAAAAAAATACAGAAGAATCTCCCTAGGAATAGAAGCACAGCAGAGATGGGGATATACCAGGAAGAGAGACGCAGCATTCACCAGTCAGAACTGGGTGTCCTCTGGGTGTTAAACATCTTGGCAAAATGAACATTCATGCCCACCAAAGTGGTTTTGCCACTGTCATCAAAGTCTTCCTCAAAAAGCACAGACTGGGTAAAGGTAGGTGGGTGTGGGGTGTGGCTATAAAAGGGCACCAGGAAGATTCCTCATGGTGATGGAACAGTTCTCTATTTGTGTCAATTTCAAGATTCTGTGATAGTGTTACCACTGAGAGAAACTAGGTAAAGGGTACAGGGGATCTCTCTATATTATTTCTCACAACTGCCTGTAAACCTACGCTTATCTTAAAATTAAAAGCTTATTTAAAAAAAGAAAGGAAGAGGGGCACCTGGGAGGCTCTGTTGGTTGAGCGTTAAGACTTCAGCTCAGGTCATGATCTCACGGTTCCTGAGTTTGAGACCCACTCAGGACGGAGCCCGCTTTGGATCCTCTGACCACCACCCTCTCTGCCCCTCCCCTGCTTACTGGCTCTCTCTCAAAAATAAATAAACCTTAAAAATTGTTTTTCTTAGAAATAACTGAAAAAGAAAGGAGAAAGAGAAAAAGAGAGAGTAGAAAGAAAGAAGGAAGGAAAGAGAAAGGAAGGAAAGAAGGAAGGGAGGGAGGGCAGAGGGAGAGAGGGAGGGTGAGAGAGACAGAGAGAGAGAGAAAGGCAGAAAACAAGCATGATCTCACAATGCCCAACCATAATCAAGCACCCCAGGAAAGCCCTGCACCTACTTGAGTGCTCTCCTTGAAGAAAACTTAGCATTGCAAAATTCCTGGAGGAAAAACATTGTCTAGTGATTCTTGTTTTGTTTTGTTTTTTCCCCTAAGAACATCAAAGAACTTAATTCTTCAGAGTAATTCCTTTTATCCGGGGATCCGTGGATACTCAGGAATCCTATGTCGACCCTGGTCTTTCCTGTGATTGGCCATTGTTCTGACAGGTGCTTCATTTTGCCAAGAAGCAGTAGCGCCCTGCCCTTGTAGTGTGACAGCTTTTTTAGGATTAATCATCTAGATGGCACATATTTCATTCCTGGGAGAATATGAAATCTATAAATTTATAGCTACTATATCTTAAAAGTGTATAAGGGTGTTTTTATATTGAAGGGTTCTAAGAACCTCAGGTAAATTATTCAAGGGATTTACAAAACTTTTCAATTGTAAAATAATATGGCACACAAAAGATAAAATAGCTGTTTCCCATATAATTTACACTTCTAGTATTTTATAGCTGTTTCCTATATAATTTACACTCCTAGTGTAATTTTAACACTCATTTATAGTTTTAAGGATATTCAATCCAAAACATTAAAAATCCTCAGCACGGCACATCAAATATAACACACAAACACACACTCCCCTCAGAATGATGTACCTGGATAGTAATAAGAAGGCGAGTGGCTTCCAGATATGTGAGACGAGCAGAAATCAGATGGCATGGAAAGAAACACTGTAACTGGAGTCCCAAGGAAGGTGGACCTGTGGTCACTTTTACAACTAGTTTGGTGGCGCAGAAGGAATAACTTCTCTCTCTCCCTAAAGCCAGCCTCCCCTTCCTCCAAAGGGTTCAAGCCTCTCCTGAGCAACAGTCCTTCTCAGGGTGGGTATACATTCTTTTGGGTTTAGATTTGGAACAAATCAGCAATCTTCTAAGGAGGTACCTCCAGAGAAACAAATATTACATGGTGGTGGCATCTGGTTGGGACTGAGAGAGTGTGAAGGGGCAGATCGGGGAGACCAAAAGTCCTGGATTAGTTCTCAATTATTCTCAACCTGTGGAACTTCTACATCAGAACTTACCCCAAACATCATCTATAGTCTAAATCATTTCTCACAAATACATACTATTATTTCTAAAGATAGACAGACATTATTTTCAAATAAAACACAACTTTGTGTGAAAGTTTTACAGCTTTTGCCATGTCGTATTTTCTCAATACACTCAAGGTCATTAACCCCACAGATATTCCCTGAACCCCACTACAACATAGCTTTGCCCCAGTAGCACCTGACAGAGCCGGGCATCGGGCCTCCTAGGAACTTACACATTCTTATTACCCGAAAGTCAGGCTGGTGGGGGGTTCAGAGAGTGAGATCCGCTGGGATGTGACAGCGAATACAGCACCATGAGCACTGTGACAGGGGCTCGCACCATCATGGAGAGCCCTAAAGGAGGAGGAGGAGAAGTCAGCCGGCTGTGGGGCAGGAGGGTAGTGACATATAAAGGAAGTATTCCAGGCCAACTGCACACTACATGTTGGGGACAAGTATTTTGTCAATATTGAGCGCCCTGGTCACATTCAACCACTCTTTATAAAGTGTCAGAAAGATGTTAAGTGCTACTATATTTTTTATAGTCTATATAACTTCATGTAATCTTTACAGAAACTCTCTGGTTGAGGAATTATTCTTACCCTGTGCCTCTATGGTTTCCTGATTATTAAGCACCCACCTCCACCACAGGCCCTAGCTGGTCCCCTGCACTTTCCTTCATCTCTCTGCCCTCCAGGACCTCCAGTTTCTGCCTTTTACTCTCTCCTCCACAGAGCTGCTGATAATTAGCTTTTCCCTTTGGGATTCTGTCCCACAAGACTGATGAGACAGAGGACAAAGTACACAGGTCCTGCAATCTCCAAGCACAAACCCACAGACCTTTTCCTTTTTCTGAAAGATAAATTCAGGAAAAAAGCTGTCATATGCTGTTAGAAAACTGTAAGATACCAAAAATCACAGGAGGGTCTGAATGTAGTTATGAACTCCTAAAAAAT
Organism: Cryptoprocta ferox; assembly: GCA_028646485.1. Lineage (NCBI taxonomy): Eukaryota > Metazoa > Chordata > Mammalia > Carnivora > Eupleridae > Cryptoprocta > Cryptoprocta ferox. Next base: position 52,267,934 of record CM053573.1, read on the forward strand.
TCCTTCATTTATTTGTCTTCAGTCCCTTTCTTCAGTGATTTTCCTTTATGATATCTTCTTTTGTATCTTATCAAACCTCTCTCCACTCACAAACTTCAGGTTTTCTTTAGGACAGTCATAGGGGTACTCTAATGCATGAAAGGTCCTTCAAGGACATATGCCAGGAGGTGCTGAGCATGAAACTCTAGGAATAAATTGGTGTCTGTTCACTAGTATCTATTGAATCAGGTGGACACTGTGCATTCTGGGAGGCTCATGAATCAAGTGCTGCCTTTTCAACATGACTCCTGCCCCACCAGACACAACCCTTCTTCCCTTGGAGTGTTTATTCACAATTCAACCCTCAGGCTTGACAATAAAATCAGGAAAATGTCTCTAACACTGTCTCTCTTCTCAAGGATTTAAGAAGCAAATATCCTAAAGATCTTCTAGAATTGTTACTTGCATCCAGGACCATCGGAGGTCCTTGCCTATGATGCCCATCTCACTGAATTCCTATAAAATCCGTATCCATATGTGCAAATTTGAATTGGATGTTTTTAAAGAGTTCGACTAGGTGAGCTACAACACTGAGTCAGCACCGCTCCATCCGTGATGGCCAAGCTTTGTAAAGCTGTGGCTAAGGGCCATTTCCTTTTCACGCCACAGTCATAGTCCCTTCTCAACAGAGTCATTTTTTCTTAAGAAAAGTCTCTTACTTGCATTAATACAGCTCCAGTCTCTCTAAACATGAGTAGGGAAACACAGAAGCACCTGGTCATCCAGGTGCTTTCTTTAAAAAAGTAACCTAGTTCATAGAAAAAGAACAAGCCTCCTACTTGAGATCGTTTGAAACTCTCTTCTCCAACCCAGTGAAAGAGAAAGATGGGTATGAATAGAAATGGCACAGTTTCACTTTCTAAAGCCAGGAATTAGAACACGGTTTCTAACAGATCCCAATTGCCAGTGTATTTACTTTTGTGGGCTTTCTTTTGTTTCAGTAACTGTCAGCAACCTGTAACAAGTGACATACTTTTTTTTTTTATTTGTTTTGAGAGAGACTGCATGCATAATTGCAAGCAGGGGGAGGGCCAGAGAGAGGAAAAAAGAGAATCTCAAGCAGGCTCCACACTGATCTCAGATCTCATGAATCGCGAGATCATGACCTGAGCAGAAATCAAGAGTTGGATGCTTAACCAACTGAGCCACCCAGCCACCTCACGACTTCCTTTTTAAAATTTAATTTTTTATACTTTTAAAATTTAAGCTTACATAGGCTTTTGTGGAGTTGAAATAAATGAAGTCTGCCTTATTATCATGTTTACATGTACAACAATAAACTGAAACAAGGTGTTATAGGGTTAGCAGTTAAAAGCAAGGCCTATGAGACCAGACTGCCAGGATTCAAATTCCTGCTCTACCATCTAAGAGTTATGTAATGCTGGGCAAAGTAGTCAACCTCTGTAAGCCTCAATTTTCTCATCCATAAAATGGGGATAATGAAAGTCTCTGTTTACAGGGCTGTTGAAAGGTTTAAGTGAGTTAACATATGCAAAGCTTTTAGGACAGTGCCCAGAACACAGAAAGTGTGTAATAAATATGTATTATTATCCTCATCATCGTTATTATTGAGAGTGACTTGAGATTTGATACTACTCTGATATTTAGGACCATCTGATACAATTTAACAGTCTGGATTTTATCCACCTCTGACTTAACACAACTCAGTCGCACCCCATAATCTGAAAATATTTTAATATCCAACAATAGTCTTCGCTGCATTTTATATTAGTCCCTTTCAATTTCATTAAAAGTATTCTTCGAATATCTACTAATGTATCTCAGATACAATGTGGAAAATCCAATCTATTTTCAAAGATGTTACTCTATTTGGGGATTAAATAAACTAATACACATAAATAAAGTAATGTAAGACAGGAAAGCACTAAGCTGAGTATAATCAGGTAATGAAAATGAATAATGAAAATTACTATTTTTATTCATTTATTTCATTAACATGAAATAAACAGAAGTGGCCAGACTCCACTTTGGCAGTGTAGAAAGGAATAAGGATGGAGTCATGTCCAAAGTGAACCAAGTGGAGGGAAAGGATTCTAATTACTGTCTTTATAATGCTACAAGCAAGACAAATCTGGTGAACAATCTTGAGTATAAAACACATGGTACCCTCCACATCCTACACAGCCAGTCACAATCTTCACACCTTGAGAAATTTGAAGGCTAGTTAACACAAGGAATAACATGTGGACCATATACAGAATAGCACAGTACAGGGGGGAAAAAACATAACAAAGAAGACAAGAAATCTGTTTTCACCAGTGAAATGTGAGAAAACATACTACACGCTGCTAAAGGCGAAAGAGAAGATTGATAAATGACGAGCTCATTTTGTTCCAGTTAAGCTTTGTGCTCTGTACAATTCTTTTTCCACTTAATATTTCTGTAAAACAATCACCACAAAAAAATTCAAGCTGGCACAAAACAGAGCTGATTTATTAATATGTTTGGCTTTCAGAGTCTTTAGTTGGTAATAGTATGATGATTTCAAGCACCAAAGATTCTATGTGTTCATCAGGAAGATGGTTTCTGGGAAATTTTAATTTTCTAGGGATGCCTAATTATAGAAGTGAATGTACTTTAAAGTCTCACTACCCTCAATCACATTATCTCCTTTTAGATCACATGTAACATTAAAATTAATAGTAACGATACACTTGCATGCATAACAAAAATTAGCCGAGGAAAAAAATAAGGAAAATGATGATATACGGCAGTGTATCCAAACCCTACTGCCACACAACCAGACAGCTCTCCAGGTCTCAGTGTGGGGAGTAGCAAAGGATGTGTGTGTGTTACAAAGTGTGTGTGTGCATGTATACACACACACTTACATACATACATATGTTTCTGTACGTATATGCATGTAAGTACATATATATGTATGGGTATGTATACACATGTATATGTGTGAATACAGGGGTTAAGAGCATGAGACTCCAAATCAAGGAGACTAGGCTGAAACCCAGCCCTGTCCTAGTAGCTGTGTAACTGCAACTTTGAGTGTGATAGTTTCTCTAAGCTTCAGTTTCTTCATACATTTTTTAAAAAGTTAAAAATAATATCAACCTCCTAAGTTTGTGGGAGTAAGGAGCTAACATACATACAAGACACTTGAGTGAATGCCTAAAATATACTAACAGCTCAAAAACGATAGCTATTATTATCAAGAAGGCCTGGCTCACTTGAAGCAATGTTCTAATCACTAGGTGTGTGGTCATATCCATACATTTTTAGAAATATGCACACATTTTATTGATACATACAGGCATATTCATATATATAATTTATTGCATACTATGTATCTTAGTGCTCAGAACCAATAAGGAATAAACCAAGATTCAAATTTATGACTACCTGTCTTATATATTACTACTGGACAAATACTGCTAGAACTGGTCAGAGAATCCCATTCTTTAGGGACTATTCCTTAGACTAGGGCAGTATGAGACAGACATCCATCCAGATCATTGGACAAGTGGCCTTTTTCAACCTCATAATATCTGTACAACACTGAGGTCTGGCCTGCCTCCACCCCTTTCCTAGGCTAGAGGAAGCTTGCCAACTGAGATTTAGTAGTCAAAACTTAAGTGTTCAGAAATGTAGCACTCTGGCTTCATTTCTTAGTCAACAACTTGTCTTGGATCCCTAGTATCATTAGTGAAGATGTTCCCTGATGCAAAGTCCAAGCAGATCCACCTACATATAACCAAGAGTGCTTCCTCCTTTCTCCTGGGACAGGACAGATGCTAGTACTGTGTTCCTAAGGGATAAGTGGGGCCTTCATGCTCATGTATGCAGAGCCCCACAGCCCTGGATGTTGCCATAGGAATTTCCATAAAGCCCAGGACAACTGCAGAACTGAGTTCAAGTATTGCAGTGGTTTGCAGTCTATTTCCACACACAAAACCACAGCCTGGGCCTGGGCAGAAAGGTGTAGTTCCCTATATATGTGCCCTACCTCAACATTTCTCTTTGCCAACTCTCTAAGTCCATTTTTCGCCAACTCTCTTCTTCAGGAAGCTTTTGCAGTTACTCACTGATCTGGAAGTCAAAGTAACTGCCCTAATGGAAAATACTATTCCAGCTAGATCCTCTGGTATGTTCTCCTTGGCTAAAAGCCTCTTACTTTACAACAGAGGCTACTCACAGTCTATGACCCCCAACCAAACCAACTGGCTCCATTAATTTAGTGGTGTTACTGCTCCTGCCCCTCCCTCTCCATATGTCACCTATTTTAGAGCACTCTTCTGTAGACTAACTTCTTTGGCCTCCTCCTATCCTTATTTGGTCCCTATTTGGAAAAATCCTGAATTCTGGACTTTATCCCCTCTCCGTATCCATTCTTTGGGAACTGAGATCCAGACATCTAAATTCCTCATTTACCCTGCCCACAAATGTTAACATTTTACACTGAAACGAAACGTAAAACTCAATTTCCCTTGGTAAGTTTAGTATCTAAAGCTACAATAGGGGAATTTTTAGAAGCCCATACAAATGTCATGAGGGTCTTTGTCAGGCAAAAACCAAATAACTAAAAAATAAAAGAAAGAGGAAGGAAGGGAGGAAGAGAGGAAGGAAGAAATTCATAACATCCAGGACAGAACATCCACCGTATTGCCAGACCACATAACAATGGACAGTACAGCGTCTATAGCGATTATAGTTAAATGTCAAGAGACATTTAACAGATGATACATCTGTATCAGTGTAGTTAGGGGACAAGTCATAAAGTCATTCTATTGAATCTTCTTAATAATTTTACGGCTCAGTAGGGGGGAAAAAGATCAGGAGTTGTCACTGCTTAGAAAGTTCAACAAAGCATATGGAAATATGTTAGCAAATATCTTTACCTTAAATTAGACGTCAGTTTTCTTACTGTTTCCTTGACATATGTGCTTTGAGATAATTTTGTCACTGAAGAAGTAACTTCATAAGCACCACACACAGAAAAGCTGGCACTGTATCCGGAACTTGGACTTAAATCTTCCATCAGTGCACTGTGCGAAAACAAGTTGAGGCTTATAATTTCAAAGTAGGGATCACATCAGATACTCATAAATTCAGAAACATTAACATGTGACAAATGAAATGTTAGTACACAACAAATGAGAGCAAGGCCATAAATGTCATGCTAAAAACTATCATTTACGTAGTTATATAAAATAAATTCTCAATTAGAAAAATTACTATTTATTCCTGACAAATCTTGTTTCAAGGTTTTTGGGGAGCCAAAATTAAACAGAATTGACAGTAATGTATTCTTAGCAACAGTAGTTACATATCATTTGTCTCACTGGCTGAAAAGGGCTTTTAAACTAACGTTCTATTTTAGCCTGGGGGAAGGTACATACAGAAATAAAACATAAAGGGGCAAAGTCAGTTGAAAGAACAATTTAGTCAAGATCTGGAGGAAGAGTGTTCCAGGTGATGTGTGATGATCCCTGGTAGAAATGAGGTAGGATGGCTGGAAGAGTTAAGGGCCAGGGCTGCAGGGGGTGGAGTGCATAGGAAGAAGAAGAAAGGGGAAGAGGGGGGAGCTGGTACTCATGGACGTGGGGTGGGAACTGGGGTTTATTCTAAGCAAAGGAGGCACTACCACTGAAGAGTTTCTTGTGTAGTGTAGTGCGTTCATGAGACTCAAAGCTTTCAGTATTGTGGCAACAAAAAATGTTCAAGAGGGCTGGGGGCACATGAAATTTGGAAGACGAAGCTGTGTAGGCAGGTAGGGGTCCAATCACGTAGGGTTTTGCTTGCCAAGTAAGGAGGAGATTTTTGTTAACCTTTCAATGCTAAAGTTAGGACCACAGCTCTAGAAAGTTTTATATGTTTATACTGTATGGGCCATTTAAAACATTGGATAACAGTTTAATCAAATGGGATGTGTTTCTACTGTCAACAGACTTTTGGCATTAATTCACTAACTTCAGCTGAATTTTACTTAAGATTAAGAACATTATAACAATGCTTGTCTGTTAAAGAATATTTCCACAATATTGGAAACCCATTAACTATAGCTTCCTTTATGCTGAAATTTTATTAGTCTTTTTAAAAAAATTTTTAAATGTTTATTTATTTTAGAGAGAGACAGAGCACGAGGAGGGGAGGGGCAGAGAGAGAGGGAGACACAGAATCTGAAGCAGGCTCCAGGCTCTGAGCTGTAAGCACAGAGACCAACACAGGGCTCAAACTCATAACAGTGAGATCAGGACCTGAGCTGAAGTCAGAAGCTTAACTGACTGAACCACCCAGGAGCCCCTAAAGTAGTCTTCTAAGTAGTTTGTGTTCCTACCTCACAGAACTGTGCTGAGGGTTACCCAAGAATTTAGCTAAATGCCGGGGTGTCTGGGTGGCTCAGTTGGTTAAGCATCCAACTTCAGCTCAGGTCATGGTCTCACAGCTTGTTGAGTTTGAGCCCCACCTTGGGCTCTGCACTGATCGTGCAAAGCCTGCTTGGGAATCTCTCTCTCTCCCTCTCCCTCTCTGCCTCTTTGACCTCCCCCTCTCAAGATAAATAAATAAACTTTAAAAAAAAAACTTAAAAAAAGAATTAAGCCGAATGCCTACTCTTAATAAGTGCTCAGTCAAAAGTGCTTAGCACCTAATTATTATTGTTTTCTTTATCATCATTACCACTATTAATGAGTTTTATAAGATTCTTCCATTAAGATTGTTTTAGGGGCACGTGGGTGGCTCATTTGTTAAGCGTCCGACTCTTGGTTTCAGCTCAGGTCATGATCTCACGGTTTGTGAGTTGGAGCTCCACATCAGGCTCTGTGCAGGCAGTGCGGGGCCTGCTTGGGATTCTCTGTCTCTGTCTCTCTCTCTCTCTCTGCCCCTCCCCCACTTGTGCTGTCTCTGTCCCTTTCAAAATAAATAAACTTAAAAAAAAGATTGTTTTAATTAGACTATAGTTCTAACATTCATGTGTTAGTTACAATTCAAAGATAATAAAAAACAAACAAACACAACCTCATACAAACCTAAAAGTAACATATGACACAAATGCACACAATGTGTTTTAGTTTTTTGGATAGATTTTAAAATTTAACTCAAATTTTAATAAATAACACTAGGTTAAATCACTATACATAAAGTGGTCTAGCAACAGCATGGGAGAAAACCTGTACCATTTATTCAACAACAAATATATTATCTTTGAGTCAGTTGCTATTCTGGACACTAATGACACAGAGGTGAGCAAGACAGCCTTGCTCTTGTGGAGTGAGTTAGCTCCTAGTGAAAAATACAAAATAATCAATGTAGAATGTAAAATATTAAAATAAATAGATGCTCCAATAAGATACTTTAAAATAGTAATAAGTGTTCGGAAAAAACCCAAGCAGGATGCTAAGATCTGATAGTGAACCATGTCAGGAGTGGGATGGGCTATTTTAGATGGAGTGTGGAGACACCTGGATGGAGACTCAGATGCTTGGAGTTATGAAGAAAAAAATATATGACCCCTGGCCTGATGGGAGACAGACATGCAGACAGACAATTCCACCTGTCTTGACAATGGTGTTGTTCACCGTTGTGTGTCAGAATACAGCTGATATTTAGCAGGTAATTACTGAAGTTGAACGGATTATGACAATCTGATCATTGCAACAGTGGCTCTCTGAAATCCTGAGTTTGCCCACAAGACTTGGGGGCCCTAGAGGAGAGAACACTTGAACCAGAACTTGAAGGCAAGAGAAACAGACCGGTATACAGCTTGCAGCAGGCAAAGGAAACATGGACAAAGAGATGAAAGTGTGATAAAACAGAACTGAAAGCAATTCAGAAACTCTGGGAAGCAAAGTGAGGGCTACAGGGAGGGGCAGGACTGAAGGAGACTTGTGCCGTGCTAAGGAGTTTGTCACTTAGCTTGCAAGTGATGGGGCTGTGACAGGCTTTTGAGTAGAACAGAGAAGTGAGGGGAACTGAGTATTCGAGGGACCGCCTCCTGTCAGCAAGTGCAGAAATTAAAACTCCTTTCTGCTTTTTTCTGGCACTTAATTCAGTGTGCTCCTATGCAAAAAGAGCCCAGGATTTGAATTCAAAGACACTGGGTCTAAACGCCTGGAAAGCACCTGTGACAAGTTTGTCTAAGTGAGGGTAAGAGTTTGCTTCCTTGAAAACATTCTTTTTATTTTATTGGGCATCCAAAATATTCAGCTGATTTTATCTTAAAAGTGACAAAAGTCTCATGTAAGAAAATTCTAGCATGAGGGGCACCTGGGTGGCTCGGTTGGTTAAGTGTCCGACTTCAGCTCAGGTCATGATCTCACGGTTCGGTGGTTTGAGCCCCGCATCGGGCTCTGTGCTGACAGCACAGAGCCTGGAGCCTGCTTCGGATTCTGTGTGTCCCTCTCTCTCTCTGCCCCTCCCCTGCTCATGATCTGTCTCTCTCTGTCTCTCAAAAATAAACAAATGTTTAAAAAAATTTTTTTAAAAACTTGTTTAAAAAAAATAAAATTCTAGCATGCAATGATTATTATAATTATATACACATATAACAATAAGATAATGAGCCACACATACGCACAAAAACAAGTTCATGATTTCATATTCACACCTTATACATATGTGGCTTTTTCAGTTCTTTGGCTACATTACAGCAATTTGAATTAGCTGCCTGCTGCGAGTAGGAAGTTAAGCCTGTTCCATTTCATTATCCCCAAATCCTCACAAAAGAAAATGAAAGGGTTTGGGAAAAAGGTAAAAAACCCAGCCATATTCTAGTCTTTCTTGTCTCCTTTGTAAAATGTGGTTCCATTTTTAATTGCCTTTGCTTGTTGCTATTATTTTCTTTCTTCTTGTATTTAAACATTGATAATTACTTTGCAATAGTATAATTGCACTCACTTGGAATTTGTATAATTGCAGTACACTCACCTTTCCCGATTAGGTAATGAAGAGTTTCTCTTTATTTCTCGAGTATCACTACACAGCTCCTGTTTTTCTTCAAAAGACAGACAAAATGAAGACAACTGCATTTTGATGATGACACAATAAAATGAACTGAAAGAAGTCTTGCCGGTTTATTAACTACTTATGGACAATCTGGCTTTGTATGTCAACCATCCTCTCATAAAATTGCAGTGCGTTCTTAAAGCAACTTATAAAAACCTCAATACACTTACATAAAGTGTATATACTGTGTATACTAATCCAAGAATCTTTGTAACTTGTTTTTTGCAAGTTCTTTTTCATGATGCTTATTATCTGCTATTGGTGTGCATGGTCGGGGGTGGGGCGGGGGGTACTGTCAGGATTCCCTTCTCTCACCAGCCTCAGCCCAGACCACCTCCTGTCTTCCCCCTAGGATCCCATTCTATTCCATTTTAGGTTCAGGTTCAAAAACATCCTAACAGATCCTAACCAGAAATGTGTCTCTAGTAGAGGGTGGAAGTTTAAAGCAGGAAGAGACCCGAAGTCATCTTGTCGATCTTCTCACGGAGAGAACCTCAGAATTGTAGGTTCAGGGAGAGTAGTGATTCATCTACAGTCCACAGAGGAGCAGAAATGCTTTGGCCCCCCTTGGATTGGTTTTAAGATGGGGGAGGGGGGGAGGCAGTATAAGCAATAAGTCAACATATCCTTCTTCCACCTGTCTCTAGAATTCATTGTGATAACAGTCCAAATATCTTGTTCCACCAAGTGAACCCTTACCAGCAAGTTTAGGGCCATCACCCAGTGTAACAGCACAGCAACAAAGAAAGTTCTAGATGGTAGGTGAATGGCTGAGGGTCTGCCTGACTCCCTTAAATAAAAGAAGCTTTCTAAGCACATTGAAGGCACCAGTGCTTTTACTCACTGGTTTGCATAATAAAAAATGAAATTTTTTTAGCCCAACAGTCAACTAATCTATAATTGCAGTCATTTGAAAATACTTCACAATTTCTTCTTTCCAAACCCAGGATGAACATTTGAAATTAAATATTAATTTTAGGATCAAAATTGTATTAACAATTTTTCCATTACAATTTGGAAGTCCAACAGGCACATACTTCAAATCATGTGAATAGTTTGAAATTTCTATAAAACACTGGCTTTAAAATCAAGAGCGCCTTACAAAACAAATCCTGATTATGGGATTGCAAATTATCCTAATTAAGATGAAAAAGAAAAAAAAAGTGTGATTTCTTAGGAACCTCACTAATGAGTTCAAATATAAAGATGTGAGTGAATGACTGATTAGGTTACCTAAGCAACAAAGTATGAAGGGAGAGCTTATACCATAAGGAACACAAAATGATGGCAAGGACTTATGCAACAAGCACTGGGAACAATAGCCAAAATGGGAACAGTAGCCAAAATGAGCTCAGATTTACTGAAGAGACTAAGAAAGGCTTTAAAACTCATTTCAAAATAAGATGACAATGAAAATGACCGTCTTGCTCCTTAGTCCCAATGGTATAGTACTAATATAACACAGACTGCTACAATAACAATAATATAACACATAATAAAAGAGTTAGCCATAGTAGTAAACAGGCACTAAGAAAAGAAAACTTTCTGAGTCTGGTGTGCTTCCAGCTTCTCTATCCAGTTGTTGTTTTTTGGACTGAATATTACAAGAAGGCAACTCTAAGTTTTAAAAAAAGTTCAAGTCTCTCACCTGAGACAAAGGACATCCCATGGGCGTAAAGGAACAAATGAATGTGTTTGTTGAAATAGTCTTAGTGATCTCAAGGGAATCATGGAAAGCAGGAAAAGGACTAAATAACTGAAGTTGGAGGAATGCCATCATAATTTTCAAAATACAGTCTGAAAATTAAAGAGCTTATATCAACCCTTTGCAAATTTCTAAACAGAATTCAATGCAGAGGGTGACATAAGTCTACTGCGCGGGACTTCAGGCCGTGTGGCAGTGCTGGGGGCACCTTCCTTAGGAACGAGGTGTCTCTTGGCCCTTCAAATCATGTGAGATTGGCAGCTCACTCTCTACCCACCCCTCTTCCCACTTCTGGAACAAAAAAAAAAAAAAAGGTTACTTTTTAATATCCAAACTGTTGCCAAACTTCTGATCTATATCCCACATCAGATATGCTAAATAAGTCATATGGAAAACAACCCAAACATATAGCTAATAGATGTAAACGGAATTTTTTTTTACCTTTTTTCATAAGAGAAATTTCCTTTTTTTCTTGTTTCAGTGAAGCATCAGTGCCACTTTTATCTAAGACCTGAAAAACAAGCTGTTTACTTAAAGCTGCACAAAAATATAGGCTATATTATATGGTGCAAAATGACCTCGAGTACCAGTGCCCACATCAGAGAGAGAGAGGCCGGGAGTACAGTTTACATGCATGTTATGAAGGGAGACAATCACGTGTGCTGTAGAAAATTATATTGGTGTGCATCTCAAGAATGGTTACATCAAAACTGTCATATATACTTCTACCTTTTCTGTACAGGGGTTTTTATACTTCTATCAATATCTGAAAAAAATATTTTTAAAAATCCATATCTTATATGAATGTAACAATGACTCCAACAAACAAACCAAGTATTTGATTCGCCAAGACCAACGACGGAGCCTCTGCTGTTTGGAGGAGGCTTAACACATTCGTGGTCCATACAGATGAGACACAGAGCAACATCTCAGTATCATGCAATGAAATGCACATCAGCATAATCAGTGCAACAAAAACTTTGGGGATCTTGGGGCCTGGGGCCTGACACCCTAAAGTAAAATGGGGGAAGAAGACAGGGATGGAGATGGGGATCACACATGGGTGTTGAGAAAAGGGTCACGTGGTCTTTTGACATAATTCCTGGAAATCTGCCTAAAAGGGGTTACAGAGCCTTAATGTGTTGAAGCCAGGAGAGTTAGTGGCACCTGAGAGTGAGGGTGTGTGTGTGTGTGTGTGTGTGTGTGTGTGTGTGTGTTTGGAGTCTGGGTTGTGAGGGAAGAGGGAGCTGTGAGAGCTGAAGGGAAGAGTGTGCCATCCAGAAGCCATTTCCACCATTGCTTTGGGAGTCCCAAAGACTCATTTTGCAAGGTTCACACAAAACAAACTTATATTTTGGGAACGTACTTCTTTAGATCAGAGAGAGTTAGTTTATGTCCTTCAGGAAAATGGACCCAGAATGTTCCCTTCGTGTATCTGGCAAATCTGTGAGAAGGTGGGGAAACAGGCAGTAGTAGAGAAAGATGGAGAAGGCAGGGGTAAGGCAAAAGCTCCTTTATTTGAAGACCCTTGAATGGGCGCTGAGACACAACTGTGTCCCCACGTCCATGACCTGGTGGTAGGCACGGAGCTGTTGGCTTTCTGGAGCTTGCCCACCGTGTCTGTGTCCTGTGCCTTCCAAGCCCCCTCCACCCTGCTAAACAGACGTGGGAGGGAGCGGCTATCACCTTCCTTTTCTCTCCTCCCAGGAAACACAGGCATATATTTTACACGGCACTCTGGAAACTGTGCTCCGTCAGGAAGAAGGTTAAATGGGCACACATGTAGCCTAGCAACAGAAGACTTGTGAGGCTGTCCTTCATGGCTGTTTCTATTTCACTCAAGTCCATCAAAAGAAAAGCCTTGTTAGGTAAGGACAAATAAATAAAACTGATTCTAAGCTGCTGTTGTCCATTTCAGAATTGTTTTGTACTTGTACTGTAAAAAAATTTGTGCCCCAAAAGTAAGTAAAGCGCATGTATTTTTTAAAGTTGATTTTGCAAAATGACCTTAAAATGTACACCTTATTTATCTCTGATGTATCATAAAACTTAAGGTTTTCTTCTAATGTGCTGATATATACAGGAAATCTACATGCTTTTTTAAGTGCCTCTAACTTTGAACTAAACATTTTTTGACCAGTTTATAAGCAGCATAACAGCAACCAGAAGATAAGCCGACAAGAGAAATTATGTGATGCCTCTATTTATAATCACTTTGTTGTAATCCTTGATAATCCTGCTTGGAATGTGTTCATTTTCTTTGGCACCTCTTCCTTGTGATAAAAGTCAGACAAGATGGAAGTATCCAAGATTAACAAAACTGACAGCACTCCCAGTAAGAAACTTTGTTGGTGGTGTTATCAGCACAGCCTTATGAAATTAATTGCTTTTGCATTTTATTGTTTAGGTCCCTGATTTGAGCCCTGCCTTGCAGCGGCTGTTTCTGTGAGCATCAGTTGCGTCCCCTCCCTCCAAAAATGGTACTCAAACAAAGCTTTCCCATCTGTACTGCTAGAGAGGTTGTCTTCTTTTCTTTTCCCTTCTCATATTTTCTTTATTCTTTGGCATAGTGAAGCTTAAAAGATTTTAGATAAACAATTCACAGCTATAGTATCTCCTTTTAAATAAATTGTGTAAATATCTGAGTTCATAGGATGCTCTCTTCTATTACAATGCACTTGTAGCTTTGAAGGTCTGAATTTTTTCAAGTTGAAACAATAAGACACGCAGTTGTCTTTTCAATGACACTATTTGTATATTTTGATACTACTTACAGAGCTCTTTCATATACATTATTTCATTAAAGAAGTGTTCTCCAGTCTCTTAGGCTTAACTGTGTTTCATACTCTGCAGTTTGGGGTATCTCTTTCCTAAGATTGTACCTCAGTCATGAAACTGATAACACTTCCCGCACAGTAAATGAGATTATAGTCAAGTCTTAACATGGGGTTTTAGATCCCTTAATTAAAATTATGTTAACAATGAGCAGAGTGGGATTTGTCATTTCTCCAAAGGATGCAGGAGATCAGCATAATACCACATGCTCAATTTTGTGAAGTATCTATTTAAGGGGATAAAAAAAATCATAAATAAGTCAGAGAGAGGGGAAAAAAAACATACCACAGTCAGCTCTGTAACATTTATCTAATTCAGCTGTTGTTAAGGATGCTTAAGACCTGGTTGGTATCACTTTAACTGCTTTCTTTCCTTCTATTTCTTTGCCCCTTGATGTCTACCACAAGCATTTAGTATTATCAAGGACCCAAAAAGGCTACCAGACCAGTAATGCCTTCCTGCCAAATTCAGAGGCCCTTTCTGGGTGCCTGGGTGGCTCAGTTGGTTAAGCATTCAACTTCAGCTCAGGTCATGATCTCATGGCTTGTGGGTTCAAGCCCCACATCAGGGTCAGTGCTGACAGCTCAGAGCCTGGAGCCTGCTTAAGATTCTGTGTCTCCCTTTCTCTCTGCCCCTCCCCTACTCATGCTCTGTCTCTCTCAAAAACAAACAAAAAAAAATTAAAAAATAAATTCAAAGGTCCTTTCTGCTTTCACTCTTCCATAGTGAACATTATGTTCTAGGCTCCTCTCTTTCATCCATAAATTTATTCAATAAAATTGAGTTCCCAGTATGGGTCGGACACTATTATGATGAAGAATACAAAGTCCTGTCTTTATGGACTGTTTTTCTAGTGAGGGAAAAAGAGATGTTAAACAAATAAAAAGAGAGATATGTTAAGTTCTGTGAAGAAAAGAAACACAGGCAAGAGAAAGACAAGAGCCCAGGTGTGCCGCATCTGAGCCCTGCTGCCTTTCCAGACCCCACTGTTCTCACCCAGAACCCTCCAACTCTCCCCTCTATCAGTTTTCCATAAGCATGCCAGGTACCCTCTTCTCTCAATGTCTTTGGTTTGTTTGCTGTTGATTTGTTTGTTCCTCCAAGTTTTTTCTAGTTTTTCCTCAAACTTCCTTCAGTGAGGCCTTTCATGCCAACTCTGTACAAAACTGTACTCACCCTCACCATGCCAACACCAACACCTCCTACCCTTTCCTCTGCTTTATTATTCTCCTTATCACTGACCATAATCTACCCTGCCACACAGTTTACTTCCTTGTCTTGTCCATGGTCTGACTACCCCACTAGAATGGAAGCGCCATGAGGACGGGGAGCACAGCCTATTATCTTCTTGCTGTAGTCCCAATGCCTAGGAGAGTAACTGACACTCAGGATACTCACAGAATCAAAGAAAGTCTTCATGGTACATGCATGTTGCTGGGGGAGTGGAGTCTAGGCATTACAAACAGCCAAGGAAAAGTCAGGGAGGCAAAAATGAGCTTAAGGTGTTGATGACCAAGGAAGGTCAGGGTGGCAACAGTGGAGTGAAAGAAGGTAGTGGTAAGGATGAGAATGCAAAGGAGGTCAGGCCAGGTCATCCAGGGCCTCGGAGGGCACAGCAAGAACACTGAATTCTGTTCTCAGTATGAGTGGAAGGCACTGGAGGGCTCAGAAGAGGAGAATGGCATGATCTGACTTATCTTTTAAGTGAAATAGTCAGATTTTTAGACTGTGGAGGCCAACAGAAGAGTGAAATCATTGACAGGGCTATGGCTGTAGCCCTAACAGAGATGTTGGTGAGTCAGTCAGGGTGGTGGCTGTGGAGGAGGGAAGCACAGGGGGTCCACTCGAAGGTTGATTCGGCACAATTGGCTGACAGGGTGAGCACCGGTGTGAAAGAAGGAGAGGAATTCAGGACACCTCCCAGGCTGTGGCCTGAGTAACTATGATGGTGGGGACATTCACTGAGATGGGGAAGCATGTAGTCTCTTGGAATTCCTTCTTCCCTTGATTTCTATAGCCTTCTTCATCCCAAATCTCCCAGGATATTTATTTTTCTGCCTACACTTAATCCCTCAATGAACCTGTTAAAATTTTGGGGGGGTTAAACTATCACCCTTATGCAAACAATGGCCTGATCAGCATCATCACCCCTAACTTTTCACATTTGCTTCAATTATTTCCAACTGACTTCAGGTGCTTGCACTTGAACATTTTGCTGAAACTTCAACTCTTTAGTCCCACATTTGCCCACTCAGATCCCCTGGTCAGCTCCTGTCTTCCTAATTGTAACAACATGTTGCTCCAGGCTGCCATCTCGAAACTTCTGTCACTGTTTAGTCCCCCATGCTCCTCTCCAATTTCTGCTCTTTTTGCTTCCAAATGGTACCATTTTCCTTGTGATCCTTATACTACAATCTTTAGGCAGCAGATCAGACTTGATTCTTTGGGCTTTAGTTTCTCCTTTGCCCAGTACAGCAGCTTTATCACAACCTAGTTCATTTTTTTCTTAATTAAAAAAAAAAGTTTAGTTGTTTTTGAGAGAGAGAGAGAGAACGCAAGCATACATGGGAGGGGCAGAGAGAGAGGGAGAGAGAGAACCCTGGGCAGACTCCATGCTGTCAGTGCAGAGCCTCATGGGCAGCTCGTACTCACAAACTGTGAGATCATGACCTGAGCTGAAACCAAGAGTCAGACTCTTAACTGACTAAGCCACCCAGGCAGCCCTGAATTAATTTTTCTAAATAAGATCTCCATGATTAAACATTCCTTCTCAAAATGTGCCCACAGATCCTGACTGGTTACTATGTCAAGTACATACTCTTTATCTGGCTTTCAAAGCCCTTCTCAATGTTATTCTAAGTTATTGGAACATAATGTCAATACTTCTTAACAAACTCCCTCTGCTATAACCAGAAGGCTGTCCTCAGAATTTTCTAGAAGCACGACATACACTTTTGCCTCCACACCTTTGCCACCTTTGCCCGTGCAGTTCTCTCTACCTGGTGTGCCTTTCCCTCCTTCCCTCTTGTAAATGTTTCCCACCTTTCAAGACAAGTGTAAGTCCTTCTCTTTCCTTTCTAGTTACTCCAGCCCATACTGATTTCTTCCTCTGTGTGAGGAACTATGAATCATAATTACAGATTTTATTATTATTAATAGCCAAGCATCTTGTCTATGTAACCCAGATAAGACTGGGATCCTGTAGTCTTGATTCTTGCATGCTACTTCAGAGCAGAACCTGGGTCCATCTCCCAAAAACAAACCCAATTCTATGAAGCATTAATAAATATATAGATTTTACTGAAGACTATGTTGAGAAATGGAGGAAATGGTGACATACGGTAAAAATCAATTTCAAATCACCATAAAGCACCTCCATTTCTACTTCCTCAATGGCTGCCTGCCTTATCACCTCACTCCCACACCTCCCCCTCCAGCCTCTCCAATTCCACAACACCAGGCTTTCAGCTTCGGGATTACCCTCCCTCTTCCCTCAATCCCTCATGCGTACCCCCTTTAGCTCTCTCTTTGCTTCCACAAAGCGATTTCACTTTCTCAATTTTCATTCTTTACTCCCATCTCCTGGCCCAACCAATAAAGGCTTGAATTTGCCCTCTTCAGAAAATGGCTTTTAAAAATGTTTTTCATAGCACAAATAACTGTTTTCATTCTGTGCACAAATCATCACATTAATTCTCATAAAAACCTTGAAAGTAGGTAATATTATTATCCCCATTTTTAAGACAAGAAAACAGAAGTCCATAAGTTAATACAACTGACAAGTGGCAAGTAAGTTTGAATTTGAACCTCGGTCTGTCAGAGTGCAGAGCTTGTCAACTTTCCGTAAGATAATGCTAATACGTGGTTTCGTAAAATTATCTTCCAATTTTCCTGCTCCTTTAGAGCAAGGATCATATATTTTTTGTGTGTGTCTCTCAAAATCTCTAACGTAGTATTGTTTGATACATTTGCCTTAATGTACATGGTTGCTGGTAGTCCACACTCTGGCACTAGAATATTCAGATTCATAAGTTACTCATGAGATTTTCCTTCCGGTCGGGGGCTGTATCACATACTCACTCTGTGTCTGTTGTAAGTCTGCTGGTGAGCTGATGAATTATGCTGCGGAGAGTGAGTATAGACCATTTTTCCTCTGAAGCCCTCAGGGCAGTTCTGGTTTGTATCTCATAAAGGACTGGCTACCGCCTGTGAAATTTCTGATGCTGTTAGCAACAATCACAGCATTATACCAGTTCATATAGAGGCAATGGTAACATCATCAACCAGGAAAACTAAGAAATGGCCTACTTTTGAAAGTTAGGCAACTTTGATCATCTGAAATCATGTTATTGCAATACTCGAGCAGTTTCCCATTAAAAAACAATTTCTGTTAGGAGTTGGAAACATGATGAGTATTTAGGGTGAATGCAGCTGATTTAGGGACTGGCTATGCAGGTTATTTGTTTTTCTTCTTTTTCTACTTGCTTTGAGACTACCAAGTCATCTTTTCACCTCACTGTCATACAGTACTGCTGCCAAAACAGAGCGCTGTAGCTGTTATTTTTGGGTGTTCTGGTTTGGTCTTGTTTTGGCTGCCACAGAGCATAGACCTAGACACTGGAAACTCATCAGGTACTCCAGATGTCCCCCAAATTTTGTGACATACCAGGGAGTCCCTGTCAGTGGCTCTAGGGATTCAGACCTGGTTGATGACTTTCCTGAACTGGAATCAGCTTCATTTGAAAGATGTCCCTTTTGAAATCAGCCTCTTTTGAAAGAGCCTGGGTGGCTCAGATGGTCAAGCCTCCAACTTCAGCTCAGGTCACTGATCTCACAGTTTGTGAGCTCGAGACCTGCATCAGGCTTTGTGCTGACAGCTCAGAGCCTGGAGCCTGCTTCAAATTCTGTGTCTCCCTCTCTCTCTGCCCCTCCCCTACTCGCACTGTCTCTCTCGAAAATAAATAAATATTAAAAACTAAAAAAAAAAAAAAAAAAAAAAAAAAAATGCCCCCAAATCCTAACCAGGTGTAATTGGTAAAGGACTTAGTTCTGAGACAGGAAGATGGTTCCACCCACTCATTCCTTTATTCATATATCTTTCTTTAGCCCCAGAGAGTGCCACGTCTGGGCTAGACAATGGAGGTTACTTCTTTTCATAGCAAATACAGAGACTCCACTGCTAAACTCTTGAAATACATCTGTCAATGATGATCTGGCCATTAAGTTTTCTAAAATGTCTGCAAATTGCGAAAATGAAATGAATCCATCTGCCAATCTGCACTCGAGGCCAGGTGCAAGCCAAAAGAGACAGAAATGGCCACAGAGGACAAAAAGACTCAAAGTCCAACCAAAATGGCGATATTATTCCCGGTTATTAAATAGGCAGGTCTAGGGAGTGCCTAGGTCGCTCAGTCAGTTAAGTGTCAAACTCTTGATTTCAGCTCAGGTCATGATCTCACAGTTCATGGGATAGAGCCCCATGTCAGTCTCTGTGCTGACAGTGTGGAGCCTGCTTGGGATTCTCTCTCTCCATCTTTCTCTCTCTGTTCCTCCCTCACTAGCATCCCTTCTTCTCTCTCAAAATAAAGTAAATAAATAGGCAGGTCTAACCTAACCCGAAATAACCACAACAAATGTTCTTTCACTGTCTGAGCAACCTGGGTTTGCTACTGATATTCAGAGCAGACACACACAAAAATGATTATTATAAAATTTGGAAAAACAGCAAATACCAGTATTTAGGAAGGAGGTAAATGTTGTTTAATATTAGATTCAGAAAATATGCACAATGTCAATTTGGAGCACATGCTCCACCAAGATGAATAAAAGCATAGACACGTGCAACAAAAAGTTGGTACTTTTATCACTCCGACTTGAGTCTCAGAAAATTATTCCCACTCAACTTTTCCAACTTACTGTTGGCATTTGTAATTTTATTCCCCTGGTGTTACTGAATTTTGAGACTTTCTTCAAATTGATCATTTCGTTTCCTGACCATCTGCTGGAGCTTGGAGGCCTCATTTGCCCAGTCACCTTTCAGAACAGATGCCCTAGGACACCTAGTCTGTACTGTCTCTTCTTATATCTCATCTGGTGACATAACTTGAGACTGTGACCTCTTTGCTAGATGCTTGGTAATCTAGTCCCACTGCTTTGCTTTTATTTTTATTGCTTCTGCTAAGCATAGTGCAGTGACATATGATCATATGGCTTCATTTTGAGGGGCACTGGGATGGTATGGAGTTCAAATGCCAAATTTTTGCCTGCAGTAAAGTTGAACTGCCAATATATCACATAGCAGTGCGCTGGAGTTTTTAATTGAACTTAGACAAACTTTTAATTACAACAGTACCACAGGGCAATGCTCCAGTAAAGCAAAACTGTAGTAACCTTCACTCAGACATTGATTCTCCTGACAGAGGCTGGTGCAGCTATAAGAGGTGACCTAAAAGAATTTCTTCTTCCTTCCCATCTGGGGTTAACTGGGAAAAATTTTGAACTTTACACATAGGATTCAAAATGCCTGAGACATAAAGAGTTCAGAATATCCAATATTCATCAAAAGAGAGGGCAGGGGATGTATTCTGAGCATGGAAGATGAAAAAGAATAGGATTTACTGGAGGCCAGAGGTCAGGCAATGACAGCTCATGGAAGGGGTTGGTGGCCAAGGTAGGACCACAAGCACATTACTACAAGTGATAGTCCTGGACAAGATGAAGACTTTCCTTTCCAGGCATTATCCCTGTGATGATGATCCTGATGATTACTGTGTGACTCGGGGTTTACGGGAAAGAGAAGAGCCAGGTCTTAAGCAGAAAAGAACTTTACTGGATAGGTCAGATTTAGGGTAGATAAGGGGGGAAATGTGCTAAAGGGAAGTTAGCAAGGAGGATGGATTGATTTTTTGAAATGAATTCAAGACTCTTGGCTGGCAAAGGCCCATCTATGGAACTTAGGAAACCTGTATAAGCCCAAATCCTGAATGTTAATCAAGGCAGTGTTTATTTGTACCTAGAAATCCTCGCCCCTGAGTAAAGTGTATTTGTGTACTCCAACCAACCAGTGTTGGGCAGGGTGAATGGACATGGGGGACAGTATATGGATGTGATAAATGAAGAAGTCATAGGGAGACGTGGTTAATAAAGTGAGAATTCAAGCTAAACAGCTGGGGCTCAAGGTGATCACCTCCCAGCAGTGTGACCCTGAGCAAGTTTATTTTCCTCACCTCTAAGATGGGGATGAAAAGAGAACTTACCCCTCGGGTTACAAAGAGAATTGGATGAGATGATGCATGTGAAGCATCACATGTCTCTTCTGTGACATGTGATGTGGTGCCTGAATTTCATCATGGCCACAGAGAACAGGAAAGGCTAATCCCAGTAAAACACACACATCCAGGCACACACACAGCAGAATTTCAGAAGAATACAGTCTTACAAGGTCAGAGATAATAAATCTGGGTCACATTAGCTACCCTGAAGTGGTGGAGGGAGCTGCAGCTGAGCTAACAAGCTCATGAAAAATAATAAAAGAAGTTCACTGCAGTGCAAACTGATAGCCCCACACATAACGTCTCCAAAGGTCCAGTGGGGAGGCTATCTAGGGCATTTTGGAGAGGTTTGAGATGTTCTTTAAAAACCCCTCATTATTTTCATGACACTTTTTTAATCTCTAGAAAATGCCTAGAGTTTTAACTGAATCCCAGTTGGAGACTTCCACAGCGCCAAATGATGTGCAAGGTCTTACCAAGAACATTCTCACTTCATGGACTTTGAAAATGCATGGACTGCACTGGCTAACAGGCCAAGCATAAATTAATATCAAAATAGGAAAAAACATGCTACAGAGGCAATACCAGTGAACTACATGATCAGAAAAGCAACTGGAGATAAGGAAAATGAAACCCAATGGACCACATGAATTTTGGGAGCACGTTAAATGTGAGACACATTGTGGGACAAACAGACAAACATTAAAAACGACTAGAAAATGAGGATTGTCTCAGTGAGAAAAGAAATAAAACAAAAGAATGTGTTTTCCTAAAAAAATAGCTTCAATAGACCATAGGCCTTGAAGAGAAAAGAATATGAGGAGCCTTCCATCAAGAATGAGGCAGAGCGAGCAGAGGAAGAAGTTAGGTATAAGGGTGAAAGAGCGGTAAGGCTGAGCCTTCACAGATGAGAGGTCTTGGGGGATGAGGGATACCACGGCTACAGTGACCAGCAATGGCAGATTCGCTAGAGATAGAAAAGCCATCAACATTCTCACCATTTCACTCAAAGTTGCACAACTGTCAGTAGGACATCCAGAGTGAGGTGAGCCCAAAATTTGGAAGTGAGAAAAAGGAAGTAGGCTAATATAAAAAAAATCCATTCAACAGGCAGACCAACAGACACAACAAAAGAAAGAACGTGCTTATAAGCATGGACCTATTTTCCATACACTGTGAGAAAGATACGTTCCTAAGAGCACGGGGAGACACAGGGCCCGGGGGCTGGGCTAGCACCCTTTTAGCGTTAGTCATGTTGGTAACATCATCACTGTCATGAATTTTAGAGGAGGTGGACGTGGCCGCCTGTCTTAGCTGGAAGCCTTTTAAATATTCAGGCACGTAACTCACCAGCAACCGTCAGCCTGTAATTGGCCAGCCCATGCAGATTGGCATAAAGGGTGAAGACTGCATGGTGTAAGTCAGCATGTGCCTTCCAAGTGGACAGAGGCTGTGTTTATCTTTCAAATGACCCAACTGCCATTATGCTCTTATACAACAGTCTCATGAGTTTGGAGAATGTAAAATCATCCCTGTGAGATGGACCCTCTTTGATGTACAGAATGTATTATTTCCGAGCCTATTACACTTGAAAATAAGGCCCAGGGCCCCAGTAACTTCACCAAAATAATAAAACTACCTGGTTGTGAGGGGGTGAGAAGTATCCTGCATGGTATCTAGTTGTTCTTCTTTAAGTGATCACCTCTTGCAGCACTGTTAGCCCTCAGTGCCTTCCTTCTTTAAATGAGACAAGTACAGAGTCAGAATTAAAGCATGTGCACATATACACATACACACGTAAGCACTATAAGTAGAAGGTAACTGGGTAGAAGCCCAGGGGTGAAGAAGAGCCATTTTTTAATTTCTGAGTTTAAGACAAGCATTCAGAAGCAATTTTGTCCTACTGGAATTCCTGCAACTACAGCCAAACAGAGAAATTAATGTGCATCTGTGGATAATGCATATTTATCCAAATTAATTAGACACACTGAGTTTGAGAACGGACTTCCTGCTAAAATCAGTGGGGCACAAATAAATCCTACCACACACACCCACACACACCCACACACACACACACACACAAGTAACATAAACCTTGAAAAATATTACATAAAAAGACAACAATTTTAATATAAATATCATACCTAATTTATAAAAAAGTACTTGCTAAAAGCAAGAGAGGTGAGAAAGCAATGGCTATGTGGAAAACATGCCAACCAGATTCTGGAAAACAGGAGGTGACTAGTACTGCTCACAGGTGCAGCTATATCACGGTTTGCTTAAAAGAGGAGGTGTTATTTACAACTAGTTGAGCTTTCTCTTCCTTTCTGGCTGCTGATTAAATTTTGACCCCTTTCCTATTGAAAATGCAGTAAAACCTTGGATTGCTAGTAACTTGTTCTGTGAGTGTTCCGCAAGACGAGCAAACATTTGTAATTAATTTTAACTTGATAAAGGAGCAATGTTTTGTGATATGAATGGTACGTGACACCGAATGTCACATGATCACAACTAAGCCAATGGTTCTTCTCTCTCTCTCTGTCTCTCTCAATCTCTCTCATTGTAGAACTGTGGGTGATCGTCTCCCATGCTCAGATGCTCAGTCTCAGGCCACAGTGTTTGGCAGAAATCAGTGATTTTTCAGAACATTGGAAGGTGCCCGCGACAGACACTAGTGTATTTTTTGTCACTTCAAAGTACCTATGGACAGTCCCTTCCTTTTCCATACAAGAGTTAGCTTAGGAATGCTTGGCTTCATTCTAGGTCAGGCTGCCTGAAGATACAGATCCTTTCCACTACTGCCTTATTGCCAGTTACATTAAATACAGTATATGACAAAAATTTATTAATACTGTACTGCAGTCAACATACATGTGAGGGTATACAATGGCCCCCCATGCATCAAAAGTTTGGAAAGAAAGGTGGTAAGAAGGAGATACCTATGCTGGAAGTTAAGAAGAAAATCATCAAGAACTACAAACGAGGTATGTGAGTGGTTGAAATTGAAAGATTTTATAAGAAGTCTATGTCTGCATCTTTTCCAATGAGATTAGAAATGCGGGAAATGAGGTTAGAAATGTAGAAATGTAGAAATGTGGGAAACAGTGCAAAATTTTGTAGAAAATCACCACCCGAAAAAGGCTGTAGCAGTGCAAGTGATGAATCTATTTAACGGCAATACAATGTCACATTTCTACGAAATCCTCAAAAGGAGGCAAAAGCAAGTGTCATTGGTTAAGTTCCTTGTTAAAGTTGCACGAAAAGAAAAAGATTCCATTGAGCCAATAGATAGCAGTGATTCTGTTAGTGACAGTGAAAGTCGTCCTATACAATAACCCTCCTCTCTCTTGTCTCCCTCAGACCAGCCACAAAAATTTTCAAAGTACAGTTACCTTGTTTACCTTTCTTTATATTTTGTATTTTCTTTATTGTTTTGTATTATATTACAATCTTGTAATCATTTTTATAGGAATTTTTTGGTGTGTGGAACAAATCATCTGAGTTTCCATTATTTCTTATGGGGAAATTCGCTTTGATACACAAGCGTTTTGGATTACAAGCATGTTTCCAGAATGAATTATGTTCACAAACCAAGGTTCTACTGTATGTTGGTGATTCCTTTCTTCAGACCCTGGATTCAGTTCTTTGTCAATATGAAGGTTTTTCCTGCACCCTTTCACAAATCACACCTAGACCTTTTCAGCATTCCTTCAGATGGCTTCTTCAAACAATGATAGTTTATTGATGAAGTGATGTGATACCTGAGAGTAAGGGGGTAGGTAAGGGGTGTGGATGAGACAAGACTGGCCGTGAGGGGGTCACTGCAAAGCTGGGAAATGGGCACATAGGAGTTGATTGTAGTATGTTTGAAATTTTCCATAATAAAAAAAATTTTTAATAAAATCTCCATTATTGTTATACCATGTACTTTCTGACAATGATTTTCTGATGATGGACACAGAAATTAGGCTTAAGTCTGAAGACATATGTTCCTTATTGGCTCATTGGAAAATAAAACTTAATCCACAATTCCAAAGAGCATTTTGAGACATCTTACCTAAAGACAGATATAAAGAGGCCAGGCCCCTTCCTAAATACTGTGTCTTATATTATCATGTCAACAAATAGCAAATATCTAGGAGACTACAGTTATTCTTAAAGTTTAGCTATAAGCTTCTTGGTGATCAAGGTAAAAAGAGAACTAGAGTGAGTAATAAAATTCATATTCTGATAAAAGGTAGCACTGAATGGATTTTTTTCTGATATTAAATTCTAATGTCTAAATGAACTTTTAAATTATAGTACAAAGAACACTAAGTAACCAAAGAGACAATGTATTTAACATGGCTTCACAGATGAAGTATTCCTCATGAGGCCAGTCCTTGGGTCAATTCTTCCTAATTGCCAAAGGGTTTCTTTCACTCTTGGATCATGGAGGCAAAGCAACTCTGATGGGATCTATAGTATAGTCAGATCAATAGCTCTTTGATAATGATGACTGAAATTGGAATCAGGGATACATAATCTAGGGGCATAAACAGAAATATATCTGCATTTCTTGAACAGACTTCTCTAGGGCTTTTGCCAGTGGCCTAATGTAAGTCAGTTTAGAATTATACTTTCTGGCAAGGATCCATATTATGAATTATGGAAAGGGTCACATGCTTTGGATTTGGGCATGCAGGTTTCAGGATAACCTTCAAGTTATGTATGTAATTTAAATGAATGTACATACTACCTAAAGCTTTCTCACCCTGACAACTAAAACGAAAAGCATCACAGACTAGTGGTCTGGAGGTCCGAGTCCCAGTTATATTTTCACGAGTTCATGTAGCCTTGGGTGTGTAACTAATTTTTCTGAGTCTTGTTTCTTCACCTAAAAACTAGGTTATTCAATTAAATGTTCCAGTTACTTTGAGGTATTAATATGACATGCTTCTGGGACTCCTCTAGCCTTCATGAATGGGAATAAATATCAAGGTATCACTTAGTTGGTAAAATTTATCTCACCAGGATTATATCTGGATCGCTGTTGCTGCTTTCAACTTCAGTCAAAGCCTTACACTCCTGCACAAGGTTTTCACTCTGCTTCCTACTCATTTCCTGAGAAGAGACCTATGGCAGAATATCAACAAAAAATATACAAGGGTTAGCAGCAATCACTGGTACTCACGAAACCATCTTTATTCAGCTTCTGTTACCTTCTGCAAACTTCTGTAGGATAAACAGGAAATTCAATTTCTAATATTTGTGCTCAAGAAGTATATGATTTAGAAAAGTACTTATAAAAGTTAAATGACAATACACAGTGAAGCAAAAGTATCATCAGGCAGATTAAGTATGAAATGACTGCTGTAGACTATGGGGATCAACAGTGAATCAAAGGGCTTTTAGTATTTTGCAAATGATCCCCATGAATTATTGCCCATACACTGAATAAATAATGTCTCATATGGATATACACAGTGTTTCTTAAAATTTATGTAGATGTTGCTGGGGAGACATAAGATACACATTTATTTCAAAATATCTATGATGGCTTTCTCTTACATAGTTTTTTTTTTTTTTTTTTTTTTTTTTTAGTGTGAGAGTGAGAGAGAGAGAGCAAGAGAGAAGTCAGGGGAAGGACACAGGGAGAGGGAGACAGAGGATCTGAAGCAGGCACCTCGCCAACAGCAGAGAGCCCAAAGAGGGGCTCAAACTCACGAACTGTGAAATCACGACCTGCACCATAGTTAGGCAGTCAATCAACCAACCACCCAGGCGCCCCTTTATATAGTTCTTAACCAATAGATATTCGGTGTGTCTAGTATTATGTGTGAGGTCTGTGGTCATTTTTGGAAAAGATGTCCTCAATTTAAAAAGGTGGGAAAACAGCTGGTATGAAACATGTTGATTGGCGTGGCTCCTGGTAGACTCTCAGCATCTCGAGAGCGGGAACTGTGTCAGTCTCTGAGTTCTCAGCACCTGGCCCAGAATAAATGCTTAGTATATGTTTGCTCAGTGAAATGAATTAACAAAGGGCATTGAGAGAAAATTAAAAGGAATTAAAAGCTGCAGATGTAGGAAACAATAAGAATATTGTTTTTATTGGGGCCTCTGCTTTCAGGAAATGGGGGGAAAAGTTGCTTAGCATAAAGGAAGTGGAACCTTCTGAGAAACACAAGAGTGTGATAAAAACAATTCTCTAGGAAGAACAATTAATTAATTACCTCTGTTAATAAAGCTGAACTGTGGTACATTTGAGCTAAAACATTAGCTAATTCCAGAGCCATTGTTAATCAAGCTTTTGGGGCACATTACAAGATTTACTCGGAGCATATCTGCCTTCCCAATTCCATTTACTTAGGCTTATGTTAAAATTAATTACACTTCCTGCACTTCCTCTGGTAGTGGTAATGCCCAGAGCATTTATTGGACAGGATATTAGAAATTTATTGGAAATAACCCTCAAGCGATTGAAAGTTGTTTCCACTGCAGTTTAAAACTTGGTTAAATTCATTTTTCAAATGCTTATAGAGAATTCCACAGTCTCCTCAATCTTCCTCAGTTATGGATTTCTGTCAGCATAGAGTATCTTCTGAACCTGTCTCCATTTCTTCACCTTCTACTTGCTAATCAGTCCATTCTAATCTGTTTTCCATCCTCTTCCACTCCAATAAAAACTAAATTTTCCCTGAGATCATCCCTATTACCTCTAAGTCATTAAGTAAATGGACTTGTTTTAGGCCTTTCAATAGAATCTAGGCCCTCTGACCAACTCTCCTTGAATTGACATTTTCCCCCTCTTAGCTTTAATGATGAAACCAGCACCTGATTTGTCCTCGTCCTGCCTGGCCATTCCTTCACAATCACCTTACCTCAGCCAGC
Source organism: Cryptoprocta ferox (assembly GCA_028646485.1). NCBI lineage: Eukaryota > Metazoa > Chordata > Mammalia > Carnivora > Eupleridae > Cryptoprocta > Cryptoprocta ferox. Next base: position 52,295,630 of record CM053573.1, read on the forward strand.
CATTAGATGGTAAAATCCCTCAGGCTTCTGTCTAGTCTTTCTTTTCTTTTTACCCTTACTCCTCACTTGACATGCCCTCTTGGAAATCTCAAACTATGTAAACTGATTTCCCCTCACAGGCCCAGCCACCTTCTAGGATTCTCTATTTCAGTGAATGGAACTACCATCCAACCAGGTGCAAGAGCCTCATTTCCCTCTGCTTCACCTTCTATACCTGGTACGTCACCAACACGGGTCAGCGTCTCCTCCTCAACACAAACACGCAAGGAACAAATGCACCAACTTCTCTCCACTTTTCCACCATCATTAGCCCAGACCGCCAGTATTTCCCCACGAGACCACTGTTAACAGCCTCCTAACTGCTCTGCCTGAATTCACTGCATTCACTGCATACTCCACACTCTGCCAACAATCTTTTCTAAAGGAAAATCCCTTCAATGGTGTGTCACTGCTTTTAGGATAAATGCAAAAGCTCCTGTCAGAGCCTGTGGGTCCTGCATGGTTCTGGTCACTCCCTACTCATTTCATACCACAGCTCCTTTCCATCTCTCTGCCCCACCATGGCTTAGTTATCTTCTGAAGGTACTTTGTATTCACCAGGCTCCTTCTTTAGCAAATGCCTGCATTGTTTGCAAATGTTCTTTCTCTCTTTTAATCAGTTTAATTGGAATTCAATCCTAAAACTTCAGGCATCACTTTTTCAAGATTTTTCATCACTTTTTCCCAGTCAGTTCTCCCAAGCAGGGTCAAATCCCCTATTATAAGTACTCACGCTACTAAGTTATTGAACACCGCCACAGTGGCAGTTTACATTTGTCTCATTATTGGATTGTCTGTCTCAGTGTCAGTTCAATACAGGTTGGGACTGTATGTGGTTTTGCTCACAGTTAAATCCCCTGTAGAGCTGGCTAGCATACTGAATGGCACATAATAGATAATTTTACACACATACACAAAGTGAATCTCTTTATTTAAAGTTTAAAATGTTACTTTAACTCCTGGGCACATTTGAACTTCTCAATCACTTGTATGCTTTAAATAATTTTTAAAATTTATTTATCTATTATTGAGAGAGAGAACACAAGCTGGGGAGAGGCAGAGAAAGAGGGAGACACAGAATCCTAAGCAGGCTCTAGGCTCTGATCTCTTGGCACAGAGCCGGATGCAGGGCTTGAACCCACAGACTGTGAGATCATGACCTGAGCCAAAGTCAGACACTTAACCGACTGAACCACCCAGATGCCCCAATCATGTGTATGCTTTTAGAGCATGCAACCTGCACACAAAATATGCCAACAAATCCTAAGTCCTAAAATTGCCCAGGTAATGAGTAGAAATCAGGGTTAAAGGAGATATGATTATAAAGTGATAGAACTACTTTTTATATTATAAACATGCAGCATGTTGGACAAAGATTAAATAAATTATATGAACTTGCATGTATATGATACATAATTCAAAGTAATTATGACAATTTTGTCGATTGTAGACAGTCTCTATAGTCTTAAATAAAGATTTAGGACCCAAACTTCAAAATTACAGGGAACTGGACTTCAAGTATTTTAAGAGAATGAGCTACCCAAAAATGGAATGAGAAAGGCTACCTTAGGAGGTAATACATTTCTGTCACTGAAGATTTTCTAAAATAGTCTATACACCATTTGCCAAAGATTTTACAAAGGAAAGTGTGAGATATTTTTGCAGCATAACAATTGTTCAGAATAATTCCTTTTGAAAGAACCATGCCAAAAATATCTTGTCTCCCACAATACTTAACACAGTATCTTTACACAGGACAAAGTTTGGTAGATATTTGCTGGTCAAATTAGTTTATTGCTTTCAGAGTCTATGGCAATTTATTTGAATATTTTCTCTGGTGACCCATCTCTACCCTTTAAGGGTAAATTTAATTTGGGGAAGAGTAAAAAGGCATTAGAAATCAAATCTGATGAACGAGGCAGATAAACTAGGCAATGAATTTTGGCTTACAAAAGATTTTAACTGGTAGTGAAATATGTCTGTAAGCATTTAGCACTGAATCTGGCACAGGGTAAATGCTCACTTATTCATTATTATAAGCTGAATCTGACAACAAGTTCTCAAAATAGAATTAAGTAAGAGTAACATTATGAGAATAAAAATGTAGTGATTCTTTTAAAAGAAGCAAACTCATTTGAAATTGTGGGGTGGTTCATTTGTTAAAATCAGTCTCAACACTTAATTGTATTATCGAGATTATATCCCATTTTTCCAGAACCTCGACTACTGGGGTAACTACCGATTATGAAATACAGCTAAGCATTTTTGCTATAAAGGCATTGAATGCAAAATCCTCAAGATTACAGGCTTATCCTATATGCATATGTTTCTCTTAAATACAGATTTTAAATCCTTTTCCCATCCAGACAGTCTTTGGGGCCCTTCAGTTGGTTGAGCTCTCCACACACTGTGCTGATGTGTTATTTGCCACCTGATTTTTCCTCCAAAAGAGAATACAGAAGAAAAAATAGAAATTGGGACCTTGTCCTGTAAAGTCAGATGACAATGTATATGCTATAATTAGAGTGCTTTAAAAATGTGAAAATGAAGCAAAACCTTTACCCAATGCTTTTTCCAGAATAAGTGAATTACTATACATTTTGTGACTAAGAAAAGAAAAACACCTGGGATCTCTTGGCTTGTCTGATGTTTTCTGGCAGGGCTGCTGGACATCTCTGCTTTTGAGGTTTTGCTTTCTTCTGGGTAGACTTCTTCATAACTTTAGTCTCTGCAATGTACTCCACATCAGAGTCTGTCCCTTCTGTGTTTTTTCCCCAGCCTCTGTGGCTGACAGAAAGCTCAAAAGATGCAAGAGACTCCTGCTTCAAGTCATGGCCCCAAGGCCTGACTTTCTGAGTTTTTGTATTTTCCTTGAATAACAAAGAACATATTTTTGTTATTTGGTAGTCAGCTTATTTATAATTCATTGCCATCTCCCTTAAAACCTTATGAAATGAGGTGATACTTATTACTAATAAACACTTTTAAAAAGCAGAAGTGTAGAAAACAGACTACAGCAAATACATACCACTGTAATAGCTCATTCAGAATTTGATTAAACAGAGCTGGGCTGAGTCCAGAAATCTTTTCATTCTGAAGATGGCAGAAGACTTGAGAATGTAGTACACTTCCTGACTTCTTCCCCACAGAGATTTACTTGCTTTTGGCTCCCTGGTGCATATACATCAGTAACCTATTTATCTTAAAGGCTGGATGGGGTTTATCAATCCTATCATCTATCTGCCTGTTAAAAAATATGGATAACTACATAGGGGCACATGTACCCCAATGTTTATAGCAGTGCTTTCAACAATAGCCAAATTATGGAAAGAGCCCAAATGTCCATCAACTGACAAGTGGATAAAGAAGATGTGCTTTATATATATAATGGAATACTACTTGGCAATGAGAAAGAATGAAATCCTGCCATTTGCAACAATGTGGATGGAACTGGAGGGTATTATGCTAAGTGAAATAAGTCAATCAGAGAAAGGCAGACTCATATGTGGAATTTGAGAAACTTAACAGAAGACCATGGGGGAAGGGAAGGGAAAAAATAGTTTCAAACAGAGAGGGAGGCAAACCATATGAGACTCTTAAACACAGAGAACAAACTGAAGATTGATGGGGGAGTGGGTAGAGGGAGGGGAAAATGGGTGATGGGCATTGAAGAGGGCACTTGTTGGGATGAGCACTGGGTATTGTACATAAGTGATGAATCATGGGACTCTACTCCCAAAGCCAAAAGCACACTGTATACACTGTATGTTTGCTAAGTTGACAATAAATTATATTAAAAAAAAAGATTGGACAACTCAAAAAATAAAATTAAAATTAAAATTAAAATGTCAACCCTAAACCTGGTCTGAAGTAATGTACTTCTGGGGCACCTGGCTGGCTCAGTTGATAAAGTATCTGACTCTTTGATCTCAAGGTCATGGAGGCTACTTTAAAAAAATAAATAAAAAATAAAAAATAAAATATGAATAACTAAAGGGGTAGAGTTTTCCGTGTGTGTGCATGTGCGTGCTCGTGTCTAATTGGGATAACTGGAAAGCCCTAAAGCTTAAAAAATATTCCCTCTAAACATTAAATTTTAGATGATAACAGACATTTGAAGAATATAATGTAATATGACATTTAGGAAACACAAGAAACGATATAGGAATTACATATACAACATATTTCTAAGCAAATGTATAACCATAGATTGAAGCAATCTAAGTATATGATTATATATACACATATATAACCATAGAAAATACAGGAAAGAAATATATTAAAACATTAAAAATGGTCATCATCTCCAGACAGTAGGATAATGGGTATTTAAATTTTCTTATTTATACTTTATCTTCTAAGATTTTCCTAATAAATACATATCACTCTAATAAGAAAAAAATGGCAATTAAAAATATGTATTAGTGCTTCACTAACTGAACCTCATGAGTCATTTAGTTGGCCCTTGGTTTTACCCTTCATATGGGAAACATGATACAAATAGCTAAATCCTACTTTAATTACCTTAGATGCTGAAGTTCGGCAGGTAGTAGTGAACTCCATGAGTCTACTTGTTGGTATAAACTGAGGCTTTTATGAAAAAAAAATCGTTAGACAAATGTAAGTAAAGTAACTTTCAATTTGAATATTATAATAACTCAATATTCTTCAATTCTTAAAGACGTTTCAAAATTGTATACCCTTGGGGCGCCTGGCTGGCTCAGTCGGTTAAGTGTCGACTTCGGCTCAGCTCATGAAATCATGGTTTGTAAGTTCGAGCCCTGCGTTGGGCTCTGTGCTGACAGCTCAGAGTCTGGAGCCTGCTTCAGATTCTGTGTCTCCCTCTCTCTCTATCCCTCCCCTATCATGCTCTGTCTTTCTCTCTCTCAAAAATAAATAAACTTAAAAAAAAATTTAAAACAAGATTGCATACCCTGACTGATAATTATTAAGAGATCCCTTTCAGAGTAGATCTACTGCAACAACATTCTAATTAGGTGTGACTGGATAACATAAAAGAATGCAATGGCTTGTCAAAGCATTATAGATCAGATGTTTCATGAGCAATTTCAGGGTACCACTGTATCAAACATGTCTCCACAGCCTCTGTCCCCTTTCTCTGAAGACTCTTTATTCCCCATTTGCAGGTCCCAGCATCTGGTCTGAATCCTGACCTTCAGTGATGGCTCTGTTTAGTTCAGAGCTCGGGGCCTGAGCTTCAAGGGACTTCTGAGAGTAGACTGGCCTTAACTATGTCCCTAATAACTGGATGCTGCCTTTTACTCACAGGCACGACTAGAGAGAGAGGAAGCATTTGCCCTGAAAAAGAAGTATCTTTTAAGCTAGTATTTTGATGTGAGGTCGGTCACGTTAAAAGGATGAGATATTTAATTAAATACATAGAGAAAAGATAAAGAGTAATAGAGGCCCTATGCCCCAGGCTCAGGTTCACTCCCCTTCGAATGAGACCCTGGTTTGGGGGTCTGCCTGGACCTCCTTTGTGGTAGTACAATCATTAACGTTTACTGTGCCACAAACACCAATGTGGTAACCAGCTCAGTGGCCAGGTTCTCTAGAACATAAAATTTACTTTCCTCTTCCAATTTCCCCTGAAATTGGGAGTCCTGGCTGATTAAGGTTGGTTCTGCTCTCTGCTGAAAACTTTTCTGATGTGGATGACCTGCATAAAGTTTGAAATGGTGCCCTTTTCTTCTGTCTTGAGACCCGAATGCCTCTTAGAACATCCTATAAACTGCAGGTACCTTTCAAGACAACTATTCCAAAACTGAATTCATTATCTCCTTTTATACCTGTACCCACTTTCAACCAGTACTTCCTAATGCATTCCCTCTTCTGACTAGTGACATCACCAAACACCCAGTTACCCAAGCTAGGTTATCCTTCGTTTATCATGACCCTCAACCCTCTCCACCTAATCAGTGATGAAGTCTTGTGGATTTCTCTCCTTAAATCTTTTTTTACACGAGCTTCAACTCACCATATTGTTTAAAGTTTTTTATCATCTCTTGAATGAACAATTTTCTATAATCCTGTTTTTCTTGCTTCTAGTTCACTTCCCCCTGGTCCCCCAAGGGAGAATTAATTGCTTTATATTCTATGCCCCCCATTGTGTTATTTCTTTTTAGATGTTTATGTAGATAATATATTCACAGGAAACAATATATATTTTTTAAAGTATATGTTTTTTAAAAATCTCCTTACTTGGGATGAGCACTGGGTATTGTATGGAAACCAATTTGACAATAAATTATATTTTTAAAAAATCTCCTTATTACTCCATTCTTCATTTGTCCAGTTCACATTCCAATGCTGTTACTTTTTGGTTTATCTTTCCAGACATCTGTTTATACCTCATACAGAAGCATATATAAATAAGTTTGCCCCACATTTTTTGAGGTATGAGAAAATGGTAGTATGTTATGCATGCAGTCTTCATCTTGCTTTTTCACTTAAGTATATATCCTAAAGACCTTTCTAAATTAGTACTTAAAAAGTTTCTTCATTTCCTTTTACAGATGCATTGTATTCCAATATATTATACATTAAATTATTTAGCCAGACCTGCTAATAAACATTTAAGTCTTCTTAATGTTGTAGTCTACAAAGTATGTTGTAATGATGTATAAAATAGGTAATTTTGTAAATAGGTAATTTCATATTTGTGTATGTATATATAATCAGTTTCTAAAAATGTAATTTCTGAATCAAAAGGTACATGCATTTGTAGCTCTGATAAATACTGTTACATTGTCTCCACCAGGCTTTCTGGGAGCTCAGCATACAGTCATCCTTGTGAATATTTCAAGAGCACTGATGAAAAGTACATTCTCTACTTTGAGAGTACAGAATATATATAAATTACATATACCTTAGTATTATAGATTTTGGATTGTTTAGGTATTCCTAGGCTGAGGGCAAATTAAAGTTTCCTATTACTAGCACAATTGACTCTTTTTCCATGTACCATTTGTAGGTTTTTGCTTTATGGAACTCAACACCAAATTAGCTTATGTGAGAGATTTGTAATTGATACGTCTTTATTGTATACTGAAGACTTAAGCCTAATTAAATGCCTTGGACATTTAATGTTTTTTTGCCCTTGATTTTGAAATTGATATTAGTCTGGGCCACTATTTTTATACATTTTTTTAAATAACATTTTCAATTTTTTTGAATTGTCATTTTAGACATATGTCATGTATATAGCACAAGATTGAGCTTTGCTTTGTGATGCAACCTAAAAGTTCCTAGTCCTTTATTAACATAAGGTTTAGGCCATTCATATTTGTTGATACCATATATGTGGTTTGTATTAGTTATCATATTATTTTATTTTGTTTTTATAATTTGTCTTAAGCTTTTAATAATACAGTCCATTTTCTTTGTTTTCTGTGGGTACGTCTGATATTATGCATTTTGTTTGTTTGTTTTTGCCTAGTGGCTACCAACAATGGTAATTTTATAAAACTCTTATTCTTAGTTCTTTCCATCTTTAGACAGTATCTGCTGAGTTTCCTACTCTGGATGATGACAAAATTTGTTTATTTCCTCTTCCCTCTTTTCTTCTGCTGTCTGATAATTACTGGTATTCTCTTTCTCAGTATTTACGTCAGTACCAAAAAGTACACTTAAATTTCAATGATACTTCTCAGTCTTCTAGGACAGACAAATCTTCTATTGCAAACAAATCACCTTCCACCTTTCATCCTTAGCTTCTTTTGTTTTGTTAGTTGAATTATTTCTACATTGCCAGAGCATTTACATTCAGTTTGATAACTAATGTCACATATCTTTTAGCCTATAGTTTAACCATATTTATAGCCTATAGCTTATAATTAGAGTAAATTATTATTTCCAGGTTTTTTGCTGTAGAATTTTCAGATATCTCTTGGCTGGATGAAGTTTGATCTTTACTCGTTTTTCTCAAAAATGGATTCCTGAGTTTTTTTTTTCCTTTTTTCAAAACTTTTTATTTGTAGGCTTTTAATTTGAACAATGGTGTGTGCTGCATATAAAATTCTTGGTTTACACCTCCTTTCCTTGAGAATCTTATATTTTTACTTCACTATCACTTGAGCTGAGTTATTTTTTATAGAAAATTTGAAGACAATCTGAAATTTTTGTGTCTATAAGTGCCTTGATCTTTATGCCTAGTCATCAAAACATATTATCTTTTACTCTACAGTTGAGTAACTTTTCTAGAATATGTCTTATTGTTGACTATTCTGGGATAGTTTACCCCACCATGCAGTGTACTGTTTCAAATATGTAGCTTCAAGGTTTTTGTTTTTGTTTTAATTAAAAGTTTTCCTGATTTATATCTTTAAAAATGTGTTCTTCCCTTACTTTTTCTTTGGGTATTCCAATTATACAAATACTGAATCTCCTTTTCCTACTTCTATTATCATTTTCTTTGTAACTATAAGCAAGTCCTTCCTAATTTCTATTCATTTTATTTGCTTTTTCACATATATCCTCTATAGTTGGGGACAGCAAACTTTTTCTGTAAAGGGCTAGATAGTAAACATTTTAGACTTTGTAGACACTACAGTCTCTGTTGCATATTCTTCTTTTTTCAATCATCCAATAATGTAAACATTATTTTCAGCTTAAGGGTCATACATGAATAGGTAGTGGGCTAGATTTGGTTAATGGGTAATAGTGTGCTGACCCCTGCTCTATATTCCCACTGTGTTGGGGTGCCTGGGTGGCTCAGTTGGCTGAGCATCTGACTTTGGCTCAGGTCATGACCTCACAGTTCATGGGTTCAAGCCCTGCGTCGGGCTCTGTGCTGACAGTTCAAAGCCTGGAGCCTGTTTTAGATTCTGTGTCTTCCTCTCTCTTTGCCTCTCCCCCTCCTTCTGTACCTCCCTCCCTGCCTCAAATAAATAAACATTAAAAAATTTATATTCCCACTGTGTTTATCAGAGTGATAATCTGCCTTTGTATTCTTTCCAATTGTATGATTTATTTTTTCTATTTCTTTCTTTAGTTCTACCAAATCATATATTATTTGCAGTTTCTTGCTATTTCAACATCTCCTCCTAAATTCTTATACTTGTTCTTTGAGGTCTTCCTTCATAAAAATAACTTTTTTTTACTAAGTAAAAACTTGTTTCTAAATGTGTATTTCTAAATGTGTGTGCAAAATTTCCATCTGATCTGTATCAATATTTTTTTACATTTCCAGCTATATTGAGATATAATTTGACATACAATTCATTGCTCATAACTCAAATGTACAATTTGATAAGATTTGACTTATGTATAAAGTTATCATAATCATCAAGAAAACAAACATACTTATCATGCCCAAAAGTTTCTTTGTACCCCTTGTGCCCCTCTCTACACCCCTTCCTGCCCCCATCCCATACATGGGCAACCGCTGATCTGCTTTCTATCAATATAGATAATTTTCATTTTCTAGAATGATTAAGTGGTATCATACAGTATGCATTTTTTTTCTGGTTCTTTCACTAGGAAAAATTATTTTGAAATTAATCTATGTTGCTGTGTGGATCAGTGAGTGGTTCATTCCTTTCTACTGATGAGTAGTATTCCACTGATTGAACAGACTATAATTTGTCTTTTGGGTGGCTTTCAGTTTTTGGCTATAAGAAAACTAATATGAGCATACAAGTTTTGTGTAGACATATGCTTATGTTCATATGTATATTTGCTTGGTGAACTGTTTGTTCATATACCTACTTTTTAATTATGTTGTTTACCTCCTTATTGAGTTTTTAAAGATCTTTACATATTCTAGATACAAGTCTAGTGTCAGATATTATTTTACAAATATTTTCTCCCAGTCAGTGGCTTGCCTTTTCAATTTCTTGTGTCCTTTGAAAAGAAGAAGTTTTTAAAACTTTAAAAAAAATGTTTGTTTATATTTGAGAGAGAGAGAGGAGAGAGCGAGCAATGAAAGGGCAGAGAGAGAGGGAGACAGAATCCAAAGCAGGCTACAGGCTCTGGGCTGTTAGCACAGATCCTGACATGGGGCTCAAACTCAAAAGCCATGAGATCATGACCTGAGCTGATGTCAAATGCCCAACTGACTGAGCCACCCAGGGGCCCCAAAAAGCAGAACTTTTTAAATTTTAAATAAATCCTATTTGTTAATTTGTTTTTTGAGCTGGTGCATGTTGTACCATATTTAGGAAACTTTTCCAGGGACACCCAGGTGGCTCAGTCAGGTGAGTGTCCAACTCTTGATTTTGGCTCAGGTCTCAAAATTAGTGAGTTTGAGCTCCCATGTCAGCTCCATGCTGACAGTGTGGAGCCTGCTTGGGACTCACTCTCTCCCTCTCTCTATCTCTCCAGTGCTCATTCTCTCTCTCTCTCTCTCTCAAAAACAAAACAGAACAAAAAAGACCTTCAAAAAAAAAAAAAAAAAGGAAATCTTTTCCAAACCCTAGATCACTAAAATGTCTTCTTAAAGTTCTTACAAGTTCTTATAAGTTCGTATAAGTTTTAAATGTAAGCTTTTACATTTAAGTTTATGGCCCATTTCAAGATAATTTTAGTACTGAGGTAAGAGTCAAGGTCCATTATTTGGGGGACATATGTCTTTTCAAGTGTTTTGGTATCATTTGTTGAAAGGCTGTTCTTTCTCCCACTGAAATGTACTGGTCCCTTTATTGAAAAACAAGTAACATATATGTGTGAGTCTATTTCTGGGCTCTCTATTCTACTGTTCTATTTGTCTTTCTTTACATCAATACCACACTGTCTTAATTACTACAAGTTTATAAGTCTTGAAATTACGTAGTGTCGGTCCACCAACTGTTCTATTTCAATGTTATTTTGATTACTGTTGGCATTCCACATGATTTGAAAATGTTTGCAATTTCTACCAAAAAAAAAAATCTTGTACAAATTTTGACTGAGGTTGGGTTAAGTCTATAGACCAGTTGGGGAGAATTGACATCTTAACAATATTGGCTCTTCAAACCCAGGAAGGTTATCTCTCCATTTATTTGTTTCATGTAATTTTTTCAGCAATGTTTTACAGTTTCCAGTGTACAGGTGTTACATATTTTTTGTTAAATCTCTAAGTACTTCACATATTTAAAAAATTTTTTTATTGACTATACCTCCTATACTTCCTGTAGTTCATATATTTTAATGCTACTGTATATAGTATTGATTTTTATTTTAATTTTCAATTGCTTGCTGCTAGTATGTAGAAATAGTTGACTTTGATATACTGATTTTGTGCCCTGCAACCTTGCTAAGCTCCCTTCACTAGTTTTAGTAACTTTTTTATAGATACCATCTGATTTCCAAATAAACTGTCACAACTAAAAAGAAAAAGTTTACCTCTTCATTTGCAATCTGAATGTCCTTTATTTCTTTTTCTTACTTTCTTTTTTCTTAAGTTTTGTTTAAAATTATTATTCTCAAGTTAGTTAACATATAGTGTAGTCTTGGCTTCAGGAGTAGAACCCAGTGATTTATCTCTTACATGACACCCAGTGCTCATCCCAACAAGCGCCCTCTTTAAAGGCCATTTACCCCACCCTCCCAACCACCACCCCCATAAATCTTCAGTTTGTTCTCTGTATTTAAGAATCTTTTATGGTTTGCCTTCCTCTCTGTTTTTATCTTATTTTTCCTTCCCTTCCCCTGTGTTCGTTATCTGTTAAGTTTCTCAAATTCCACATGTGAGTGAAATCATATGGTATCTGCTTTTCTCTGAATGATTTATTTCACTTAGTATAATACATTCAAATTCCATCCACGTTGTTGCATCTTTTTCTTACTTTCTTGCACTCCCTAGAACTTCCTGTCCAATGATGAACTGGAGTGGTGAGAGCCAACCTCCTTGCTTAATTCCTGATCTTAGGAGAAGAGAATTTAGTTGTTCACTACTTAGCACAATTCTCAAGGTAAGGTTTTTTTGTAGATTTCCCTTTGTCACATCGAGACAGTTTTCTTCTGTTCCTGATTTGATGTGAGTTTTTATCAGAAATGGATGTAGTTGCTTCTTTTTTGTCTTGTCATTTATATTTTACTGGATTTTTCCTTTTTTTCTTATGGGATCTTATTTTTATGTTATATATTTATGTTATTTCCTGTTCATATTTTACTGGAAACTGTTTTTCTTTTTGTATGATATCTTGTTTAGCTGCTACACTAGCTCATTTCTTAAACATATTTAAGAGGATTTCCGGGACTAGATCTTTCCCAGAGTTTTATATAGTAGGGAGAACAATATTCTAGGCAAGTCTCCCCAACCCCCCACCAAGCCAAACTTTTTTTCTCATCTACACACACACACACACACACACACAGCTTCTGAAATATGGCTTTTGAGTACTTTCATGTGCATTCCACATCTACTTCTATGAACCAGAATAAGTCCAGTAGGGTTCTTGTTGCCTCCTGGCTAGAGTAGACAATGGCTAGAGCTTTTCCATCTCCAGAAGTACCCTTTTTCACTAAGCGTATTTATATTAATTCTTTAGATGTGCTACTGCTAGGCTGTTTCCTCCACTTCTCTCCCCTTTCTCCTGTGGATTTCCTGTATTATCCTGACAGCTTTGAGCAGCCCTGAGCAATATTTTAGTATTATATATATATATATCTCCTAGTATGACTAAAATCTGAGTTTACATTTTTGTTTTCTGTTTTCCCTGTTGCTCTTAGAAGGGTTCCAGAAATAGAATGGGAAAATGCTAAGTCTGTATAACCAAACTTACATCAGAAGTCTCCTATTATAACACTTTTCCCTCTCTTTATCATGGTATGGCTCACACTTAGTTGTATGTTAACGTTTGTCTCTCTCAATAGACTGTAAACTTCCAAACTCATTTTTTATGTGCAATGCCTAACACAATGTTTAGCACTTTATAGGTATTCAATAAAATGTTGATGATTGAAAGGATAAAGAGACGCCCCCAGAGCCTATAGCTCATCTATTCCACACAGTTGAAACACTGCCACAAACTTATTCTACATGCATAACACCACTACTTCTCACTCTTGTTGGATATTATCGCCTCTTTGAGATGCTTTATATTAAATGCCAGTATATACTCTCTTCCAATGCTTGTATCACCCAAGGATGAGTTTTGTTCCTGATACAGGAAAATAGACTGAGCCTAGCCCAGGAACAATATATGTATGATACAGTTAAATTATTTGGGTTTGCACTATTTTTGAAATAGCTTAAAGGTAATGACTTTTTGCTATATAATTTTTTGTAGTGACTTTCAACCTCTATTAATCACATCACTAACCTAAAATCGTGAGTAAATAAAACTTTTATAAATTCCATAAACTTTCCTCTTCTATATTAATTTCATAGTTGTGTTTCCACAAAACTTTAGACATTATAGGAAAACACAGCAAAAATTAAAATGTCTCAACTACATTTTGAACAGAAAAACATCAATATTGCTAGTCAAATGAAACATTTTATGGCAACACAGAAGCCAATATCAGACACTGAAATGACCTCCAGATGCCAGTAATAATGCCTCCAGATGAAGGCAAAATTCACTCATAATTGGAAGAACACAGCAGTAGTTAGGGGAAGAGGCATTCGAAGACAGCTGCACTGAATATCTTTCTTTCCCTGCATAGTCCTATACCCAGAAAGTTTCACTACAGTCAATTAATAGTTTCATTATATCTACAGTAAAGGTACACCATATCCTTAATATTGGGTCCAATTCTCTTGTGAGTCCTGTTTATCTTTCTCCTTAATTTCGTCACATACTTTACCTTGTAACTCCAGGGACTGCTCAAGTGAACTTACACAGATCTTTCTTTCCCTTAAACACTATCCAGCTCTGAAATCCTTTTGCTTCCTTATAATTTACAGTTCTCCGATTTCTCTCAGGATTATTAATGCTCTTCATAGCTACTGAAACTTTTATTTCTTCAGTTCTTCTCTTTTCTCTCATTCTGTCATACCCCCTCTTGCCTTCCCTTCCATTCCCCATTCTGCCTGAGAAAAACAGTTCATCACTTCAGCTATGCTCAGCCACACCCAACATGAAAAACCCAGCCTTAAATCAATCAGATTATTGATCATTTTCCCTGTGTGCTTAGAAATTTCAGGCTGCTAAACTTTGCGTTACTGTTGAAAACACACCATAGGGGCGGCTGGGTGGCTCAGTCCATTGAGCGTCTGACTTCGGCTCAGGTCATGATCTCACGGTTCGTGGGTTCGAGCCCCACGTCAGGCTCTGTGCTGGCAGCTCAGAGCCTGGGGCCTGCTTCCAATTCTGTGTGTCCCTCTCTCTCTGCCCCTCCCCTCCTCATAATCTGTCTCTCTCTGTCTCTCAAAAATAAATAAATGTTAAAAAAATTTTTTAATAAAAAAAGAAAAAGAAAAAGGAAACACACCATAAAAAAGGCATGGTTCGCATCCTCTCTGGACTTATTGTTTTACTCATCCTTGGTTAGCTCTGTCCCCCTTGACAAAGATTGTTCTAAATTGTCATCATGCCCTGTACACAAAGCTTGCCTCTTTTGCCATCAGCAGATGGCCCTGACTCTTTCTAGAAAAAAACAAAACTAGGTTATTAGGTGTGTATGAACCCCCTTACCTTCTCTCCCACAATCTCAGAGAGAAAAAATGTCTCTCCTCTTACCCCAACTTAAACTCTCTGTGTCCAAGTAATCCTTCCCGTCTTTGCTGAAATCTTTCTGTATCAGTCAGGCCTCATCTGTGCTGTGAATCTCACTGGCTCCCTTCTCTTAGTTGAGAAACATTGTCAAACTTCTCCTAACCACAAATTTAACTCAACCCTAACCCCCTAAGTCTAGCTACAACCCTCTCTTTCTTTCTCTGCCCCTTCAATACAAAGGAATAGCTTATTACTCATGGCTCCCACTTCTTTACTTTCTGACCCCTTAACCTACCTGGCATCCTCTCTGAAACTTCTCGCTTAACTATGCAGTGGCCTTTAAATAAAAACCAACAGATCAAGACAATGAGAAGTTAAGCCACAGACTTGGAAGAAAGTATTTACAAAAGAAACATCTAATAAAGGTTGGTTATCCAAAACATACATTTAAAAAATCCCTTAAAATTCAATCAGTAAGAAAACAATCCAATTTAAAAATAAGCCAAAGACCTTAACAGACATCTCACCAAAGAAGATACACAGATGGAACATAAATATATTAAAATATGCTCCACATCACAAGTCATCAGGGAAATGTAAATTTCAAATGATACCAATACACATCTATTAGAATGGCCAAAATCCAAAACACTGAACACCAAATGTTGGTGAAGATGTGGAGCAAAGGGAAGCATCATTCACTCCTGGTAGGAGAGCAAATAGTACAGCCACTCTGGAAGACAGTTTGGCGGTTTCTTAGAAAGCTGAACAGATGATTCAGCAATAGCACTTCTTGGTGTTTGTCCAAAAGAGTTGAAAATCTATGTCCACACAAAAACTTCCACATGGATGTTTATAGCAGCTTCTTTTAAAATAGCCCAACCTTGGAAGTACCTAGGATCTACTTTGGTAGGTGAATGGATAAACTGGTATATTCAGACAATGAAATACAATTCAGTGACAGGAAGAAATGAGCTATAAAACCATGAAAAGATATGAGGAAACTTAAGTGCATATTACTAAGTGAAAGAAGCCAATCTGAAAAGTCTATATACCATATATGACTCCTACTACATAACATCCTGGAAAGGACAAAACTATGGAGACAGTAAAAAGATCACAGGTTGCTAGGGGTTGAGTGGAAAGAGATGAACACAGCAAAGAGGAAGTATTTTTAGGGCAATAAATATACTCTGTACGATACTATAATGACAGGTATATGTCATCATACATTTGTTCAAACCCATAGATTGTACACCAGTTGTGAACCCTAAGGATCTATGGACTTTGGGTAATTATGATGTGTCAAAGTAGGTTCACCAAGTATAATAAATGTACCACTCTGGTGGGGGATATGAATAATGGGGGGGTCGCTATGTGTGTGTGGGGGTATAGGGTATATGGGAAATCTCTGTATCTTCCTCTCAATTTTATTGTAAACCTAAAACTTCACTGAAAAACAAAGTCTTTTTAAAAATGTGGACTTAGTGCAGTGCCCAGGTCATAGTAAATACAGAGGTAACATTTGCACACTTAATTTAATAATTCAGCAGAATTAAAGCAAAAGACCAAAACAAAATACTAAAAAGTAAGATCAGAAAAAAAGTTTTCTAAAGCATTAAAACAAAAAGTAGGGTATTTCAGTTTTATCTATTGAAATATCTTCTGTGGAGACAGGGATAACATATAATTAGTGAACTAAAATAAACAGGCACATGTTAAGTGTATTAAATGAAATTGACCTTAATGAAAAATGTTACTAGTTTCTCCAAAAGTTTTCCCTCCATAATTAGCGACAGGTATTTCTACTGATAGATGCATTTCTACTAATAGATGGATGAAGATTATTTATGGAGTTGACCTATAATTCTTTAAATACAGTTTTTAAAATCATTTATATGCCTTTTTATTTTAAAAACACATTTTTACACTTTTAATTGCATATTTTATAGAACAGAAATCCATATAACTGATAATCTGCTTCAAATTCTGTCTCATTTACTTAAGGAGTAGCTGTTTACTAACAACAGCATTTTTTTTAGCATCACCATCATATCCAGACTTCAAGGAATCATTATCAGCCTAGAAAGCTTGCTAATATCAGTATTTATTTTTATATGACACTTATAAACTTTCCCAGAAAGACTCTTAAATTTCTTTACATGTTTGGAAAGTCCTGAAAATCACAGACTGAGTCAGCAAAAGCTGCACAAGATGAAGCTTCTCTAACAGCAGAAAAGCTGAGGGATCCTCAACCTGGGGATGTTTGTGGTTCCTAAGAATCATCTGGGGAGCTAAGTAGTAATGCAGATTCCAAGGCTTCCGTCCCCAAGAGTCTTGTTCAGTCAGTCTGGTGGATCCCAGGGAATCCACATTTTTCAAACATGTGACATTGTCATTCAGATGGCCCAATCATCACAGACTCACAGCCCTGGAAGGTGAGGATTCTCCCTTCTAACTGTATCTGTGTTTTGTGATGCTATAGAGAAATTACTTTTATGTATCTATACCATTAGGGCTTTCTGATGGAATTTTACTAAAACTTGAGATCTGGAATAGAAGAACAAACCTAGGAAATTAATTTAGGACTAATTATTAGTGAGAGGGCATCTCCAAAGAGATGTACCTCCTTGGAGGCATGTGTTTACATTTTGAGGGGGGAATGGAATTTGAGACAGTGTGGACATTGCCTGTGTTGTAAAGGCTGGAGAAGCTAGTCTTATCTTGCCCTGGAAAGATTTACTTATATTCCAAAGGGAAGAGTAAGAATTCAGCATCCCTCCCAAAGAGAAAAGCGGTACATGCATATGGAGGGAAATAGACAGATGGCTGCCTCTCTCCTATATAAACATCCAGATTCTTTTTTTTTTTCCTTTCAGAGTTCTTTACCAATAGTACAAATTCTGGTATGTAGGACAACATCTGATCTGACTCATCTCATCTACTGCCTCAGGGATACAAATTAGGGCAAATGGGAATCAGCACAATTATTTGCTATAATTAAATAATAATTTTCTTTGCTCCAGAAACCTCACGTTTGCATTCAGAACAAAATTAATAAATATAGATATTTAAAACTTAACAGCTTGTAAACAAAGATGGTAATAATCACAGACTCTAAAATTTGGATGGGTCTTTGTGAACATCTAGTTAATCCCCTTCTTTTTACTGGGCTCGGGGATACTAGGATCAAGGACTAGAGACTTCAGACAGGCCTAAGGTCTGCTGCTTATTAAAAAGAGCTGGGACCTGCAGTTAAGAATCTTGACACCAGGCCAGCACTGCCTACCACATTCAGCTGCCTCCACCATCTTTAAAGAGCCCCTACACATCTTCCCTCTGTACCGTCTTCCAGAGAGATCACTGCCCTCCAAATCTGTCTAAAAGAGACAGAGTTCCTCAAAAAGAAAAATTATGATTGCTGTTAGCTATTAATTTCTCAATTTCACCCACACTGAAGAGCTACCAGTCCAAACTGAAAGCAAGATATCAGAGTAGTTCAAACAGCTTTGAAATAAGAATCAATCTCCTATTTTAAGTGTATCTGTATTTCTATCTTGTTTATGTGACTTCAGCCAAGAAAGGCACATGATTCAATAACAGTGAGGGGTCTGAAGCTTGACTGTGTCAGATTCTCCAGTTTCCTAACTCTACTCTTGGTAAGTCCCTTCCCTGCACCTCAGTTTCCTCTTCTATGAATGAGGAACTATAAAATCATAGGAATGTCATAGGGTGTTAAGTGAGTCAATACACTTACAGCACCTCTAACAATGGCACATTCTAAGCACTACTGTCATTTAATCCTTCCATTCATCCTTCTCTTTTAAACTCCTCATCTATGTAATGTGTACAGTTAATCATTCAGAGTAGTTTTAGAATTCACCAAAATATACACGATTATGGAAATCTTGGGGAAGAAATTGAAGAGGAGAAGGGAATTGGAAATACAAAAAATACGCAATTATCTTTTACTGGAAAAAGAAACCCTGTGGCAATCAAATGACACAGTATAAGTGGCAGATAAACTATGAAGCAAATGAAGCTTTGGCTTCAGGACCCCTCCCCGACATAGACTCCTTCCAACATTCTGTCCCCAACTTCGTATTTATAAATGTTGTGATTTCTTTGCCGGGGGCTGGGAGGGTGGGGGGAGGCAGGGCTTAAAACTATACAAACCTCAAGGTCCAAAAAAACTAGATCTGCCTGTGTTCAGAAACATTTTAAATAATACTTAGTTATTTTCAAATGCCAGGAATAATTACCAATGGTCTTGGCTAGAAATCCTCCCTGAGGATTCTCTGAGTAGAGGAAGGATGATTCTAGACTATCAGAAAGGAAAGGTCATGTCATATAACAGTTAATTCTCTGGGTCTGAATTAGAGCCCCTGGGTGTGTCAAGAGACCACCAACCACCTTGTATTAGAATGCTGGGTCTGGGCAAGCAAGATTGACTGAAGAAGGTCAGGGTTAAAGCACTTTCTGGTCAAGGACAGGGTAGAAAATAGAGATTACATCTGAACTTCACTCAAGTCTACAGGAGTCAGGACAGAGGAAGGAACGAGACTCAAACCAAGAATACGATTAGGTAGCCAAGTCTTAACAATGATAAATCAAGAGGCATAACATGTGGGGTCTGACTTCAAAATCAGAACAATTGTAGGAATACAGTTCCTTAAACTGAACTGAAAATGTGAAGTGGGGGTCCTGAGTAAGAGGGGAGATTAGGTCTAATGAGATGAGAAATGGGATTCAAGCTGAGAGGGAAAGATTTAGGAGTGTTGGTGTTCAGGGGTGCAGGCTCAGAGATACAGGGTTCCTTTAGAAGGGAACAGTGAGCAGCCTGCTTTGGAAGGAAGCCAAATACCTGTCCCTTACTTTGAGCAGTGAGGAAACAGCCTCCACGGTGCTTCCAGGGTACCAGGCAGGCTCTGATTATCCCTAAAGAGCATGCACACTAATTCAGAACTGGTTGTACATGCAGTTCAGGTGCCCTAGGAATTTTTATAGGGCAGAGATCTAATAGGTATACTTGCACTGAAACCCAAATTAGTATTCCCTCCAGTGAAAATCATTTCTTACAACACACTTAAATGTCTACTCCTTCCATCTCTGAGGATGTGAAGAGGAATGATTGACATGGAGAGTGCGGGATGTAATATGGCAAGATTGGCTGCCCTTGTCAAAGCTACTTCTGTCCTGCTCGGAGGAAGAGGTTCCCTTTGGGCTCACATTCCTATTGGTCCTCAGCAGCTGCATGGGGTCATGTTTGTGAAGCCCAGGAGCAGACAATAGATTGTATCTCTTGGTCCCAACCTTCAGGGCATAATAGGGTGATTTATGAAGCCAGGAACAGGGACTGTCCTGGGCCCCTGATACAACACTGCTCCCTGAAGGGTTCTGATGTGCATCTAACTACTGGCACTGCCCTGGATTGCTTACTAAACCACAATGCTGTTCCGTCACATAGTGTGACATCAGCTCCTCAGAAAAGATGATTAGAAAATAATTTGGACAGGGCATCTGGGTGGCTCAGTCGGCTGAGTGTCAGACTCTTGATTTTGGCCCAGGTCATGATCCTAGGGTCATGGGATCGAGCACTAGTCAGGTTCTATGCTCAATGGAGCTTAAGATTCTCTTTCTCCCTCTGCCCCTCTCCTCTGCTTGCATTCTTTCTCTCTAAAATAAAACATAAAATAAAATAAAATAATAAAAATAATTTGGACAAGCAATTCAAGTTAAGAAGATGAACATCTTCTGTTAGACATCTATTATAACCCACACGGAGCCAGGTGTGGTGGTGGGAGGTATACAAGAAAGAAAACATGTGATATCCACCCTCAAGGAACTACTCAACTAGTTCAACATAAACAATTCACTTAACATCTTATTTGCTATGCTGTGAACACAGGGCCCAGAAGTGTGAATATATTATGCATTATCCCTTTCGGAAAAACAATGCATCACCACAGAGAAATAAGATCTCTGTAGCAAGAGTAATAAAGTAAAATATTTCAACTACAGTGAATATAATAGCTTCTTGTTAGGCAAGGGTCTTTAGGTATCATAAATTTTAGATCATGGCAGTTTATGTAAGAAGGCAGAAAAGTACTCTTGATGAATAAATATATTTTCTAAGGCATCTGTCTGTATGGTTATAGAGATTTGAAATCTCAGCATCCTACACAATAATGACACATTTAAAAGATTAAATTCTAAATGGGAAAATGCATTCATACTCTTCATTACAAAGTTGTATTCAGATATGCCATTTCAATTTGAAAAACAGAGCTAAAAGTTCAGGAAGACTTCTTTGCTCCGCATTTACTGCTAAAACAACCAATGTGGGAACTGTCAGATTACACTATTTCATTTTTTGTGTCCACGTGAGCACTGCAAAAGAACAGAATGCTATTGCTGGAATTCCTTTTCAACAGGCATGACATTTTACACAGGCTCTTCACTTGATGCAAAGACCATGAACATGACAAATGAAATCCAAATACAGTCTCTGTGCTCCCATCCAAATGCCACACCTTATTTTGACCAAGTATAAGAACATTTTGGTTTCCAAAATGTATGCAGAAAGTGTTAAGTCTAACCTTTGTAGAGTGAACCAATTCAACCAAGTGAAAAACATTTGTTTTTCTACCTATTTTGTGAAGAGTTCTGCATAAATCAAATTATTCCTTTAATCCTTCATTCATTGTTTGGGAAATACTTATTACGTGAAAGGTTCAGGCTTAGGTGTTTTGGGGAATGCAAGGATGAATAAAAATGGTTCCTTCTTTCTAAAAGTTTATAGTGTAATATAGGAGACAGAACAGATACACAAGTAACTATTATACCAAGTAGAAAGTAAAATATGTTCTAAGAAAGACACATTAAGGACAAAGAGAACTGGAAAGAAGACAGTTTTACAGGTAGAGAATGAGAAAAGACTTCATACAGGAATGATATTTTTAGATCCTGAAGACCTGAAAAAGAGACAGAGTCTGCTCCAGACCAAATGGGAGGAACACAGGCTCTAGGAGCAGCATGGAAATGAAGAACATGCCTAAGGACTAAGGCCAGCTCAGGGAGATCCCCGTAGAGGGGAAGAAGCTACAGATGACCTCTGAACAACACAGGGGTTGGGGTGTGAACCCCTGCAAAGCTGAAAATCTGAGCATAACTTTTTTTAAGGTTATTTTTGAGAGAGAAAGAGAGACAGAACATGAACACGGAAGGGGCAGAGAAAGAGAAAGAGACAGAATTTGAAGCAGGCTCCAGGCTCTGAGCTGTCAGCACAGAGCCCAACGCAGGGCAAGAACTCATGAACCGCAAGATCATGACCTGAGCTGAAGTCAGATGCTTAACCAGCTGAACCACCCAGGTGCCTCTGAGTATAACTTTTGACTCCCCACAACTTAACCAATAATAGTGTATTGTTGACTGGAAGCCTTACTGACAACAGTCAAATTAACACATATTTTGTATGTTAGATGTATTAAATACAGTACTCATACAATAAGTATACTAAGGAAAATAAAATGTTATTAATTAAATCATGAGGAAGAGAAAATACATTTACAGTACTGTACTGTATTTATTTTAAAAAAAAATATCTGCACAAGTGGACCCGTGCAGTTCAAATCCATTTGTTCAAGCGCCAACTGTACTGCCAAGAAAGCAAAGAGAGTCAGATTAGAGAAAGCTTAGACTGTAGGATAAGAAATTAATATTAGTCAGAAAAGATTCAGGCAGAAAGACCTACAGGATGCACAAGTGATACAGCACACACCACACAGACACATATTATATAAATATAGACTCATTAACATTACTTATGTACAAATGGGTAAATATAGAGTAGGCTTTATTCAGGGAATCAAGTTAGGATCTGTTTTCTAATAACTGAAGGCTTTAAGTGGATTTAAGGGGGTGCCAAAAAACCCTGAATGAGATGTACTGAAAGCTATATTCCACGTGCATGATTATGATGCAATCGTCCTTGTGATACAACGGAAGGCAGAGGAGACTCTAACTTGTGACTTAAAACTGAGAGAGGGGCATACCTGAGGACTGGAAAGTTCCTCAAATGCAAAGAAACTGATTTTGTAACTCTACTCTATGGCTTTAAAAATTATTGTCTAGGTTTACTGAAAAAAACATAATAACAATTATCCAGATAATTCACCACTTAGTAGCAATCAAGTGACACAATGAAAATGAAAATGAAAATGCTTTATCATTTGGCCAGCAGGTGGCACTTGTCACTTGGTATAGAAAACAGCAGGTAATGTGGAATGAACTTGAAACATGGAGTTAGGAACAGATTATTCATTCATCTATTCAGAAAGAAGAAAGGGTGAAATGGGTTGTTTCAGAAGCACAATTTATAAAGAGGGTCTTGGGTCACCAACTCAGCTTATGAACTGTGTACACATAGTTCATTAGGTATTTTCCTTAACAGATATTTTGCAATGTATCAGTCTGTTGCCTTTGTAAATGTTCTTAAGCCCTTTCTGTTTGTATTTATCCTTACCAGACTGTGAGCAGATCCACACTGAAATTAGACAAAAAGGAAAACAAACCCCTTCACTTAAAAATGTGTGATTGATTCAAATTATTGAACGTCTTTGAACTTTACTTCCCTCTTTTGCTGTAACTGATATGTCTGTTATGTTACAGGGATTACATAAGACACCATCCATGGAAATGAGAGCTGTGGACTTAGCTACTTCATTTTCTCCTAGAGGACAAGATCCAACCATTGAGACACCTCTTTTACCAGAACAGGTTTCTGACTCACTGTGAGTATCCTCTAGCTGAGGTAGGCGGTACTCTTAAAAGTTAGTCACTCATTATATCAGTAGGATGTGTGAGAGGTGGAGACGAGGTTGTAGCTGCTAATTTGAGATCCTAGTGCCATAATACTCTCTCTCCTACCATTATTCTATCACTCCTGGTTGTCAGTGACACAAAACCCAGAACCACAGAATCTAAGATCCAGAAAGGTCTTTGATTTACCTAGTCAACTCTTCATTTTCCAGATCAGGATGCCTTCAGCCATGAAAGATGAAATACAAGAGGAAAAGAAATGGGATGTGTAGGTTTAGGTCATTTTTACATTTGCTTCCCAGTCTGGTGAACAGATAAGTAGGCACTAGTAGTGGGAAGTAGGGAGGGAGAACAAGAGGTGGGCAAACCATAATTACATGGCATGCATCTTATTATTTCCTGATACTGAATGAGTGGGCACCACCAGTAGACATAGTGAATCATAGTAATACACTAACCAGTTCCTGATTTTCAAGTGATATCTACCCCATACCTGAATCATGTCTGTACTTCACCTGAACAGCACTAATGCCCTATTTTTCTGGCTTTCCCACTCTTGCCCGTGTGTATTCTAACAGAACTTCATCTGAAAAGCAGTCAGGAAGAGGGTAAATTCACAATGAATATTCGACGTTTTTGAGTTTTGTTTCTGACATCTGGCAGCTATCACCAAAATACAGTTTTTGAATACTTTCATGGGTTATTTTTGTGAAAGGGGAATTGAGGTCACCTTCCAGAGGTTTTCTATTCAGCAGTTACCATATTTTATAATGAATTACACAGTTTTTAAAAGAGAGACATGTCACACAGATGCCGAGTCTATTTTTTAAAATACATAAGTTTAGCATGTAATTTAGAGGATTGACACCATGAAGGAACAAGTCAGTGCTAATCTCCAAGTCTTCATTTATAATCTTTTCTCACCTAGAATGCCTGCCCTGTCATTTCTCTCTCTTTACCCTAAGTAAACTTTAAGCCTCAAGTAAGCTGCCATTTCTTCTTTGAACATTTTTTTTGACTGAAGTTGCCCCAACTCTCTCCCTGTAATAAACTTCTATTGTAGTTTCAGTTATGATCAGACAAGTACTGAACTAGTATTGTGTTACAGTGGCTACTAATTTTCTTTTTTTTTTTTAAGTTTATTTATTTTGAGAGAGAGAGTGCACACACACGTAAGCAGGGGAGGGGCAGAGAAAGAGGGAGAGAGAGAGAATCCCAAGCAGCTCTGTGCCAACAGCACAGAGCCCAATGTGGGGCTTAAACTCATGAACTGTGAAATCATTACCTGAGCTGAAACCAAGAGTTGGACGCTTAACTGACTGAGCCACGCAGGCACTTCTGGTCACTAGTTTTCCAACAGCTACTAGCCTTGGTCCACAAAAGGACTGTTTCTTATTTGAACATATGTTCTATTAATGGATTCAATAACTATTTATTGAGTACCTGCTACTTGCCAGGAACAATTTTAGGTAACAGATTTACAGTAAACAAAACCAAAACCAAGGTTATCCCTGAGTTCACAGAGCTCACACTGTGCCTAGCCTGGGACAGACCCAAAGGCTCAATGTGCTCAAGGACCACCTCAAAATTAACTGGTTGCCTATGGTTGGTGAACCTTAAACAAAACTTTCCTTGATTAGCTCCAAAACAGGGTCAGTTAAGGGCACTGAGTGTTTAAAGTAAGTTGAATATGTTAGGATTATTTTCACAAAAGGAACAAGGGAGGAGGGTGAGGATTCTTACATCCTTTGAACTGATAGCAGCAAGTCTCTATGCAAGTACTGCTAACCTTCTTTGTTTCAATTTAACACAGATTGAATCTATAAACCTGGATCAAATTCTTATGAAAAACTCAACTACCAAGAAAGAAAGAATAAGCAAAATGGATGGCCCAAATGTTACCCCAACAGATACCATCAGAATCTCTACCTTAGTAATGAATAAAACATCTAACACTAAACAAACAAAAGGGTAATTAAGTCTTTGCGATTGGCACTCTTACTATCCAAGGGTCAGGTCTGACTTCTATTGGAAAGAAAAAAGATCCAGAGACTGCAAAAAAGATACAATCAGTTCAGGATACACTGCCTGTCATCACAAATCTACAGGAGGGGCAAACAAGAAATGAAAAACAAATGAAGATATTCCACATTGGAAATATCTGACTGTACCTACTTGCTGATTAAAATATCTGCAGGCTATGATACCTTTACTTCTGACCTATGTTATCAAACCCACGACTAGAGGCTCTAAGAACTGCAGAAATTTTTACCAGTTTTGAAGGACAGGGAATGCTTAAGAGAATATGTTTGCAAAGTGACTCTGAGTCAGGTTTTCCTGAGAGACCCAGAGACTCCAGACTAACAGGAAGGGTCAGGTTTCTTTGGTTGTGACCCCAAGTGGTGGAGTCTTGCACGCCAAATCCCTAGCAAAGTGGGAGAGGTAAGAAGATGAAATGAGGTGGAGAAGAAAGTTTATCTTCTAAAAGCACAGAAATAGACATAATAATAAGGCATTAAGCCTGGGGATATTCTTCCTACTCCATAAGAGAATTTTTGATTCAAGTATTTTATTTCCTGGCATTTACAGAGGAGTCAACACATTGGGACATATGCTGCTGACCTCCTCAGGTTCTATTCAAATAGAAGTTGACAGGTTGTATTTAAAAATGCTGAATTTGGGTGTTAAATCTATAAAGTAAACAGAGATCTAGTTTCTTTATTAGTTAAGAGATTAAAATCATATTTCTGCATGCTACTTTTTCTTTCGCTTGAAATTGTCATGATTACTTATATTTACTGATCAGTAATGTCTTACTTACTGAATTTTCTTAACAATTAAGTGACACTGAGTTTCTTTATGAATAAGCTAATACTTTTTAAAATACCAATTCTTCACCTCAAAAATCCACCCTCAGGAAGAGTATAATCTTCCGAAACATACAGACTTATGTCCCAATCTTGGCCATGTCACCTATATCAGACTCTGTGTGAATTTGTAGGTGGAAATAAATCTCCCTATTCCTCACATGCACTGTTAATTTCTTACATCTACTGTTGTATAGATGGGCTTAAATGTCACAGGTAGTAGTTTTTTTTTTTAACAACTCTCCTCGTTTCTGAGCCTCTGGGGCACTGTGCTCGTCTCAACATTCTTTAGCCACAAAATGAAAAGCAGGTGACAAAAATGGATGGAAACAGAAGCTACGCAATGTGCAGGGGTAAACCGCTTTAGTTCATTTGCACACATAAAAAAAAACAACAGCTCAAAGAGTTTGGGTAGAATTTGGAAAGAATTAGTTAACAGCTCACCTGTGGCTGCTGTTCTGCCAGTCGATTGTGATACCTTCGGACTGCCTCCCTAAGTTGTTTCTCTTTCTCATTTTTTGATGGTGACACTGTGCTCACGGTGCCCAGGGGGATGGAAGGTAGGCGTTCTGCCTGATGACAACTTCACAATCAACAAGAAACAACATCAGGAGGAAATACCAAACTATTGTCTGTGAAAGATGAGTTACTTCTATGAACAGATATTCTTTATGCCTTATATCCAACATGGGGATACAAAGGAAGAGCACTGGACTGATGACTTTAGGCAATACATGACGTTATATCTCCAGTCTGCATGGAAAAGAGCTTCAGGGAAAATGTGGAAAATGATATATTTACAAGAATGGGAGAACATTCATTATTTTACCAATGCTTCACTTATCTTGCATTATCATGAAATGAGGCCTTTTGCAGAAATGTCTTTAGATAATTGAAGCTTATCTCATTATTGCCAAACATTTTTCCCCCAAGATATTTTGGATAGAAATCTCTATGTCTCTCTGAATGACACCAAATAATTCTGCTTCTGAAACACATGGATCCCTTGTTTGAGAACTCAGGAGGGATGTGAAGAGCAGTGACCACTGTGGTGCCATGCAGTACTCAGTGACAGCCTTGGGGGTCACAGAGCCCTGCACAGCCCTCCATCTGCGATTGGCCCTAACCCCACCCCCACCCCAGCAGCATCCCCCCTGCTCCCGCCCTTCTCTCCCTGCTGTTGTGGCGAACATGCTTCTGGTGGCCTCTGTGCTTCCCAGTCTTACTGCTGTGCTGTTTCCAATCACTAGTGGGTTAATACACATACTATACAATTAAGTAGAACTGTATGCAAATGAACAGTAAGCAGACTGTGGATGAGAGCCTCCCTCATTACGGTTCCATACAATACTAATGAGCTTTGAAACATATGGCTTGGGAGGTTTGGAGCTTTTTTTATTTTTCCTACTTTTGGTTCCACGGCTATGTTCTGGGGACCTGAGTTAGCCAAACTACCAAAAAATTGAGATATGGTATTGTTTCTCTTGATATCAAGGCTTGTCAGGATAAGAAGTTCAACTCCCCCTGGGCATGGCTTTTATTCGGGGCATGACTGTGCAAGTTCAGAAGTGGGGCAAAATGTCAAGGTCAGTTCTGAGAGCCTGCTTTACACAAGGGGTTTTCTCTTATTGACAGGAACCAAAAGGGGAGAGGGGACAAAGTTGGTATGAAATAACTGTGCTGTGAAACTGGTGCAGGGAGGAGGGGGCTGAGACTAGAAGGAGGGCCTTCTCCCAGCTGAAAGAGTACAGGAGAAGCAGGGCAGATCAAACCCACAATTTCTGTTTTTCAGGACTGCATGGTATATTTTACTTGCCCCCTCGGAGAGGCGAGTGAGGAACTACGATCAAATTCAAGTAGGGCTGTAAAAAAGCACTTAATTCCTACCACATATGGTATTCATCGTTACTGTTACTTTCGTAAACAAATCAGGGGGTATCTACTATATATACAGTGCTGATTTGAAGAAATCTGTGGGGTGGCACTTATACAGACTTCTATTTTGAGAAAAGAACCTTGTGGCAACATGAAGTTTTTATTCAGAAAAGAGTAACCTCGAGTATTTTAATAAAATCCAATCCCTTCAATTATCTTTAAAGATTTCTGGAAACAAATTAAATTTTAACTTGCAAAACAACCCATGAATATGTTTAAATATCCTTTTCACAATTCAGACTTTTTTGGTTCAGCCAAATGATAAGCATCATTCTTACCCTGCTGGTGATCCCTATTTACAAATGCAGATAAATGCAGAGCATGAATGGAATGGAAGTATACTGATACCTATTTCTCAGGTACTGTGATAAAAAAATGTCTAGCCTCCCTCTGTATTTAAAGTGGAAAAGAAAAAGAGGCTGTGGTGGTCCAAAAAAAGAATGTCTTCATTCTACCTGCCTGGGACAACTTTGAATACTACCATTTGTAAAATGGTATATTTTGTCACTATAGAGTATATGACTGGCATTATGCTTTCTGAAATGTAAAATGATGCTTTCAGAATCTAAAAAAAAAACAAAACAAATGAATAAATAAAAAGCAGAATCAGACCTATAGATACAGAGAACCAACCGACAGTTGCCAGAGGGAAAGGGGTAGGGCATGGGCAAAATGGGTGAAGGGGAGAGGGAGATACAGGCCTCCAGTGATGGAATGAATAAGTCACAGGAGCAAAAGGTACAGCATAGGGAATATAGTCAATAATACGGTAACAGTGTTGTATGGTGAGGGATGGTAGCTACACCTGTGGTGAACATAGAGTGAGGTGTACAGATGTTGAATCACTGTGTTGTACAGTTTGTACTTTGAAACTAATGTAACATTGTGTGTAATGTTACTCAAATAAAAAAATGTAAAACACACACACACAAAGAGGATGCCTTCGGAGACTGGATATGATAAGGCAGAAAGGGTACGGGTTTACACCAACAGCCTTAGCTTCAAATTTTGGCTCTGGGGAGGAATCCCGGACAAGTCACTGGGCCTCTCTTAGTGTGTTTTCTCCTCTGAGAAATAGTGAAATTTCATACAGTTATTGTAAATGGGAAATGAGATAACATATGTAATTGCTATGTAAGAGAAAGCTGTTATTATGTTTCCCACCTAAATTCTGGTTACAGAGACATTGTTCATTCAAATGCTACTCATTAGTATTAACCCTGCTGACAACTGGCGATTAACTGCTGACCATAACACTATACTTTCTGTAAATATAGACGATGCCACTTTTTACCCCATTACTCTGGCCTTCCATTCATCGAATGTTGTTTAAAAACTATATTGCATTTCTCATCACTTTAATACACCAATTTCATGTGATTCTATCCAAATCCAATGGCACGGGATTTTGCTATTTCATGGTATATCCTCAAAGTACATAGGTCCATCCTACCATATTGAATTAGAGCTACCATATTGAATTTACAGTGATTCAATAAACTGTCAACTCTTGAGTAACTGCCCTCATAATCAGGAGTTTTTCTTTATACATCCCCTAAATCTCTTGCTGCCACATGAAGCAAAATTTTTTTCCTTATCTTTTCAGTGGAAATGAAATACACATGGTCAAAATTATGTCAGCATATTTCAAGAATCAAGGACATAAATTATAAATATAAGACAACTCTCTGCATTTTAGGCTTTGAGAGACCATCAATTTTCTGTCGACGTGGCTAAATTTATCTTGCCACAAGGGGCACCATAATGTAGCTTCGAAACTAATTTTGCTATGTTCTCTGATGGCATCACCACATTTCAAGAAGAGGATGAGAGTGTGCCAATCCAGGGACAATGGTAAGCTGTAGGTAAGGAAAACTGTAGAGGACAGATCCCAGTTCTGTGAGTCCAACAATGTCTAAGACTGGGCTAAGAAGTCATAGATAACATTAGACCTGTGGGGAGGGACCTGAATTCTTAACACTAAGAGGACCCCAGTAACTAGAAACTTAGTAAATTGTCTTTCTAAGGGACTCAGCTGGACCCAGAGAAGATACGAAAGGTACTATGGTTATACCCCATCCTAAGTGATAGAAAGCCATGTTCAAGAGAGATTCTGTCACCTGTCCAAGGTTTAACAGCTAATGGAGCCAGGTTTCAATCCCAGGGAATCTGGCCCCAGAGTCAGAACTCTAAACACTATCCTAATGTTGCATGAAAAGTTTTTAGCTCACAGGAAGGGATCAATACTATTAACTATTCTAAATACTGAAACTGAGCCAACTCGTGGTTTCTATGTGGAAGATATTTAAGTTTCAAGTTAGGGCTGAAAACTGGTTACAAGTCAGAAGCCCCTGGCCAGTAGCTTCATCAACAGGTTTCTCAGCCCCCATCTGGGTTTCAGCTTTCACTTCTGTAAAATGAAGGAGTGAGGCTAGATCAGTAGCGTATAATCATGCTCGCTGCCACTCTAAAGCTTGAAGCTCGAACCTCCTTGGAGATTTTTGCAGAGAGTATAGAACAGAAATGATAACTGGATGACTTTGGCCCCCAGATTCCCAGCTTCCCATTCAATCAGGAAAGTTCTGCATTTATCTTATAAATTTTGGGTCTGAGATAAATTTTATTTGGAGAAAAAAACAGGTTCTGCTGCAAACCAAGAAATAAGACTGAAAACCCCCAGGCCGTGAGGTATCTAAGAGCCCTTACCACTTATGGCACTTTCCTTAGTCTTTAAATATGGCTAACCTGACAACTCCCAGGGGAAGGGGTTTTAGCAGCAGTTTCTAAATTTTTTTTTAAATTTTCTCTCTCTTCATGTTTTGTTTTTTGCTTGTTTATTGTTTTAGGCCTAGATAAAAATTACCAAACAGGAGTTATTACTCTCATGTCTGTATTAGTAATATCAATCCACTTATGCAGGCCAAAAACTTAGGACAAACTCTATGGAGAAGCAATGTTTGAATTAGGGGTGTCTTCATTAAAAGGGGGTACTCACTCTTTTCTCCCCAAGGAAAGTCATGTAAGTCTAATGGGCCTGTAATAACAGTGACATTCATCAATAGTTAATCAGTCTTTTTCCTGTTTTAGTCTGAACTTCTTCCTCCAAGAGCACAAAGCAATGAAATCAATATGTGACTTAAACAGAAAAAGCACATGGTCTACCAGGTTAGTGCCCCTGGGGACACCCTCCCAATAAGACCCCTTTATGAGAAGGCCATACGTTGTGTGAAAATGAACTGTAAGGCAGAACTCAAACACTGGGTCATGGTCTCCTGCTGTACACGTGCCCACAGCTGCATGTCCCAAAGTTTGCAAATAGTTAAAGGCAGGTTTCTTACCTTGATGGAAAAGTACACTAACAAAGTGTCTCTCCATAGGTGGCAAAGAGCTAGAAAGAGTTCACAGGGATGATAGCTATTAAGCTAAGATTTATCTACAGCTGACATTTTCCAGTCTCATACATAATTATTTTAGGAATTAAAAATGGATAAAGAATTTTAGAAAACTATCAAAAACTACCTGTTTTCCAAGAGGTTAGGATTATTTGCACAAATCCAGAGGTCAAAAAATTCTTTTTCCTGATAATTAATAGAAGAAGGCAAGACTCTCCATTTAAGGCAAAGATCTGATAACAAAAACAAAATCACACACAAGAAAGATGACAGTCAGTTACTAGCACAGTAACATGTCCGATTACACACACCAAAAGTATGAGGTATCTTTCAAACCAAAGCAAGTTAATCCATGATCACCTACCTTTTATATTTTATGGCACAACTAGTCCGGGATTCTATGAGCTACCCTGGGACACCACCACCAATAAATTATTATTATTGTTTTGTCATTGTTGTTATTGCTTAAGTTCTTTCCAGTTGGTTTCTGCTACTTTCAGCCAAAAGAATCTTAAGTAATTAGTTCCTCTCCACCTCTTCTTGAACAGAGGAAGACTTCTAGTGACTTAACTCTTCCATTTTCTCAGATCCGGTATTTCTCTGCTGCCAACATCACTTCCCATCTCCAGCCATATGACTAACATAACAATGAAAATCAAGCTCTCTGAACCATTCATGCAGTCTCTTTTCCTGCGTTTGTCTCCTGCTCTTAACTTTCCAGCCTACAGTTTGGTTTCTGACTTCATTTCTCTATTTCTTCCTTTCTCTCCTTTCTTGCTTTTAGGACCAAGGGACTCCACTCTTTCCAGGCTATTCTTAACTTTAATCCCGAATTCTACCCACATACACAGCTAATGGCTCTTAGGTAAACATTTTCCCTGTTTACCTATGATGAAAGCAGTTTGCACACTCATTCAGAACACACAGTGTTCAAGTCACAGTGGTTAAGAACTGGAATAGCTCAGGTGCCTGAGTGGCTCAGTCGGTTAAGCTTCCAACTTTGGCTCAGGTCATGATCTTACAGTTCGTGGGTTTGAAGCCTGTGTTGGGCTTTGTGCTGACGCTCAGAGCCTGGAGCCTGCTTCGGATTCTGTGCCCCTCTATCTCTGCCCCTCCACCGCTTGTACTCTGTCTCTGTCTCTATCTCAAAAATAAAAACATTAAAAAAGATTTTTAAAGAACTGGAATAGCTCTACGACTTGCTATCTGCATGATTTTGTACAAATTCCTTCTCCATGCTTCAGTATCATTATCTGTAAAAAGATATTAATATTAGCACTCACCTAAAAGAATTACTAAGGATTAAATGACATAATAATTATAAAAGCCAACATTGCTAGGCATTATTTACGATGCTAAATTTTATGTGTCAATTTGACTGGGCCATGGTATACCCGGATATTTGGTCCTACATTGTTCTGTGTCTGTGAGGGTGTTTTGGATGAGAACAACTCTTGCATTGGAGACTGAGTTATAAAAAGACCATGTGGGTGGTCCTCCTCCAATCAGTTGAAGGCCTGAACAGAACTCAAAAGGGGTTACTGTCTTATAAGAAGGAACTTTTTCTTCCTGACTGTCTTGAGGTGAGACATCAGTTTTTACCTGCCTTCAGACTCAAACTAAAATATTGGCTCTTCTTGGGTATCAAGCCTGTTGACATTCAGACTGGAACTATATATCGCCGGGTCTCCTGGCCCTCAAACCTTCAGACTCAAGCTGGAATTAAATCAATGGATCTCCTGGGTCTCCAGCTAGCTGACTGCAGGTCTTGGGACCCTTTAGTCTCCTTAATCATGTGAACCAATTCCCTATAATTAATATCTATCCATCCATTCATCTCTCCTTTTGGTTCTGGTTCTCTGGAGGGCCCTAATATGGCATCCTAAGCACTTAGTAAACTTTGCATGTATTAATTCGCTTTATTTTCACAAAACTGTATGATGTAACTATAAATGCTAACCCCATTTTATGAGTCTGTAAACTGAGGCTTAAAGAAGTTAAGGAATTTGCCCTATTTCATAGAGCTGCTGGGTACTAGAGACTGGATTCTGACAGTACCCTGCACACATCAAAAAAAAAAAAAACACAGAAATTTTTAGCCATTATTATTATCATCCAGTAAGTTGTTGCATTTAGTCATCAATTTCCTCAATTATACCTCTTCTAAATACATGCCATGTATGTTCCTCTCAAACCCCACAGTCATGTCTTTATTCATACATGAACAATTTCTCCCTGGATCCTGGATTATGCCTGTGGCATAAGCTAACCTCAACTAGCCCCTCCCCCAATTCATCCTGCACTGAGCTGCAAGAGCAAGCTTGCTGCAAGTTACATATGACAGTCAGGTCCTCTGTGGACCACCCCAGGGACGAGGTTGGAGAGGTGTTCCCTTGACATGGTGTAAATAACTACAAAATTCTGCACACGGCTGTGTGCTTCTTTTTTGTTTCACCAGCTGCCTTCCCCACTGGATGGCAGACTCCTTACAGATGGGAGAGAGTGTCTTTAGTTCTCTAACCTTCTGTAGAGTGGCCGGAGGATGTATCAGAGGCACACACTAAGTGCTGAATGCTTCAGTGATGTTGT
This sequence comes from Cryptoprocta ferox, assembly GCA_028646485.1. NCBI lineage: Eukaryota > Metazoa > Chordata > Mammalia > Carnivora > Eupleridae > Cryptoprocta > Cryptoprocta ferox. The sequence goes on from CM053573.1 coordinate 52,329,875, forward strand.
TCTCCTACTGAAACACTTCCAAAGCCTCTTCATTACTTATCAGAGTAAAAACTCTTTCTGGCATTCAAGTCCCTCTAATAAGTTTACTCAGCCTAAAAACTCTTGGCTTTTATTATTAATTCATCATTCATTCAGTAGTCAACTTCTAAGTATTAGTTAACATAGTGCTATGTATTAAAAATTTTGAAATGACTGTTTCTACTATTTTATCACAAAAATTTTAGCGGAAGTATACACTTGATATTTATTAACACACATATCCCACTACATCTCTGCCTATCAAAATTCTACCTTAGATAGAGGTAGAGGAAGATGGTGGCGGAGGTGAAGGAGCCTAGGCTCACCTCATCCCATGAATACAACTAGAAAACTATCAAATCATCCTCAATGCCCCAGAAATAGACCTGAAGACTCATAGAACAAGCTCCACAGCTAAAGGGAGAGAAGAGGCCACACTGGAGAAGGTAAAAAAAAAAATCTACTTTAAAGACCATAGCACAAGCTACCTCTGTCACGAAGCCTGGCCTCAACTTCCTCTACCTCCCTTTTGGAATCCTCAAATAACTTTATGCCTCTTTGACATCATTTACCTAATTTTCATCTTTATTGCAATTAGTTTCATGCGTATCTTAACCTCTTTCCTAGACCCTAACCTCTTTTTTTAATATAATTTATTGTCAAATTGGTTTCCATACAATACTCAGTGCTCATCCCAACATGTGCCTTCCTCGATGTCCATCACCCACTTTCCCCTTTCCCCTACCCCCATCAACCCTCAGTTTGTTCTCAGTATTTAAGAGTCTCTTATGGTTTGCCTCCCTCCCTCTCTGTAACTTTTTTTTCCCTTTCCCCTTCCCCATGGTCTTCCATTAAATTTCTCAAGATCCAATATGAGTGAAAACATATGGTATCTGTCTTTCTCTGCCTGACTTATTTCACTTAGCATGATACCCTAAACTCTTGGAAAGCAAGAACCCTATCTTACCCACCTTTGTCTTTCTCACACCCCATTTTTAACACAATAACTTGCATATTGACTCACTAAATGCTTGCTGCTTGGAATGGAATTCAACACTCACCACACTGAATGATGAATGGTATGGCCATGGCTTGTCTTCTTTGGTACTGAATAGAATCTAAAGATTTCTCCACATCCTTGTTATTCTGATACCCAAATTCATTCCAAAACCATGTTAGATTTCTATTACCTTAAAAAAAAAGGCAAAAAATAACTAAAGAAAAATTAAATCAACAAGATCAGTATTAATAAGCAAAGTTGAATACAAACACATTTATATAAGTACTATCTCAGCTATGTAAAAACTAATACACAGACAGAAATAAGAAATAAAAGTATTAATATTAGTTTTCTCTGATTATGAGTATGGGTGAAATTTTCCTCTTCTTTATACTTTCTTACATTTCCCAAACTAAATATAATAAATATGTTATTATACTTGTTATGATGGTGTAATATTTTTATAACAAAATTAAAAACAACAGCAGTTATAAAACATATACCTCTACTATTGCAATAAAATACATTGATATTTAAGACTTTTTTTCCTAAATACTCCCAGGAACAATTGTGCTTGTTAAACTTAAAGGCCACCCTGAAGATTACTGGTTCAGTGTGGTGCCTGGGTGGCTTAGTCGATTGAGTGTCTGACTTTGGCTCAGGTCACAATCTCATGGTTCATGAGTTTAAGTCCTGCTTTGGGCTCTTTGCTGTCAGCACAGAGCCTGCTTTGGATCTTCTGTCCCCCTCTCTCTGCCCCTCCCCTGTTTGTACTCTCTCAAAAACAAATAAACATTAAAAAAAAAAAAAGACTATTGGTACAGATATTTATCATCTGGCTCATAGCCACAGTTTTTTCAACTTTATTTTAGCTCTGGCCCCTTTTCCTTCTAGTCTTTTATGCCCTAGCCCTGGCCCAGATTCTATACTCCCTCCGTGCTTAGAAACAACACTTGTCATGGAGGACCATTAGCAGCCCTTCTTAACAGGCTGTGTTCCTATCCTTTGATCCAGCAACTGTACTAATAGGACTCTTCCCTATAAACATACAAAACAAAGACAATAGATATTACAACACTGTTTGAATAGCAAGAACAACAACAAAAAATGGAAACAACATAAAAGCCTAAAGAGGTAAATTGATAAATGTTATTTCCAAATAAGAGGACACAAGGCAACCTTCAAAACAGGTAGTTAGAGCTAACTGCATAGTTGTTTCAAGACCTCTTCAATAGAATGTTAATATTTTTTAAACAGAGATATAGAATACCTAGTATAATCAATTTTTGTCATTTATACAAAGCTTATATGTACACAATTTTGATGGGTACACCTTTCTATTCCTGAAAGGAAACAACAGAAAGTTTTAACAGTAGATGCTACTGGAGAGAGGGCAAGAGGTTGAGAAGAAGACCAAGGAAGACAATTTCACTTTCCATTTTTAACTGTCTGAACACTTAGGGTTTTTTTTTAATTTTTTAAAAAGTTTATTTATTTTTTGAGAGAGACAGAGAAAGTGTGACCAGGGGAAGGGCAGGGAGAGAGAGAGGAAGAGAGAGAATCCCAAACAGGCTCTGTACCACCAGCGCAGAGCCTGATGCCGGGCTCAAGCCCCTGAAACAATGAGATCATGACCTGAGTCAAAACCGAGATTTGGACACTTAACCGACTAAGCCACCCAAGCGCCCCTGGAACACTTTGTATATTTTTACATGTGCATATATTACTTTAAAATTGCATTTTAAAAAAAGAACCCATGTTTACCATTCTGTCCAACATGGTGACCACTAGCCACATGTGGCTACGAAGCACTTGAAAAGTGGCAGATATAAAACATTTCATCAATGCACAAGGTCAAAACAGTGAGCGTCTAACCTACACACCTTGGAAATAAAACACATGCAACAACCTGAACATATGGTTGCATAATCTGTACAAAATACAAATAAACATCCTATACCTTGCTGCGCCTGTTAAAATTTAGGTCCAGAATGCTGTTTGCCATTAAGAGCAACAAGGAAGGAATGCAGACATCAAGAGGAACTATGCAATTGGGCCAGGCTGAAAGCTGCCCTCACAAATTCCCAGGTCTCCTCCCTTGTCGCTTCACAGAACCCCTAGCAGTTCTCATGTCCAGTTTCCCTTTGGACTCTGGTTCTTGGGCTTTGCTCAACCCAAACTCCTGGCTTTCTCCTAATTGCTCAACATCCAGTCTTGCCCCCACCCAGACTCTACTTCAACTGCACACCACATCCTGAAATGTTCTTTGATGCCTGCACAGGGCTTGTAAGACTGTGTTCTCTGATTTCCACATGAACTACTCAGCTCTTTACTAAGTCAAGAAAAGAGCATCTATAGATTTAAGTCAGGGGGTTTCGAGTGCTGTCTCTGCCACACATTAGTTGATAATTGTAGGAAGCTACTAAATTTTCTGCTCATAAAGTGAGTGTTTACAATAACTTGCCTTACAGGGTTATCATAAGAAATAAATGTGAAGGTGTGTTAAAAACTACAGCACTCTGCAGAAATTTCAGTGGCTGCTGCATTATATTTGTCCTCTCTTTCAATACTGCTTCCCCAAGGAGGCTGTCCCTCTTGAAAGGAGAAACTGTGCTTTGTAACTGTGCATTCCTTCAACACAGAGCTCAGCATCCTGCACGGGACAAGCCCTCAAAAAATGTTGCTGCTAGTCTCAACAAAGTATGTTATTAATGTGCTGTTTGGGTTAAAATGAAGGTTAAATAATGTCTCTCCCTGACACATTAACTGAACACAGTCAACACAACCCAACTCACTTCTACAAGTATCAACCATGAACCCCAGCATCAATATTTTAAGTGATCACATCACTTTTTTTTTTAACTTTTAAAAATGTTTATTTATTTTGAGAGAGTGAGCAAGCAAGGGAGGACCAGAGAAAGAGAGGGGAACAGAATCCCAAGCAGGTTCTGCACTATGAGCATGGAACTAGATGCGGGGCTTGAACCCATGAAGCGTGAGATCACGACCTGAGCCGAAATCAAGAGTCAGACATTTAACTGACTGAGCCATCCAGGTGCCCCTTTTTAAAAAAATTTTTTTTCATGTTTATTTATTTAGGTGGTCATACCACTCTTTAACACTTACGTGTTATATTTTAGTTTACTTTATACCTATTTTTCCCTCTAGAGAATGAAATCCTTGAAGACAGTGGCTATGTTAGGATCTTGTTTTCAGAGGCAGATACACAGAGCTTAATGTTTATATACAAGGCTAAATAATACTGAAGAATAACTGGTCATCAAAGCAGAACAGAATATTCAATAGACCAAACATCATGACACCCAGGTCTCATAGAAGACATACTATTCAGAGTAGATATCAGGATGAAGAACAAAACCAGAGTTATTCACTCAAGATCAGAAATGGCTTTTTCTGAACTTTTCTGAAGTTCTCAATAGAACTTCAACTTTTCTTCTCCAGATAGAAACTATTCAAACATGTACAACTTACAACATGTTATTAAAACCAAGTTCCAAGGACTGGACACTAGGCAGATGCTTCATCAAGTGGATAAGCAGTAGGTGGAAACCTATCATGTCAGCTTCTATTTTCTTTTATGTATTACTCAGTCTGTAGAGATTTATACAGATACTCCTGAAAAAAAGTTCCTCCCATAAAAGGGAACTTCTGCCAGGCTATCAGTGGATTTTTCAAGAGAAACTTTGCAAGTCAAGAGAGTGTGGGATGATATAATCAAAGTGCTGAAAAAAATGACAAGAACACCACCACCTGCCAACCAAGAATAATTTACCCAGCAAAGCTGTCCTTCAGAAATTAAGGAGATGCTAAGAATATCCAAAACAAAAGCTGAGGGATTTCATTACCACTAGACCTGCCGTACAAGAAATGCTACAGGGAATTCTTCAAGCTTAAATGAAAGGACACTAATTAGTAACTTGAAAACATGAAAATACAAAACTCACGGGTAAAGGTAAGCATACAGATTCAGAATGCTCTAATACTATGATGGTGGTGTATAGTATAAGGGTTAAAAGACAAAAGTATTAAAGATAACTATAGCTATAATAATTTCTTAACGGATGCACAATATTAAAACATGAATTGTGAAATTAAAAACAATTAATGTTTGCGGGAAAAAGGAGTAACAAGGTAGAGCTTTTGTATGCAATCGAAGTTAAGTTGTCTACTACACTTCAATTTAAAAAAAATTGACAAAATCAAAACTGTCAATAAATTAGGTTTACAAGGAATGTACCTCAACACAATTAAGACCATTATATCAAGCCCAGAGCTAATATTATACTCAATGGCAAAAAGTTAAGAGCTTTTCATCACAATCAGGAAAAAGACAATGATGCCTACCCTTGCCACTTCTAATCAACATTGTACTGGAAGTCTTAGCCAGAGCAATTTGATATTAAAAAAAAAAAATAGCATCCAAATCAAAAGTGAAGAAGTGTAAAAAAAAAAAAAGAATTCTAGTTGGCAGATGACATGATAGTATAAATGCAAAACCTAAAGACTGCCTCCAAAAAACTGTTAGAACTCATTAAAAAAAAATCAGTAAAGACAAGGATACAAAACCAAATACTAAAATCAGTTGCATTTCTGCCGCTATGAACTGAAAGAGATCTCAAAGAGAAATTAAGAAAACTTCCTCATTTGCAAAGTAATGTTGAAAAAGAGAACCATAGTGGGAGGCATCACAATCCTGGATGTTATCCTCTACTACAAAGCTACAGTCATCAAGACAGTATGGTATTGGCACAAAAACAGACACATAGACCAATGGAATAGAATAGAGAACCCAGAATTGGACCTATAAATGTATGGCCAACTAATCTTTGACAAAGCAGGAAAGACTATCCAATGGAAAAAAGACAGTCTCTTTAGCAAATAGTGCTGAGAGAACTGGACAGCAACATGCAGAAGAATGAAACTGCACCACTTTCTTACACCATACACAAAAATAAAGTCAAAATGGATGAAAGACCTAAATGTGAGACAGGAAACATCAAAACCCTAGAGGAGAAAACAGGCAACAACATCTTTGACCTCAACCACAGCAATTTCTTGTTCAACACGTCTCTGAAGGCAAGGGAACTAAAAGCAAATAAAAACTATTGGGACCTCATGAAGATAAAAAGCATCTGCACTGCAAAGGAAACAATCAACAAAACTAAAAGGCAACCGACAGAATGGGAAAAGATATTTGTAAATGACATATCAGATAAAGAGTTATTATCCAAAATCTATAAAGAACTCACCAAACTCAACACCCAAAAAACAAACAATCCAGTGAAGAAATGGGCAGAAGACATGAATATTTTTCCAGAAAAGTCATCCAGATGGCCAAGAGACACATGAAAAGATGCTCAACATCACTCATCATCAGGGAAATACAAATAAAAACCAAACTGAGATACCACCTCACACCAGTCAGAGTGGCTAAAATTAACAACTCAGGAAACAACAGATGCTGGGAAGGACGTGAAGAAATGGAAAATCTCTTGCACTGTTGTTAGGAATGCAACCTGGGGCAGCTGCTCTGGAAAATAGTGTAAAAGTTCCTCAAAAAATAAAATTAAAATGACCCTATGACCCAGTAAAAAGCACTGCTAGGAATTTATCCAAAGGATACAGGAGTGCTGATTCATAGGGGCACATGTACCACAATGTTTACAGCAGTGCTTTCAACAAAAGCCAAATTATGGAAACAGACCAAATGTCTATCAACTGATGAATGGATAAAGAAGATGTGGTTTATATATACAATGGAATACTACTTGGCAATGAGAAAGAATGAAATCCTGCCATTTGCAACAACGCGGATGGAACTAGAGAGTATTATGCTAACTGAAATAAGTCAGAGAAAGACAGGTATCATATGTTTTCACTCATATGTGGAACTTGAGAAACTTAACAGAAGACCATGGGGGAAAGGAAGGGGAAAAAAATAGTTTCAAACAAAGAGGGAAGCAAACCATAAGAGACTCTTAAATACAGAAAGCAAACTGAGAGTTGATGGGGGGGGTAAGGGAAAGGGGAAAATGGGTGATAGGCATTGAGGAGGGCACTTGCTGGGATGAGCACTGGGTGTTGTATGTAAGCGATGAATCTACCCCCAAAACCAAGAGCACATTGTATACACTGTATGTTAACCAACTTGACAATAAATTATATTTAAAAAAAAAAAACAATAAAATACTTAAGATTAAATTTAACCAAGGAGGTAAAAGTCCTATACACTGAAAACTATAAGACATTGATGAAAGAAATTGAAAAGATACAAAATAAATGGAAGGTTAACCCATGTTCTTGGGTTGGATGAATTCATATTTTTTAAACGTCCATACTACTCAAAGCAATCTACAGAATCAATGCTAAAGAAGTACAAAAAACAATCTCTAAATGTGTATGGAACCACAGAAGACCTTGAATAACCAAAACTATCTTGAAAAAGAAAAACAAAGCTGAAGGCCTCACCATTCCTGATTTCAAAACGAATTACAAAGCTATGTAATTAAAACAGTATGATAATGGCATAAAGACAGATACATAGGCCAATGGACATAATAGCAAGTCCAGAAATAAACCCCACCCATATATGGTCAACTAATCTTTGACAAGGGCACTAAGAACACACAATCGGGAAAGGAGAGTCTCTTCAATATAGGTAGTAGAAAAACTAGCTATCTACATGCAAAAATATGAAACTGGGCCTATCATACACTACTTATAAAAATTAACTCAAATGGATTAAATACTTAACTTTAAGTCCTGAAACCATAAAACTCCTAGAAGAAAACAGAGAAAAAGTTTCTTGACATTGGTCTGTTTTGGATATACCACTAAAAGCAAAGATAACAAAAGCAAACAAACAACAAAAAAGCAAAAATCAAAAAACAAATGGGATCACATCAAACTGAAAAGCCTCTATACAGCAAAGAAAACAATCAACAAAATGAAAAGATATCATAAAGGGGAAAATATTTGTAAACCATATATCTGATAAAGGGTTAATATCTAAAATATGCAAGGAACTCATACAATCCAATAGCAATAAATACATACATACAAACATACATGCATACATACCCACACTCTTGATAATAAAATGGGCAAAGGACCTGAATAGACAGTTTTACAACAAAGATATACAAAAGGCCAAAGGTACATGAAAAGGTGTTTATCATTAGGGAAATGCAAATAAAAAGCACAATATAATCTCACACCTGGTAGGACAGCTATTATCAAAAAGAGAAGAGATAACAAGTGTTGATGAGAATGTGGAGAAAAGGGAACTCTCATGCACTGTTAGTGGGAATGTAAATTGGTACAACCATTATGGAAAACAGTATGGAGGTTTCTCAAAATATTAAAAATAGACCTACTATCTGACCCAGAAATCCCACTTTTGGACATATATCTGAAGGAAATAAAATGTCGCAAAGAGATCGTCAATATCATGTTCACTGCAGCATTACTCAGAATGGCCAAGATAGAGAAATATGGAAACCTATATGTCCACTGATAGATAAAAATATGATTAGGTAGACAGAATATTATCCAGCCATAAATAGTTTGACATACTGCCATTTGCAACATGAATGAAACTGAAGGCCATTATGCTAAGTGAAATAAGCAGAAAAAAACAAACACTGTATGGTATCATTCATATGTAGAAATCTAAAAAAAAAGAAAGTTGAATTCATAGAAACAGAAAGTAGAATGGTGGTAGCCAGTGGCTGCGTGGTAGGGGGAATAGGGAGATGTTGGTCAGTCGGTACAAGTTTTCACTAATAAGATCAGTAAGTTCTGAGGATCTAAGGTATGGGATGGTGCCTGTGGCTAGTGGTACTGTAGGGTATACGTGAAATTCACTAAGAGAATAGATTTTAAGCAATCTAACTCCACACACAAAAAAGACAACTGTGTGAGGTGAATGGCGCTTAACTAACATGATTATGGTAAACATTTCATAATGTACAGGTATATCAAATCATCATGTTGTACATTTTAAGTGTACACAATTTTTTTGGTCAATTATACTCCAATAAAGCTGGAAAAAATTCCTTATCTATCTAGTCTGGCAAGAAATAATAAAACTAATAATAATAATAATAATTCATTAAATCAGGTTGGTCTTGACTAATGGTGTGGTATATAATTATGGACATTTGGTTACATATGTGGTTTTAATAACTGATGTTATTGTTAATGTATTTTAATGAGGGTTCTTTAATTACCCTTTCATCCTGAAGACAATTAAAAGAGGTGAAATTTCAAAATTTGAAAAGTACTTGATTTTTAAAAATATATCTTAAATATTTCTACCTACCTATAAAGAGTACTATGAAGAAAACTGAAAATTTATTAATTCCGAAATTATATTATTTGAACATCCTCAAAGATATTCCAATCAAAAAATTGTTTATTTTGTAAACAGAAAATGGCTGCAAGCATGCAGGTGATATTCAAAATTATAAAACAATACATATCTTGAAATTTCTGTTTGAATAATCAACAAGCTTATTAAATTGGTGGAATAATCAGGAATTAATGCACACAGAACTAAAGTCCTAATTCCTACAAGTATCTGAGAAAAACTGAAAATTTAATTTACTGTTAGCTATGTATGGAGTAGTTTATTTAGAATATTTCTAATGCTTAAATTAATCTGATTAATTTTTCAGGAGCCCTTTAAAACTCAGCAAAAATAATGAGAACTGCCGCAGTAACTTACTAAACATTTGCCAAACACCAGTAACTAAAAGAGCAGTTTCACAAAGACTGTGGCTCTTAAAAAGAGGAGAAATGTAACACCCTCCTAGATGTCAGTTTCATATCTATTCATAGAATGTACAAAGACATCCAGGGAATCAATTAGCCAAGACGAGAAGTAATAGAATTCAGTAATAAGCTACCAAAGCAAAGCTTTGATGGTTTCAATCAAAATAAGGAAGTCTAAAACAGTTATGAAATCAAAGCACCAGGAAAATCATGAGATGAAGGTGCTTATCAGGTCCCTGACTTCGGGTAGTTCTGCAACTAAACAGATGATTATATTCTATTTTTAAAGATCTCCTGAGACAGAAATTACATCTCTATTCTCTGGATATTGTAAGTCATGTCTCCGGCTCTGTTGAAACTGTCCTGTTTACCATTACCCCTCATTCTTAGCTAAGCCAGATATCAGACCTTTTGTAAGCTGATCCATGTGTAACTGCTGATCATTTATATTCTTGATGGAATCTCTCGGTTAGGGATGACAAACTGGTTTCAACGAATAGGCCAACTCCAATCAGCACGAAGTGATGACTGTACACCCTTGAGAAGGGTCGTGAAGCCAATGGCCACTTATAAGGAAGAACTACCATTACGGCTTAGAGAGTCTGTGGGGCACGTATGAGACCTGCTACATAACCACTTATCCAAGTACTCTATTTGAATTGAAGGACAGCAAAGCAAGATGTCTTCGGTGGTGGTGAAGGTGCACATAGCCCCATTCTTTCTCAGGGCTTCTGGGTGGATGAAGTGGGTTGGGCAAGTCTCACTTTATGGGGACAGTCAGTGGCAGAAGTAAGTGGCAGCTACAGTAGCCAGAATGTTTCTACTTCACTCTACTGTCAGCACAGTAGTACACTCCAGGGCAAAACTCCAGGAATCTGAGGAATTGGTCCAACTCCCTGGAAGTGTCAACTTCACTACCTTCACCTGGCAACACAGCATCATTTCCCCCCCCATTTCGTATCAGTGCTTTCCCATGTGGATCCCCTCAAGCTGCAAAATAATTTCAGAACGCTACTCCACAAATTGAGAAAACACATGATGAAAAAAATTGAATTCAAAATTGCTTCTGTGTGATTCTGTATTTTACTACACACAACTACATCTATATATATTTGACAAACTGTATGGGTTCCTGGGTGGCTCAGTTGGTTAAGCATCCAAACTTCAGCTCAGGTCATGATCTCATGGTTTATGAGTTCGAGCCCTGTGTCATGCTCTGTGCTGACAGCTCAGACTGGAGCCTGCTTTGGATTCTGTGTCTCCCTCTCTCTGCCCCTCCCCTGCTCACGTGCTCTCTCCCTCTCTCTCAAAATAAACATTAAAAACAATAAAAATAAAAAAAAACTGTAGCATATGTATGTATGAGGTATAATGCCATTTTAGACAACTATTGGTAGACAGAAATTAAAAGATTCCAAACAATCCAAAAGATTCCAAACTCTAAAATCTCCTAGGGCTCCCTGGCTCCTAGTTCAGAAACATACCATTCTGTGCACTGGGTACTAGAAAGAAGAGGGTGAGAAGGCTTATGACAACAAACCTTCAAAAACAAAACCGAGGAAAGTTAGGTTTCTTCTGTGTCTTCCCTCAAGAAGAAATAACTTTTACTTCTCTTTTTAAGTTATATTTTTATTTAATTATTTTCACTACTTTTCTTTGGATACACTCAACTTTTTTAATTCCCTCTATGATAAGGAAATTAAAATTAGGCATAGTAATCTAACCTAAAGAATATTCTTGGAGTTCTGTGTCATTACGGACAATAGCCCAGTCAGCCAACTCACTCCCCTCAGTATCTGGGCTAGCAAAGTTTATCTTTCTACCAGGACTCACTTTACTCAGACATACACAAAGCCCACTGACTTAATGTTCTCAAAAATTTAAAGATTCATTTTTACTTTTTTTTTTCCTCGTTTCCCCAACTTTATTCAGTGGCACATTCACAGTGAGGATGAGAGTAGACACAAGGTAGGGCCTGATCTGTCCTGGAGCCCAGGAGCACCACAAACCATGGGAGGAGGCACAGTGGGGGGCCTTGGTGGCCCCAGTAGATGCCTGTGTGCTAGGGAGGAGGCAGTGAGTCCCTGGGTCTCTCAAGCCCATGCCCACAATGGGAGGGGCTAATACTGGGCTGAGGTTGAGGGGAAACGGTGGGGGGGGCACAAAGTGTCTGCTCCAGAGGGGACAAGTGACCAAGTCCTTACCCAAGGCCCAAGCCCACAGAGCAGGCTGGGGCCACTCTGGACGTAGAGCTATGCCACTCTCCCTTTTCCCCTCTGGTGAGGGAAAAAAGGATTTGGGGCTGGCCAAGCATCTACCCAGTCCTGCCCCATCCTGTCCTTACCCAAACAGAATGGGTTCTATGTCTGCTTGACAATGAAGCTTTGATATGCAAAGTGCCTCCATTATGTTGGCAATGTTCTTGCAGTCATCAGTGCAGCCATGGGGTCGGCCTATGTGTTCCAGGCCAAGGCCCTTGTTTATGTCTAGAAGTCCACTCCACAGAAGAAACCTTACACACATGGCCGAGGTGTAAGCCTTTTTCAGATTAATCCACTGCTGGAAGTAATCTGTCACTGGCAAGCCCAAGTACTGGCACTGGCTCAGGAGCGTGACTTTCAAGTCCATCTCCACAGGTGACAAACTGACTTGACGGTTGGACCTAAGAGGCCTTCTTTCTCCATCCACTCATCAACCTTCTCCAGCACTTGTTGCAGGCTGGACTGATCACCCACTATGGCTCAAATAGTCCCTGGGAGCTCTCTACAGAAGGAAGTCCACAGGCTGACCATTTTGCTTTAGGATGAGGGACTCGATGATTTCCTCCACACACTCTGACCCTAGCCATGCAATCTACTTTTTTTTTTAATACAACTTATGTTTAACTCTCATTGCATTGTTTTAAATTCAGTCATTAAGATGCAACCTACTCTTCTTTACTAGGGTACACATAAGCAGACTGAGGTCTTGCTTCTGGAATGGCAGGGGTAATCAGACTGTAAGAATAAGAGTGTATTTCATTCCAGAAAAAGAAGGGTATGAGGCTTTTTAGGATTTTATTTGCAATATAGATGAGATTCTCTGAGATATTTTAGCATGAAAATTCATTGTAGATGTAAAAAATGTCATTATCATGATAATAATATAAGTGCAGTCAGAAAGAAAAGGAAGCATAAGTGCTGTCAATGGTGATAATTTCAATTACCAGGTGAAAGCAGAGTAAATGGATTAAATCTAAGAAAGTGATTTTTTTTTTTTTAACAGAAATCAATCCAGTGAACTCCTGAACCATCCCGTTATTTGCTGAGAGCTGGTATGAAGTCATGATTTTAAACAGAGTACATATTTATGCCATATAAGTCCAGGCAGATGTCTGTTATCATTTTTATTGTTTTAATTTTATCTCTAATCAAGCTTTTATTCAATACAATTTTTTTTATCAGTATGGAGTTCTATGTTGTTTCTGTCAAATAGTAAAGTTACAAACTAAGGTGACCAAGTGGAAGATGAAAAAATTTTAGAAGTATCAGAAGTATTGGAGCTAATAAATGATAAAAATATGATAGAATTACAACAGAAGATTTTTGAACTCCTAATGGACCCAAGCGTTGATTATTAACTGCTAATATCATTAAAAGAGAAACTTAGGTAACCTGATGGTAGAACACACTACCACCTATGAAGCATCCTGACAAAAACCAACCAAACAAAAAAAACACCACATCTAAATTTGGTCAAGCTGCTAGATTCTACCAATTTGCAAAAAAAAAAAAAAAAAAATAACAGAATAAAAAAAAACCTGTTAAACCACACCCAGTAATGCAGCAAGAAAAACTTATACGTGAAAACTACAAAACAACCAGCCCAGTTTTTCCTACAAATAAATTGCAATGAAAAACAAGAGAGAAAAAGAAATGTGGGGATGGGTAAGAGGGACTATGAGTTATATTATGACAGGAGACACTTAGAAATGTAACAACAGACTGGATATTTTGTGCTATTAAGGAAGTATTGATAATTTCCACTGTTTTTGTATTGTGGTCATGTTTTTAAATAGAGTTCTTTCAAAAATACATGATAAATCCATTTAAAATAATTATATAATGTCTGAAATTTCCCTCATAATCTAGTTGTTGAAGAGTACGTGGGAATATAAATGAAACCAGTCTTCCTAGGAGTTGGTAACTGTTTAGGGTGGATGATGGATTTATGGGTTTCATTATAATATTCTCTTTAATTCTGTCCAATTTCACAATCTCCCATATATACTAGTTTGCTAGGAATGCCATAACAACCACAACAACAACAACAAAAACAGACTGGGTGGCTTAAACAATGGAAACTTATTTTTTCACAGTTGTGAAGGCTAGAAATCCAACTTCAAGAAATGGGAAAGGTTGGTTTCTTGTGAGTCTTCTCTCCTTGGCTTGGAGATGGCCACCTTCTTGCTGTATCCTCACACCGTCTTTTCTCTGGCACACCTATGCCCAGAGTTTCTCTGTCCAAATACCCTCTTGTTATAAGAACACCAGTCAGACTGGGTTAGCATCCTCTAATGGTCTCTTTTTAATTTCATCACCTCTTCAAAGGCCCTGTCTCCAAATACAGTCACATTCTGAGATACTGGGGGTTAGGGCTAAAACATATGAATTCTGAGGAAACAATTCAGTCTGTAATACCAAAATGAGAAATTTTAAAATAAAACATATGCTGTTGAAAATATTGTATTTTTAAGTGAAATAGAATACACAAAATCAGTAACTTCAAAAACTGAATAAAAAAAGAGATATGAATTATTTCTTGGTCTATATCTCCAAATAAACTTGTCTCATAGTCTCACCTTTCAATATTTTTATAGACCTCCCTCAACATGTATCTCTGAATGAAATGTTGCATTTCATTTTTCTTGTAGTGCCTCTCTGAGGTTTTATAGACTGACGTACATGATAAGAGAAACAATATGTTGTGAGCAGCTAGCTGGATATACCTACTATAGTGTTATGGACTGAATGTTTGCATCCCCACTAAATTCATATGCTGAAATTTAATCCCAGTGTGATAGTACTTGGCAGTCAGGTCTTTGGGAGGTGATTAGGTCATGTGAGTGGATCCCTCATGATAAGATTAGTGCCCTTATGGGAGGCCAGAGAGTTAGCTCACTCTCTTTCCACCATGTGAGAATACCAGGGGAAGTCAGCAGTCTGCAAATTGGAAGAGGCTTCTTGCCAGAATCTGACCATCTTGGGTCCCTGATCTTGGACTTCCAGCCTCCCGAACTGTGGGAAATATATTTATGCTGTTCATAAGCCACCAGTTTATAATATTTTGCTCTAGCAACCCAAGCTAACGTGTAAGCATTATTTTTTAAAGAAGCTATTCCTCTAACAAATATTCTCTCATTTTCAAAATTATACACAAACCAAGAAATTGATATTAGCTAGATGATAGCCTAATTATGAAGATTTTTAATTGATTAATTGCCTTTATCCAGTATCCCATTTCTACCTCAGGGGAGGTCATCAGTAGAGGGCCAAGTGCTTGATTTTCCTATCCTGTGCAACAGGATTTAAATGAAATCATAGAGAAAGTACTGGCAAAACCTATCTGGAAAAATAGCATATTAATTAGAAGCCAATATTAGATTCCAAAAAAGGTACTGACAACCTGAAAGGATGGGCTTAATGAGGTGACAGCATAAAATAGGACTAAATGTATGATTCTATTCTGAGGTCCAAAAACACTGGGGGGAAAATATAAGAGACGGATGGCTTCACAAGAATACATATTAAAAATTTTATTGGGAATTCTAATTGGTAATAAAGACACTGAGGGTCAATAATGTGCTTACTGAGAGTTAATATATTAGGTTCATCAATAGAACTATGACTTAAAAGTAAGGGATGATGATCCCATTTATTCAAGGCTGGGTTTCATCTGAAATTTTTGTGTCTAGGTGGCAAGCACACTTTACAAAGTATAACATGAAAATAGTGAATACATTTAACACCATGTCAAGTGAAGAACAGCAACAGAACTTGGAAATGTTAGGATCAAACAAGACTGAAGAGAGACAGAAAGCTTGTCTTCAAATATCTGGGAGGCTGTCATTTAGAAAGGTTTTAGGCCTATCCTTTATGGCCCCAAGAGGGAAAAATGATGTTGGCCTGGCTAACTCCTCCTCATCCTTGGGGAAACATCGCTTCCTCCAAGCCTTCTCTGGCTCCTGAGCAATGGTGTCTGCAGCACCCATTCTTCTCTGTTGGGCGCCAATCCTACTTCTAAGGGTCAAATCGTGGTAGCCTTGCTAGACTGCAAATTCCCAGAGAGGGGGGAACATGTCTGACTTGTTAGTCCCAGAACCCTCCATGTCTACCACAGGTGAATGAATGAAACAACACATGAGAAACAGATTTGGCTCTGATATGAAGATGTATTTTCTAACACAGTTGTGCAGATTCATGGGCTGCCTAAAGAAGTAGCAATTTTTCTTTCATAGGAAACCCTCACTCAGGCTTAAAATGGCAGTCCACCTGCCTGGGGCAGGGCTGGGTGGGGTGGAGGGGATTAAAGTATCAGGGAGGTGACTGGCTTATATGATTTTTAGCCTCCTTGCCAACCTGAGGCCCTATCGTTTGAGTTCTCCTAAGAAAGGTGATGCATATTATGTCACAAATTTCACTTAGCACGTCAGCTCTGTTCTGATCCATTTGAGAAAAGTTTTCTAACAAATTTCGATGTAATTGCTCTGTTCAAACCCAAATTTCATTTGATGTTTCTCTCTAACTTTCCCTTCTCTTTCTCTACTCCAAACAGGTGATGGTTAATATTTCCATTTCACTGTAAGGATGCATAAAGCTTCAGGAAACACAGTAGCAGACAGTGAGGTGAGGTCAGACTCAGAAAAATATTTCTGAGGTTCTCAGCACCATCTGTGCCAAACATAAATGCAGATTTGATAAATGACACAAAGTCATTACCCCTCCATTTCCCTTTCTGCTGATTCGATTATTACAAGGCCCCAATTTTCCATAGAAACAGATCAGATTTATAGCAAACACGAAGACTGTATCTTTTATTTATAAGGCAAAAATCTACCCAAATACTTCTCATTAAATTTGTGTGCCCTATAATACTGGCTTTTAGAGTATTAGTCAAGCATTAGATGACTTTGGTTATTCCTGTGGGAATGAATACACAAAGACCTTCAAGGTCGATCTCCTCAGCACAGTTCCTTAGACTACCAATTCCGACCTTGATTACTTGATTTAGTTCAATAAGGAAGTTTGGGGATGAGGTTGTCACCTAAGTGAATAAATACACATGCTCACTATCCTCTCTCCACTCCCTGACTTCCTTCTAGAGGAACACCTTTTGTAAAAGTACCCCCAGCCCTAAATCAATTCATAGACAGCTATGGAATTGGAAAAACAACCTGGTATTAACTAATAATAATTAAAATGCAAACATAACTTACTTTGAATCTTAGTACACCCGCTGAGAAATTTCTGAAGAAAATTAGGTTGAAATGAAGATGGGGAGTTACACAAGGGGTGGGGGTAAGCAGGTAAGTGACATACAGAAGTTGAGACTACAGTGGTTAGGAGGGCACCCCCCCACCAGGAAAAAGGGCTTAGAGAAAGCCCTCCCCGAAACAGGACTCAGTACAACACTCCTGAGGAAGTGTGGGCTGGATGGAGATAATGCCTATCACCTTGAATTTCCATGCCTCTTTCTGAGGGCTGCATTCCTTAGTCCAAGGATGAGCAAGACAAGGGAGATTACAGAGAAAATAGAGGAGAAGGGAGAGTTACATAGTTTTCAAATGCTTAAGGTTTTTTCAAGCTAGCATTCAAGTACCAGAGAGTAGATCCTTGATTTATACCTCACTCTGAATATCCTTCTGTCCTCTACAGCTTTAAGTATAACCCGCCAAATAAGGTACTCATTCCTACATTTAGTAGAACTTCAGACATGGCTCTGAGAAGAAAAAAAAAAAAAGACATGTGGACAAAGTACGTCTGTGCTAACATGTAGCACCTGTACTCTTCAGAGCAGTGCCTCTCAAACTCTAACGTGCCTACAAATCACTGGCCATGTTGCAAACACGCAGATTTTCATCCAGTAGGTCTGAGATGCTGCATTTCTAACAACCTCTCAGGTGATGCTGATGCTGCAGGCTCAGAGAAAGTTTTATTTTATTTTTCTAATATAATTTATTGCCAAACTGGCCTCCATACAACACCTAGGGCTCATCCCAACAAGTGCCCTCCTCAATGCCCATCACCCACTTTCCCCTCTCCCCTACCCCTCATCCACCCTCAGTTTGTTCTCTGTATTTAAGAGCCTCTTATGGTTTGCCTCCCTCCCTCTATGTTTGTAACTTTTTTTTCCCCTACCCTTCCCCCATGAGTTAAGTTTCTCAAGATCCAACATATGATATCTGTCTTTCAGAGGTTTTAGACCATGACAAGAAAATCCAGCTTTGGCAGGAAATCTGTGCCCACACCTTTATTCACACTCCTGTTTCTCCCCTGAGTTCTATAGTCTTTCCTGTTTCACTGCTGTAAGAAAATTTTAGGGCGAAGCCAAGTGACTACAAAAGAAAAGAAAATATTCTAAAATCACAACCTCAAGTAAAGCAGTAAGATTTTAAGTTGTCTCAAGAGTAGAGACATAATTTGTGATATGCATGAATTATACATACTTCATGCAAATCATTGAACAAATACACAGTAGCCTGTCTATTTCTTTCCATAAATGAAGCCCTATGTCTGCATAACTTTAAAGGAAGTTTATTTCATTAATGCACAGCACACCATCTCATTGTTCAGGTATCTCTGGAGACTGAAGTGGACTGAATGAGCCAAATTTCCCAGATAACTAAAGTTTACCTTAAGTATCCGATTATATTTACTTGAATGATTTTTAATCAAACTTTTTTAATTAATATATTCAAGACTTGTTAGCTATACAAAATAAGGTTTAACACACATCTACAATTATCCAGGGTAAACAGTGATTATGCCATGGCAGGACATAACAGCACCATGCGAGCTACTCAGGTCTGTATGGAACTATGTGCCCTGCACAGTAGAGTCTTGGAATGGCCTCCGAGGCCTACTCAAGGCAAACTTCTTCTTCCTTCCTCCACGATCAGCTCTCATACTGCTCACTGCCCTCCTCCTATAGTTTTTGATCTGATGCTTTATTTTTCACATAATATTCTGGAATAGATGCTGAGACGAGCTCCCTTCTCATTTCCCATATTTCTTATTATATTATTATTGTATTTTTAAAGCTTATTTATTTTGAGAGAGAGGGAGTGTGTGCACACACAAGCAGGGGAGGAGCAGAGAGAGAGGGAGAGACAATCCTAAGCAGGCCCCATATTGTCAGCTCAGAGCCTGATGAGGGGCCTGAACCCACAAACAGTGAGATCAAGACGTGAGCCGAAACCATGAGTCAGATGCTTACCCGACTGAGCCACCCAGGCACCCCATTTTATTATTATTCTTTTAATAAATAAGAAGAGCTCTTTTACAGAGCTTTGGGCTACTGGTTGTCTAGGTCAGTGCAATCATTCCAAATTAAAGAAATCACACAAGTGGATTCCCCACTGACTATCTCTTACTATGACGACTGAATACTCACTGATTCCGGTGTCCTTACAGTACTGCACCAAGTACTGCCCCATGACTCTTAGCAGATGATTATACTCTTGGACATTGAGAAATTCCTGCTTATTATGGGATGGCTCCATGATCTCCAAGGGTATATTAACAATTCCAACCACCCCTGCACCAAGTCTGGAAGAAGAAATACATTAAAAAATGTAGCTAAGGAAAAAGAAAAGCAAGTATGCCATAGTCTTTTGAAATAATTTTTTTCTTACAAATAAATTCATTCACTGGGTCTGGACCATGTCAAAGTTTAACAAGTTATGATATAATTGTATTTTGTTACATAAATCTATAGTAATCATAGGTGTATTTGGTCTCATAATAAAAAGTCTCCTAATGCACTGTTACTAAATTAACATGACTTTTTCCCAAACCTAAACCTTACATGGGACTCAGCGTAGGTAGGAAGAGGGGGTCTTTTAGCATTAGACACCACTAACGATGCTTTACTGAAATAAACTGACATAACCCTCTTAATGATCTGGCCAGAGTCACGTTCTCCATCCTCATTTCATCCATCAAGTTGGGTTCTTCCTTGTCATTGCAGAGGTCCATGGGGTGCTCAGTGAATTCCACTAAGGGAACATAAGGGCCGGATTAGCCCCGAAAGTGACAGGTATCTGCCTATTAGACTGATGGATAAATTCAAATTTTTTTCAGATTTTTAGCAGCTTACAATGTATATAACTGGGATATTTCTGCTTAGCGACAGAATATTCTGCTTGGTTTCCCTGTTTTGGGAAAGAACATCCAGTTGTCTAGTTCTTCTGAGGCTCCCAACGGCCCTTGGCAAAGCACACAAATCAAGCTTTCCCAGTGTAGGGCTGCTACCTATCATGTGTTTCACTACTTTCCCCTTCCACCCTCCCCTCCCTTAACTATTCATTCTCTAAGTCTAAATTTGGGCATCATTTCTTCCAGGAAGCCTGACTCGACTTCCCCCACTTTGGTTTACTACTCTTCCCAAATGCTCTTTTTGCACCTGATGCTTGCCTCTAGCACATATTCATCTGTCCATCCACCCATCCATCCATGGTCAGCACCTAGCCCTATTCCAGGAACTAGGAATACAGTACTGAACAAGAAAAATAAAGCTCCTGTCTACAAAGTTTCTCTTCTATTGAAGGGTAACAGGCAGTAAGGGTGACCAGATCATTTCAGATGGTGATAAGTGGTAGAAGGAAAATAAAGCAGGTGCTGTAACATGTGAAGAGTAACAGGAGGGGCCAATGGTAGGGGCTGGCTTTAATTAGTGCGGGAAGACCTTCTTGTGGAGGGGACTTTAGAGTTAGTGCCTAAGTAACACACCTAGACCAGCAGTAAGGAGGTCTGGGGATAGAAGGTTCAAGTGCCAAGGCTGTAAGGCAGGAGTGAGCTTAGGATGTGTGAGAAACTGGAAACTGGGTGGTAGGAGGAGAATGCCGTGAGAGGGTAGGTACAGGCAGGGGCTGTCACAGGGCCAGGCAGAGGCCAGATAACTGGAAGACCATGGTAATCAGTTCTATTCTATATCCATTGGGGTTTTAAGCAAGAGAATAAACTAATTTTTTTAAAGATCATTCTTACTGTTTCCACATAATATGAAAAATATGTATTTATATACTTGTTCCTTTTACTGGACTCTAAGTTCTTTGGCAAAGGGTAATAGGTCCTCACCATCTTGTGTGCAGAGCTTAGTACCATACCTGGCGCATGACACTGCAGTTCAAGTGTTTGTTGAATGAGCAAATGAATGAACTGCTAATTCCTCGAGAGTGAGAAATAAGATGGAAAATGGTCCCCTGAGCTATTCTATTAATCACAAGAACTCTGTTTGACCCCTGATCCATTTTACTGGTCACAATTACCCTACATAATTCATGAAAGCAGCGCATGGAGTTTCGGACCATCAGGAAAGCACCAGAACGTATTACTCTAGAATCCAGATAGGTTAAAGAGGGTTCATAATACATGCTCACGCAGTAACTTCGAAGAACTCATACACGTAAGGGTTGCACAAAATGTTAATAGGGTTGCTTTATAAGACTATGCATTTTCCTTTCTAAAAATTTCTTTATTATGCTTGTATTATTTTTACATTGGTAAAATATTAAAATCCTAACCTGAGGAGATGGTGCAAGAAATTGTAAAATATCAAGTTGCTCAGGAAATGTATTGAAAAAATTTCCCAAAGTGTGCTTTTCCTTCGAGCAGGCATGCAGTTCTGCCGATATTACAAATTAGGCATATTAATGCCTGCACGTTGATGGGAAGGGTGAACGGAGGCCAGGACACCTGCTCCCATTATGATTAATCACTCATCTAACTCCAAAGACAGAATCTTACCGCAACCTCCCTCATCCTGCCTCTGCCTCTGAAAACAAAAATATACTTACAAGGACTTCAGTTTCAACTGTGGGCCCACTTTCTCATGCATTTTGATCAGGCGGTTATTACTGTAAATGAACATCCCAGCTTGGCTTCGATTTTCTATGTTCACTCCAAAGAACAGGCAGAGAGTCCTGGCTTCTTTTAATTCTCTAGCATTATATTTAGAAAAGTTTTTTTAAAAAGTTTTTATTAGATAGAAATACACAGTTTACACACTGCTAATAATTAAACTGAGAAGGTAAACATCAAAAGAACTAAATGTAAAATACCCAGGTATTTTGCAAAACCTAGTGAGTACACTCAGTATCTTCGTGTAGCCAAGTATTTTGCATAAACACGATTGCCATATCAGTCAAAAACAAGTATTCTTAGATTAAAAAACAGCTTTGCCAACTTAAATTTACAAGAACAAGAAAATACCAAAAGATCTGTGAAATGTTAAGTGGTCTAATACGTACACACAGCATTTTTGAAAAATGATGATTTGACTATTTTAAAATTTAGGTGATTTTAACCCTGGATGTGATTTCTAACTTTCAGCATGTCCTCAAGCCTCTAAATAGCCTATATAGATTGGAATATGCCAAAAGATACTCTTTAGCTTTCTCTTTCTCCAAAATCAAAGGTAAATTAAAGTTAATAAAGCAAGTTTACAAGGGCAATAGACATGAGCTTCTGATTTTCTGACTCTGTCCTGCTATGTTTCATGTGACTTTTCTATTAAAAGTGTAAAAACAGAAATGGAGACATAGCAGAATATGATAGAAACAACCATAGTAACAGGAAGCTGCTTGGAGCTATGGAAAACACCTGGATATAAGAACTGGAAAGACAGACTTGGCTTCAAAAACAAACTCATCTCTGTAATAACCATGTAACTATGGATGAGTTGCTTCAGCTTCCTTTTTTTACATATATTTTTTTTAATTTGTAGTTTATTGTCAAGTTGGTTTCCATATAACACCCAGTGCTCTTCCCCACAAGTGACCTCTCCCATGACCATCACCCCCCTTCCCTTTTCCCCCTCCACCTTCTGCCCTCAGTTTGTTTTCAGTATTCAAGAGTCTCTCATGATTTCCCTCCCTACCTCTCCCTAACTCTTTTTCCTCCTTCCCCTCCCCATGGTCCTCTGTTGGGTTTCTCCTGTTAGACCTATGAGTGCAAACATATGGTATCTCTCCTCCGCCTGACTTATTTTGCTTAGCATGACACCCTCGAGGTCCATCCACTTTGCTACGAATGGCCAGATTTCATTCTTTCTCATGGCCATGTAGTATTCCATTGTATATATTCAACTTCCTGTCTCATCTGAAAACTGGGAAGAATACCTACCTACCCATTTGGGATGCCAGGAGGACTAGAAGAGGTAATATCAAGTATAAACCTGGAGCAGACTAGGCGCCTCACAAATGTTATTTTCCTCTCCCTACCAAGAATGGTACCAAACATAATTCTTCCCCTCCACCCATCTTGTAGGTCTCATTCCACAAAAACAACTTTTTCTTTTCAAATTATAACTACATGCCACTACAATGGACATAATACACTTACTGGACTGGCTAAATACCTCTATCATTAAAGGACAAAGAAAAGTCCTTATTAGTCCTTCTATGTGAATATAATACACAGAGTACATTAGACTTTATGAGGAAATTATTGACTCAGATTAATACATTATGGATTTTTAAAGCACATGCTTCTTGGGGTAAATACATACAAATCACATTTTTTCTCAAAAATGTGTATTCAATATTAAATCCTTACTCTTCAACAAAAAAGAATACTGTCTATGTAAGGGACCCCAAAACAGGATGTTGCAGGATATGACATAAGCACTCTGCAACAATAAAGTGGCATTCTGATTGTCTTCAAATTTGTAATAAAAGCATTTTACTATAAAAACAAGTTCACACCAACTAACTGGCATTATTATTAATAAAATATAGGCTGGTCACCTTTCATACATATAAATGTAACTACAAACAATTCATCAACCAGATTTTTCTTTCTCAAGACTTTAAAGAGGGCTTTGCTATAGAAATAGCTTAAGTTGAATTGACTGATGAGTGGATAAAGAAGGGGTATATGTATATGCATGTGAGTGTGTGTGTGTGTGTATATATATATATATAATGGAATACATATATAATGGAATACTACTCAGCCATAAAAAAGAATGAAATCTTGTCATTTACAATGACATGGATAAAACAAGAGAGTATAATGTTAAGTGAAATAAGTCACTCGGGGAAAGACAAATGTCATATGCTGTCATTCATATGTGGCATTTAAGAAACGAAACAAATGAGCAATGAAAAAAAAAAAGAGAGAGAGAGAGAGACCATCCAAGAAGAAACAGACTCTTAACTACTGAAATAGCTTGAGAAGAATGGGTATTAACTCCAATTTAAATGTCTGGTAGAATTCCCCTGGGAAGCCATCTGGCTCTGGGCTCTTATTCATTGGGAGATTTTTGATCACTGACTCGATTTCTTCACTGGTTATAGGTCTCTTCATATTTTCTATCTCTTCCTGTTTGAATTTTGGTAGTGCATGTGTGCTTAGGAATTTGTCCATTTCTTCTAGATTGTCCAGTTTGTTGGCATATAATTTTTCATAGTAATCCCTGATGACTGCTTGTATTTCTGAGGGATTGGTTGTGATAGATCCATTTTCATTAATGATTTTGTCTATTTGGGTGTTTTCTCTTTTTTTTCTGAGGAGCCTGGCTAGAGGTTTATCTATTTTGTTTATTTTTTCAAAAAACCAACTCTTGGTTTCATTGATCTGCTCAACTTTTTTTTTATTCTATATTATTTCTTTCTGCCCTTATCTTTATTATTTCTCTTCTTCTGCTGGGTTTGGGGTTCTCCTGCTGCTCCCCTTCTAGTTCCTTTAGGTGCTCTGTTAGATTTTGAATTTGCGCTTTTTCTAGTTTGTTGAAATAGGCCTGGATTGCAATATAATTTCCTCTTAGGACTGCCTTTGCTGCATCCCAGAGAGTTTAGATTGTTGTATTTTCATTTTCATATGTTTCCATATTTTTTTTTATTTCTTCTCTAATTGCCTGATTGGCCCAATCATTCTTTAGTAGGATGGTTTTTAACCTCCACATTTTTGGAGGTTTTCCAGACTTTTTCCTGGGATTGATTTCACAGTCCAGAGGGCTGTGTCTGCCAGAGGACACAAAAAAGTAAAGTTGTCAGCTGATCCTCTGGGCAGAGTTCACTTCTTCAACAGGACATTGAGCTAATTTTTCACCCTGTATTAAGATGTTTTAATATTATATAAATCATATGTAGGCATGCAAATATATATTTTATAAATACCTTCATTAATTTTGTGGTTGGGGGATTTTGACCACATTATGCTTAATATAATAAGATGTCATAGGCTGAGAAAGAGAAGTTATCACATTAACCACCAAATCTGCCTCCTCAGAAATCTGAATTTGCTTTATCAAAGCGCAGAGAATTCTGGCAAACAGAAAATCTTACATCTTACCTCTGTTTCGCTTTAAGAATCTTATGCTTTGCTTCTAAATCTTCCAAAGCTTTCTGTAATACATCCTGGAGAAGTACATTTGGTTAGGAGAGAACATAATTCTACTAAATTAATGAAAGCTGAGTTGATATTTATTATCCCATTATCCAAATGTTTCACAAGGGTAACAGTGATAGGTCACATTGCCTAATGCAATTGTATAATGGTAGACAATAAATACTTGATAAATGATTCCGTTCTAATAGCTATGGGGACACACCAACTCCTAGCCCATGGTTCTCTTTTTGCACATATTCCAATGTTCTCTCTTTTAAAGAAAGAGCTATTGCTCCTTGTAATGTCACACTGGCTTTCACACAAACTACACAAAAGCTTGGGAAATTCATTCAAGGTACCTAGACTCTGACTTTTGTTTGTGAGAACAACAACAAAACGCTAAATCATATGATCAATTACTGCCACTTCTTTCAGAAAAATAAAGTTATTAAAAAATTTTATCAGTCACCATAAGAAAACATCTCCTTTATATCAAGTTCCAGATACACTTCATACTCCCCAAGCTTTCTCTTTATAGGATATCCCATCCCTAGGCTTTCTTCTTTTCAGAGTACCTCAATACCAATGCCCACCTGTCTTTCTTGTCTTCTCTTTTATTTTGATATACTGGCTCATTCACTGCCCTATCTCTAGTACACTCCCTCTAACCAGGCAGAAAAGAAATAATGCATTTTTATAATTTCACACATAATAATGGATTTTTAATGTGCTCCATCTACCTGATGTGAAGGATGGGCATCTCATTTGGTGAGTATATCACTGACTGAACACGATTTTCACTGACATTAAAGTAAAAGCAAATGGTAAATGATTTGTAAGTATTTCACTTCAAATTCAATCACTCAACTGCCTAGAGGAATTTAAGAGGTCAAAAGCCAAGGTCATTCCACTTTGCTCTCTTTTCCCAGCAACAAAGCAAGGTGGTCAAAGACACCTCCACCCCCCTTCCTGTCAATGCACTCAGAGCACAGAGCCAAGAGGCAATGAGAGGTAAGCCTAAGGCAAAAAGAAAGCAAGGTCCTGACCCATGAGAAAGAGTCTGCTTCTCTTGTCTCTTAAATACATAAAGCCAAGGAAATTGATTTCTTTGAGACTAAATAAAAACAGCTTAAACCTTTCTTTAAAAATCAATAACAGTAAGATAGGTCTATGTTTTCCTTAAAATAATAAGTGAAAAGAAAAAAGTTAGAGAATTTTGGGGAGGCCATAGGTAGCTTTGAGGCACTACCATGTGCTACCCTTTGATTTCATTCCCTATTCATGATCATTAGATATGAGACAGCTCTTTATCAAACTCAGCCCCGGTCCTTGAAAGCTGAAGGGTAAATCACAGAAAGGATTCATACACTGAGTCTGCAGAAGAGAATGAAGGAAAAGTGAAGTAAAGCATTTTTTTTCTCCATTTACCTATTTATCCTTTTATATGCAAGTGAATAAAATGTTGCTTCATAATTTACCATGGTAGAAAGCTTTGTACTGCATTTTTGGTAAAAGTGAGCAAACTTACATGTCCTGCAGCAACATTCTTTTTCTTGGTTGCCATGCATTATAATTAATAATAATAGTACTTTATAACCTATCTTACTCATGGGTGTATTACAAGGATTACAGAAAATGTTTATGAACTATGTGGAGCAACTCATAAGAAAAAAGCTTTGTAAGCTGGAAGTACTGTTATTAATATTCATAATTATAGCACATAATTCCTAGCACCAGAAAAAAGGATGGCTTATTAGTCTTCTCCTTGCTTTCTCCATTTATTCAGGTCCATAGGGAGCAATAATTTGAAAAGATATTTTCAAGGAAACTTGATAGGCTGCTTTTTTTCTGCTAGTTTTTCATTATTTTCTCTTTTTTTCTCATATTACTTTTCTTTTCATTTTAAAGAAATGAGCTGCAGCGCTCTTTCCCGCTGTTCCAAATTCACCCCACGTTGCTCATCTCTGATCAGACTCAGCCTTCTCTCACTGCCATGTATCCTCTCCTTTCTCTGCACGCCTCTGCTCTGTTTACCTGGGGTAAAATCAACTTACATTTCGGAGCTTGTCTGTGTTTCGCAGTTTAGGAAGTAAATGATAAGAGACAACTGTGTACAGGAAAAAGCAAATGACACTCGGCCATTTAGGAAGACTCTATGTCATACCTTGGCAGAAGACAAAGAAGTTCTGTCAGGCTGGTTTGCTGTGATTTGTGCTTCTTTCAATACACATTCAGCTGGAAGCAGAAGCAAGATAATTACAACATCAGGAAGTTCTTTCAAGCAATTTTAAGTGAGCAGTGTGTGCATACATTATGGCCGTGACCAGTGGGAATGGCTTCCAGATAATAATCTCAGAAAATCCGATGTTCTTTCCATAGCTCTCACACATTCTGGGTGCAGGCAGCCACACTGGGCTTCCTCTTTGACATTACAATTGGCAGGGCATAATTCTATACTTACAAATTAAAGGGTTATGACTGAATATTCGGCTGACTGAAAACTCTTTACAATCTGTGAAATATATATTAAAGTTACTCTTTGCTCCTGGATCACTGGGAAAGGATGGCTTTGTCCTCACTGTGGGGAGAATGAATGTGTAGAACATTCCTTCTTAAAGTGGGTATAAGGCTAGTCTCTAAAATGATCTAACTCAGCATCATGCCAACCTGGGTTTCTAATATATAACAATCTAGTTCCAAGTATGTATTTGGAATAATAGAAAGTAAATAATAATAATAATAATAATAATAAACAAAATATATAATAATAATATACCCTTAATTCATACATCATAATTCAACAAAGCCAGAGATATAAAAATGTGTTATGAAGCTCCTTAGAGGCAGGAATTTGATTAATTGTGGTCATTCCTACAATACTACAACAGTATATATCTCAGAATAAGGGTACAATTAATGTTGGCTGAATGAACAACAATGATGTAGGCCACAGATAATTACATACCAATCTTTACTGCTTCCTCTGCCTTTTTAACTTCATTTTTAAATGCTCCTTTAAAAGAAGATGTGACATACAGATACTTTCTGAAAAGAAAAAAGAAAGAACTGATCAAGTCAGATTATCATTTTAAGGTACCTAATACTTAGAGAATATTCTTTAGGAAGAATATATACTCCAGATATATATAATTATGAAGAAAAATTCAGAGTAAGTTGCATCCAACTGGTAAATCAGCAAACTTTATACCTAGGAAGAAATTCCTTGCCTTTCAGTATCTGGTCATTTTGCTTTGGGAAGCAAACTTCAGGAGAGAGAGAACAAAATTTCTGCCCATACAAATGTTCATTTATACATATAAAATAGGATAATTTTCTTAAAAAGAAAAACTTCTATGCAACTGCTCCATTATCAAAATTTCGAGCTAATATACATAACCCTCTTACTCAGGTCACGGACACTGGATAAACCAGTTTTCCTAGTCCCAAATAACTATCTCTAACTAAAATGCTCAGAAACACACATCATTTTAAACTACCAAAACATATTTTCCACTTTATTCCTCAAGAAGCTTGTTTTCAAAACCTTTTGTTTTAGTGAGAGCAAAGGTTTTCTAGAACAATCAAAGAAAAGGAATAAACAAATAATATATCTCCATAAACTCAAAGTCAGAGCAAAGGAAAGGTGAGGAAAGCCCTCTGGCACAGAGGTTCCCTGAATGCAGATGAAACTATGTATATCTCTTACAGAGGATTCCCAAAAGTTGGGATTTTTAATATTGGTTTAAATCATCACCCCGAGAAAAAATTCCAGAATACTGGATTTCAGAATGTTCAAAGTTCTGTACTTCTCATTCTGTAACTTTTGCCCTATACTCATATAGACGAATGAGCTCACCATTCTCTGATACCTTACATGTTTAGAAAGGCATCAAATGTTCAGCAAGAGGCGGGTAGAGAACTCTTTCATCCATGGAAGTCAAAATATCCTCAGACATATAAAAGGGGGGAGAGTCTAAACCTATATGCCCCTGAGTCTATACCAGGGATAAGCAAAATATGGCCCACAGGTCAAATTGGGCCAGCAGCTTGTTTTTGGCACAGCCTGAGACCTAAGAATGATTTTTCCATTTTTAAAGGAAAAATAAAAATATACAAAAGAGATGGAATGTGATCACATATTTACTATCAGGCCCTTTATAGAAAATGCTTACCAATCCCTGGAATCTATGCTAATAAGCAATGGCTTGTGAATGATTGCTTGATCTAGAATTGCATTTATATGTTTTGACTTTTAAATGTGTGTAGTAATGCAAATCCATCACTATACGAACAGATCACACATAGTTAAATGTCTGTTAGCCAAAGTCTGTTTATAGTTTAAGACTCTTTTCCATTATCTCAACAGATGCAGTACAGATATACTCGAGACAGAACACCTTCATGATTAAGCATTAAGAATTAGACTACCTGGGGGCATCTGGGTGGCTCAGTCAGTTAAGCATCTGACTCTTGATTTTGGCTCAGGTCATGATCTCTCAGTTCATGGGTTCAAGCCCCGCATCAGGCTCCATATTGACGGTACAAAGCCTCCTTGGGTTTCTGTCTCCCTCCCTCTCTGCCCCTCCCCTGGTAGGGCGCGCTCGCATGCTCTTTCTCTTTCACTCTCTCTCAAAATAAATAAATAAACATTAAAAACAAAAAAAAAAAAGAATTGGACTATCTGAATCCCATCCTACCTGAGTTAAAGTCCTGTTTGTGTCCCTTAGGAGTGTAGGACTGGACACATTGTTTCATTTTCTATGATTCCATTTCCTATCTATGTGCGGATGGTAACAGTTTTATCTATCTCACATGGTTGTCACAAGAATTAAAGATATCAATAGGGCTAAAGAACTTAGAACAATGCTGGCTTGGGATAAATGTTTACTATGTTGTTATTGTCTAATATTATTATCTATTAATATTATATTAAGTACTTGCTCCCTCAATGTGGGCTTTAGAGGGGAAATTCATTGGGAATGAAGAAATAAGTAACTAGAAAAATTTCTTTTTTCTCTTAAGAGTCTGAAGGATTTATAGAAGTTTGCCCAGTTATCTATATGAAAAGACTTAATGTTAAAAAATAACTGGGGGCATCTGGGTGGCTCAGTCACTTAAGCGCCTGACTCTTGATTTCAGCTCAGCTCAAGATCTCAGGCTCTATGCTGACAGTGCGGAGCCTGTTTGGGATTCTCTCTCTCCCTGTCTGCCCCTTCCCTGCTCATGCTCTCTCTCAAAATAAATAAACTTAAAAAATTATTTAAAAATAACTATATGTCATTCTATATTAATCTACTTCTATGGTTCACAAACAGTTCAAGTTATAATAACTTTGTCTCTTTATTGCTAACTTTAATGTTCATTTCCAATGAGACTATAGTTAACCATAAGAAAGGAACACCCATAAAATTTAAAGTAAGGTAATTATCAGTTTTTTCCCTTGATTTTCTTTCACAATGAATGTTATTCATTTAAGTCATAACCAAGGTGTATTTCAAATCAGTCTCTATGACATTTAGACATCAGCAAAACCTAAGTTTTACAGCAAAAAATGATTAGGTCTCTATATACTAGAATTACCATTTGTTTTTTAAAAATCACATATTAGTCATATAATTATTCTGGTTTGAATCATTCATTTTAAGTCATTTTTTAAAACTAAAGTGAAATTAAGGAGAAGCTGAACAATGAAGTGATCCTTTAAATATAATATGAATTAAACTATTTTATAGTTCATATTTTATAGCATTTTACAGACTCCGTGCTGATGCCCTAGAAAGCAAAAGTAGCACAAAAGAGTGCTCAATTTTAAACAACAAAGACCAAAACAACATGTGCTCTGTTTGCGGTCCTGGTCCCAGATGATCTGAAACATCTCAGATGATCTGCATGCTTTCATAATTTAAATTTTATAATTGTTTGTAACAATTATAAAAAGGGCTAACAATGAAATACATATTCTTGTGGAAATTCGGTGTGATGAATCTGCCCATTCCTATAAAGGAAACAATTTTCAGTCAAATCCTTGTCCTTAATCAGAAGTCTACCTCAGGGGGACACTTCTAATAATTTTTCCTACTGGTAGACTCTTGCAGATAAAAATGCCTTTAAGGGGCACTTGGGTGGCTCAGTCAGTTAAGCATCCAACTCTTGGTTTGGGCTAAGGTCGTGATCTCACAGTTTCATGAGTTCAAGCCCCCACTCTGTGCTGGCAGTGAGGAGTTGGTTTGGGATTCTCTGTCTCTGTCTCTCTCAAAATAAATAAATAAACTTAAAACAAATTCCTTTAAAAGCCAGAGTAATGTGTCCACTGGAGGACCAGAAAGAGAATCCATCCAGCTGTCAGCTCCTCCCTCCTTGCAACTGACGGCAGGGACATGGTATTCCCTCTAGGACTGGGCCTTCAGTTCCACAGTGGTTAGAATTTTTTCCAAACACATCTCCCAAACTTTACTTTTATTTTATACTTCTGCCCGCAACCCTAGCCCACAGCCTTCACCTCCACACTGTTTCTGCCTTCTCTCTAAACCACAATGTTCTGGGAGTGCCTGGGTGGCTCAGTCAGTTAAGCTTCTGACTTCAGCTCATGTCATGATCTTACCACTTGTGGGTTCAAGCCCCGCACTGGGCTTTGTGCTGACAGCTCAGAGACTGGAGCCTGCTTCAGATTCTGTGTCTCCCTCTTGCTCTCTTCCCCTCCCCCACTCATGCTGTGTCTCTCAAAAATAAATAAACCTTAAAAAAATAAATAAATAAAAAATAAACCACATTTGAGGCCTTCACTCTTCCTCACACATTTCACCTTCTACCTCTGTGTATTTTTCCATCAGTGAAACTGCATTCAAATATTTTATGTTCACTTTCTACATAAAACAGTTTATTGAATACTTTCATCTAAAGGAGTGGGAAAAAAACATAAGATCAATGAAAAGTATTGAGAGGAGCCCGGCTGGCTCAGTCTGTAGAGCATGCAATTCTTGATCTTGGGGTTGTAAGTTCGAGCCCCACACTGGGTGTAGAAATTACTTAAAAAATAAAATCTTTCTAAAAGAAAAAAGAAAAGTATTGAGGAAAATAAAAAGTATAAAAGTTTTGATCCTTAGAATGGTAAAAATGAAAAAAGAAAATACTATTAATAACAAGTGTAGATTTGGAACCAGATAAAAGGGTAGTTGGTGTGAAAATAAATTGGGTCTACTTCTTGGAGGGTAAATTAATGGTGTGCCCATCAAAATTAATGGTGTACCTATCTTCTGACTCAGAAATTTACTTCTGTAGTCTGTTCTATAGAAATAATGGCATATTAGCATAAATATACATCTGTCCAATGCAGACCAAGCGTGTTCCATTTAGCACTATAACAATAAAAACTCTAAAAGTCCTAACTATATATCAATAAGTAGTTAAATAAACCATAATGTACTGTATAAAGTATTTAACAATGACAGAGAAAGATCTCCAAGAGATAATTTGTAAGTGAAAAGAGCAAGTTGCATATAAATTTTATGTTTTTTCTTTAAAGTTTATTTATTTATTTTGAGAGAGACAGAGACAGTGCAGGTGGGGAAGGGGCAGAGAGAGAGAGAGCGAGAGCGAGAGAGAGAGAGAGAGAGAGAGAGAGAGAATCCCAAGCGGGCTCCATGCTGTCAGCGCAGAGCAGACACAGGACTCAAACTCACCAACTGTGAAATCATCCTGAGCAGAAATCAAGAGTTGGACATTTAACTGACTGAGCCACCCAGGCTCCCCTAAATTTTATGGTTTAAAAAAGAATTCTGTGGGGCACCTGGGTGGCTCAGTCGGTTGAGTGTCCGGCTTTGGGTCAGGTCATGATCTCGCGATTCGTGGGTTCGAGCCCCGTGTCAGGCTCTGTGCTGACAGCTAGCTCAGAGCCTGGAGCCTGTCTTCATATTCTGTGTCTCCCTGTCTCTCTGACCCTCCCCTACTCACGCTGTCTCTCTCTCTCTCTCAAAAATAAATAAAAAACATTTTTAAAAAAGAATTCTGTGTATAAATGTTGTGCGTGCACACATCTGCATATGTAAATGCACTGTGCATAAGACAGTCTGGAATAATATTTATTGAACTAGCAGAGGTTCCCATTTGGGGAGATTATGGATTGCTGGAGCACAGAGTGAATGACAGTGGTAAAGGGGGATTTTAGTAACTTGATTTTTTTCCAATATCCAACTCTGTATTATTTGAATTTTTATTAGTTTTACACTTTAAAGAGCAAAATAGAACTCCTCGCCCTCAAGAGAAATAAAAATATGAAAAAAACAGAGTACATTTTAAGGTGTTATGTTGCATAAGTATAGAGCACCGCATAATAAAGCATTTTGAGTGACTATTTTGATCATAACCACCTGCAGAAATTTAAACTTTCATTGGCACTTAATACTGACATGTACAATTTGTGAAAAACATTTTGGCTGATATGCACTATTTTAAATTTAAAATTTGGAAAAAAACAGATTACAAGTAAAGAAAACTACAGTTCCAAACTTTTACTTATGCAAAAAAAATTAGCCCACAATTATGAATTATAACCATGTTGCAGTATCCACAAACATAATTATTTTTTTTAATTATGAGAGTTTACCTGGTTTAGCCACACTACAAAATAGTTATAGTCCTTACCTATTCATCAAAACATGTAATAAGGCATGATCAAAAACTGTCTGGCCAGTATAATGTTGATAGCTAGACCTGGATATCACGTAGACCACTCAAACTTAGTACATCCAGAATGAGTAGAAATAACTCCATCAACCATTACTCCTAACCTCTACCCTGTATCTTCCCTATCATTCTTAAGATTTTGCTTAGGTAAAAAACTAGTTCCTCTCCACTCCACATCCAAGTCTTGGCGGCTCTGTGTTTACAGCATACCTATAAACTTACCACTCCAGTCCAGGCCATAGTAATTCTCACCTGGAATACAGTAATGGTATCCTAACCCATCTCTCTTCCTCCTTTCTTGCCCCATAAAATCAATTCTCCACTCAGCAGCCAGAATAATCTTTTAAAAACATAAATCAAGTAATGCTTCTTTTCTCAAAACTCTTTACATTCTCAGTACAACTTCTTGTCATGTTGCTCAAATCCCTACAGCATCTGCCCACAACTACCTCATCTCTTCCCAATCACTGTGCTCTAGCTATGCTCGCCCTTTTACCCTGTCTTTACAGTTACTCTCCTCTCTTCCTGGAAATGTCTAAAATTCTTTCATGACTTACTGTGGTGCCCATCCTCCAAGATGTCCTCTAACACAGCTACTCCCCCCTGGTATCTGTGCCTTTATGCAGTGCCCTCCCACATTGAATCCAGGCTGACCTGTGTGACCAAAAAAGCATGGTCGAAATGATGGTGTGTGACTTTTGACACTAGGTTCTAAAAGACTGTAGTTTCTACTTTGTTTTCCTGAATTGCTCCCTCCAGTAGAGGCCATTTCCTGTGCCATGAAAGCACTCAAGAAGCCTATTGCAGTGGCCCCCATAAAGAGGAACCAACCTACCAGCCATGAGAGTCAGCCACCTTGGAAGTGACCCTCCAGCTCCCACCAAGCCTCCGGCAACCCCAGCCAAAAATCTCTTGGCAACTTCATAAGGGATCCCAAGATAAAAGCACCCCACAGAACCACTCTCCAATTTCTGACCTAGAAACTGAGAAATAATGGATGGTTACTTTTATTAGGAAGCCACTAAATTCTGGAGTGATGTGTTATGCAAGGGTAGATAACATATTCACTCTCTCAGTTTATTCACCTCTCTGCTCAGAAGACATTTACTTAGAACTAACTTTCTTCCTTGATTTCCTATCCAGAACAGTTATCTGACTCCCCCTCATAAGTCTCTATTTCCTGCCCTTTTCTTCTCTTAGCACTTAGAATTCCCAGTATTTTATTTTTTTATTTATTGTTTGCTTATTGTTTTTGCTCCTCCACTAGACATAAGCTTTATGAGGGCAGGAGCCTTCTGTTGTTGCTTGTGCTGAATCCCAAATGCCTACAAGACTGCCTTGCATAGGGTGGTCATTCCGTCCACTTGTCATAATTCGGTTGTACAGTAATAACTAATGTTTATTTGCAAATATGTCAAGAAGCATGCTGAGAATTTTCATGTTTAAGATAAAACATATTTTGGGGGCACCTGGGTGGGTCAGTCATTAAGTGTCTGCCTTTGGCTCAGGTCATGATCTTTTAGTTTGTGAGTTCGAGTCCCACAATGGGCTCTCTGCTATTAGCATAGTGTCTGCTTCAGATCCTCTGTCTCCCTCTCTCTCTACCCCTCTGCTGCTTGTTCTCTCTTTCAAAACTAAAATAAAGTCATATTTAAAAACACTATTAGGGGCACCTGGGTGGCTCAGTCGGTTGAGCATCTGCTTCGGCTCAGGTCATGATCTTGCAGTTCATGGGTTCGAGACCCACATCAGGCTCTGCGCTGACAGCTAGCTCAGAGCCTGGAGCCTGTCTTCAGATTCTGTGTCTCCCTCTCTCTCTGACCCTCGCCTGCTCATGCTCTCTCTCTCTCTCAAAAATGAATAAAACATTAAAAAAATTTAAAAATATTTTTAAAAAACACTATTAAGAAAACATATTTTTCTTTTAATCCTCACAACAATCCTAAATGGCAGAGGAATTCTCAATGCAGAAGTGTCAGGCATAAGGTACTGCTGAAGATCCACAGCTAGTAAATGACAAAATCAAAGCTCAGATCCAGGTTTGGCTGATCCAAATTTTGTTTTCAACTACTACTGTATAACAAAAGATTAAATAATTAAGATTCTACAAATTCATGAAGGGACACATAAGATGTACAGTTTACAAAAGAAATACTTTTATAGTATTATTAGTCTATTTAAGGGTGGGATATGAGAGGGTAGGAAGCATCTCTAAAAAGTTAAAAGATGGTCCCATAGTATTGCAGAGTATTCAATAGCAAACCATAAACTTAGTGTCCCTGAATAACTTACAAAGAACCTTGCTGCTCCAATGAAAGCAGGTTGACTCCAATTCCACGTCATCTGTGTTCCTTTCAGTATTAAGGGTCTATGGCAAAGCAGTTTTAATGACAAATGAAGATCTTTAGACACTTTAACTCTGTCTCCCTTAAAGCTTCCAAGAGTGACCATTTTACATCTGTCCTTAGACCTAAGGTGTAGAGATTTAGTGTCTGTATAAATCTGAGAGCTATTTCTCTACTAAAGTTAAAGAATCCAAGCCAAAGAAAATCAGTAATGTCTGCTGCCTAAAATCGAGAAACATGGCCATATATTAACTTGTCTGTATTATACAAATAAACAATACTTAAGACTTCAAGAAATACAAACTTAATAAAACCTTTAAGTTTAAAAAGACCTTAGAAATCACCTAGCTAAAATTCTTCCCAAAGTAATTTCTTCTATAATCTAGACTCTTCAGAAGCAAATTTGTCCTCATCTTGGGTGGGACTGCCTTCCACTGTTAAAGAGCATGAACTTCATTAATCTCATGCCATACTCATGGCCTTTTATGAGTTGCTATACATCATGCCATGTGTGTCTGGAGAAACTAAATTTGCTCTCCTGGACACACTAGATTAGTATTCTGGATATTAAATCTCCTACCTGGACTGGAGACTGATTGGTGTTCAACCACAGGAAGCTACATGAGCAATACCACCTCTCTGGTGTGTCTTGTCCTTGACCTCTGTCCAACAGGGAAGTTTTGAATTTGATAGTGGAAAACCTACTTTTAAAGGAGCAAAGTGGTAGGTGTATCCAACAAAGACACCTCAGGAGAGCCCAAGTATATCCAGAGCAACATTGGGCTGTTGTTTCATTTCTCCAAACATTCCTCACGGAAACACAGAGTCACAGGTGAAAGTGAGTTATATGACTTCTCTGAATGCCCTTATACTAAACACCAATGGAAAAAGGCAATCTGTGTGTCTCTTCCTTGCAAAAACAGCCTAACACTCCCGTGCTGAGCTAGCTCTGTCTTCTACTTCTAGCCAACCATCCACGTTCTGCCCTCTGGAGTTCCAGCTATCACATGACAAGGTTATCATATATTCATTATGGCCTTTCTCTCCTACCTAAAATGATGCTCAATTCCATCAATGACCAGATAGTTCATTTCCTGTGACCTAGTAAATTCATGACCCTCCTGAAGCATCCCCATCCAAACATCACTCGCCAGACATGGTGTAAGCAGGATATGGTTTATTAGTAGCATCACCATCTTGCTCTGCTCACTAAGTTCCATAAACATTTTAGCAATTCTGTCATACTCTCACCTTATAGTAATCTTGTGATCAATTAAGACATACTTGCTTTTTTTCATGTAAATCATTTTCAAGTCTATACTTACATGATAGATTTTTAAAATCTAAACTCATGTCTGTACCTTGGTTATACCACATTTATCTTTTGGACTTCAACTCTTTCATATGTTGTTTCTATTATGCCTAATGGAAGAGATTCCTCCTAATTCAGGGTCAAACATGAATTCAAAGGTGTTTGTTTTTTATCCAAGTTACTGATAAAAAAGTAATGAACAGAATATGATCGAGGAAGGAAACCGATAACATGACACCAAAAATTCCTATCTAGTCCTCTTCTGAACCTGTTAGAGACCTTGGGATAAAAGTAGCTAAAGCAACTGTTATTTTACCCACAGTATTCTTTTTTCTGTTTGCTACAAAAATATAGAAAATGACTAACCACAAAGTATAGTCATGTATTATAAATAATACTTCAGGATTCATTTCTAGAAGTTATTAGAACCTGGGTGACCAAGTGGCCAAAGCATTTAATCATTGTTTAATACCTTTTACCCCTACTTTGGTCAAATAGGGACATTCCAAGCTTTTAATTTGTTCTGATGCAGCCAGAAGAGCTATAATGCTTTTCTAGAAAGAAAGAAAGTAAGGGCTAACCCACTAGGAATGAGATAACATAGAAGGAACTGTACAATTTCTTACACAAAAATTTTGTCTCCAGAGAACCTGTAAGGGAAATTATATGCAAGTAAATATGGCAAACAGAGAGAGGGATAAGCCTAAAGGATACAGTCATGAAGGATTAAATCAGTCCATACCATAAATACCAAGTATCAGATTTGACAGTTTATCATAACCCCATATGAACCTTGGCAAAGGTGCAAGCCTCCTTAAATATCTTTTAGGGAACAAAATAAGTATTTATATTATATCTACTTTCTGGTAACATGTATCTAAGAATATCACTTTGAAAGATGAATAAAAAATATGCCATAATGGGAAACAGTCATCACTTAGTACCAGAAATTTAGGTAGATGAAATTCCATTTACTATAATTCCCTGAGAAAATAGAGACAAATCCACACTTTCCTTTGGCTTAAACCATTTTTTTTTACCCAAATTCACTAAGAGGGAAACAATTTAATTTGAAAAGATCAGCTATATTGATTGATCCAGGAGACCCTTGGTACTTCCCAGAAGAATAAGACTTATGAAAAGGAGGCATCACTTTGATATGAATTGGGAAATGAAGAGAAGATTCATAAAGAAAGTCTCAGGCATGTTATATTTCACTTTTCAAATATGATATTCAGTAGAATCAGAAATCAAATGTAAAGCAGGGAGATGGTCTAAGAAGGCAGTGTAGGAAGACCCTGACCACCTCCTCCCATGGTACACTGAATCTGTACCTATATGTAAAGCAATTCCTCCTAAAGAATGGGCAGCTGACTGAACAGCTTCTGCACAACAAATGATAGAGGGACTATAGAGAAGGGTAGGAGAAAAGGAGAGACAGTAACAATGGGAACCGTAACCTACAGTAGAGAGGGATATCACTGGGGGGGCCTGTTCACAGACTCACCCACTGTGTGGCACAGTGAAAAAAGAACAGTTTAAAGGGCAACAAGATTTGAAGTGAAGGAAATACATTCACTAACCCTAGAGAATCTGCTAAATGGGTGGGAAACTGCCAGAACTCCGTCCAGAGTTGAAAATACCAATGAGCACCGCCACCTTGATAGCACAAATACCTGAAGAACATGACCATGTTCACCCGTCACCTTGATAGCACAAATAAGAGCAGAGTCCAGGCACTCTAGCCAGCCTGCTAGAGCCTCACCAGTGTGCCCTGGCCCGCCCCTGTCCTACACCAGCTTCAGAAGGTGGCCCCAACACAGCATACTCTGGGACCATCCCAGCCTGTGCCTTATCCAACCACACTGCCAAAAAAGCCCTGGTATAACACACTCCAGCCCATTCTCCATCCACCTGGACTTCCAAAGCCACCAGACACATGCAGTCTACTCAAAGGACACACTCTTACACAAGGCCACTACTTTAAGACCTAGAGAGGTAGCTGTTCCACGTAATTCATAGAAATAAACATGGTAAGCCAAACACAATGAGAAGACAAAGGAGTTCATTCCAAATGAAAGAACAAGATAAAACCCCAGGAAAAAACTTTAATGAAACAGAAATAAGTAATGTACCTGACCAAGAGTTCAAAGTAATGGTCATAAAGATGCTCACTGAACTTAGAAGACTAGAGGAACCCAGTGAGAATTTCAACAGAAAGTTATAAAATATAACAAAGAACCAATCAGAGCTGAAGAATATAATAACTGAAATGAAAAAATATACTTAAGGGAAGTCAACAGCTGATTAGGTGATACAGAAAAATGAATCAACAAACTGAAAGAAAAAATGGTGGAAATTACCCAATCAGAACAAAAAAAATAGTTTTAAAAAATGAGGAAAATTTAAGAAACCTCTGAGACAATATCAAACCTCTAACATTGACATTACTGGGGTCCCAGGAGGAAAAGAGAAAGAGCCAGAATAT
The DNA here is from genome assembly GCA_028646485.1 of Cryptoprocta ferox. NCBI lineage: Eukaryota > Metazoa > Chordata > Mammalia > Carnivora > Eupleridae > Cryptoprocta > Cryptoprocta ferox. Next base: position 52,370,106 of record CM053573.1, read on the forward strand.
TATTTGAAGAAATAATGGCTGAAAACATCCATAATCTGGGGAAGAAAGCATATATCCAGGGTCCAGAACTCACAGAGAGTCCCAAACAAGATGAACCCAAAGAGATTCACAACAACACATATAACTAAAATGGAAAGATTTAAAGATAGAGAGAAAATATTATAGGCCGCAAGAAAAAAAAAAAATTCACTTGCAAGGGACCCCCCCATAAGGCTACTGGGTGATTTTTCAGCAGAAACTTTGTGGGTCAGAAGGGAGTGGCAGGATATATTAAGGTGCTGAAAGGAAAAAAAAACAAAACCCTACAACCAAGAATACTAGACCTAGCAAGGTTATAATTCAGACTTGAAAGAGAGATAAAGAGTTTCTTAGGCAAAAAAAAAAAAAGTTTCTTAGGCAAGCAAAAACTTTTTTTTTAACTTTATAGTTTATTGTCAGGTTGGTTTCCATATAACACCCAGTGCTCTTCCCCACAAGTGACCTCCACCATAACCATCACCCCCCTTTACCTTTCCCCCTTTTCCTTCCGCCCTCAGTTTGTTTTCAGTATTCAAGAGTCTCTCGTGTTTTGTCTCCCTCCCTCTCCCTAACTCTTTTTCCTCCTTTCCCTCCCCATGGTCCTCTGTTGGGTTTCTCCTGTTAGACCTATGAGTGCAAACATATGGTATCTGTCCTTCTCCGCCTGACTTATTTCGCTTAGCATGACACCCTCGAGGAAAATTTTAAAAGTTCATCACCACTAAACTGGCCTACAAGAAATGTTAAGTGAAAAAAAGTAAAGACCATAATTTGAAATAAGAAAATACAGTAAGAAAAACTCTCACTGGAAAAAAAGGGAAAAAAAATCTCAATGGTAAAGGCAAATATATAGTAAAAGCAGTGTATTAACCACTTAAACAAAACATGGAGGAGAAGGGTGTAGAAATGTAGAAATGTAGTGCTTTTAGTGCTCCAAACTTAAGTGACAATCAGCTTGAAATAGACTGCTATATATATATAAGCTGAGATATATGAACCTTATGGTAACCATAAAACAAAACCTACAGTAGATACAAAGAGAATGAAGAGAATGGAACCCAAACATAACACTAACGAAAACCATCAAACCACACAGGAAAAGAGTGAGAGAAGAAGGAAAAAACAGAAGAATTATAAAAGCAGCCCAAACTGCAGCAACTTCTTACTAAACATGTCTCCAGAGGCAAAGGAAACAAAAGCAAACATGAACTGCTGGGACCTTATCAAGATAAAAAGCTTCCACACAGTGCAAAGAAATAATCAACAAAACTAAAAGGCAACTGACGGAATGGGCGAAGATATTTACAAATGACATATTGGATAAAAGGTCAGTATCCAAAATCTATAAAGAACTTACCAAACTCAACATCCACAAAATAAATAATCCAGTGAAGAAATGGGAAGAAGACATGAACAGACATTTTTCAAAGATGACATCCAGAAGGCTAACAGACACATGAAAAGATGCTCAGCATCATTCATCATCAGGGAAATACAAATCATAACTACAATGTGATACCACCTCATACTTGTCGAAATGGCTAAAATTAACAACTCAAGAAACAACAGATGTTGGCAAGGATGTGGAAAAAGGGGAACACTTTGCACTGCTGGTGGGAATGCAAACTGGTGCAGCCACTCTGGAAAACAGTATGGAGGTTCCTCGAAAAATTAAAAATAGAACTACCCTACTACCCAGCAACTGCACTACTACTTTTCCAAAGGACACAAAAATGCTGATTCGAAGGGGCACATGCACCCCAATGTTTATAACAGTGCTATTGACAATAGCCAAATTATGGAAAGAGCTCAAATGTCCATCAACTAATGAATAAATAAAGAAGATGTGTTATATATACATACTAGGAATATTAGTCAGCAATCAAAAAGAATGAAATCTTGCCATTTGCAACAATGTGGATGGAACTAGATAGAGTGTATTATGCTAAGCAAAATAAATCAGGCATACAAAGACAAATATCATGTAATTTCACTCCTATGTGGAATTTCAGAGACAAAACAGATAAAACAGACAGAAAGGGAAGGAAAAATAAGATAAAAACAGAGAGTGAGGCAAACCATAAGAGACTCTTAACTACAGAGAACTGAGGGTTGTTTGAGGGGAGATGGGAGGGGGAATGGGCATTAAGGAGGGCACTCGTTGGGATGAGCACTGGATGTTATATGTATGAATGTCACATGTATAAATGTTATATGTATGAATACATATGATAAATCAGTGAATTGTACTCCTGAAACCAATACTATACTGTATGTTAACTAACTTGAATTCAAATTAAAAACAGAAAACAATAAAATGACAATAAGTACATACCTATCAGTAATCACTTTAAATGCAAATAGACTAAATGTTCCAATCAAAAGACACAGGGTAACTGAATAAATAAAAACAGAAACAAAACAACAAATAAAAAAAACATCTAAATGCTGCCTACAAGAGACTCACTTCAGACCAAAAGACAGAAACAGACTGAAAGTGAAGGGACGGTAAAAGATATACCATGCAAATGGAAACAGAAAGCTGGACTAGCAATACTCATGTCAGAAAAATAGACTTTAAAACAAGACTGTAACACAAGACAAGAAAGGGCATTACATAATAATAAAGGGGTCAATCTAAGAAGAGGATATAACATTCATAAATATTTATGCACTCAACGTACCTGTACCTAAACGCACAAAAGCAAATATTAACAGATAAAAGGAGAAATTGAGAATAGTACAGGACTTTAATACTCCACTTACATCAATGGATAGATCATTCATACAGAAAATCAGTAAGTAAACACTGGCCTTAAATGACATATTAGATCAGACAGACTTAATATACATGCAACATTTCATCCCCAAACAGGAGAATACACATTCTTTTCAATTGCACATAGAACATTCTCCATCACATGTTAGGCCACAAAAGAGTTCTCAATAAATTCAAGAAGACTGAAATTATATCAAGCATCTTTTATGACCACAATGGTATAAAACTAGAAATTACAAAAAGAAAACTGGAAAAACACAAACATATGGAGACTAAACAGCATGGGTCAATGAAGAAATAAATCAAAGACAAATTTTTTTTAATGTTTATTTATTTTTGAGAGAGAAAGACTGCATGGAGAGGAGGGTTAGAGAGGGAGGAAGACACAGAATCCAAAGCAGCCTCCAGATTCTGAGCTGTCTGCACAGAGCCTGACACAGGGCTTGAACACATGGACCGTGAGATCAGGACCTGAGCTAAAGCTGGATGCTTAACCAACTGAGCCACTCAGGCGCTCCTCAAAGATAAAATTTTTAAATACCTTAATACAAATACAAATGAAAAGACAACTTGACAAAATCTATGGAATGCAACATAAGCAGATCTAAGAGGGGATTTCACAGCAATACAGGCCTACCTTTAGAAAGAAAAGTATCCCAAATGGATAATCCAACTATACATCTAAAGTAACTAGAAAATGAAGAACAAATGAAACCCAAGTTAGTAGAAGGAGGGAAATAATGAAGATCAAAGAGGAAATGATTGAAATAGAGATTTAAAAAACAATAGAAAAGATTAAATTAAAAAGTTTCTTTGAAAAGATAAACAAGGGGCGCCTGGGTGGCTCAGTCGGCTAAGCATCTGGCTTTGGCTCAGGTCATGATCTCACAGTTCATGGGTTCGAGCCCCGCATCAGGCTCTGTGCTGACAGCTAGCTCAGAGCCTGGAGCCTGCTTCAGATTCTGTATCTCCCTCTTTCTCTGACCCTCCCCTGCTCGCGCTCTCTCTCTCTCTCTCTCTCTCTCTGTCTCTCAAAAATAAATAAAAAGAAAAAAGAAAAGAAAAGATAAACTAAATCAATAAACCTCTAGCCAGACGTCAAAAAAAAAAAAAAAAAAGAGAGAGAGAGAGAGAGAGGACCCAAATAAATAAAATCAGAAATGAAAATTGAAAAGTTATAATTGACATCACAGAAATACAAAGGATTAGAAGAGACTATAATAATTATATACCAATAAATTGGAAAACCTAGGAAAGTTAAATTCCCAGAAGTCCATAACCTTCCAGATGGAATCATGAAGAACAGAAAATGTGAACAGAATACAAGTAATGAAATTAAATCAATAATGTCAAAACTCTAAATAAAAAAGTCCAGGACCAGAGGACTTCATGGGTGAATTCTACCAAATATTCAGAGTTAGTGCCTACCCTTGTCAAATTATTCCAAAAAACTGGAAAGGAAGGAATGCTTCCAAACCCATTTTGTGAGGCCAGCATTACTCTGATACCAAAGCCAAAGACACCACGAAAAAAGAAAATTATAGGCCAATCAATATCCCTGTTGAACATAAAAGTCCTTAACAAAATATCAGCAAATCAAATTCAAAAATACATTAAAAAGGATCATACCATGATCAAGTGGAATGTATTCCAGTTCAACATCTACATGTCAATCGATGTGATATACCACATTAATAAAACAAAGGATAAAAATCACATGATCATCTCAATAGATGCAGAAAAAAGTATCTGACAAAATTCAACATCCATTTATGATAAAAAAAAATTGTCAACAAAGTGGATATAAAAGAAATGTACCTTAACATAAAAATAGGGCAAACCACAGGTAACATCATAGTAATTGGTGAAAAAGTGAAAACTTTCCCTGTAAGATCAAGAACAAGACAAAGATGCCCACTCTCAACACCACCTTTATTTCACACAGTAGTGGAAGGCCTAGCCGCAGCAATTAGGCAACAAAAAGAAATAAAAAGCATCCGTATGAGAAAGGAAGAAGATAAACTGTCACTATTTGCAGATAACATGATACTCCATATAAAAAAACTAAATAGATCACAAAAAACTATTAGAACTAATAAATAAATTCAGTAAAGTCACAACGTACAAAATTAACATATAGAAATTGGCTACATTTCAAAGGGAAAAAAGAGAGGCAGAGAGACAAACCAAGAACCAGACTGAGGGTTACCAGAGGGGAGGGAGTTGGGGCATTGGGATAAATAGGTGATGGAGATTATGGAGTGCACTTGTGGTGAGCACTAGGTGCTGTCTGGAAGTGTAAATTGCTATACTATACACCTGAAACTGACATAACACTCAAAAGAAAGAAAAGAGAAATAAAAAGGAAATGGCTGCATTTCTATACACTAATAATGAGATATCAGAAAGAGAAATTGAGGAAACAATCCCACTTACTATTGCATCAAAAAGAATAAAATACCCAGGAATAAATTTAACCAAGGAGGTAAAAGACGTGTACTCTGAAAACTATAAGACACTAATGAAAGAAACTGTGGATGACAGAAATAAGTGGAAAGATACCTCAATGTGATAGATTAGAAAAATCAATATTAAAATATTCATACCACCCAAAGCAATCAATACATTAAATGCAACCCTCATCAAAATACCAATGGCATTTTTCACAGAATCAGAACAAAGAATCCTAAAATTTGTTTGGAACCACAAAGGACCCTAAACAGCCAAAGCAATCTTGAGGGGGAAAAACCAAGCTGGAGGTGTCATGTTCCAGATTTCAAACTGTACTACAAAGCTGTAGTCATCAGAATAGTATGGTCCTGGTAGGAAAACAGACACATAGAGCAATGGAAAAGAACAAAGAACCCAAAAATAAACCCATGCTTACATGATCAATTAACTTATGATACAGGAGACAAGAATATACAATGGGGAAAATATAATCTGTTCAATAAATGGTATTGGGAAAACTGGACAGCTACATGTGAAAGAATCATCCGGCGCACCGTCTTACACCATATACAAAAATAAATTAAAAATGATTAAAGATTTGACTGTAAGACCTGAAACCATAAAACTCTTAGAAGAAAACATAGAAGTCCTTTGTCATTGGTCTTAGCAAAATTATTTTAGGACAGTCTCATCAAGCAAGGGCAACAAAAGCTAAAATGAATAAATGGGTTTATGTCAAACTAAAAAACTTTTGCACAGCTAAGGAAATCATGAACAAAATGAAAAAGCAACCTACTGAATGGAGGAATCTATTTGCAAATCAAACAATTAATGAGGAGTTAGTATCAAAAATACATAAAAAACCTACACAATATCAAAAAAACCCAAACAACCTAATTTAAAAAAAAATGCATGAAGGACTTCAACAATTTTCCAAGGAAGACATACAGATGGTTGAGAAACACATGAAAAGATGCTCAATATCACTACTCACCTGTGAAATGAAAAAAAAAAAGAAAACCCACAATGACCTATCACCTCACACCTGTCAGACTGGCTATCATCAAAAAGACAAAAAATAACAAGTGTTGGCAAAGATGTGGAGAAAAAGGAACACTTGTACCCTGTTGGTGGCAATGTAAACTGGTACAGCCACTGTGGAAAACAGTATGGGGGTTCCTTAAAAAATTAAAAGAACTATCATACAACCAGAAATTCCACTTCTGGATATTTATCCAAAGAAAACAAAAATACCAATTCAAAAAGATATACACAATCCTGTGTTCATTGTAGCAATATTTACAATAGCCATAATATGGAAGAAACCTACACGCACATGTGCACGCACACACACACACAAAATATTACTCAGTCATAAAAATGAATGAAATATTGCCATTTGTAAAAACAAGGATGGATCTATTGGGTATTATGCTAAGTGAAATAAGTCAGACAAAGAAAGACAAATGCCATAAAATTTCACTTATATGTGAAATCTAAAAAAACAAATGAACAAACAGAATAAAACAGAAACAGACTCACTGATACAGGAAAAAAAATATTGATTACCAGAGAGGGAACAGGTTGAGGGCAGGCAAAACAGGTGGAGGGTATTAAGAGGTACAAACTTCCAGTTATAAAATAAATAAGTCATGAGCATATAGTATATGCCACAAGGAATATGATCACTGTAATAAGTTTGTATGGTGACAGATAGTAACTAGACTTAGGGCATATTGATGTGAGTGACTGCAAGGCCCCAGGACAGCCACTGCTTTTCCATGAAAATAAGAAAACATAACAAATGTAGGTCTATTATAAAGAGTTAGTGTACTATAGGGGAAAGGAGCACAGAATTTGAGCTGGTAAAGAATGTGGAGCCAGAATATTTGAGCTGTTGTTCAGTTGTGACATTTCCTTATCTCTCAAATGGTGATAATTAAACATGACCCACAGGGTCACTGCAAAAATCAGACAAAACAATGCAGGTAAAAACAAAAAAAAAAGGCATAGAAAGAGAGAGTGACAGTATTCAAACAGTACCTGTTTCTCCCAGTAGATATTAAGCTCCTCAAAATCAGAACTAATCTTATCTTTTTTATATTTTGTACCTTACCACAATCTCAGAACTCACAGAAGACTCTGATAAATGTTTGGTGAGTAAATAAATGACCACCCAGAAACAATACACACACACACACACACACACACACACGCGCACACACACACTTCTGACTGCATACATAGCTGGGCAAGATAAATTTAAAATATGCAAATATCAGCTTTAAAAAAGTTTATGCTGGTGCAGACTTCTGGTTACAAAATAACTTAGTCAGGGGCACCTGGGTGGCTCAGTTGGTTAAGTGTCTGACTTCGGCTCAGGTCATGATCTCACGTTCTGTGGGTTCGAGCCCTGTGTCAGGCTCTGTGCTGACAGCTCAGAGCCTGGAGCCTGCCTCAGAGTCTGCATCTCCCTCTCTCTGTCTGCCCCTCCTCCACTCACACTCTGTCTGTCTCTCTCTCTTTCTCTCTCTCGAAAGTAAATAAACGTTAAAAAATATTTGAAAGAAAAAATAACTAAGTCATGGGGATGTAATGTCCAACACAGTTAACAATATTGTATAGCATAGTTGAAAGTTACTAAGACAGTAGATCTTAAAAGTTCTCACCATTAAGAAAAATTTACTTATGTAAATTTAAATATGTAAACCAACTATGTATGGTTATGTACATTAACTCCACTTATTATGGTATAATAAAAAAGCTCATGCTAAAATGTAAAAAACAACTAAAATATAACTGGCTCAAATAGTGTTTATAAAGATGTTCATTCTATACATAAAATATATGTACATATGTGTATGATTTAATAATTCAAATTGTGTAACAGAAATATAAGTGAACTGCAATTTTTATAATGGAACCTATCACAATCAAAGCACCTAAGATTCAATAAGTGGAAAACAAATTCCTACTTGAAGTGATTATCCAACTTAAGAGTGTTCAATGCAATGTGTGGCTATTATGGCCAAACATTTGTTACACGTGATTACTTCTCAGCAAACCTTTCAGAAGCAGTCTGAATTTTATTCACCATAGTAAAAATCTTACCATAAAATTATAAAATCTTACTATCAAATTATAAAATTCTTACTATCAAATCACTTAAACAATTATGGAGAGGAGCCTACTGATTTTAGAGAATAAAAACTATGAAGATAAAGAAGGTGAGTTACCTGGGTCTGTAGAGGCAATAACATAGGTGTTTTGTTTTAACTCTCTTGGCCTGAATGAATATTCTCATCCAAGGTTCAAAATACAGAACAGATGTGTAGGCTCTGAATGACCATCTCTCTGGAAAACTAGAATAGAAAATATCAACAACCACACTATAGAGGATGTAATAATGCCATGTCTTTCAGAAGAAAAATATCAGACTAACAGGTTATAGTGGTAACTACTAGCAGCTTCAGGAACTTTTCTTCTAAACCTAATGACAACACACACCATACTTGACTAAGCAGACCGCTAAACATGAAGGGCTACATAAATAACCTACTCTTTGATTAGAACTGGTTTCTTGTTGGCAACTTATTCTAAGTAGACTTACACCAGCAACAGAAAATATACTTTCTATTAAAGCTGCTGGATCCAAAGGACAAAACCAAGTCAAACAAACAAAACAATCCCCCTGCTCAATGTAATGAAAAGAATCTAGGCCCACAGGAATAAGAAATGTTTCCATATAGTATAAATGTAGAAAAACAATAAAAAGGCTTCATTTGCATTGAAAATTATAAACAAGAAATATAAAACTACATTCTGCAAGTGCAGTAAGTATTAAGTATTTATGGCCAGCTGAAGGGAGAAGTCTGATGATGTGGTAAGTGAGAGAGAAGAAAGAAAAATAAAGGATGGAAAGGCAGTAAAATGGGAACAGACACAATGTAAACGGTCTTACGAAGAAAGCTACCCTTGTAAAACTGAACGTTGCTGGGAAATCACTCTGTTGCTGTATACTTACTCCAGGGTCCTTCTATATTAAAGTCCATTTATGAAGTGTACATCCTCTCCAATTAGACAAGAAATAAAGATATAAATATAAAATCTATAAAGATATAAAGAAATAAGGATCAAAAACAAATCCAGCTATGCTTAGGAAGCAGCATTCTTTACCTACCGGGTCCCAGAAAAGGCTACTAGGTCAAGTAGAAAGCAGGGAGTCCTATGCCCATGGTGTCCAGAGGGAGACAAAGACGATGGAAAGGAAACATAAATCCTGTCTAAGGAGAACTGCTCGACAGAGTCAGACCACTGCCAGTTACTCAGTAATAAAGGACAGAGCTCGGGGTGTGTGGGTGGCTTAGTTGGTTGAGCGTCTGACTTTGGCTCAGATCATGATCTCACCGCTTGTGGGTTCAAGCCCTGCATCAGGTTCTGTGCTGACAGCTCAGAGCCTGGAGCCTGCTTCAGATTCTGTGTCTCCTCCTCTTTCTGCCCCTCCCATGCTCATGCTCTGTCTCTCTGTGTTTCTCAATAATAATTAGTAAATGTTAAAAAACATTTTAAACCAAAAAAAAAAGAAAAAGAAAGGACAGAGCTCTACGGAATTTACCAAAATGAAGCCCATAAAAAAGCCAATGATTTCCTGGTTGGTTATAAGTTCTTTTAGGATTTCTTTTAATTGTTTAAAAAGAGTAAAATTGCCCAATATAAATTACATGAAAAGTAGTCCATGGCTACTTGAGTAAAATTGCCCAATATAAATTACATGAAAAGTAGTCCATGGCTATTACTCCATAAATACTAATGCATCTTTAATATGACCAGAGAGGCTATCTGCATTATGGTGCAGCACAATAATGGGGATGACTTTTAGGAACCAGAAGCTGCACAATCAAGTAAATCCTCACCTGTTAAAAGAAAAAGGAAAATAAGTCACCTGGAGACACTATAAATCTTCCAAGGACTTCTGCCACCTATTCAAATCCTTTCTGGATCTCTTGATTAAAAATTGCCCTTAAAGCCAGTAGCTTTCTTTGACTCTCCTAAAAGCTAACTCATTTCTGTCATTTGAAAGTAAAAGTCAAAAATAATTCAAAGCCGAGTTTGATAATTTGAGAAATAATGATGAGAGATCAAACTGGGTTAGTCAAATTTGAGTTTAAATATATATATATATATATATATATATATATATACACACACACACAATATATATATATATATGAGTATATATGGATCTTAAAAAATTATGACAAACAAAATAAGGAAACTAGTACTTCTAGCATTTGATAGCTCACTTTTTGTACTCATCGAATCAGTATCTATAAGGAAACAGTCATAGCAGGTGTGTTGGTTATGCTTAAGACCTCCTTTCTGTTAGGAAATTCACTAGAAGGGCTCATGTTACTTATACAGCAGATCATAATGGAGAAACATAGATGGGGTCTGGAGGAATCCAGCTGCAGCTTTCTTGTGTTCTCTCCCTCTCAGGGTCAAACAGAGCGCATTCTTACCCCACCTATGAGAAAATAGAGCAACACATCTATGCTGTTTCTGCCTAAAGAAGCCCATCAGAGACAGCACTGAAGTGTTTTATTGGGAGTTGGTCACATAAGCACCCTCTGCCAGCATGTATCAAGATTCCTGCATAACCATATTATTTGCGTAGTCTAGATATAGTGAGCCAAAAGTTTTTTATCAGTGTAGGAGACTTTACCAGCCAAGTTTCCAGAAGCCAGCCAAGGCCAGGTCAAGGCTTGCCTTAACAGCAAGACTTTCTTTGGATGAAGGCTTCTATGTTAACCCTTTTCTACACACGTCACTTTTGAAAGTTCCTATTTATTTGTAACAAACAGAACAGCAATACTTCTTATGCTATTGTGATGTCTGTGATAGAAAAAAGACAAAGAAGGCTAAATATAAAATCTACATATGAAATGGGCTACCCAGTATAACTTGTGAACTTTATATGTTATATAAGGTCCTTCATGATCTGATGACCACTTAATTCTCCAGCCCTGTCTCTTGCCAGCTTTAGTCTAGACGTTTACGAACACTCTCGGTGCCCCAGATATGGGTCATGCTTTCTTATCACTACATCTTAGCACATTCAATTCCTTCGCCATTTTTGGTTAGCTACTTTTCTCCCTTCAGGATGCAACTTGAGATTTCATCACCTCTTGAAGCTTTCCCTCATCCCCAAGATTGGGTGAATCACGTGCTTCTGGGGCTCCCCTCTTTCTTCTGTGCCTCCCCAACACAGCACTTGCCACTTAGTAGTGTCACTGTCTTTATCTGTATCCCCATCAGGCTACAAACCTCATGAGGCTAGCACCCTCATCCATAAATATTTGCTGAATAAATAATAATTATTCAGGACTTCCTTGGCTTAATTTAGAATGAACAACAGAGGTTCCCTTTACAAGAAAGGCTCTTTACTAACTGATCATCTTCAATGATGATGCTATCAATAAAGGTTGCTTGAAAGAGATGAGCAGAACAATCTCTCACAGGTGTTTGGACGTAGGACACCCTCTACATTTATTCACATCGGCTATGCAGACAACAGACTCCCACTGAACTGCCCTTGTAAGGTCCACAGTTGAGAAAAATGACCCTAAACTAAATTAAATTCCTCTTGGAATATCTCAGAAGTGCCATATTTTTATTCATGAAAAATACTTCATATTATAACTAAAATTGTTTTCTAAATTTACTGCTAAAGTTCCTACAAAATCTCTGAGGAGTTCCTAAAGTAGAAATTAACAAGGTCTATATTATCTTGAAAATAAAGAAGTGCATAAAGATTTTTAACTAGTTTGAATTCTGAACTATGAAGGGGCTAACTGAATTTAATCTTAGGGTGGATTATACCTAAGAGAAATGTCAACTCACAGAGGTAATTTAAAAGAAAAGTTATAAGCTATGCAAAGTAATGAAAGTGTTTCTGTCATAACCACAGTATGGCAAGAAACACATTACAATGTGAAGCTGTAACTTCTGATGTGTTCCCAGACAGCTCAGTTAAGACATAAACTAGAAACATTATGAAATGCTGCCCAATGACTGTCAATTTAGGAGCACACTGACAATGTGGCATCTAATTTCAAAACATTACTTAGCACAAAATTTCAACTCCATTATTCCATATTATATCTTCACTCTCAGAGCTGTTTTTTCATATGAATCCTCCTAGCTGCCTGAGATTTTAAGCTATGATGGATTCCAGGGGTACGACAGGACCCTCTGATGACAGCCAATTCTATGACATGCTTTTTTTTTTTTACTAGAGTCTGTGCTTTTTGCATGTTCTCATAAAGTTGAATGTGTAAAATATTTATAATGCTAAGAAGACAAGTCACAAAAGCAACATGGCACCGGGAAACTACATGCATAACAGAACAGGTACAATGCTTACGTGGGTTATTGGTGTGATCAATTTTTCACAATTTGGAACCCAAGAGAGAGATTTCAACAGAAGCACTTTACAAAATTTCCTAAAACTCCCTCTCTCCCTAATAAAGATCTGCAATGATCTTCAAGAATGGAGGACAGTGGAACCCACTACTAAGAGTGCTAGTACCTTCCAAAAAAAAAGTATCTACATATTCTTAGAAAATTACCTACACATTGGCATTCAATTCAGTGCCTGTTATCTATCAGACCCCAGGTTAGTTTCCAGAGCATTATAATAGTAAGTGTTAGAAAGAGGTATAGGGAAAAGCAGAATGTAGGGAACTAAGATGTACTCAGAACCTCCGTTTGCCAGGTACCATGACTATTCTATTTCTACAGCATTCATAGAAAGCAGATCATGATCTATGTAGCATCATTTTATAGATGACAAGACTAAAGTTCAGAGAGCACAGATAACTTATCACTAGAATGAAAGCTCTCTCTCTCAATAAATTAATTAAAAAATAAAAAAGAACGAAAGTGCTCTCAACAGAATTTGGGTCATTTGGGGACAGAGCTATTTGTGTTTTTTTTCCCTGACATATACCCAGTTCCTAAAACAGGGCCTGATACTCAATAAATATCCACTGAATGAGAAAATGTAAAATTAATCTATCTAACCCAAGGAAGAACAGTAAGGAGGCTTGTGTGCCTAGAGAAGATGGGAGAGGAAAGGAAGTCAGAGAGTAACAGAAGACTTTACCATGCAGGATGCTGTGGAACATTAAAAAGACCTTCGCTTTTTCTCTGAGTGTAATGGGAAGTCATTGGGGAATTTTGAACAGAGAGTTTTTAAAAGACTGCTCTGGCTGCTATAGAACAGCAAGGGTGGCACAGTTTTTACAGGGCAAAGGGTGGAAACAAGAGAGATGTGTGGTTTGGGGGGAGACCTCTGTAATAACTATGTGGAGACACAATGGTGGCTTGGACCAGGATCACAGCAGTAGAGGAGGTAATAAATGGTTGGGTCTGGGTCTACTTGAAGGCAGACCCAATAATAAGCAAGTTAGAAATGTCATCCAAGAATCCTCAGGACAAGAGTCCTGAGTACGAAGAATTTTTAAAAAGTCAAAACCCATAGCCAGACACATCGTGGAATTTTATTTGAAGTTACAAGAATTCCTAAAAGCTATTCAAGGTGGAGAAAATGAGTAATTTACAAAAAATCAGTAATCACATCTGCATCAGGCCTCTCATTAAACAACAAGGATTCAAGAAAGTAAATAAACAATAAGTTCTGAGGGAAACTACTTTTGAATCAATGTTTCTTTATTCACTTAAACAAATATTGACGAAGAAAGAAAAAACAAAGACACTTTTAAGGATACAAAGCTTCCACGGGCGCTTGGGTGGCTCAGTCGGTTGAGCGTCCGACTTCGGCTCAGGTCATGATCTCGCAGTTCGTGGGTTCGGGCCCTGTGTCAGGCTCTGTGCTGACAGCTAGCTCAGAGCCTGGAGCCTGTCTTCGGATTCTGTGTCTCCCTCTCTCTCTGACCCTCCCCTGCTCATGCTGTCTCTCTCTGTTTCTCAAAAATAAATAAAGAACATAAAAAAAATTTTTTTTAAAAAGGATACAAAGCTTCCAAAAGTTTACATCCCATGGACTTCGAAATAATTAGAGGATATAACCCAGCAAATGAACTAATGAGTAAATGAAGAAGATTCAGGATGGAAGATGGTGTGGTAAGCAAAGAAAAAAAATAAATCTTATAATTTAGTCTATTTATACAGGGTGTGACATAATATTGTAAAATTTTATAAATAAATTCAAATAAAATAATCAGAAAAAGGTGGAATTGATAAGGAAGAGAAATAAAGCATACTAAAGCCTTATTTGTGAGGTAAGATATATATGGATTAACTCTACACTTTGATAACAAAACTAAATTTAGATATATTTATTTAAAATGTAAAAGCAATCCACTCTGAAAGAATAGCATGGAACAAATAATTTTCAGACTATCAGAATGGGAAAAAAAGAGCCTTCCTTCTCGACAAAAAAAGCTCAACTCAACTAATCTCACAAAGGAGAAAAAAAAAAAGGCAGAACAAAATTAAACAAACCCAAGTGCAAGGAAATGGCAACAAAATTAAACAAGCAAACCCAAGCAAACAAATGGCAACAAAATTAAACAAACTTAAGCACAAACAAATGACAACCAAGGAAGTAAATATAAAACATAAAATGAGAAGGCAGAGTAAGTCCAGCCATAGCAGATGTCATAATAAGTGTAAACTAGATAAATTTCCTATTAAAAGATAGAAGCACTCAGACTGAGTGCTAACAAATTTAGTTACATGCCATTTATAAGAGACAAATTGAAAATTAAACAGCACTGCTGAGAATAAAGCAGTGGAAAACTATATGGTAAGAAAAGTTAACCAAAATAAAGCAAACATAGGTTAATGTTAGACAAAAACAGAAACAAAGTTGTTAGAAAGTATCACTGGAACACAGAGGGATATTTTATATTAATAAAGGTTCACTAAACAAAATGTGTGTGTACCATAAATCTAATGACTCAGAAACATATGTATTTTTTAATGTTTTTTTTAAATTTATTTTTGAGAGAGAGAGAGAGAGGGGGAGAGAATGAGCAGGGGAGGGTCAGAGAGAGAGGGAAACATAGAATCCGAAGACAGGCTCCAGGCTCTGAGCTAGCTGTCAGCACAGAACTCGACGCAGGGCTCAAACCCACAAACCATGAGATCGTGACCTGAGCTGAAGTTGGACACTTAACTGACTGAGCCACCCAGGCGGCCCAGAAACATATGTAGTAAAAACAAGAGAAATACAAGAAACACGGAAAAAACCACAGGCACTGTAAGATTCATACTGCTCTCAGAAATTGAGGGATCAAGCCGGGGAGGGGGGGAGGCGGGGAGGAAGACTTGAATAACTTAATTAAAAGCTTGATGTTACAGAATCTGTTTTTCCAGAAATTCACAATTTTTCCAATATTTAAACAATTAGGCCACAAGAAATCTCAACAAATTTCAAAGAGCAGATATGATGCAAACTATATTCTCCGATCGCTGTATAATAAAATTAGAACAGTAATAAAAGGATATTTGATACCGCCCCACACAAAAAATGTAGATACTTGAAGATTTTTAGAATACTTTTTGAAAGTAATCCCTGAGCTAAAGAGGAAGTCAAAATTGAATCTGTAAACTATTTAGAAATAAGCCATAATGATAGTTCTCCTTTTGAAACCTGTAGAATAGACCCATAATCCAGGGGTGGTGCTGGGAGGGTGCAAAAAAGCCTTAGTTGTTTAGATTAGAAAATGAAATTGAAAGTAAACAAATAAAAGATACACCTCAAGGAAGCAGAACAAGTCAAATAAAACAACTTTGAAGAAAGCAGAAGAAAATAGAGAAATATAAAATAAATAAAAAGAATCTGAAATTATTTTATTTTTAAAGACCGTTAAAACAACTAAGACTCTCTGGCCAAGAAAAAGAGATGGCATACCATCCAATAAAAGTAGTAAAAATAGACACAATTATAGGATTGGGGGAAATAGAAGTTTTATAGGAATGTTTTATGTAAAATTCCTTATCAACATATTTGAATATCTAAATAAAGTGAATGTTTTATAAGACATTATAAATGACTAATTTGACCCAAGAACTTAACTATCTGAATAGATTAACAGTTATAGCATAATTCAAAAGTAATAAAAGTAATTAAAAAAGTGATAAGACCACAGATTTTTCAGAAAATTTCTACCAAACCTATAGGCAAACAAAAGACTCATTTTACATAAACATTTCCATATCAACGAGAGGTGGAAAACTTCTCAACTCATTCTACCATAATTTATACACCAATATTAAATAAGGTAAGGATAACAAAAGCATAATTATAGCACAGTCTCATGTGGAAACATAAGGCAAAAAATATTAAATAAAATACTAGTGAAATTATTAGAGTGAATAATGTGTCATGAAATAGCTGGGTTTATTGGAGGAACAGAAGAATGATAGTTGAATATCACAAACTTTAATAATATACTACTTTACCAGATTAGAAGAGAAAAAAACTAAATCACCTCAAAAGATGTCAAAAAACCACTGACTGAAACTTAACACCAATGTTCTACTGTGAAAAATAAATAAAAGTCACTCAATAAACTAGAAATAAAACGACTTCTTAAGTTTGGCAAAAGACACTGATTAAAAGGAAAAATAACTAGAACAAATATCACACTTAATGATCAAAGAGAAAAGAATTCCATTAAGACCAAAAAAATGAACTTTTGGGACCTCATCAAGATAAAAAGCTTCTACACAGCGAAAGAAACAATCAGCAAAACTAAAAGACAACCAATGGAGTGGGGGAAGATATTTGTAAATGACATATCAGA
The DNA here is from genome assembly GCA_028646485.1 of Cryptoprocta ferox. Taxonomy (NCBI): domain Eukaryota; kingdom Metazoa; phylum Chordata; class Mammalia; order Carnivora; family Eupleridae; genus Cryptoprocta; species Cryptoprocta ferox. The sequence goes on from CM053573.1 coordinate 52,387,188, forward strand.
TAAAGGGTTAATACCCAAAATCTGTAAGGAACTTATCAAACTCAACACCCAAAACACAAATAATCCAGTGAAGAAATGGGCAGAAGATGTGAACAGACACTTTTCCATAGAAGTAATTCAGATGGCTAACAGACACATAAAAAAATGCTCAACATCACTCATCATCAGGGAACTACAAACCAAAACAATGGGATATGACCTCACACCTGTGAGAATGACTAAAATGAACAACTCAGGAAATGACAGATGTTGGTGAGGATATGGAGAAAGGGGAACTCTTTTGCACTGTTGGTGGGAATGCAAACTGGTGCAGCCACTCTGGAAAACAGTGTGGAGGTTCCTCAAAAACTTAAAAATATAATTACAATCATACAATCAAACCACCAAAGCCTTGTTCTTAACTACTATGGTATATATGATGATGTAAAATAACACTCAACTATATAAAAGAAGACTGAAATTAAGAACCAAAACATAAATATGTCAGTTCTCCCTCAATTAAGCTATAATTCAATGGACTACTAATCAAAGTCCCAAGAGAAATTTTTATAATAAAACTTGAAAAGCTGACTTTGAAATTCATATGGAGGAGATCACCTACAAGAACAATCATAACACTTTCAAAAAGGACAGTGAAAGAGTACTTGCCCTACCAAATATCAAAACACATTATAAAGGCTATAGCAATTAAAAAGTTCTAATGAAACAAGAACAGAAAAAAATGTATGAAAAGAAATAGGTCATCTGGAAAGGGATCCATATATAATGAAAATTTAGTTTATATTAGTGATGCATTTCAAATTAGTAGGAAAGTCTGAACAATTTTGAAAATGCTATATACACTAGAAAATATTAATCCATCCTCCCCTCTGCATGCACACTTCACACCATGTGCAAAAACAAATTCCAGATAGATTAAAAAGCTATAGAAATAAACTGCAAGTTTTTAAAAAATAATAAGAAAAATATTTGGTTAAGGAAAGCCTATTTGAGGTTAGAAATCCAAAAGAAACTCATAAACAATTATGGACAGATTTGACCACAAAATATCAAACATTTCTAAAGGCAAAGAACAATGTTAAAACAATGTTTTAAAGAGGAAAGGGGTTGTGTGTGGTTATAAAAAGCAATAGGAAGGGACCTTGTGCTGATGCACTGGTGCACTTGTGCCAGATGGACTGCATCAATGTCATATTCTGGTGGTGAAATTGTCCTACAGTTTAGCAAAATGCCAGCAATAGGGAAGCTGAGTGAAAGGCACACAGGCTTTCTCTATATTATTTCTTATAACTGCTTATGAGTCTACGATTACCTAAATACAAATTTTACTTAAAAAAAAAGACAATGCCAGATTGAAGAAAACATTTTCCTCATATTTAACATCCAAAGTAATAATAACTAAATAAACGTTCCTAAAAATCAATGAAACTACATAATAGAAATATACAAATATAAACAAAAGACACAAGCAAATTATGGAAGCAAATTAAGCATCCAAAGAATATTATACTCCATACTGTCAATAATCAGGAGAAAACAAAGGGCAGAGAAATATTTAATCTACCTGGCAAATTTTTAAAAGTTTGATTACATCAAATCTGACAAAATTCAGATCATTGGCTGGGTGCAGAGATCATTTAAGCTTTTTGCACAGTAATCTAGCACGATCTATTTAAGTTTAAAATTACTACCACTTAATCCGGCAATATTATCTCCGAGACTCAATACTAAAGAAATACTTGTACAAGTACCCAAAAATATAAGTGTAAAGATCAGCATTGTTAAAATAGTGAAAAAGTGAAGTCAACTGAAGTATTATGTATACCAATCTAACTGAATATCATGCAAAAATTGTTATACACCAATGTACAGTAATTTATTACTTTACAGTCACTTTTTCAAAGTTGCTTAAAAATGAGGTATAGGATTATCCAGTAAAAGAAACAAGGATTCAACAAGGAAATGACTCATTGTGGCATTACAGCAGCAGAAGTATAACATGAGCCTAGGATATCTTATAATGCCAAAAAGTACAAAAATGTCCAAAAATGATGGTGCTACATCAAAAGAACACAAGAGACAGCCTGAACAGGTTCCCACTAGCCAAATCTAGGAAAACTTTAGCCACAAAATTAATACTAATAGTGATAGATTATTACCCTTAAAATTAAAAGGAATGCATGGGTACCTACTGTGCATAAAGAGAGGAAGAGGGAGAGGATGAATGATAAAGCAAGTATGGTAGAATGTCAACATTTGGGGAATGTGAGGGAAAGGTGTACTGCAATTCTTTGTATTATCTTTGCAACCCTATTGAAAATTCTAAATTATTTCAAAAGAAAAAGCTAAGAAGAAAAAAAGAATGACTTTTAAACTGACAGGTACTGAAAAATCTAGATGACACTTCAATAAACCCAAGTTGCAGAGTTATTTCTTCTTTCTATAGTAGAAGAGAGATTGGAAGGGCTGAGGTAGACAATGAGAAAACACTGTTAAACTGATTTAAGTATCTAAGCACGTTTAAGTAGTTTTCAATAAACTCCTAGTTGTGTACCATCGGAAGGTGACCCCAACCTCTGTCCCAAAGATTACTGTTCCTGGACCAGGTGCTGGACCACCAGGTAGAAGAGTGACACATGGGAGAAACTAAAGAAAACTAACACTTGGATCCATGATTTCTGGTGGCATATCTTATATGAAATATAAATATAAATTTTTATAAATATAAAACCTCAGTTCTGAGATTATAATTCCATACTGGTATCCACATAAAGAATTCAATGTCCTATGAATAAAATTTAAAACATCTGAATTATAGAGTAATTCCATAACTGCCAAGGATACAAACTGTCTGGATAAGGAATGCCAAAGGAGAATTCCAACCCTGTGGATCTTGCAGATGCCAGTTTACACTAACCACATGTGAGGCAATACAGGCACTGACATCTTGGAGCCATCTACCACCTGTCATCTTCCATTTGCTCAGTCCTACTGCATTCAGTCAATAGAGGACCCCTGGCGCCTGGGTGGCTCAGTCAGTCAAATGTTCGACACTTCATTTTGGCTTGGGTCATGATCTCACAGTTCATGAGATTGAGCCCTGCGTCAGGTTCTATGCTGACAGCGTGGAGCCTGCTTGGGATTCTCTCTATCCCTCCCTCTCTCTGCCCCTCCCCTGCTTGCACAAGCTTTCTCTCTCTCTCTCTCTCTCTCTCTCTCAAAATAAACATTTAATAGAGGACCTCTGGAAATCACTCTGATTTTAATCATCTGTGTGATTGTGGCTAAAGGTTGCTAACAGCCACCAATCTGAAGGAGAGAACAAATTGACTTGATTTTGTTTTAACTACTTCAAAGGAGGAAAAAAAAACTTGGTGGGGGAAAATTTGTAAGAGTTTGAGATGTGGGACTTGGTCCAGAGTTCCAAAAATTACCACAACATGAAACATAAATTAACAAACATTGTCTAAGCTGGCTCTAAAGAAGCATCTTGTTTTCTGTTATTAGTTCACTATTCTTTTCATTAATATTCAGTATTCTCAGCCCTTCCCCTGCCTCTTTGTTGCAAACTCTTAACTTTCTGTTCATTTCTTACAAAGTGGTTTTTCATGTTGTCTTCTACCCTTTGAAGGCACTTTGCCCAAGTTTAACACAGCAGATTCTTTCCCTGTAGACAGAACCCACTTTCTGTATATCATTACGTATGGAACTCTGTGATTCCCTGGCACTCTCCACATGTCACATTCACAGATTCAAATTCTGATTTAATATATCACACATTAAATGCAAACTTCTGCCTCATCTGATTCTGAAATTCTGAGATGACTTATCTATCTACATATTTTTTTATTTTAAGTGAAAACAGTCTGTCTTTAGACTCCTATTGCCAAAACACGTGTCCCTATCCCATGTGCTTGAATATCACGCCTAATGAAATTTTCATGAGGTTACTGTCATCTTAAAACAAGGCCCTGCTGATTGCCGGATATATTGCTGTAGAGCCTTAGCCCAAAGCAGATAAAGGGTATTGATGGCAAAGTTTAAAACTGGTATCAAATACTCACAGGAACTATATGAAAGTTCAGACACATAGACTCAGTAGTTCCATTCCTAGGAATTTGTCTTAAAAAAAAAAAACAATTCAGAAGAATTTAAAAAAATCCATCTGCATGAAAATGTTTACTTCAATACTATCCATAAATAATGGAACCAATGCTACTATCCAAAAATACAGAAATTTTTATGTAAATTATGATGAATCAATTCAATGGACTACTGTAAAACCACTTATCAAGAAATTATTATGAAATGAGACCTACCAAGACTACATAATAACATAAGTTCAGAAGCAAATCATGAATGAAAAACAAAAATGAAAAATTACACTGAAAAACAATAGAATTGAATAAAATAATCAATTATGATATACAAATTATTTTCTTTAAAATTTTTTAAAATACTATTTCACTTTTGGGCCACCTGGGTGGCTCAGTTGGGTAAGCCTCCAACTTTGGCTCAGGTCATGATCTCACAATTCATGAATTCGAGCCCCACATCAGGCTCTGTGCTAACAGCTCAGAGCCAGGAGCCTGCTTTGGATTCTGTGTCTCCCTCTCTCTCTGCCCCTTCCCTGCTCGTGCGCTCGCTCACTCGCTCTCTCTCTCTCTCTCTCAAAAATGAATAAACATTAAAAAGAAAAAAAAAGAAAAAAGAAATTAGGTCACCCAAGGGCACCTGGGTGGTTCAGTCAGGTAAGCCTCCAACTTTGGCTCAGGTCACAATCTCACAATTCACGAATCTGAGCTCCATACTGGGCTCTCCTCTCTGCTGTCAGCACACAGCCCGCTCTGGACCCTCTGTCTCCCTCTTTCTTGGCCCCTCCCACCTCATGTGTGTGTGTGTGTGTGTGTGTATGTGTGTGTGTGTGTGTGTGTCATTTCACTATATATATAGTGAATATATATATATTTCACTATATATATTATTGTTCTATACATATGTATATATATAAAATAATAAACAAAATTGGAAGAAAAAAATAGTATCAGAAAAACCTCTTCTGAGGCCAAAAAAAGGCTGAAAGCTTGAATTTTCCTATTTCTATGTAGAAAATTAAATTCTCTTCAGAATTTGCAGGACCACACCATCTAAGACCAAAGGTGGAAACTGCATAGTTCCAAGGTTTGAGGCTTGTTTTGAACAGAGGTAAAATCATGCTCAGTGGCTTTAAGGGGACACAATAACCACAAGTAAAATAGCAAGAGTTTACAAACCACTTGTTCTCAAAACCAAGATTATGTAAACTGTACTTGTTTAGAAGTTCAAGTATCAGAAGTCATAAATACCAAGAAGAGTCAGAAAAAGATCCACCTTTGACCAGAGTATTGCTTCAGCCGCAAGAGTTCATGTTTTCTTAGTCCCTTAGTAAAGAAGATCTGGGTGTTAATGTCAGAGCCCAGTGACTTTTCAGAGGGGAAAACAACACATTACCACCCCACCCTCAGAAGGTGGGTATTACTGTCCCTCCTCAGCACTATCATGAGCCTGACATCAGAAGCCATGAAATGTATAGCACCCTTGGTACAGAAATAATGTCTCCGCTTTACAACAATCCAGCCTCATCAAAATTCCCCCACCCATCTTTAAAAAGCTTTTCTAATGATTAAACTATGAAAAATGTTGTTGAAAAACCAACCAAACAAACAAATCCAATGTGGTCAATGTTCCCGAATTAAAGTGTACATACCCTGGGCCTGATGCACTTTCTTCTCTTTGTGATTAATTGCTTAAATGGCTTAAGAAGCTTCTGACTTCATTAAACAATCTGGAAACGGTAAGAACTTTTTCCCAAAGAATTAGCTGTCAAATTATTCCTCTAATAATGTATTTGTTTCCTGATGCTAGTGCTGAAATGCTAAGGCATTCTGACAGATAACTGTTTGAAAATTTGGGCTCAAAGCTTTTAAGTAGCATAAGATATTGGTTCTGGAACCAGCTATTAAGCAGAAAGGCAGTGTTAGTGGGAAAGGGGGAGATGGTAATGGAGGTACCAGTAACAGTTCTGGGCCTCCTTTCTGATATTGGCTTATTAATACTGCCAAAAGGGTTCCCAGCATTTGTACAACAGTAAAGAGGCTAGATTTTTTTTCTAAGAGAAAACCCCTTCATTTCTGTGTAAATTAAGAATTACACATTCTAGAATGAAATAAGAAAAATATAAATAAGAAAGAAAATAATTTTTCAAGTAGAAAAGATCATCTAAAAGCATTATCAAACATTAAATTTTCTAATTGGGGAAGGGATTTTCAAATTTCACCTCAAAGACAAAACAAAAATAAGTTCTCTGTTAACTTTATGTATTGACTTGGGTTTCAATATCTTAGTCTAAAATTGTACTGTCTAATACAGTAGCTACTGGCCACATGTGGCCATTGAGCATGAGTCCAAATTGATGCATGCTATATGTATAAAACACACACTAGATTTCCAGAATTTAGTAGGGAAAAAAGAGTATAAAATGTCTCATTAATATTTTTCATATTAAAATATATAATTTATACCTAGTTAAATAAAACGTTATTAAAATTAATTTGACCTCTTTCTTTTTACTTTTCCTAATGTGGCTACTAGAAAATTTAAGATTTCATATATGCTTCATATTTGCCGCTCTCATTATTGTGAACATTGGTATTTAAAATGAATCAGATTGAATTTAACTCTTTCAAAATCCCTTCTAACTCTAGAGTTCTGACACTAAGAGACTGCAGGTTCAAGTTGTTAAGTTTCAAATACAAAGTTACTTTGGAGAAACTTAGGTTTGGCCACCGTTGCATTATTTCTCCACACTTTTCATTCATGCTCCCCAATCCTTCCTTATTCTGTTTCCTATGGATCCCTAATAGCTGAGAAAAACGAATGTGTCCATTTACTTACTTATAAACTGCAAGTGTGAAGTTCATAAGGTCATTCTTAATTGTTGGTTGGTTATATTTCTTTTTGCTCCATACCATACTGATGCCCATTTTTAATGACGTGTAATGAATAATGAACCCGGTTTTTGTTTTTTCAGTTTTAATATTCCTAAAATAGGAATTTCGGAATTAGAGCTTAGAGGTGTTATTCCAGTGGTTCCGAAATGTGCTGCCACCTCGAAATCACCTGGGCAACATGTGAAAAATATTACCTCCTAGGCCTGATATCTGGAGATGCTGACTCAGCAAAGTCTGGGATAAGACAAGCTCCTATACTTAAGAAGCTGTCTGGGTCACTCAAAGGGTCAGCCAGGTTTGGGAATCAACGGTCCAGCCTAACTCACTTCATCTGTAACTGGGGTAAAATGAAATATCATAGTACTAAGGCCCAGTGGCTTCAGACACAGAACCAGGATGCAGGGCTCCAAAGCCACCTCACTGCCAGTATTGAGACACATTCTGTCAAACACACATACTACTCACTCCTCAAGAGCTCCCGCCATCAGTATATCTTCCTTGTCAGTCTTAATATCCAGTTCTGGCTCTCCGCTAAGCAAAAGCTTCAAGTTATAAACAACCAACAAAGTACCTGGTAGAAAAAAGGATGTTTGCCTTGTCAGTATTTTAACTACAGCAAATATTAGTTGTGGTGCTATTATCTCACCTATGGAATTAAGTCTACGCTAGACCAAATTTCCTTCCATACTTCAGTAAATAATATGCTTAGATAAGTTCCAAGATGTAGGTCTTAGAGCACATTCCACTTTCTTTCACAGAGTGTTGAGTTTCTACAGAAAAGTGCTTATTCCTATTCAATTCATTATAAGTCTCTCAACATGGATTCTTAAACTTTGGCACATTTTTCATAATTTGCACTATGAAAATGGAGGAGTATGAGCTAAATCTGTATTATAGGTAAATCTCTCATTGGTGGAACTGAAATCAATGGACATAAAAACAAAGATGAGTTTTTATATTTTGTACAAATATGAAGAATTGCTTTTAGACCCTATAATAGGTGGTGGTAAACTTTTTCTGTAAAGAGCCAGATAATAAACATTTCAGGCTTTGCAGGCTGTATGGTCTCTGTTACAATTACTCACAATACAAGTCCACCACTGTGGCATGAAAACTGCCATAGAGAATACATAAATGAGTGAATGTAGCTGTGTTCCAATAAAACTTTATTTATAAAAACAGGTGTGGGGTTGGATTTGACCTTTAGGCCACAGTTTGCTGACCCCTGCTCTAAAGCATAGTTAACAAAAAAATCCAAATTCTTTACAAAGTTGGTTATGATATAAAGACAAACAAGACTGTCAGAGAAATTAAAAGAACAGACAATTACACTTTTTCTGGTAGTACTAGAACACAAGAGAGAAAAAACAGCACAGTGACTAAGAATGCCTGTGTCTAAATCCTGGATCAATCATTTATTTATCAATGCGATGACCTCAGATAAATTTCCTAACGTCTTTAAATCTGATTTTTCTAATCTACACATGGAGTTCATGAGGCACCTAACGCATAGAGATTTTTTGAGAATTAAATGCATTAATTTTTATAAGGCATTTAGCAAAATATTCAAGAAATAGTATACCTCTCTTTAGTATTTACATGAGTGTTTCACAATTAAAAGTCAATGAACACTGGGTTCTATTCCTGAAACCAATACTACACTGTATGTTAATGAACTTGAATTTAAATAAGTAAATTTTTTTAAGTCAACCAACAAATCACATTAGCTCCCCTTACAAGTATATTACATATAAGATTACTATTTATTAAGTTGCCACTAGGTTTCCTCTAAGAGAAAAGGGAGAGGGTGACAAAAAATATCATTTTTAAACAAAATACCACAAATCAGAGAAGAAATTTTGAGGGTAATACAAGCCAACTCAGAAACATATTTCTCAGAATTTCTCTATATACGTTACATAAATCAAGGAGTTGCAGAAAGGAAAATGCACATAGCTTTCTCTAGAGCAATTCTTCTTGTTTCTAGATAGGAAAGGTGGAAGTTTGGAGAATGATTGGCACTGGAAAAAGTCAGTAGACACAGTGCATTCTACATGTTGAGTAGAAAGTTGGTGCAGGTTGAAAGAATAGAGAAATACACAATACAGAAAGATCTGTTCATCTGGAACATGAAGCCTTTACTAACTCTCTGCCAGAGAAATCTGGATTTATGGGTTTCTAAGTTGCTAACTCTCTTATAAACCTGGGATCCTCTAATCTTAGACATTGTGGTTAGCATCTCCTAACTCTGCTATCTGAGGCTATGTATTCCCTGTGGTCAGGGACTATGTCATCCTCTTCACATCCAGAGTTCCCCAAGCCCAGGCAAGTACAAATCTTTCTTCCAGTGTCAGGCATTCAGAGCTATTCATGTTTGGATTCACTTAAGACAAAACTTATGGATAAAATGAATGACGAATGACTGTGCCCATGTGAGATCCTGCATGGTATTATAAATAGAAAAAAATATATAAACGTACATGTAAAGTATCTTTCCAAAGCAGTAAAAACAAATACTATCAAGATTTCAGAATTTTGGTGATCTTACCACATTTCCCATAGATCACATCAAACTGCTGCATCAATTCAGCTTCATTTCTAAACGGAGAGTACTTAAAAATTACAGACAATTCTGTTGAGAATTTTTGAAGATCATCTGTAACAGATTCTCTGGTTCTTGTTAACCATGAAGGTATTGGAACCACAACCTATAAAAACACACACACACACACACACACATCAGTTTACTATGAAACACACAGATACAAACCACCATCCTTTTGTCTGTTCCTAATTCAGTCCATTCTTCACCTAGCCAAATTGGAAAACAGGAAATTAAAAGTTTATTTCCCCTTCGTATTCTAGTTTTATAAGGAAGAGACACATAAAAATTATGTATACTCAAGAGTTTTATTCTAAAATGCTCCATTTTAGAATGTGGGTACAGATGGAGTCTACTTCAGCCCACTAATGAAATACAGGTATAGGATGGCAGAGGGAACAACAGTACCAGCACTTCAGAAGTTGAAAAGTACACAACAGCATATCCAGGAAAACCGATCTGAGGCCCATGCCAGAAGCAAAAACTGGCCTGTTACAATTCGAAATGCTCTAAAAGACTCAGAGACTGATGGCATGAGTTACCTCTGGAGGTGAGATACAGAGGGAAGAGAGCTAGAAGTAGCATCCGGATCCCTATCTGGCACTAGCTCCCCTTCTTCCACACAGGCTGGATGCTCATTCTCTGGAAAGTGTAATACAAAGCATTTTTGGATTAGAGGATATGTCAGGTACAACTGCCAGGGGGACCTTACTGAGATCAGAGGGATTAAAGTACACATACTGGATGCTGAGAACCCAGGCCACTTCTCTCAGGTAGGCCTTCAGGCAGACTGTAGGAGTATTCTCTGAGAAATTGGACTAACCCAGAAAGAAAGACATCTAGAAAATTACATTGAGGGTTTCCTAATCATACAGCTCAGCTAGATCTCATTATTGTAACACTGAAAGCTGCCATGCCCTCCACGACCATCCCCACACTCACAAAGCTTTCAATAGACATTTTATTGGACTACTCTTAAAAGTAGTACTTCAATATGGAGTACTACTCCAATATAATAAATACAGACCAAATAAACAAGCACAAACAAAGCAACTCAGTGGAAACAAAAACCATATGAGGAAGATGAACATTGAAGAGGAAAAGAAATCATTGTTAAAATCTTCAGAGTGCTAAAAGGAAAAATGCTGTATCCATTAAACAAAACTATAGATCTTTAAAAAGGAATATTGAATTTAAAACACTTCTTGGAAATGAAGAATATGATTACAGAGAAAAATTTCTATGACAAGGTTAGAAGATAAATGTTAGAAAATCTCCCAGGAAACAAAACAAAAATGTAAACAACAGAAAATAGAAAAGATAAGAAAAATTAAAGAACCAGTTCCAGATGCAATAGAAGTTGCAAAAGGAGAGAAAAGAGAATACAAATGCAAGAAAATCATTTTCAGAAAAATATCCCCAAATTGAAGTGCACGTTTCCAGATTGAAAATGTCCAACAAGCAACCAGCACAATGGATGCAAATAGACCCACCCAAAAGCAAAATAGTTAAATCAGAACATTGAAGAAAAAGAAAATTCTACTGACTTCAAAATGTACAAGGGGGGAGAAAAGAGTCACACACAAGATTCAGAAATTTAAATGACTTCAGACTTCTCAATAATAACACTGGAAATAAGAAAACATTGGAGCAATGCCTTCAAATTCCTGAGAGAAAATTCACTCCAACCTACAAATAACACCAAGCCAAATTACCATTGAATGCTCAGGTTGAATAAAAATATTTTCATGTATGTGAGGTCTCAAAATACTTGATCTCTCATGCACTCTTGTTAAGAAAACTCACGAAGGATATGGTGTCAAGGGCAGATGATGGGAGCGAGCAGAGCACCAGCCATGGAGAGCAGGAGTGAGGGGGAGTGCATCAGAAGACTCCAGAACAGTCTTCAGTAGGTGGGACTAAGAAGAGTGCAGGAGATTGGGGTTAAGATAGCCATAAAGACAGAAAACCAAGCAAATATTCAGTGACAGGTTTTTTTTTGTTTTTTTTTAATGTTTATTTATTTTTGAGAGAGAGAGAGAGAGAGAGAGGCATACATACAAAGCATGAACAGGGGAGGAGCAGAGAGAGAGGGAGACACAGAATCCAAAGCAGGCTCTAGGCTCTGAGCTGTCAGCACAGAGCCCAACGTGGGGCTCAAACTCACAAACCGCGAGATCATGACCTGAGCCAAAGTCGGACTCTTAACTGACTGAGCCACCCAGGCGTCCCTCAGTGACAGTGTTAAGAACATAGAACACTAAGCAGGCAAGTATTAATTCCAGGGAAAATGAAAAATTCTGCAGGAAAAGGAAAAAATGGTTTATGACATGGTATAGTTGTGAAAAGTGTTTATAGTGTTTACACTCTTAAAACGTAAATACTGAGCATTAGTGTAAGTAAAATTACAATGGAGCTATGTTGAGGGTGGAGAATTGGGAAGGTATGTATGGGTGATATGAACAGAGGAAAAAATATATATAAATTCTTTTATAAGGAGCAGTTAATAGATAATACCTACACCAAATCAAGAAGTAGTAATACAAGTATGTTACATAGAGATATGCAGGAAAATATTGAAAAACTAAGCTCATACTGTTGAGATTGCCTCTGTAGGACTGGAAATAGGAAAGGGATGCTGGTTTTAGTTTACAAAAAAAAGGAAATGGCCCATTTTAGGAAAGCTGTAACCTCAGCTTTGGTCCAATTTTCCATGCCTTTACATACATAAAGTACAACATAAATGCCTAAAGCATTGCTTTTCCTCATTGTCAGTCTCTCACTTAACTACTCCCTATTGCCTGTAGACTGTTGCTTATCCAGCCCCACTCCACTGCTACCAGTGGGCATGCTGGGTCCCTGGGGGACAACCTCATATCTCCACACTGCCCTTCCAAACCCCATACTCATCTCCAGGTCTGAGAGTTGCCGCATGCCATTTCTCTCCACGTATCAGCCTTTCCAGCTGCAAGTGGTAGTCTCTCCATAAAACCCTCAGTGACCAATCAAGGCTCTCTAATCTCTCCATCTATACCATTGCTTTTGACAATTTTGTTAATGGCCGAAATGCATAATCGCTGAACAGCTTTCTTTTTAAACACTCTCATTTTGTCATGTATCCAATTCACATGTGTCTGCCTATATTTCGTAGCAAGACTATCTTATTTTGTGACCACTTTGATGATCAGATGATCTTCTGCTGGTGTTCTACCTTCCACAGGGCCTATCTGTGCCTGGCAGTTCCTTAACCTGTATTTGCTATATGGAATTACAACTGATGTTCTGAACAGTAAATCCCAGACACTGCAAATTAATAAAACATAGCTAGATCATCAAATGGATTGAAATTATAGTCACTAGAGTTGCAGTTTTAAGTCTATTTTGCACCCAATTTCTTTAGATTTTGTATTCCAAGTCTTTTAATCCAATATTTATTTTAAAATGATCATTTATGTCACAAGTGGTGGAAATGTTTTCCAGGCTCCTCCCAAAAAGCTCACTGTGCCAAAGGAAGCCTCTTACTCTGGGAGATTCAGGTACATGGATGATGAAAATAAAGTTCTGAAAACTGCCTGGGAGTTAAAAATCCACTCAAGAAAGGTCAATAGGACAGGCTTCCGATGACCCCAGATTGTCAAGCCACCCTCTATCCATTTCCCAAATACGTTCCTAAATTTCTAAATCATAATCAGAAAAGAACCATTGTAGCCTTCACCTCCTAAGATAGCAAAACAACACCGTTACCATGGGAACCAAAAGAAAATCTAAATTCTTACCTCACTAAGACCTTCTCTTTCACAAAATGTCTGAGAAAAAAACACACAGGTCATCGTTTCTTCCTTCTTTGTAAAAAGAATAAAGTCTTTTCCAATCCTCATGGATCCACTATTTTAAAAATCAAGAATATACTGGTTTACATCTCAAATACAAAAAAAGAAGAAATAGGTGGGCATGAAACTGTGCATTGTAATGAATTGTTTTTCCATAGAAGTAACTCTACTGTTTTGTTCACCCATCACCAAATGGGAACAAATGCTTTTTTCTCAAAGGAGAGCAGATGAATTTGAACTAAGCTCTACACTCTTGGTTGAAACATGACTGCTAGAAATAAGATACTGTCCAGGACTCAAGAAAAGAATAATCACCTGTCCCTGGCAGGTGCCACACAGGTGGCATATTTTCTTGTCCTCATATTCTCTTGTCCTCATCTTACATTGAGGCAGGTTAATAAAATAAGCTGTGGACACATATTACACCCACACCAACATATGCTCTGAGAAACAAGAAAACACAGAGATTAAGTGAAGCTCTGAAATACAGGGCTGGTCCTTCAATAATACCTGAAAGATGATTCATCACCTGTTTGAGAATTAAATTTTAAAATGTTGTAGGGGTGCCTGGGTGGCTTAGTCAGTTAAGAGTTCAACTCTTGATCTCGGCTCAGGTCATAATCTCAAATCTGGTTTGTAAATTCAAGCCCTGCGTCAGGCTCTGCACTGACAGCCTGGGTCCTGCCTCTCCTTCTCTCTGCTACCTACCTCTCTCTGAAAATAAATAAATAAACTTTAAAAATAAAAATAAAAATATTGTAAAGATCCAAGTCAGTTATAGGTATGGAAATCCCAAAACAAAGTAGGACTCACTCTCAAGTTTATATATATATTTTTTAAGCTTTCAAGTTTGCTCATTCTGAATAAGACTGACTTTAAGTAAAGATTATTCCCAATATCAATAATACATACCTTAAAGGAAAACAATTTCTGGGGCACCTGGGTGGGTCAGTGAGTTAAGCGTCCGACTTCAGCTCAGGTCATGATCTCATGGTTTGTAAGTTCGAGCCCCGCATCAAGATCTCTGCTGTCAGCACAGAGCCTGCTTTGGATCCTCTGTCTCCCTCTCTCTGCCCCTCCCCCCTTGCTGTCTCTCCCTGTCTCCCACCCTCCATCCCTCCCCCCCCGCTCTGTCTCTAAAAAATAGTTTTTTAAAAAAGGAAAACAATTTCTCACCTTTTAAGACCATTACCATATTGCCCAATAAACTTCAAGGTGGATGACCGTTTCTTAGATGTTCCAAAGTAAATGATATCTGAAGCTTCCTCTGTAATTGAGAAAGACATTTAAGTGGGTAGGAATTATGAATCATTGACCTTGGCCAGAGGTCCAGTTGTCAAGATGTCACACATATCTCAGGATATTAGGACAAATCCATATCTCTTGGGTCAACCCAGAGACAAGGATCCTTGTCAGGCTCCATGATCCCTAACCAGGATTTCAAGTACAATATATTGAAGGTCAGACAGACCTAGCCATATGACTTTGGGGACACAGAGCTTAAATTCTGAGTCTTAATCTCCTTGTCTCTAAAAGGGAACTGTTAATACCTATGTTACAGAGTTGCTGATGAAGACAGATATATTAAATGAGATTATCTATTATGAAACCCTGAACACAATGCATGCCACCTGATAAATGCCAATAAAAGTGTTATAGTTATTTCTACCACCACTAATTTTCCATGAATTTGGCTCTTATCTGGCCCCAGGTAAAACTGAGAAGGGCAGAATGGTTTCTGGTCTGATACTACCTGAGGAAAAAGAGCTACTTGTTTCAGACTCTCAGAGTTATTCTCCAGATCTCTCCAGGGCATTCTGGAATTCTAGAGAAGAATCCTCTGAACTTCAAGGGGTTTAGTAACTTGCCCAAGGTTAAATAGCTGATAAATGCTACTCTAAGGATAAGAGTACAGAGTTGTCAAAGACCACATTCTGTGGTTTTCAAAGCACACTTCACAGACTCCCACGTATGGTGGCCAGAGTTCTGGGCACAGGTACAGAACACTGACGTGACCGCTGCCCACAACAACTTTATGTCCTGGTAGGAGAAACAGAGTAAAAGAAGCAAATAAGTAAAACTATTTCTGAGAGTATTAAGGGAAGAAAATAAAACCAGGTTAATGTGATAGAGAATTAACAGAAGTGTGGCCCTCAGATAGAATGATTAGGGAAGGCCTCTTTCCTAAGGTGACATCTGAGATATGATTCAAATGAAGGGCCAGCAGGGGTAGCTGGAGTGCTATACGCAAGGGAGTGAGAGGCATGAGAATTGGTCAGAGGTGGACAAAGGTCAAATAATTCAAGAAACTGGAAGCATTACTGGGGAGTATAAATTTTACCCCAAAGTAGAGGCACCTGGGTGGCTTGGTTGGTTAAGTGTCTGACTTCGGCTCAGGTCATAATCTCACAGTTCATGGGTTTGAGTCCCGCACTCAGCTCGGAGCTCAGAGCCTGGGGCCTGCTTTGGATTCTGTGTCTCCCTGTCTGTCTGTCTTGTCTCTCAAAAATAAATTTAAAAAAAATTAAATTTTACCCCAAAGTAATGAAAAAGTACTAGGGGTTTTAAGCAAGGGAATGATATGATATAATTTATATTAAAAGACAACAAATTCCCTTGGGATTGCTGTGCAAGGGATGAACCCAAGGGGACAGGACTGGAAGTGAAGAGGTGGAAGCTACTGCAGTCACCACCCCACGTGGGTCAAGGTTGATCTAGATCAGTTTGAGCCACAGACAGAGTCTATTTTCAGTAATCAGATAAATTCTTCCTTCTAACTTACTACTGGATTTCCAATCAATGTTAACCAAGAATTGGTCTCTCAACACTAGTGGGTTTTAAAAATACTACTGCATGTCAATTGAAGTTTGAGTTCCTTCTAAAAATCTGAGTATTTGCCACTTTCCTGTGTTTTGATCATTTTGCTTGTGGCCATATATAAAAGGAGTTGCTGCTGCTGCTTTTTTTTTTTTTTTTTTTTTTAAGGAAGGGCCTTATATAACAGGGAAAGAGGATAAAATAGGCAGAGAGGGAAAGGTTAGGACCTGACTGAGGTCCCTGAGTGGGGAAAAACACCTATTTTGAAACAATGCTGGGAGCTTCTGACCACAGCAAACCTCTCAGGTGCAAGGTCCTTCTCAAGAATGTAACAGACACCACCCACTACCCCTCAGGTTTCTCTCAGGAATTTGACATAAGACCTGACTAAAAATAAAACTATGACCCACAAGGAACAGTACGGTCATGGACCACCCCTCACACAATGGAAATGAGCCAATCAGGAATGGACAACCCAGCACCAAGAGTTATCAGGCCAATAAGGGTAGGACCTGAGAAGGAACCAGAAGGACGGGAAGAGGGGAGGTGACCAGAACCTTATAAAACAAGGACCTAGCCTATTGTCACAGGTATTCACTTTCGACTGTCCCCTCCCTGTAGACAGAGCTTTTCTATCTTCTTACTTTCTGATCTTATATTCTAATAAATTTTTGCCTGCTGCTCATTTTGTGTCTACCTCTTCATTCTTCAAAGTGGTGAGACAACAAACCCTGGGTACTGAGGTAAAAAAAAATCCTGCAACGCTTAGACTAGATCATATATTGTTATTTAAGAATTCAGGAAAATGAACTTTAACAGTCAGCCTAGAAGTGAAAAGCAAAACTGTTTTTTCATTGATTTTCTCACAAACTCTTTCTCTTATTTAAACAGTAAGGAAACAGTACTTTTAATCAAAATCATTTGCAAAAATCAAAGGCATCCAGACAAAGTTAGAACAAGAACTGACTGAGATATTTGAGAATTTTCTAAACTTGCTAATAATCTTTGACTATTCATGCCAAGGGAGAACTTCAGAGACTAGCAAGAAAATAATTTTTTTTAATGTGTATTCATTTTCGAGAGGAAGAGACAGAGTGGGAGTGGGGGAGGAGCAGAGAGAGAGGGAGACACAGAATCCGAAGCAGGCTCCAGGCTTTGAGCTGTCAGCACAGAGCCTGACACAGGGCTCAAACTCACAAACCGCAAGATCATGACCTGAGCCTAAGTCAGACGCTTAACTGACTAAGCCACCCTGACGCCCCAAGAAAATAACTTTGTATTCTTAGCTTCCTACTAACAGCACGGATGAGCATCCTCTCCTCTGGCGTAGAACTGACCAGAACTGTTTCGTAGTATTTGAACTCCCTATTTTTTTAAAATCTTTATTTTTGAGAGAGAGAGAGAGAGACAGAGACAGAGCATGAGCAGGGGAGGGGCAGAGAGAGAGGGAGACACAGAATCTGAAGCAGGCTCCAGGCTCTGAGCTGTCAGCACAGAGACCGACTCGGAGCTCAAACCCACAAACCGTGAGATCATGACCTGAGCCGAAGTTGGACACTTAACCAACTGAACCATCCAGGTGCTCCCCCCCCTTTTTTTTTTTTAAATGTAGTGGTCAAAAACCCCGCCTTACGGGACACAGAAAAGTGTGAAACAAGAAATCCTGGATAAGCTATCCCAAATGACTCAAAGCCCTTATCAGAGGGTATCAATTCCACAGCAAATTGGCACTGTGTACCTACTATGTGTTGCATTTTGACTGCCTTGAAGATACAAAAGAAAAAGAAAAAATCATGCAATGAATTGTAGATGTATTCATTATGATAAGAATAGACTGAAGGTATTAAACCCTTGAAAGTGCAGATAAAAAAACAAACCAGTAAAACAAGGGGAGGTAACCTCTATCTCAAGGTTAAGCAGAAAATTAAAAATAGCCTAAAGGCATTGGAAACTGCCTCAGGGCTCTTGCAAGCAATACCTGAAGGGCAGGCTAAAGCAATCTCAAAATCCATCCAGTTACCCTTCCTTTTCCATTAATTCCTAGGTGGTTTTTTTCCCTAAGTAATCGGTATCTTCTGTTTTTCATTTTTCTGCAATATTTATCTGCATTGACTTTTGTCTTGGTTTGGATGATTACAATGAGTTTACTCTGTCAGCTGGAATATTTAAATCTAAAAAGTTCAGCGATATGTTAAGTCCGAGGTTTGTTTTCCTAATAGCACCATACCTGTTTTTGCATCGGTGGCTCAATTTATTTTTATTTATTTTATGGGCTCTCAGATGGCTTCCTCTAACAACCAGTTAGGTATCTAGATAATTAACTTACCAGGGCTCATACCACATCCATCATCCAGGAAGCACAACATGAATCCACCCTGCAGTTTTTCATTATCCACTGTAAGAGAAAGCAGTTATTACTAATAAATATTGGCCTTAATTTGTTCATAAGAAAGTCATGCTGCTTACATAATTGTTTGTCCTCCTCAAATGCAGCCACAGAGTGACAGAGTTATGGCACAGTGATGGCACTCGGAAAGGTGTCTTGGCTACAGTTTCACAAGAAACTGCAGGGGAAAATAATCATGCAACAAAAAGGCTTTAAATTAACACAAAAACCTACACATTAATAAATTATGTATACAGCATGGTGTGCCTTGCTCTGGAATCTGGCTTTCAACTTCAGGTACTTCCTCCCTGCAGAAGGGAATAAAAGTAGGTGGTGATGTGACCCCAGGATCCCTCTATCAAATGGATCAATCTTTTTGCCCTTCCTCCAAATCACTAATTCTAAAGTCAATCTAGGCCATTTTTTATTAAATTCCTCAGGCTCTCTTCTAAGTAGTTAATTCCCATAAGAACCATTTGTGTGGGCTTCTTAGTGGCAGCAAATATTTGCCTCTTGAAAATGCATTTGATTTTTGAAAATGGCTAAATTATTTGGAATCAATTTTGATGATTAAGAGATATCATTGAGATAACAAAATAATCTCTCACTTAAAAAATGTAAAGGTGTAACTAAAACTAATGAGATTAATTTTAATGCTCAATTTCTGGCTCTGAAAATAATTTCAACATTTGGATATATAAGTTCTACCACATCTCTCTCTCTCTCTCTCTCTCTTTCTGGATACAGTATACTTTATTGATGGTCCATGATAAGGTAGGGTGCCCCAAGCCCTTCCCCTTCTCAGGGGGTCTGGGATGGAAACTGGAGGTCAGGAGATTCTCAAGTGTGTTGAGGGATGAATTGGTGCAAGGAGTCCCCAAGCAGCTAAGGGACTCTCTCTTCTTCCTCTTGCTGGGGCTGGTGGGACTCTTACTCCTTGGAGGCCATATGGACCAAAAGGTCCACCACCCAGTTGGTGTAGCCAAATTTACTGTCATACCAGGAAATAAGCTTGACAAAGTGGTCGTTGAGAGCAATGCCAGCTCCAGTGTCGAAGGTGGAAGAGTGGGTGTCACTGTTAGAATTGCAGGAAATGACCTGGTCCTCAGTATAGCCCAGGATGCCCTTGAGGGGGCCCTCTGATGCCTGCTTCACAACCTTCTTGATGTCATCGTATTTGGCAACTTTCTCCAGGCAGCAGGTCAGATCCATGATGGACACATTAGGGGCGGGGACATGGAAGGCCATGCCAGTGAGCTTCCCATTCAGCTCAGGGATGACCTTGCTCACAACCTTGGTAGCACTAGTAGAAGCAGGGATGATGTTCTGGGTAGTCCCTGGGCCGTCATGCCACAGCTTCCCAGAGAGGGTGTCCACGGTCTTCTGGGTGGCAGAGATGGCATGTGCTGTGGTAATGAGTCCCTCCACGATGCCAAAGTGGTCATGGATGACATTAGCCAGAGGGGCCAAGCAGTTGGTGGTGCAGAAGGCATTGCTGACAATCTTGAGGGAGTTGTCACACTTCTCTTGGTTCACACCCATCACAAACATGGAGGCATCAGCAGAAGGGGCTGAGATGATGACCCTCTTGGCCCCACACTTCAAGTGAGCCCCAGCCTTCTCCATGGTGGTGAAGACCCCAGTGGACTTCACAACATACTCAGCACCAGCATCACCCCATTTGATGTTGGAGGGATCTCACTCTTGGAAGATGGTGATGGGCTTTCCATTGATGACAAGTTTCCCATTCTCAGCCTTGAGTGTGCATGGAATTTGCCATATGTGGAATCATACTGGGACATGTAGATCATGTAGTTGAGGTCAATGAAGGGGTCATTGATGGCAACAATGTCCACTTTGCCAGAGTTAAAAGCAGTCCTGGTGATCAGGCACCCAATATGGCCCAATCCGTTGACCCTGACCTTCACTATCGTGTCTCAGGGACGCAGCTGGCACTGCACTAGAAGATGTGGCTGTCTGTTAACAAGGATGAGCAGAGAGCCCCTCTCTCTCTTTTTAATAGCTTTATTGAGAAATAGCCTACACACAAAAAACTGCATATGTTTAAAGTGTACAATTGATATATTTTGGCATATGTATGTACCCATGAAACCATCATCACAATCAAGGTAGTGAATATACCTATCACCTCAAATGTTTCCTCAGGTCACTCTGTAGTCTCTCCCTTCTTCCCCCTCCATGCCCATCACCCCTACCCCAACCTCAGGTAGCCACTGATTTACTAACTCTATACCTATGATTCAATTTTAGAATATCTGTTAAGTCAACTCTGTGTTCAATGGTGACCCTCAATCTACATTTTAAAAATTAAATAATGTTCAAGGTCATCTATAAATAAATATCTAAAACACATACCTAAACTTTCCAGGGTCATAATTTTATGGTCACGTACCCACTTCTAATCTCCCCCCACTCCACACCCCTGCTAATTCACCTCCTATAAACCCTCTGATCTTCCCTACCATCTCATTTTCCCAGCTCTTCTCTCTGCCAGAGTGCTGATCTCAACTTCTGTATCAGAATATTCCTCCTCCTCTTTAGGTATTTGGTCTGTTCAACCCTCCCCAAATAAGGATAACATTCTCCACTATTTAACAAGGGGAAAACCACTCTTGTTAAATTCTTTGCACAATGTAGCAGTTCGTAACCGTGGCTGAACATTTTAATCATATGGAGATACTTCAGATTAACTGGTTTTAGATGGATGAGGCATAGGAATAAAAAGTTCTCCTGATTATCCTAGTGTTTATCATCATTGGGAACCCCCTTATCCAAGCCTCAAGAGGCTCTGCATAGACACAACAATTGATTTCGCAGCTCTTGGGAGCTCTTGCAGTTCTCATATGAGGAACTTGCAGAAAGAAGGGCATTTGTCTGGTGAAAAGGTAGGAAAGACTTCAAATTCCCAAGAGACATATATAGTGCTTACTTCTTCTATAAACCCCAATGAGCTGCTGCAGACCATCAAAGCCCCAAAATTTAATGTTCCCCCACTGTCCACTCTGAAGCTTGGCTTCATTTATTTCCAATCCTTAAAACTAGGGATTCCAGATTAATTTCTATTATCTGTTAAATATGCATCTCCAAAACAAACCACAACACCTTCTCCATCAGATCTACTTCTGATGTCTTCTGTTCAACAAGTGGCATCATTCTGCCATTAGGCCTCAGTTGCCCAAGTCAAAACCTCAGCATCTCCATATGTCTTCTCAATTCCACCTCCTCTCAACACCTCTCAAGCTCTCAAGTTTGACCACTTTCTCTTTCCCTACAACACTGCCTTAGCTCAGGAAACCATCCTCTCTCTTCTGGATTACAGCAACAGCTGCCTAATTCCTTGCTCCTACTAAAGCAGAATCTAAACCAGCATGCATTTCACAATTAATTTTATGTGTTAACTTGGTTAAGCTCTGGTACCCAGCTGTTTGGTCAAACATTAGTCTAGATGTTGCTATGAAAACATTTGTGGATATACTTAACATTTATAATCAGCTGACTTCAAGTAAAGCAAATAACTTCCACAGTGTGGGTGAGCCTAATTTAATCAGCTGAAGGCCTTTAGGCAAAGACTGAGGTTTCCCAAAGAAGCAATTGTCTGCATCAAAACTGCAACATAGAAATTGCACTTGAGTTTCCAGGCTATTAGGCCATATTCAGCCCTAAATCTGGAAGATTTAGAACTTGAGACTGCAACATCAGCTCTTACCTGACTTTCCAATCTGCCAGTTGCCCTACAGATTTCAGACGTGCTAGCCCCCACAATCATGTGAGCTAGCCCCCACGTGCTAGCCCCCACAATCATGTGAGCCAAAATCGCACTCTCTCACCCTCCCCCTGCAAACCCTCTATCTATAGGTGTAGATAAATACATAGATATAGAGAATTATATATAAATACACATACATATCTAGAGCAGGGGAGGGAGGCAGGTCATATCTGTCTGTCTGTCTATTTACATTGTCTATTTAGCTCTCTCCTACCAGTTCTGTTTCTCTGAAGAACCCTGACTAATACACTCTCCAAGTTCATCTCTTATCACTCACTCCCCTCACCCATACTGCAACCTTCCACTTCCACACAAATATTCTATTTAACTAATCTTGAGCATCTCAAATTTTTGCAACACCACCAGTGTTCTATGTTCTCTCCAGATTCAAGCCCCTGCACCTACTGGCCCTTTCCCCCTTTCAATCCCTGATTCACCAGGCCAAGGCCTACTTCCCCTTTAGGTCTTTTGTTCACATAAGGTTCCTTCTAGGGCACCTTCCTAATTCTCCTGCATCATCAGGTGTCCATAAGGAACATTTTCTTTGTAATTTGTGTTTCCTACCATTCAAAGGATAGACAAATACCTGCTCGTGTATCTCTTACTCTTTCACACTAGTGGCTCTTTTTAGAACACAATTGCCTCAGGGATACGGTGAAAGTTAAGGGCCCTCCACCCAGAAAGGTGAATATATACACCATATTTTCCACAAACCTCCACATTAGTATGCCAATTCCGTAAAAGCAGGCCCTGTGTGTACTCAGCACTTAACCCAGTGCCTGACACTTGGTCCGCACTAAATATATAAATATAAATATATATATATATATGAATATAGATGTAAGTATAGATGTAAACATATATACATGCATAAATATATGTAAGTATACATAAATATAAAAATATACATAAGTATGTATAAAATATATACATACTGAATGCAAGGCTAAGTTTACTAGAACCAATACATATGAACAAATAAAATACCAATGGCTAAACATGTTAGTTTGAATTTTATAGCCCTCCCTCAAGTTACCTGAAGAAAACTTAAGATTGGAAAGTAATTTGGGGCCAAAGTAAATACTTTGAAAACTAGCCCAACGCTTAGATGAATTCTTTAACCCCATATCAATTCTATCTATTGCTATATAAGCCCTGACCCTGGTTTATTATTTTTTAAGAAAAATCAAGTTTGGTAAGTTGATAACCATATCGTGACTTGCTGCAATAAAAAATTTTATAACATGAATAGGTGCTTTTTTTTTTTATGAACACGTAATTTAAAACCAAAAATAGTAAGTT
Organism: Cryptoprocta ferox; assembly: GCA_028646485.1. Lineage (NCBI taxonomy): Eukaryota > Metazoa > Chordata > Mammalia > Carnivora > Eupleridae > Cryptoprocta > Cryptoprocta ferox. Next base: position 52,410,901 of record CM053573.1, read on the forward strand.
CAGTTCTTCACAAAACACATATAACATAAATAAAGAAGTGCCATTTTCAACACAAATGGCAAAGATGTGTGTGTGTGTGTGTGTGTGTGTGTGTGTATGCCAAATGCTGGAGAGAGTAGGAGAAATGAGAATTGTCGTGTCCCACTGGTGTCCTGCCACAAATCCAAAAGAACATAATATGTGAATTCCAATTACGTCTGTTGTACTTTGTGATTCTGGATAATTTTTCCCAACCCTTCAACCCTTCAACCCTTCATCAATAATATCTGTGCTTGAATGAAATGCAGCTTCAACCTTGTCCTCTTTTCCATTTCTGGGACCATTGCCCTGTTCAAATTCTCGTGAAATCTTGTGCAGGTCCTTTCCATAGCCCCACACCCCTGCTATCCCTTCTTTCACACCTCTATAGACCATCAGTATGCTATGGCTTGACTAGCTTTAACTTTTTTTTAAATGTTTATTCATTTTTGAGAGAGAGACAGAGAGCATGAGCGGGTGAGGGGCAGAGAGAAAGAGGGAGACACAGAATTGGAAGCAGGCTGTCAGCTCAGAGCCTGGCCTGGGGATCAAACCCACGAACCGTGAGATCATGACCTAAGCCAAAGTCAGACGCTTAACCGACTGAGCCACCTAGGCGCCCCTGGAGTAACTTTCTTTGAAGAGAAAAGAGCACATTTCTAATCTGCCAAATACTATTGCTCAAAATTCTTCAATGGTCACTGCCTACAGAAAAAACCTTAGCATGGTATTGAAGGTGCTCGTCTATTTGGTTTAAGCAATTAGCTTCAGTCAACCTAGCCTACTCATTGTTCTCTGACTGCTGTTTCTCCAAGTGTCTACGTAGTTGTCCTTTCACCTCATTCAGGTCTTTGATGGTATAGCACCGGGTTAGAAAAACTTGCTCTGTTCACCTCATGAAAAATAGTACATCCTGCCTATCGCTCTCTGTTCTGTTATCCCACTTTTTTTCTTTTAGCACTTTTTATTGCTTGATATATTATTTGTTCATTTCTTGTCTACCCCTCCCTCATCAGAAGGCATGTTCCTGAGAACACATATTTAATCAAACATTTTGCTCAATGCTCTATCCCTAGCACCTGGAAAAACTGTGTGGTTCACTCATAACAGACACTCGGTAAACTATTACTGAATAGATTAATGAATTTCTAAACTGATCCACTTCCATTCTTTTTCTCACAATAATTCCTTAGACAAGAATATTATTTTCTTTTTACACTACTTGACAAAAACCACATCCATATTTTAGGCCCTAGCTCTTAAATATGAGGTATTCTTTCTCTGCACTCCCACCCTACTTTGAGTCTCTCCTGGGCAAGAAACACTTACTCTATTATACACAATACAATTGGATATGTAAGAGAAGACCACTTTTTCTCTACTACTGGTGTTTTCTTCTATGTGGAATGGAGTGCCATTAATATTAGTAAAGGTGCCCTTCTCTGTCCCTCTACTCACTTCTTCCCTGGGGCAGTGAGCTCACTCTCTGACTGGTGATCAAGGGAAGAATCACCTCGGGAGGCTCAGTTCAGATCTCTCCTGTTCCCTCTTGGAAGTGGGCTGCTGGCAGAGTGCATGAGCTCTGTTCCACTTGCCCCAGGCAGACCAGTTTTGAGGCGAAGCCTGACTCCACAGATTGATCAAGTGTCTGATTCTGGGGTTTGATCAGCAAATCTGCTGGATTTCTCATACTAAGCTCCATACACCAGCTTAGCATTTATCAATAATAGATACTGACTCTCTTGTTTTCTTTCTCAAACTTTTCAGAACCCAGAGAGTAAAAGAGAAGAAAGTCATTTATTATGTTTTCTCAGATCTCTCGAGATGTCTGTGTCTCTCTCCTTCATGAACCAGAAGCACCATCTAGCACAGGATCTAAAACACTTAGAAAATTGAATTGAACTGAGTTGGTTTTTTGGGGTTTTGTTTTGTTTTGTTTGTTTGGGGGGGGGGCACAAGTGAGCAAGGGGCAGTGAGAGAGAATCCCACCAGGGGCAGAGAGAGAATTAGAAAAGTGAGACTCACCCAAAGTAGGGCTAGTGTTTTACCCAAAGCGGGGCTTGTACTCACCCAATGTGGGGCTTGAACTCACGAACTATGAAATCATGACCTGAGCCAAAGTCAGATGCTTAACAACTAAGCCACCCAGGTGCCCCGTGTTGCTTTTTAAGTATGGATACAGATTTACAACACAGATCATATCCTCTTGCCTGTGACCAAGAGCCAATATTTACAGCAGAGCTGGCAGAATCAGGGTCAGAGACCAGTTTTAACACTACAGACATTTATCTAGCTAGGTAGTATCAAATGCAGAACTGGATCTCATTTGCATCATATCCTAATGAAATGAACTAGTAAGGACAATCAATATTTGGTGACTAAAAAGAAAGTCAGTGAAGAAAACATTCCTGGTTTGAATTTCACAGCCCTCAAACATTGATACTTCACATTGACTTACACATTTTAAAACTGTGATAAGTCAAGAATGAGGTATACTTAATTATGAATAACCATTAAGTTAATGTGCTTTTTAAAATAAAACTGTTTTCTTGCAGTAGACAAACTGATGGCTCCAAATCACTCTGATGCTTTCACAAAACCCTGGAAGATCTAATTTTGTAAATGAGGCCCCTAACAAGTGAACAGTTCTACTCTTGGGAGTGTACTTCTCTCAATCTGACTCCCCACAGGGTCACTGCACTCAGAAAGCACTTAAGTTACATTAAAAATCTATAAAAATGTGCAAAATAACTATAAGCTTTTCCATCAGAATTTTTTTAAAAAAAGGAAGAAAACAAATATGCTCACCTGAAAACACATCAAGTCTTGCAGCCCCCGCATCTCTGGAAACAATATAAAAATATCATTGCCTCAATATGAAATTATGTTTTAAAAAAATTACACCAATCTGAATTGCTAACATGAGGTGTAACCTATTGTCAGGTAGCAAACAATAGAGAAATCCACTTAAATTGCTTCAAAACAATTACTAAAATGTTTCACTCTACATTTATGTATCAATACCTAGATCACTCATAATTTGAGAATGGTACAGAACCTGAAACTGAGAAATTTTAAAGGAAGAGATGGGATTTAGTGGTAAGTTACACAAAAAGCTCACCAAAAATGGATATGAATATTAAAAAAAAAAACCTAGTTGGAAAATAATCCATAGATTGCAGAAAGATTTTCATGATATATTTTAGTGCCCAAAAATGAAAATAAAAAGCAAAATACTAAGTAATATGTACTGTATGATCATATGTTTTTGTTCTTTTACATAGGCTTCATGCTCAGCATGGAGCCCAAGGCCAGGTTTGAACTAGCCAGAGATCAAGACCTGAGCTGATGGTCACATGTTTTTAAAGAACATACATGATAGACACATCCATCCATATCTGTAAGGAAAAAATGGAAACAGTGGTTTTCTCTAGATCAGAGGCTGGTAAATTATGGAGTAACAGCCAAATGTGGCCCACCAACTGTTTTTGTAAATAAAGTTTTTTTGGAACACTATCATACCCATTCATTTACATATTGCCTATAGCTGCCTTCACACCACAATGACAGAGTTGAGTAGTTTCAACAGAGAACATATGGCCAGCGAAAGGGAAAATATTTACTATCTGAAGAAGCATGCTAATGCCATCTCCCCCACCATGTGACAAGGTTACTGATGACTTGCTTTTTTTTTATCTTGTTTTCCCGGTTTTCTACAACTCACAGATATTATTTGTGTATTTTTTTAAATAGAAATTATAACAGAAAAAGAGCAAGATCCAAAAGATCCTGGTTTTAATGTGAGGGGTATGAGAGAAAGGAGGAAACAATGAGGAAAGGGGCCTTGGCTGATGCAAAAGTGGATGTGTTGAGGGAAGGAAAGCTCAGCATAACAACAGCCACTGGGATTCTAATCAGAAAATTTGAGTCTCTCCCAAAACTTCCATCCGTCCCAACCCAAAACTACACCAAATAAATCTGAATAGGTATGCTGACTCGTTCAAAGCCTTCAATTGGGTCCTTAGCTCCTTCCTCGAGCTAATTGCTTCTTTTAAGCTCCTCCTTTATAGAAATTCTAGAATTTTCATTGCCATTTCTTGAGCATTTACTGTGTGTCAAATAAGCACTGAATGAAGAACTTTTAAGCCTTCTCACCTAATCCTTACCACAGTCCCATAACACAAAAGTATTATTATCTCCATTCTATAACTATACATTATACAATATACCATATACACAATAGGTGCTCCATAAATGCCACTGCACTGAAATGGAAGTTTTCAAAGAAGCACTTTTTTTTCATTTTTTTTAACTTGAAAGGGTGGAGAGAGGCAGAGGGAGAGAGAGTCTCAAGTAGGCTCCATGTTCAAGGCAGAAAGTAGGGCTCTGCCCTCTGCAGGGCTGGATCTCACAACCCTGCGATCAGGACCCGAGCCAAAATCAAGAGTCAGATGCTCCCCAACTGAGCTTCCCAGGAGCCCCAGGAAACAGTTTCTTCACAGAGAAATGCCATGGGATAAATACTGAAAAATCATTCACCTCTACAGCATATTAAGACATTTTATAATAAGCTTTGTACTTTAGCCCAGGTACTTTCTCTCTGATCAGCTGTTGTATCAGGAAGAGATCTTGTCTAACTTAGTTTTAAATAAAATTTAAAAATTAAACAAACAAAAAAGAATTATTCATGTCGATGCATACACATATGTCTCAACATAGGTGTACTTGTGTGTGTACATTAATACATACTTGATTCATTTTTTACTGCTGGGGAAAAAAAAGGAAGAAGCCCTGAACCATCTCTTCCCATACTACCACATTTTTTCTTGCTGTCCACAACACTGTTTTACTATCCTCTAGTTTTAATTTTGACAACCACAGGAAACCACCAAACTCTTAAATGATATAGAATAATTTCCTAGAATAACACAGGGACTTTATTAAAGACCCTCTTCATGAGAACAACTAAACATCTTGACTAAGTCCATTAAACAGCTTAATTCAATATCAATTACTAGTATCTGAGCAGCCCTGGCAAACTCAAGTGTCTGCTGCAGACAGGAGAACCAAGGACTTCAGGCTGGCCGTGGGACCACTGAGAATGGCAAGGCTAAAGCCACAGGCTGGTCCCAAGAGAGCACATGCTGTGCACCTTAGACCCCTGAGCAACCTCGAGCCTGCTACTTTAAAAAAAAAAAAATGGGAGGGGGGTAGGTAGGCAGGGGATCCAGATTTTTTATGTGACATCTCCTGTTTCTTAAACTTCACAAACATCCCTTCTTTTCTTCCTTTTCTTTAGAACAACTGTGCGAGTTCTCACTATGAGGCAAACACACACAAGACAGGCTAGACTTGCTAAGAGGCCTGCTAGTTTATAGATGCTGCTCTGAGAACTGCCTTATTGATCACATTTCTCTCACTCCCCTGGGCCTGAAGTCAATTTTTCCTTGCCAATCACCTCCTACTACATAGGGGTAGTTCACAGATGAGCCTCACCTTGCATTGTCCAGCAATTCAGCCAGTGCTCCAAAAAGGAAACTGTGCGTGGTGCTGAAAAAGAAAGAGGGAAAACCAAAAGTTAAACCAACTCTGTAATCAGTGTTAAAAGCTTCAAGATACTTGCAGACAAACGTTCTCCAGTTCAGGACAGGTAATCTATTAAGGAGTTATTCCAGAAACAACTCTCTTAACATGGTCAAGATTCTGAAGTAGATGTGGTCCATTACAAAGCCAAGGCTAAGAACACGATTGCCAAAATAGCCCATCTGTTCCTAATAAAACAAAGACTTCAAGCAGGTTTCTGTACTTATGACAAATTTAGATGTTTTAAAATTGCTTTATAGGCAATTATTCAAGTGTGGGGGGGGTTTTGAGAACTTATCATTAAAATTGTATTATTTAAGGTCAAATTATTTCTGAAAAATCTTGATCAAAATCCTGGCACACTGAAAGGCCTTATGAGTCCATCGGCATGTACAGAGACTGGCAAGGGACCCCTGATTGTCCCATTAATCTCTATTAATCTATATATACATATATCTATATAATCTATGTATATTTTTTCTGTAGGACCTTTTCTCCTCTAATTACCTGCGGTCACTCTCTGCTATATCCCCTCCTGCCAAGTCCTGGGTAATAGAACACATTAGATACGTGTCCGTATTTATGCTTTGAAGGCTGAATGTTCATCTGTGGGTGAAATCAGGCTGCCCTCAGGGTCCCACACTTGCTTTTCATTTCCTGATGTGGATATTTCAATCAGCAACTTTCCCGCAGCATTAAGGAAGATCCAGTCTGCAATTTTCTTTTTATAGTTAGTAAACAGGTAGCAGAAGCAAGAGAAACCCATTTATCAAAAAACATCTGCTCATTTGTACAGGAAGAAAGATCATCTGCAATGTCTCAATGATTCCAAATACCTCAGGCCACAAGACATTAGCTGAAAATTTATTTTGAAATATATCTATGGGGTGCCTGGGTGGCTTAGTCAGTTAAGCATCCAACTCTTGACTTCGGCTCAGGTTCATGAGTTCGAGCCCCAAGTTGGGTTCTGTGCTGACAATGCGAGGCCTGTTTAGGATCCTCTCTCTTCTCTCGCTTCCCTCCCCTCTCTCTCCCTCTCAAAATAAATAAATAAAATACACACACACACACACACACACACACATCCCTTTTTTGGAAATTGTAAACTTCAAATACATGCTGATGGGGGGGGGCTCTCGACTTGAGTCAGCTTTCAAATTTATAATTTAAAAAAAATAACTACTAAATACCATTACTGCAAAAAGATATCCTTCACTCAAGAAATCCAGTGTATAAAAATCTAAAACAGAGCAAACGAAAAGTATAGGCTATATGCTTTCCAAAAGCAGTATTTGAAACCACAAACCTTTCTGGTGAACTTAAAACACAAGCAGGGTTCAATATACAAAAATGCAACATATAAACAATAGTTCAGGAAATTAACTGCAGTCATTCTGACAAAGAAATGCCATACAAGTTTCTGGACTATTTCACTCAAGAGGTTTCTGCCTGCCATGTGCCAATGTGGACAGACATGGTCTTCTGTCTCTTGGGGCTCAAACTAGTGGGAGGATATAGAAAATACACAAGTAAACAGACACACAAAGATGATAGGGCAGATCTTGGTTAGATGCTGTGAAGGAAGGATGATGAGGAAAAGGAAGGGTGATGAGGAAGAGGAAGGGTGATGAGGAAGAGGAAGGGTGATGAGGAAGAGGAAGGGTGATGAGGAAGAGGAATGGTAAGGAGAGGACATGGTGGTCATAGAGAGCCTCTCTTCATAGAAGACATTTAAATTGAGTCCTGAAGGATGAGGAGAACCCAGCCCCTTGAAGAGACACAGTGGAAACCATCCAGCAAGAAAAGCAGCTGCAAAAAGACACTGAGGCAGAAAGGAGCCAAGGAGGCCAGTATGCTCTGGCTACAGTAAACAGGAATAGCTCTCTGCTACCTGTTTACTAACTATAAAAAGAAAATTGCAGACTGGATCTTCCTTAATGCTGCGGGAAAGTTCCTGGCTACAGTAAAAAGGGAGAGTGTGCTGAAAGTCAGGATGGCTGGGTCATTCAGTGCTTCCTACTCCATGGTCAGCAGCTTGTACTTAGCCTACATGTAACTGGAAACCACTGTCATGTTTTAAGAAGAGTGGCGTGACATATCTGGTTTACTTTTTAAAAACATCGCTCTTGGGGGGGGGGGGGTGCCTGGGTGGCTCAGTTGGTTAAGCATCCGACTCTGGGTTTCAGCTCAGGTCATGATCTCGCAGTTCGTGGGTTCGAGCCCTGTGTCAGGGTCCTCACTGAGCGTGGAGCCTGCTTGGGATTCTCTCTCTCCTTCTCTCTCTAAAATAAATAAACTTAAAAAAAATCTCATTTTGGGAGCTCTCAGGTAAACGCACCACCAGGGAGCAAAATTGGGAAGCACAGAACCCAGTTTAGAGGCTGTGTGGAGTGACTCACAGGGGAGATCGGCAGCTGTTTTGAACTAAGGCAATGGCAATCCAGAGGCAGGGAAGGGAGGAATTTGAGACATAATTAGAGATAGCGTGAAGAGGACCTGACATTGAATGGGAAGGGGGAGAGAAGCAAGAGAGAATTTTTTAAAAAAATCACTCCTGTTTTTACTGAGGGAATTCTCAAACAAAAATCTACCCGGAGAAGCTGAGGAGATGCCAATTTGTATCTAATTTTGTTATCGTTGCTTCCTGCTGCTGTCACGTTTGTTGTTAAGCTACCTGACCACCAGCTGATAATGGGATACACGCCAGGGGGAACCACTGGGGGAGGACTAGGCTAGGGAACAACAGCTGGGGTAACTTTCCAAAACTGAAGCTGAGGAAATTTCCCAAGAGAACATTCACAGTCGTTCCAGCATTCCACCTGCAATTTTTCTTAAACTAAGAACTGCTATTTTGTCATTTGTCTTCTGCCTCAGTTAACTTTTAACTAGTTGTTTCATCCTTTCCAGGTTGCAATTCTTCTCTAGAGAGATTAAAAAACAAGCAAACAAAATCTAAACACCTGCTGAAAATCTGACTGTTTTACTTTGTTTTAAAAATTACATGCTTGTCCCAAGCAGCTAGGCTGGCCTTGCCTGGCATTCTTTACACTTCCATTCTGTGGTTTCAAACCTGGTACATCCTTGTATCAGTTGGTGCTTTTAGTAAATCCAGATTACTGTAAGATTCCCCAAAACTGACCTACCACTATGAATTACACGGCAGTCACCGCTAAGCTGTGCTGGGTCAGAAATGACAGATGGAACAGAAAACCTCTGTCATCTGCCTCTGCAATTTGAGTATGTGAAATAACACCTGATGAGAACCCGAAAGGCATCTGGGCCCGACGGAGAAGCAGACTGCTCTAGCAATAACTAGAAAGTGAGGATTCTACCCTGGGAGAGGTTACATTTTTGGAAGGACTCGGCCACAGAGGCTGGAATCAATAAATGCAAATTACTCTCTGGAGGACAACTTTAATCTTTAAAATGTCTTTGTGCTGGGCAGAGAAATCACAAAAGCTAGGCCAGGTTGGTAGAATTGTGGTTCTGCTAACCCACAATTAAATACTTGGTTAAATGTGGGGCCTTCTTACCACTTGGTGTTAATTTTAGAACAACAAAAAGATTTTACAATCTAGGGGCTCCTGGGTGGCTCAGTGGGTTAAGCCGGTACTCTTGATTTCAGCTCAGGTCATGATCTCACAGTTGGTGAGATAGAGCCCCAAGTCTCTGTGCTGACAGCACCCAGCTTGCTTGGTATTCTTTCTCTCTCTGCCCCTCCGCTGTGCAGGCACGCACTAGCTTTCTCTCTCTCAAAATAAATAAACATAAAAAAATTTATAGTCTAGCCCAGAATGCATACCTTTACTACCTTTTCATTTTTTTACACAAACAAGTTTAAATAAATAATATCTCCATATATCAAAGATAACCAAGTTCACTTTTTTTTTTTTTTTCAAATTGGGTATTTCGCTAGAAGACGGACCAAATTCTTCCCTACATGGGGACCCTCCCTCGTTCAGGCTCCACTGAGCACTCACGAGTTGGCGTGGATGAAATCCAGATGCAGCTGGGCCCTCCGTAGAGTAGCATACTTGTCGCCCATGTCCTCGAACGCGTCCCGCACGCCCTTGGAGACAGGGACCCTAGACCCTCAGCAGTTAGTCCTCCTCCACGCCTTGGTCCACGCCCACGCCACTCCCACGCCCACGCTCAAGGCCACGCACAAGCACCCGTTCTGCAAACACGCGCTCCCCCTACTGGTCGGAGTGTGAAGCTCACCCTGCGCTGTCAGGCAAGAAAAGTCTTTGTTCTGGTCTTGGATCCACACTTCAAGCGTGAGACATCTTTGCTATGCTCCTCTTTCCACACTGAGATTTATTTAACCTTCCTGCACAGTTGTTCCTATCATTCCCCAGGTGGGAAATGGAGCACAAGGTGGGATCAGAATTTGATCAGAAATGATTGCACACACACACACACACACACACACACAGAACATGAAGAATCTGGGTCAGGAGGTTGGGGTATAGGGAAGGAAAGTAGGGAGTTTTCCTTCACTTGCATAGTTTGTTACACAGCACCAGAGGTGAAGGCGTTTTGTGTTCTAACTCCAGCACTTACTTCCTATGTTTCTTGGGTTGATAATGTTTTCTCAGATTGAAGAGAAGAAGAAAAGAAATCAGCCAGAAAGAAAAAGGAAGGAGGAGCTAAAGGCGGTCAGAACAGAATTGGGGCTTTACTGTAATGTGTGGCTTGTGTTCCAGAAGAAACTTTCTCACCTGTCAGCCGAAAGTCAGCTATTTGATGTGCTGGCCCAGCCCAAGGAATACACATTCTGTCCTGTTCCAAAAGATAGAACTGGGCAGGTACAGGTTCAGAGGAGAGGGGGGTTGAGGATAAATGTAAGGAAGGACTGTGAACACCAGCTGGGCAACTGCCGTTACTCACAAAGCACTAAGTGCCAAGTCACCAAAACCCAAGGTGAAACAGGAGTTGTCCAAGGGGCTGTATGGAAAGGTCCTGGTGGTGATGAGAAATTAGTTGACCTAGTTACCTCTAAAAAGCGTTCAAACTCATTCAGCCTAGGGCTATAGGACTTGCAAACTAAAGTAGTTCAATAACACTCACCAAAGATTTTACATGATAGTTTTAAAATCAGAGGGGTGCCTGGGTGGCTCAGTTGGTTAAGCGGCCAACTTGGGCTCAGGTTATGATCTCACGGTTCGTGAGTTTTAGCCCTGTGTCGGGCTCTGTGCTGACAGCTCAGAGCCTGTGGAGCCTGCTTCGGATTCTGTGTCTCTTTCTCTCTCTGCCCCTCCCCTGTTCACGCTGTCTCTGTCTCTCAAAAATAAATAAAATGTAAAAAAAATAAAATAAAAAATAAATAGATGTTAAAATAAAATAAAATAAAATCAGAAATGAGGACACCCAGGCTCAGTTGGTTAAGCGTACTACTTCGGCTCAGGTGATCATCTCAGTTTGTGAGTTCGAGCCTTGCATTGGGCTCTGTGCTGACAGCTTGGAGCCTGGAGCCTGCTTCGGATTCTATGTTTCCCTCTCTGCCCCTCCCCTGTTTGCGCTCTCTCTCTCTCTCTCTCTCTCTCAAAAATAAATGAACATTTAAAAAAAAACATGAGGACACCCAAGGGCCCCTGGGTGGCTCAGTCAGTTAAGCATACAACTTCAGCTCAGGTTATCATCTCATGGTTCATGGGTTCAAACCCTGTATCGGGGTCTGTGCTGATAGCTTGGAGCCTGGAGCCTACTTTGGATTGTGTTCTCCCTCTTTCTCTGCCCCTCCCCTGCTCACACTCTGTCTCAAAAATAAAAATAAAAACATTTAAAAAGTTTTTTTTAATTAAAAGAAACAAAGAAATGAAAGATGCCTGGGTGGCTCAGTCAGTTGAGTGTCTGACTCTGGGTTTCAGCTCAGGTCATAATCTCACAGCTCATGAGTGAGAGCCCCACAACAGGCTCTGCACTGACAGTGTGAGGCAGTTTGGGATTCTCTCTCTCTCTTCCTCGCTCTCTGCCCCTCCCCAACTCATGCTGTCTCTGTCTGTCTGAAAATAAATAAATAAACTTAAAAAATTTTTAATTTAAAATGAGTGTCTATTGAATAAAGAACTTGACATAGATGTGTTTGTGATTTCTGGGCATCATGCAAGCAATGAGGCTCTCAGAAATGAAAAAAAATTGTCAGTTTTGGGATAGTCATTTTACTTCTTAAAAAAAAAAAAAGTAGTTTATCAGCTACTACATTTATAGGAATCAGGAGAGGAAGAGAGAATCTGAATGACAACCCAAAGGAACATGATGCTCTACTTTAATTTGAAAACTGGAAGTAAACATAAACATTTCAAGTAATTTTCCTGATTGCATTTTTGTTTTAACAGTGGCTGATGTGGTGGTGTTTTGATAGCAAAATTCTCTTTACTAAGCAACGTGAGCTATCTTTCCAATTTTTCCTTCCATAGAACTTCAGAAATATGATATTTATTTTCATTTTATGGGCAAGAAAAGCTTGACAAGCCTCTTCTGGATTTATTTTACTACCTCAATTTCCGGCTTCTATCTCAAAGCAATTTACTATTGGGAGGGCACCGGGGCCACTCGCCTGTAATTAGTAAAGGCTGTAATATCTAATTTCTTCAGAGGGAAGAGCATGATTATCGTAGAAACAGGTCTTCTAATAATCTGAGCGGAGCCCTCCTACAGTAAGTGGCTGGCCTCAAAGCACCAGACAGTACTGGTTGGCCTGGATAACAGGTGCTCAGGGGGATCCATCAGCTATGCTAAAACAGGCCTGAGAGTCTCCCAAAAGTCTTTCCTCTTCGCCATGTCAACCCCACTTAGCCACACTCTGGTCATAAAGGTAAATCTTGTTTCTCTTCAAAGTGTACTTTCAGGATTCTGTGTCTTAGCCATCTCCCTCCGTCCTGCCTCAAGATTCATTTTAACACGACTGTAGTTTATGATACAAAACCACTGGAGAAATAACAGTGAGAGGACATTTAAAAATGAGAACATCATCTACTCATTTTATGATTAATCCTGATTTTAAGGAGAGTCAAAATACATTTTTTGAAAAAAATGGGGTGCCTGGGTGGCTCAGTTGGTTAAGCATCCGACTCTTGGTTTGGGCTCAGGTCATGATCTCATGGGTTGTGAGTTCAAGCCCCACATTGGGCTCTGCACTGACAGTGTGGAGCCAGCTTGGGATTCTCTCTCCCTCTTTCTGCCCTTCCCCTGCTCTCTCTCTCTCTCTCTCTCTCTCCCTTTCTCTCAAAAAAATAAACTTTACAAAAGAATTCATTTAAGAAGAGTCTATCTGGGTTAAGAGACTCTTCAGCTCTTAACTAGATATTCAGCTTTGCAACATTCATGCGCTAGTCGCAAACAATGGCTCAAATCTTTCAAACTACACTCTCTCCTTTTCATTTAAATAACGTTGTAAGAATCAACATGTTATTACTCTTCACAAATGTGACAATTTATAAACATTAAAAAAGATGCTTATACCTACCAACCATGCAATTTCCTAAGAACTATAGGTATGCAATGGTATGCAAACAATGGTATGCAATTTCCTAAGAACTATAATTAAGAAGTGACATTGGCATATTATAATAAATACAGAAGGGAAATACTACTGAGGTAATAATGTTGAAAGATGCCAGTGACCCTCCATGGAGAATAGTGAAATATCTCGGAAAGGAAAGAACACCTTGCTTGCTCATTTTCCTGCTTTTGTGCAATTCTGAACCTGGCTGGTGTATTTTCATCTCTTCCAGTCTACTCCATGTTAGAAAATGGTAGGGTTTTCATTACATCAATTTTCAGTTATCCATATAACTAACAGTCTTTATACTCCAGGTGTGAGCACTGTGGCAAGCATCTCTGGAGACTGTGGAAGATACGAGACCAACAACTTGCCCCCAAAATAATGATGGCTACATATGAGTTAGAAAATATAGTAGTCATCTTGGGTTGGCTAACCCATTAGCCATTTCACCAACTTTCCTCTTTCCACTTTAAAAAAAATTTTTTTAATGTTTATTCATTTTTGAGAGACAGAGAGAGAAAGAGCCTGAGTGAGGGAGGGGCAGAGAGAGAGGGAGACACAGAATCTGAAGCAGACTCCAGGCTCTGAGCTGTCAGCACAGAGCCCAATGCCAGGCTCGAACTCACAAATATCATGACTTGAGCTGAAGTCGGATGTTTAATGAACTAAGCCACCCAGGCACCCCACTTCTTTCTACTTTTAAAGCTGAAAACTTGCTTTCCCAGGCTCTCCTGTAGCAAGGGTTGGCCATTTGCCCAAGTCCACACAACTAAGACAGAAGCAGAAGTCTGCTTAGTGGTTCTAGGAAGGCTTTTGCTCTACCGATAAAAGGCAGAGGCAGGGCTGGCTCCATCCCCTGTCTTTCTTGCTTCTGTCTTAAATACAACCACAATACCTGGGTTTGGGGTATCATTTGCATCCTTGAGGGAAAAGTCAAGAGAATACATAAAGCTGTCCCAAAGCCAGCAGTCACTCATCTTCAGATTTTGTGGTGAAACAAAACTTAACATTCATCTTTATTAATTTAACTAATTATAATCAGTTTTTCTTTTACTTAATAGCCAAAACTATTCCTAACCAATAGAGACAAAAAAATAATGCCAGAAAGACCCAGAAACATACTTTCTTTCCATCACTGAGCATCAGTAGAGAATTATTTATTATGCGCTCTGATTTAAAGTCTTTTCCTGCCGGGATGGTAAATGTGAGTTGATAGGAAGGAAGACACTGTAGACAGAAAGAGCCTGTCTTTCTGGCTCTGTGCAGGAAGGGACAAGGTTGGCCAGATAAGGAAGGAGAGCACTAAAGAAGAGTATCAGGTGAGGTTTATGTTTGGTGTGATATACGACTTGGAGCCATTATTATCTCATCCAGCGAATCAGACATCTGTTTGGTGAGAGCCAGCTCTATGGTAGTTCCAAGAATATAAAAATATTCTGCCTTCGAGGAGTTACAGTTTAATACAGGCAGACAGTATCAGGGTTCAAGGCAGGAAACAAACCATTCCAGGTACATCAGACCCAAAGGAATATAACATGGGGAAATGAGTATTCATAAAACCTCTGGAAGGGACAGCAGAGCCAAAATCAGGGGCGTGCCACCAACAATTGAACTCAGGCTCCCACCATGAAGCTGCAGATGAAGGGCATCCGTCCAGTGACAGCACTGCTATGACAGCTGCCCCCAGTCACTCACAAGGATGGGTTCCATGTATAGGAATGCTGAGTTAGCCACTGCCTCTGTACAGTCACACCCCATGGCCCGCACAGCAGCAGGAAAACAAAGGAAAGCAATGTTTTTCATATCCAGAGCCTTGGCTGTTAAGGTGTCTCAGCGTGGTTTCTAGTTTTCCAAAGTCTCTAACTACAGAGAGAGGAGAGAAGGTACATGGAGATGACAAGACACAATATGCAGTTTCTTCCACATTAATGGTCTATAAAGCACCAATCAGTACATTAAGGTGCTACATTGGTCTGAGAGAAGTCAGGCTCCAAAGAAAGAGGTGAGTTAGGAAAGATCCCAAAGAATCGATGGCACTTGAAAGATGAGGTTGCATTTGCCAAGTGGACAGAATCAGGACTGGTATTCTAGGTGGAGTGCTGAGTTGAAATACAGGAAAAGTATGAACCTGCATGGACATTCAGTAAGTAGCTCATCGTGTCTGGAGTGTGGCGAGCAGAGTGAGGCAGAGGGGTGGGGGCACAAGTTTAGGGGGGCAGATCCTGGTGGGCCCTGAATGCTATGCTGAAGAATTCAGAATGTATCTCATAGGGAGTAGGAAGCCAGGGTTATGTCTTAAGTGGTGGAATGCCATGAATAAATTCATGCTTCATAAGGATCACTCTGGGTGCATGTGAATAGTAGGCTGGGGAATTCAACACCAGAAGCAGGAAGTGCAGTTAGAATAGCATTAGAATAGCAATAGAAAGTGAGGAATAGACTCTTGAGCAGGGGGGTCTTGATAAGGGGAAAGAGATACACTGGATGCCCTGATGGCTTATTTGGCAGGAAAGGTCATCTCCAGAAAACTTGCAGTAAAGTGGAGAGGAGACAATGGAGATGAGGACTGGAGTGGTGCCAATGGAGAGAAAGAGGTGGACATAAAAAGTCTTGATTAGGAAAACTTGGGAGTAGGTATTTCTAAATGGAATCAACAGGTAATGGTAAAAGCAGGGGGGAAATACAAGTGTGGGTGGCTTCATTTAGTTCTTAAGGGTCTGAGGGAGGTAGAAAAGAAAGAGCAAAAGTTGCTCCATGCTTTTAAGCTTGAAGTCCTGGAAAAATGACATTGCAATTAATAGAATGGGCAAGTTACAAAAAATGACCAGTTTGGAAGGCAGAAGGCAGTGAGTTCATTGTTGTCACATTAAGATTTAGAATTAGGGGCGCCTGGGTACCTCAGTGGGTTAAGCCTCCAACTCTTGATTTTGGCTCAGGTCATGATCTCATGGTCGTCAGGCTCTGTGCTGACAGCATGGAACCTGCTTGGGATCCTCTCTCTCCTTCTCTCTCTCTGCCCCTTCCCTGCTTGCTCTCTGTCTCTCTCTGTCTCTGTCTCTGTTTCTGTCTCTCTCAAAAATAAAAAAATAGAAAAATAAAATAAAAAGATTTAGCATTAAACAGCACATGCTAGCACAGAACTATTAATATGCTTTAAATAAATACGTGGTCTCCCTAAAAAAAAATACACACACACACACACACACACACACACGCACGCACACACACACCCATGGTTTTCCTGTCTTCAGTGGAGTTAGCTACCAACAGGTTGTCATTTTTCAATAAAATATGGTTTTGTAGGGGTGCCTGGGTGGCTCAGTTGGTTAAGCGGTTGACTTCAGCTCAGGTCATGATTTCACAGTTCGTGGGTTCGAGCCCCGCATTGGGCTCTGTACTGACAGCTCAGAGCCTGGAATCTGCTTCAGATTCTGTGTCTCCCTCTCTCTCTCACCCTTCCCCACTCATGCTCTGTTTATGTCTCAGTAATAAACATTAAAAAAAATTTTTTAAATATAGTTTTGTGTTAGGGAAAATATTAGTGAAGTTATTGAGTTTTGTGTGCCTCTGAAATCAGAGGCTGAGAAACTCATGGGACTATAAGAAGCCAGTTAGAGATACCAGGTACACACATAGGTAACTGTAATGGGAAATGTACATTTTGTGAATATAAGTTAATATTTATCAAGACTGACCAAAAAACAAAAATCTGCAAGGAAAATTTTCTGTACAGAAATTCCATTTAGATACTAATATCTAATTTCTGATTTGAGCCTATATAACCACTCAATAGGCTTCCAGAAATTATTATACACTAGCCTTGACCTGAGAAGACTAGACAGCATTTTCTTATTTGTATTTTCTGGGATTCATTCATAAAAAATGAAAGGAAAATAATACATCCAGATTCCTCTCACGCTGGTTCCATTTTCTTTCAACAAAACCCCTTTAAAAACCATTGCAAATGGCCCAATTTAGTGCATTATTAGAATGCAAAGTAATAAAACAAGACACTTTGATCTTTGGGGCACTCTGTAATAAAAGTCTTTTTAAAAGTTCAAAGGTGGAAAAAAACCTCACACATGTAAGGAAGGCTTGTACCTTGACCTTTGCTCATAGTACTTACAGACGTGCAATGAATAACTGGCAATTCAAAGAAAGAGGTAAGCACATTTTTCCTCCTCTGGGGGAAAAAAAAACCAGCCTCTTAAAATTACTTAGCTAACTCAGACTGCAGACCTTGGAAATGAAACAGATTGTCCTAGATGTTCTACGACAGACAATTTTCAATTTTCAGTCTAGGGATCTTTCTTGCCTGCCCATAACTGTATTGTCTTTCCCTCATCATAACACAACAACATTCAGAAGATGCCTGAAATGCTTTAGACACTCAAACTTTCGTTTCTAATGTAAAATTTGCTGACTACCTATATCTATATATCTCTATATATTTAATATTTATTTATTTATTGGGAGAGCGGAAGCAGGGGAGGGGCAGAAAGAGGGGGACAGAGGATTTGAAGCAGGCTCTGCACTGACAGGCTGATATCAGCGAGCTCGACGTGGGGCTCAAACTGACCAACCACGAGATTATGACCTGAACCAAAACTGGACACTCAATGGACTGAGCCACCCAGGTCCTCCCTATATAAATATATATATATATATACATTACTATTATCATACCCCTCCTATATCAAATTGCCAGAAGTCTATTATTTGAGGTAAACTCCAAGAATCTTATAAAAAAACTTTTTTAGAGCAGGAACAGTTTTGTCTGTAACCAAAGCTACACAACAGTTTTAAAATAGTTTTTGTTTTTATTTTATTGTTAAGTGTGAATTATCTTCATTGCACCATAAATGTAATGTAACAATAAAGGAATTTTAAAAATCCCACATGTAAAAGAAATGAGCCTGTGATGTGATGTCAGGGATCTTCTACCATTGGCTCAACGCTCCACCTTCTTTTTATTCGTAGCCTGAAATTTCTTCAACAAGGCATAAAGATTTTCATTTCATGAATCCTGCTGGAAGAAATAGTAGGGTGTGGTGGAGAATTACTGTGAGCTGAAGGGAGCAGTAGCTAGCTGCAAAGTTCCATGTTGAAACACTGATGTTATCCTGCTCTTCTGGCTCAGAGGCATTCCCTGGATGTTTCCACCTTAGATGGGGACTGAACTTTGTCCAGAGTAGATGGCTTGCTCTTAGACCTTATCCTGGCAAGGTGGTAAATGCTGGACTATCCTCCTGGGTCTGGTGAGTGATAATGTGTAATGCTATTGGAAAACATCTAGTGAACAAAGAATGCCAACAGGCTTTGATGTAAAATGTGCATATGGGGATTGAGAATCCACATCTCTCAGGCTTCCGAATTCCATACCTTTTTCAACCAAATTGCTCAGTTTTGGTGTGGCACAGGGAGGTTGGAAGTGGAAAGTGAATTGTTCGTTTAGAGCCTGAGTCTCTTCCACAGTAGCCTCCTGACTTTGCATTGGTCTCTGTAACAGATTTCTCTCAGTCTCTCTTTCTTTTGGGGGCTATCTCTTTCTCTTCATTCTCCCACTTGTCCCTCCCCATTCCTAGATAAAGCGCTCTCTACCCTGTGATCAGTAGCCACTGAATTGGTAAATTTGGTTGTTGCCTTATTTAGAACATCATTTCCTGCCAAAGCTAATCACTCCATCTTTTAAGGTACCCCCATCACTAGGTACCCTATCACCAGTGTTTAGAGTGGATATCACCACTCCATGGTCATATCCCCTTTCCTCCTGTATCTAACTCTTCTAAATAAAAATCCCCATAAATCCCGGAGAGGATGAATAATTATTATTCCTAATTATTATTATCAACTTCCCACTAGCAGGACTTTTCCCTAGAAAGCGGCATGTCATCATATACTAAGGAGTTCAAGCAACTAGGCTCATTAGACCTGACTGGATTTATTAAATTTTGCTTCCTATTATTTTATCAACTTAGGAGTTCAGAACTTTTTTCAAGAGAACTGGGTGCATGCATGATAGAATACTATATATTTGGTCATATACCTACCACTTCTTTTGTGTTTCACCTTTTCCTGGTACACAAATGTACCCCCAACCTCTATCATGGTCTCATCTTTGTACCTGTATCTCAATCAGAACATGAAAAATCTTTGTTTAATTATCTTGGACTGAATGCTAATGCTGCTTATTGTTTCTGGGTTTGTAGTCTCTTCTCCTTTTTCTCATCTTCCTTTTCAGGACTACCCCTCCATTCTCACCCCCATCTAAAGTTCTCTTCTTTCTTGAATTAAATTCTCATCTAGAATAACCCAAAGAGTATTCATCCTGAGCAAAAAGTCTGATGGTGATTGTGGAGAATATAACATCTCTCTAACATAAGGAGGACGGGGGCATCAAAAGAGGCTGAGATTCAGTAACAGTATACCTTTATTAAAAGTTAGGAACTCACCAAACTCCATACCCAAAAAACCAATAATCCAGTGAAGAAATGGGCAGAAGACATGAATAGACACTTCTCCAAAGAGGACATCAAGATGGCCAACAGACACATGAAATGATGCTCAGCGTCACTCATCATCAGGGAAATACAAATCAAAACCACACTGAGATACCATCTCACACCAATCAGAGTGGCTAAAATGAACAAATCAGGAGGCTATAGATGCTGGCAAGGATGTGGAGAAACAGGCACCCTCCTACACTGTTGGTGGGAATGTAAACTGGTGCAGCTGCTCTGGAAAACAGTGTGGAGGTTCCTCAAAAAATTAATAATAGAACTCCCCTATGACCCAGCAATAGCACTGCTAGGGATTTGCCCAAGGGATACAGAAGTGCTGATGCATAGGGACACATGTACCCCAATGTTCATAGCAGCACTTTCAACAATAGCCAAATCATGGAAAGAGCCTAAATGTCCATCAACTGATGAATGGATCAAGAAGATGTGGTTTATGTATACATTGGAATACTACATGGCAATGAGAAATAATGAAATCTGGCCATTCATACCAACGTGGATGGACCTCAAGGGTGTCATGCTAAGTGAAATAAGTCAGGCAGAGAAGGACAGATACCATATGTTTTCACTCATAAGTGGAACAGGAGAAATTTAGCAAAGGACCATGGGGGAGGGAAAGGGGAAAAAATAGTGGGGGAGAGGGAAGGAGGCAAACCATGAGAGACTCTTGAATACTGAGAACAAACTGAGGGTTGATGAGGGAGTGGGAGGGGGAAGAGGGGTGATGGGCATGGAGGAGGGCACTTGTGGGGATGAGTACTGGGTGTTATATGGAAACCAACTTGACAATAAACTATAAAAGAAAAAATAATAAAAGTTAAATGTCTGTTCCTTTAGGAACCCTCTGTATGAGGACAATCACACTTTCAAGAGCCTTGAAAACATGCACAAAGTCTGATTTTCTAGTTTCAAGGGATAATAATCTCAGTTTTCCTTGAGAAAATGGGTAACAAAGAAAAAGGATCCTAATAATACATTTAATGTCTACTACGTAACCTGGAATAAACCAAATAATCTAGTTTTTGGGCTCATGAGAAATTTGTGAATTCTATCTGAATAGCATCTTAAAAATGAAACCAATGCTGCCAGGGTTGAGAACTCCACCTGCCAAGCTCCCTTCTCCCAAGTCACTCTTGCCCATATATACCTGCCCCGGTAGATCTTCCTTCCATGAGAAAAAAAAAATGAACCCATCAACTTGTTAGTCAACATCAGTGGCAAGGAGAAATAAAATTTTACATTAGCCTCAACACATGAGCCAGAGATGCAAATCATTTAACAATATTGGAATTTCCCAGGATGGGAACTGTTTCAGTAGAGATGGAGAGAGGGAGTATAAAGGAGCGATTCTTATCTTGCTCAGAACATTCCTGCATCCAAGAGAGAAAGGCAGACTCACCAAGAAAAGACACCACCAGCTGACAAATCTTCACGGGGGCTCTTTTCCTCCCTTGGATATCTTCTAATGACCTTCCAAACACTCCTTTTCCTTAAGCAGAAACAAGGATTAGTAGAAGCAGAACTACCCACATTTGAAGGATTTTCTCTTTGCTACTGGTTAGCGGCTGAATTGTGTCCCTCCCAAATTCATATGTTGAATCTTTAACACCCCCCATACACAACCATACTTCAGAATGTGACTGAATTTGAAGACAGAGCCTTTGAAGGGATAATTAAGTTGAAATGAGGCTGTTAATGCTCTAATCTGAGCTGACTGCTGTATTTATAAGAAGAGGAATTCGGACATAATTAGACACCAGGGATGTATGCATGCACCAGAGGCTGTCCTTGTGAAGAGGCAGCAGGAGGCCCATTTATTGCTGCTCTTTTGGGCAGCAATAAATGGCCCAAAAGAGAGGCCTCAGGAAACCAAAACTGCCAACACCCTCATCTTGGATTTCTAGTCTCCAGGACAGTGGGAAATTTTTATTGTTTAAGCCACCCAATCTGTGATATTTGCTCTGGCAGCCCTAGCAAACTAACATGGCAACCCAAAAACAATTAATGGGATGCCATTTCTGCCATTGTTATCTGGCCTCTTTTTCCTCTTTTTCCTTGCCATGTCCAACCCAGAACACAAAATTCTCAGTGTACTCTCCCCAGATCCCCTACCTTCCTATGGTATTTTATTTTTTATGCCCTCTTCCATATTCCTCTCCTTTATCTTAAGTCCCCTCCTTTTCCCCAAGGAAGCAGGAATTTCAAGCAATACTTTAAATCTCTTAAAGCTACGCCAATTATTGTTTTTATATGTGCCAGACTAAAACACATGCACTTAGATTTTGAGCCTGAGAAAGTCACACTGCTGAGAGCTCAGCTATAGATTATAGCAGAAAAAGCGTCATGAAATGATAGAACAGCCATTACTTCAAGTCTATACTAGATCATCAAATTTATCTTTTGAGATTACCAGAACCATGGAAAAAGATTGCTTCCCTATGGAACTAATACTAATGCCCACAGAGCTACCTGTAGAGAAAATATGGCCCCGTTCACTTCTGCGGTGAGTCTCTAGAAATGCTTTCTTTGCTTTTAGTTTAGTGAAGCATGGAAGACTTGGCAAATGACAGACTGAATTTTGATAGTGAGTTGATTGGGCAGGGTCCCTTGATGATTCTGTGTTCTGTAAGCTAGCTAGTGAATTGCAGGTGCTCAATAAATGTCACATATTGTCAACTATCAATTATTCAGTGTATAATGAGGAAAATGCCTTGGCATGCATTACCTCAATGCTTCATCAAGAAGTCTGTGATTCCAACATCATATCATAAAACAGATTGACATCTTTACTTAACCTGCTAGACTTCTAATACATTTGTATTAATGACATATCTTTAAATTATTCTGATTTGTTTATAGTGATAACCAATAGAAATCATGGAAATTATTAAACATCAATAATACAGAGAATTTTTAGAGAAGGCCAGTACAGTATGTACAAATGTTATTGTGATAGCCTCAAATGATGGCTGATTAATGTATCCTCTCCATTCAAGCCTAATGATCTTTAGCCATGCTCTTTCCTTTCTGGAAATTTCCTCCTCCCCCAATTAAATTTGTCTTCATGGAAAACTGCAACTCATCTCAGTGGAAACGTCCTCTGAAGTTGTCTTCTCCCACACAAAAAACAATGATTAAGGGGCGTCTGAGTGGATCAGTCAGTTAAGTGTCCAACTTCAGCTCATGAGTCCAACCTCGCAGTTCATGAGTTCGAGCCCCACATCAGGCTCTATGCTGACAGCTCAGAGCCTGGAGCCTGCTTCAGATTCTATGTCTCCCTTTCTCTCTCTGCCCCTCCCCTTCTCACACTCTGTCTCTCTTTCTCTCAAAAATAAAAAAAAAAATTTAAAACATTAAAAAACAATGGTTGATATTGCTTTGTAACTTTAGTACCGGAAACAATGTTTATCAAATGTGCTCAAAAAGTGCCTAGAACATAGGAAGTACCCACTAAAATAGATGTTGAATGAATGAATAATACCTGAAGGATAAGTCTATAAACTCTGCATGGTCTGTCTTTAAATACTGTTCCTTGGTGGATGTTGCAATCAGCAAATAAATGGGAAAGAGGGAGCAGAAGGGAGGCCTGGGCAATAAGAGTGGCCTAGATCTCAAGATGAAAATAAGCCCCCATATAACGGGAAGACCCCTTCACCTCAAACCAGATAGAATCAGTTTTACTACATCTAGTAAAAGAGAAGTCTATTATATAAATCTTTAAGCTACATTTCCAAACCACATTAAACCTAAGGCATCTCAAGTGGTAGTAAGTTTTTAAATCTGCAACAGTCACACTAAAAATGAATACAGAAACAGAATACATTTCTCCAAAATTGTAGCTAATTTCTCTAGGTCAAGCCAGCTCCTACTGTTAATATATGGTGGGTACATGCCCCATGACCTGGTGACAGAAGCCCCGAGGGCTCAATAGTCATGATGGTAAGAGGGAAGATAATGTAGTTAAGTGGAGGGGACAGGATAAAGAGAGATTAGACCGTATTCTGTGTGCTCTCAGCAAGGCTTTATTTTATTCACAAATTGAGAAAATAATAAAACCAAAAGCTCTAGTTTCCAAGGCAAAACAATATTCTACGAAGTACTTTAAAAGTTGTTTCTGCCTTATAGCAACTGAGTCATGATCTACAACATTGAGTCTCATTAAAGAGCTACTTTCTGCACATAGAACAAGACTTTATGAAAACCCTTACTCCTTCTTGGAATGTAGCTGCTGTGCCATTCTCTGCCTAAATAGCCACTAACCGCAGGGGTGATGGGATATTCCATCGGTCCGAGGAGGGAAAGTGCACTCGTAAATTGAGGTTCGACCTGATCACGATGGCATGTTATACTCTATCTTAAGCTATCAATGACAACAAACCCATCTGCAATCAAATCAGTAGAAAACTGACTCCTTTACCATGTGTTAGGGTCAAATTTTGTTCCCACGTAGCAATTCTGCAAAAATCTCAAGTAACTGTATAAAAATGAGTGCTATATTGCAGCACCTGGGTGGCTCAGTTAAGCGTCCAACTCTTGATTTCGACTCAGGTAATGACCTCGCGGTCATGAGACTGACACTGGGCAAGGAGTCTGCTTCAGATTCTCTCTCTTCCTCTCCCTCTGCCCCTCCCCTGCTTGCGTGTGTGCACACACATGCCTTCTAAATAAATAGATAGATAGATAGATAGATAGATGCTATCACCAGCTTTCAATAGGTTGAATGCAGTTGAAAGTTTAGTACAATGTTTATAAGGGTTAGTATCCTCTCCTCCAACATGTTGGCTGACTCTTCATCTTTTACTGATGCTGATGATGTCATTAAATCATGCCCGGCTGTACCATGCCCTTCATCACTTCTTATCAGAATTTTCTAAGTGAACACTGCATTTTCCAGACCTTTGCAATTTATTGGTTCTGATTGCATTGCTAGGATGACAGAGCAGAAACTAAGTTCAGCCTGCTGCGTGGTAGAATAGTTTTCTTTCTTTTTTTTTTCTTCTGTAAATTTTTTTATAATATTAGATCTGATCACTCATTTTTTAACACTTATATTTCACTGATATGAAAGAGACCATGGGAGCTTACCAAGGTCCATCATATCATATTAAAGTAATAATTTCTAAGCATAAAGCATCAAAGTTGTAGACAGACTCCATTGATGAGCTTCATTAACTCCATGCCACTTGATCATTATATTTTTCAAAGATAGATATTCCAATTTCATTTCAAAGAGCATTTCTATCTCTTTATAATTAAGGATTGACAATTTTCATGCATCCAACTTTTTTCTCTTATAGATCGTAAGAAGTAAAAAGCTCTAGGAAACACAAGCCCTAACATAAAAACAAAACTGCTATATTATACTTGCGGTTTGTAACCAGTAGGATAAGGCTGATAGATCAGCACAGAAAAGTACTGATTCAATTTTATGTAGTTCAGTTTAATCTGAATCAGCTGATTCCATGAGTTCAATCATGTTTATTGAGCACTGTTACATGGTAAGCATGGTGCTAGGCATTGAAAGCATACAAATAGGAGTAAGATGCAAAACCAGCCTTCAGAAAGTTTGTAATACACTTGAGAACACTAAAATGTACATATGAAACCATACATAATACAGGGAGACATGGTCTAAGTGTCAAAGTTATGCAGATGTGAGAAAGAGAAGGCAGATTTGATTTCGGGGATCAGAGAAGGCTTCATTCATCAGGAAGGACAAGAATTTCTGGCCCATAAAGAATCTCGTATTATACATACACCACTCCTGCAAAATTGGGTTGCCCAGGCCACCTTCACCTGTGAACCAAACTGGGGTCATATTCACCTAATCTGCTTCATCTCACTGGCTTGTGCCTCTGAGCACAGCAATCGCTCTCCTTCTGCTGCAAAGTTTCACCTTGAAATTTCTGAATGCTCCTTGGACAAATTATGAAATCTCTCCGAGCCTCAGCTTACTCATCTGTAAAATGATAATAATATCTTTGCCATTGAGTTGCCATGAGAATTAAATGAGACAACATATACAAAATTCACAGAGGGTCACCTGGGTGGCTCAGTCAGTTAAGCATCCAACTTCGGATCAGGTCATGATCTGATGGGTGGACTGTGGGTTCGAGCCCCACATCGGGCTCTGTGCTGACAGGTCAGAGCCTGGAGCCTGTTTCAGATTCTGTGTCTTTCTCTCTCTTTCTGCCCCTCCTCTGCTCACACTCTGTCTCTCTCTCAAAAATAAACACTAAAAAAAATTTAATTCACAGAATGACTATTATTATTATTTCATATTTGCATTCTATATTGCAACCCAAATCACCAACTAATGAACCATTCTGTGAGAAGAGAATGAAAGAGCGAAAGAGATGAGAGGCAGCCAGGGCCACATTCCCATGCCACATTCCCATGCCAGGCAAGCCTGACTTTAGGTCCAAAAGTTGAAAAATGATGGAGGGAAAAGAAGAGAGGAAGATTAATTTCTCCTTTGATTGTGTGTACTTCTCATAACAAAAAGTATTTTGCTTTTGATTTTCTTGAGATTTTTCTAGTCTATCCCATAATTATGTATTTATACTTCCCCATCAAATAAAAGACAAGGAAGAATCAGAAATGCAGCAACAGCTAGACACATAGATGGACACATGGGATAGGCTGCCAACGTTTTACTGTGCCTATTCCCAAATATCTCTTTGCAAGGCTTCCATCAGTAATCAGAGGTGTAACTGAACTAGGTAGATCCAGGTTTCTAAACACTTTCTACTATTCAAAGATAGACAAGAAATTTATTTTCCCTATCACTGTTATATCTCTATATCTGCTTGTTTCAGATTGCATAATTTTGATGAGACTGGCTAACAGATGCATGGTTTGCTTTTAAGAATAAATTGTATTTTAGGGGCGCCTGGGTGGCTCAGTTGGTTAAGCATCCGGCTTCGGCTCAGGTCATGATCTCACAGTTCGTGGGTTCAAGCCTCGTGTCGGGGCTCTGTGCTGACAGCTAGCTCAGAGCCTGGAGCCTGCTTCAGATTCTGTGTCTCCCTCTCTCTGACCCTCCCCTGCTCACGCTGTCTCTGTCACTCAAAAATAAATAAAAAACATAAAATAAAATAAAATAAAATAAAATAAAATAAAGAATAAATTGTATTTTAAAAAAGAATAAATTGTATAATGATGAGTTTATTTAATTAGCCATTAATCATGCCACAGAAAAGGGTAATTGTTTTAAAAATTAAAAATTAATGAAGTGTCCTGGTTTTATTCATTGTGTACTTTTGTTGGAAATAAACACTGTTTATAATGCAGTTAAACATTCCTTTGTCTTCAAACGTTTTGTTTTGAGATATATAGAACCACATGCACTTGTAAGAAGATCTTGTGTGCCCTTCACCTAGTTTCCCCCAATGGTAACATCTTGCAAAACTACAGTGCAATATCAGAGCCAAGGTATTAATGTTGATGTAATCTACTGATCCTATTCAGATTTCCCCAGTTTAAAGTGTTGTCATTTGCTAAGCGAAATAAGTCAGGCAGAGAAGGACAGATACCATATGTTTGCACTCATAGGTCTAACAGGAGAAACCTAACAGAGGACCATGGGGAGAGGAAAGAGGAAAAAGAGTTAGGGAGAGGGAGGGAGACAAAGCAAGAGAGACTCTTGAATACTGAAAACAAACTGAGGGTGGAAGGGGGAGGGGGAGAGGGGAAGGGGAGTGATGGTCATGGTGGAGGACACTTGTAGGGAAGAGCACTGGGTGTTATATGGAAACCAACTTGACAATAAACTATAAATTAAAAAAAAAAGAAAAGAAAAGAAAAAAAAGAAAGTGTTGTCATTTGTGTGTCTGTGTATGAGACTAAATACTAAATCTGTATTTAGTTCTGTGCAGTTTTAGCACATGTTTATGTTCACATGTTTACCACCACCACAGTCAAAATACAAACCAGTTCTATCACTATAAGGGTTTCTCATATTGCCCTTTTATAACCACACCCACCTCCCCCTTCCATAGCTAATCCCTCCCAACTACTAATGTGCTTATTTCTACAATTTCATCACTTCAAGGTTACATCAAAGGAATCATGCAGTATTTGACCATTTGGGACTGGCCGCTCATCGTAATTCCCTTGAGATTCCTTTAAGTTGTTGTGTCTAGCAATAATTTTTACGGTACCATTATTGCTAAGTAGTAACTCATGGTATAAATGTACTTCGATATGTTTAACATTTGGCTGTTGAAGGACATCTGGGTTGTTTCCAGTTCTTGCCTACTACTAATAAAGCTGCTGTGGAACATTCTTATACAGGTGTTTGTATGAACATAAGTTTTCATTTCTCAGAGACAAATGGTCAGTAGTACAATTGCCAAGTTGTATGGTAATTGCATGCTCAGATTTATAAGCAACTGCCAAATTGCTTTCCAAAGTGACTGTACCCTTTTATGTTCCTACCAGCAATGTATGAGTGATTTGTTTTCTCCATCCTTTTTTTTTTAACATCATATTACGTTAGTCTGGGTAGATAATAAAATTAGTAAATAAATACGTGGCCCATATAAGAACAGCTTGTAAAAAGTCAGTCCAAAAAGTCCAAAGGGTAAAAAGGCAGGAGTCATATAAATAAGCCATCTTAGGCAACGGCCTCTTTGACTTGTGTCAGTTCCGCGGGGCTGCCAGGTATGCAGCAAATACTTCACACTCCTGGAAAGTAAACGGTGTGCCCTACAGCTTTGCTTGGTCTAAATTAAAATAAATAAATCTTTTCTTTCCAAAACAGGATTATGGCCTATAAAATGCTTCAAGTAGCCCTGTGTTCAACATTGCTTATAGGTAAGAATCTATTTCTATTTTATTTATCATGCTTTTTACAATAATTATCTTGATAGATAACCACTTTTGACTTTTTTAAAGAAATGATACTTTTTTAAAGAAAACAAGATACTTAAAGAAATGACTTTTTTAAAGAAAACAAACATGTTTTATCCACAGATCAATTCTAGAGCATTGGGAAAACCAAACTATCAGGCCATGCCATGGTTTTGAACATGTTAGTATTAATTGTGTGTGATCGTTTTCTTCCTAGTTATGCATTAACATATTAGCATGTCACTATTGCTAAGAAGTCTTTTTAAGTGCTGTCTCCAAAAAAATGCTCTTGTGTCCTTGAACAAAGAAAAATTTTAAATGGCTTTTAGAAACTGTAATACTTACATAGTACCATTATGTGAAGACCTCAAGGTACTTTGAGAGTGTGAATTCATTAACCTTTAGAGCAAGCCGTAGCTCAGAGAAGTGGTGTTTTAAAGACAGATCAAGGAAGGCACTGAAGGTCAGATGATTTGCTGCCAAATTGACCCAATAATTCAGTGGTTTATATCTGAATGGAACTGAGAGGTCATTTGTTTTTCTTGTAACCAAAACTGAAAATACTTACAAAGGTATAAATTATTTTCACAGTTAAATCTTTACAATTTATAAATACTTATGCTTAAATAAGAATAAATTTTGACTTTTATGATAAACTTGAGACCCACAAAAAATTACATATTTTTCTTGAGGCGCACACACACACACACACACACACACACAGATAAAAGGACATAGGTATATATCTAGAATATGATTCTAGATATGTGTGTACATATATGTATTTGTGTATATAATTAGCCTTTCATTCTTAAGCATAAAATAATTTTAACAAAGAGTTTTAATCATCAAAGTTATACTTTATGTTTGGAACAAGTTTAAATAAATTATTTAAACACTTTTAGCTAAGTTATTATTAGGCAATTATCATCAAGGCATGTATAATCATAGTGGTTACAGCCCACGTCTCCAGATGAAGAACGCAAGGTTGGCTCAGTTTAAGTGAGTGTTTCAGGAGCACATTGTAAATTGAAGTCACCGGCTAGTTATAATCCATCAGTGTACGGCTTTGCTTTGACTGCTGATTCATGCAGTTGGCGTTAGAGTGGGTGATGGTGGATTAGTACAAGGCTAAAAGCACTACTGCTGGTCGACATTCACCTATGAACATGCAGGTCAAAAATATCTGGCAAAAGGAAAATGGTCCTGCAAAATGACTTCAAAAGGAAAATGGTCTTCAAAATGACTTTTATAGACTTTCTTAAGAAACAAGTTGGAATTAACTTTAACTCCAGCTGAGACACAAATGTGTCTATCTGGAAAGACAACTGGTTTGACTGATTTCAATTTATAAATAAATAAATAAATAAAACTATGTGGCTAAAGTTCATGAAATAACAAGTAGAGAATTAGAAACCAAGGACAGAGAAATGTTGACAAGGGCTGAGTTTAGCCCTTCAGATAGCAGGAAAGAAGCTTTACTGCTTCTAGGTTAAGTACACTGAAGTCTTTGGAACCAGATTCATTCACTGCACAAATAATTTGTTTAACTGACATTTTCTAAATCATTCAAGTCTCGAGTAAGGAAATCATAGCTTGATCAACTACCTTCACTTCTTCTTTCCCTTCTCCTGTTTTTCATTTAAGAATGTAACCTAGGGGCACCTGGGTGGCTCAGTTGGTTAAGCGTTCGACTTCAGCTCAGGTCATGATCTCACAGTTCGTGAGTTCAAGCCCTGCATCGAGTCCTGATTCGAACTCTGTGCTGACAGCTTAGAGCCTGGAGCCTGCTTCAGATTCTGTGTCTCTCTCTCTCCCTCTCTCTCTGCCCCTCCCCTGCTCATACCCTGTCTCTCTCTCTCTCTCTTTCTCTCTCTCTCTCTCAAAAATAAAATAAAAACAAAAAAAATTTAATTAAAAAAAAGAAGTAGCCTATTCATCTGTGCCTCCATGGAGCCCTCTACTTATCATAAGAAAACAACCATCTTAAAAAAGTTTGTGTTTATTATTTTAAAAAAAGTTTTCTCCATTACAGATTAGTTGTCTAACAAATTACTTTTGTCTAGAACTTAATTTGAAGTAAATAGGGGAAAGATGTCATTGTCCCTTTTCCAAATGGGAATGCTGAAGCCAAAAATGATGAAGAAGCTTCCCCAAGTCATTACATTTATGAGCATAGTCCTCAAATCATTTTATTGACTTTCTTAGAGTAATTTATGCACATTGGAACTGGTTCTCCGGTCAGAGAATCAGAAGTCCAGGTGTCATGATTTTCTTAAAACAAAAAAACAAAAACCCTCTCTTCAGCATTTAGGTCAAGAATTGCTTTCTCCTATAATAAAAGCAGCAAATATTAATACTACTACCTGAAGTCTTTATTTCTGTGGCAGGGGCCTTCCATAAGTCACCTTAAGTCCGCTCTCATAACCACTCTGAAAATAAGTATTATGGTTTTCCTTTTACAAAGGGAATTTAGGCTTAGAGAAGTTGAATGACTAAACTACAGTTAATCAATGGTGATGCTGGATTTGCATACAAATTGTACATGTAGGTCTTCTGAGAACAAAACCCTTCTTTCTGCTACACAAACTGTCTCCTCCGACACTTCAATGCTAGATACGGGCTGTGTAACTATAGGACAGGCAGCAGAGCACACAGCAAGCCCACCTGCTAAAAGAGGAATAAAGCCATTATTGCGGCCAATGGTTTTACAAGAACAGGCCAGGAGTTAGGGAGCTGGGTGACTTTACGGGAATAAATATAGCCAACTAAAAAGATATAACCAGAAGCTTTCTACAGCTGTGTCTAGTTGTAGTGAGGATAAAGAGAAGTACTAAACTCAGTATGTTCCACCTCCATAGGACTCTTGTTAAAATCCAACAGCCCATTTCACACAGAGGAGAAATATGGAAAATACGCATAGGTGGAAAAGTGTTTCACAGAGTAAATAAACCAGTCCTTGATGTTGACCCATGTGTGAAACAATCTGGAGGTTCATGCTGCCTGTATTGTCAACCTGTGATCAGCTCACATGAAGTGCAAATATGTCTTCTGGCATTAGACAGTGGAAGCAAACTGCCTTTAGCCTGTTTCTCTAGCAGAGATCCAGCTCTTTTTTTCACTCCATGGCTAGCAACCAAGAGCAGTTTGTCTTGAAGGTTTTTGGTTGGTTGGTTGGTTTGGGTTGGGTTGGGTTGGGTTTTTTTGATAAGAGCTTTTGAGCTCACATTCTTCCCTTTGACCCAGTCAGACCCTTCAGTCCCTCCATTTTTGCCTTCCTCGGTGCCATCCATAGAAGGAACAAGGAACGGCCCTTCTCAGTCATCCAGCCGCCCTCCCCACCCTCCCATTCCTTGGAAAGTCTATATTTTCTGGATATAGTTTTAGTTTATTTTATAAGAATTTGTTCTTAATTTTACTCACTTTGGCTTAAGATGGATTGATGCTCTCAAGAAAGTGAGTAGTGAGAATAAACAGAAATAACTCAGAGAAAAATATCATTGCCTATGACTGGATTCTCTGAGCACTCTGGTTGTTGCAGAAAAACCATCTATTTTCCTGTCCACATGGCATCATTTGTCAGGGCCCTAGAGTTGGAAATCTCATCAATACACACAGGCAATGACCCAGAAGGGTTACTAGTGAATCATATAAAATGCTGCCTTTTGTGAGTCACAAATTTCTCTATCTACAAAATTAAAAGCAAATAAAAGATCTGTCAGGTCCAAAATATGCATCCAGGAATTACATGGCCATGCATGTGAGCATGCATGTTGGTGTATGTTAGTGTTTCAACAGCAGGTTAGAACAGACTGAGCTTAAACTCAAGTAATACTAGTTTCTATTTACTTTGCAAAGTAGTCAACACACTAGCAATTGTAACATCAGTAAAGCTGAAGTTCCCAAGTTAAAAGTTCATTTATGAAAGCATTTCCTTAACAGACAGGTTAGTAAAAATGATAGAATTTGAGAGCTGATCCTCAAGTTCAGTGTTTTTTTTTTTTCCTAGCTGACTTCCATTTACTCTCTTTGCCATCTGTCTTTTTATTTCCCCTATTTGCCCTATTCCTTTTTTTAATTTTTTAATGTTTATTTATTTTTGAGAGAGATAGAGTGCAAGCAGAGGAGGGGCAGAGAGAGGGGGAGACACAGAATCCAAGGCAGGCTCCAGACTCTGAGCTGTTAGCACAGAGCCTGATGTGGGGCCCAAACTCACGAACTGTGAGATCATGACCTGAGCTGAAGTTGGACACTTAACCAACTGAGCCACCCAGGTGCCCCTGCCCTATTCCTGTTTACTATGACTCTTCACCTCTTGAAACCTTTCATTTTTATAACCTCCCTTCTTTTGTTTCTATTTCTTTTCCTTTCTTTTCTTGATTTCTCCCTTCTCCTTTTTCTTCCTCATGTTTTTTCTCCCAAACCCAAAACTACTTCTCTCTCATTCTCTCTCTCATTAACTTTTGTCTGAATTGTAGCAAAGTGACAGAGTCCGTTATACAAAATACAACTCTTCTCCCTTCCACCATAAATTTTTGGGTCAGTGATTAAAATTTAGAGTGGGAAGCAAAAAATAACTATTTCATATTTTATAACAAAAATTATTAACACAGAGAATAAAATATTCAACTTTATTTTTTTAATATTCAGTATTCAATTTTTTCTAAGTATTCCACTTTAAACATATGAACCTAAACATGAGCATTTTAATCATTCACAAAATTAGAAAATTCTTCCTACACTTAGATCTTTGAAAATTTTACCATATGGCCAAGATGTCTGTATATCCTTTTCTCCTGAATCTCTTTTGTACTTAATTCCAAGAGACTATTTATGCTTTATTTTAATATTTAATTGATGTGCCTAAACATTTATTTCATTTTTTTAGAAAAGAAAAACATTTTAAGGGAAGGGACTAAGATTCAATCCAATAAAAATAGTAAATAATACATGTTATTCTTTAATTGCTTATACTGAATGCTAAGTGCTTTGCTTTCAGTATCCCATACCTGAGTATTTTTGAACTGTGCCAGGACTGTAGCGCTTTCTCCATCTCCAGCACCAGGCACCATGTAACACTACAAATAACAGTATCACCCAGCCTCTGAGGGAAATAGCTAGCTGTGGCCCATCCTGTGGATTTGTCAGACATTGTTGTGTCTTCTGCCCCCACTAAATCCCACCATGTTTATTCACAGACAAAGAATTCCTTCCCTCATTGTAACTGTTTATGAATATTCATAGAATTCACAGCCCTGGCTTTCCAGAGATGACAAGCTCCTGCTGGTTGGAGTGCCTTGGTCTATTCTGTTTATTTTTGTTTTTGGGGGGTTCTTTTCCTGTTTCTTAGTGACGCTCAGAGACAACAGACGTGTTGGATTCTCTGCACCACCTTCTGACACATAGAACTCCCTACCTCCCTTCTTTGCCTGCTTTTGATCAAGTGGAGAAATAAACTAAAGATGATCATGGAAAGCAATCAATTCCCTTCAATACTGGAAGGCTCCTTTGGAAGACATAACACAGTATAAGGTATAAAGGACCCCAGAATTTGGCTAATTTCATATCGAGTTGCAGGTTGCAGAACCCAAAGAGAAAATATGATCTCTGAGGGCAGCTAACTCTCAAGAGAAAGAAGGAGGAGCTAGCTGGACATGCCAAGTTATGCCTCTTGGACTTACCAGTTAAATGGGGCACTACCCCTTCTGAGGGGCAGAGTCTATCTACAAGGGGAGAAGGGTAGCCTGAGGTTACTCTAAATGAGTTCCCTCTATGGGGAAGAAAATAGGACTCTGCCATCAGACTCTGTCCTTTGATTCTATATCTTATATTTCACATCAGACTTTCTGATCTTTTTAGTGTAAAGGTTCCTCTTCTTGTATCAACAAGGAATCAACTTCACGGTCAGGTGTGCAGTATAAAGACTATTCAGTTATTTCTCCACTGTCAAATTTAAAGACTCTTTTTCAGCCTTCCCTGGGTGATAGCAAAATAGGGAGTTATTCTGTTATCAATTATACAGCTTCCATTACCAACATTCTGCTCCTCAGCCCATGATGGGCATTTATCTCTGTGCATAATGTGAACACATTTTTATTTGTATTGTTTTAATTATTGGCTAGGACTATTTTGACTTCTCCTTCACTTATTTCTGTCTATCTCAGTGCTGAATTTCTCAGCATGTAAGCTCCTTGACAGTAGTAGGAGCTGTACCCATTTAGTATATTCTATATGTTTCTGATGGCCTAACAACATGCAGAGAAACTAATTTTCAGTTAATGACCGATTTGTTATGAAT
This sequence comes from Cryptoprocta ferox, assembly GCA_028646485.1. Lineage (NCBI taxonomy): Eukaryota > Metazoa > Chordata > Mammalia > Carnivora > Eupleridae > Cryptoprocta > Cryptoprocta ferox. The sequence goes on from CM053573.1 coordinate 52,445,681, forward strand.
ATATCCCAATTAAAAATATTAGAGCTAGAAGAGACCTTAGTTAGCTTTATATGATCCAGCTTCATTTTACTTTTTTAAAATTTTTATTTATTTGTTTTTGAGAGAGAGAAAGAGAGAGTGTATGTGTACACACATGCACAGGGGGGAGGGACAGAGAGACAGACAGACAGAATACCAAGCAGTCTCCGTGCTGTCAGCGCAGAGCCCCACATGGGGCTCTAACACACAAACCATGAGATCATGACTTCATCTGAAATCAGGAGTTGGACAGATGCCTAACTAACTGAGCCACTGGTCAGGCACCCTTGATCGAGCCTCATTTTAAAGAACAGGAAATGGAGAAGCAGAAGTAACCAACTAATGACCCAACTAATCACTGGTAGGGCCAGGATAAGACTCCTAATCTCTGATCCTTCTTGGCTTGTGTGTCAAGAGTTGTGATCTCAAATATCTCCATACTCTGAAGTGTCTGCCTTACTTCAACCGTACAGAATTTTCTGCAGAGGATATTTGAGACATGTTTAGATAGCAGAACTAAGCTTGACAGATCCTATTAAAACTACTATGATACAAGATGAAAGGAAGGAGGGTGTGTAGGGAGTTGGGAAGAAAAAAAGAAAGATTTTTTTATAGCTTATGATTTTAAAGTTTAAAAAAGGCATTAACCTGGTTGATACTGCCTACATTAAAAAAAATTAAGAACCAACAAAGTAATAAAACTCAGTGTTCAGTTTTCAAACCCCAGCAGTATTATATAGGCTTACAAACACAAACTCTGATCTTGCTCTCACTAACTTTCAAGGTTGATCAGGCAGAATGAAAAAGGGAGGAGAAATTTCTCAAGCAGAGAGGATAATAGCATGCCCTTCTGTATAACTTGCATTTTATTTCCAGCCTTGCCAATGACTTACTATGTGACCTTGAGTGAGTCATTTCATCTCCGTGTGTCAATTTTCTCATTTGTAAAGTAGGATAATAAATACTACTTTCTGTCTCTCTCCTGGGTGATGTTATTATCACCACCAATTAATATTTATTGGATGCCTGTTGGGCACATAATGCTGAGATAGGTGCTTTGTTCAGGGGCGAGGGCGGGGGTGAGGGGGAGATTGCATCAGTGAAACATTTTCCATGAGCAAAAAGATAGAAGATTTACAAAAGACAGAATTATTAGAGCTTAAAATAGCTATGGTTTGTATTTTAAAGCATGCTTCTCTGCTAAGATTTATGTAATAGCATTTTTTCTCCCTTGGCCATTGTATAATACACCATGACAATTATAATGCAGATATTGGTTTTACTTTTGGATAATTCCAAGTAACACTATCTTAAGTGGTTACTGTACTTTCTTTATCTAGCTGTAAATTATATCCTTAGCCTAATGTATGTAGAAACATTTATTAGATATTGATATTGAATCTTCTTTGCCTAGATACTCTGTTTTGAAAACCTCCTCCTTTCATTTTTTTTAACAGAATACCACATTAGATGTCTAACACTGTAACTAACACCTTTTCTTCAAAGAGAATGAAGAGAAATCTGAGAAGTGGTCTATGAACACATCTCAGTTAAAACTAGAACTTCAATGCTGGGCAGTCCTCACTAGTGAGCCCCAACGAATGAGTTCCCTATTCTGTTCCAGTCAGTCCTGTCTTCCCATCCATGATGTCACTCACCTGATTCAGGCCCCACTTATCTCTCCTCTGGACTATTAGAAAAGGCTCCAACCTGTGTCTCTCACTCTTTCTTCCTTTGACTATCTGCCTTCCACACCACTGACAAAGGAGTTTCCAAAAGTATCTGTGAATGGATAAGCAAAACATTGGCATATACATACAAAACATTATTCAGTCTTAAACAGGAATGAGTAACTGGGGCCCCTGGGTGACTCAGTTGGTTAAGTATCTGGCTCTTGATTTCAGCTCAGGTCATGATCTCACCATTCGTGAGTTTGAGCCTCACATCAGGTTCCGTGCTGACAAGGCAGATCCTGCTTGGGATTCTTTCTCTCTCCCTCTCTCTCTGTCCCTCACCCCCTCATGCTCACTCATGCTGTCTCTCTCTCTCAAAATAAATAAAAATTAAATTAAATTAAATTAAAAAGAATGAAATGCTGATATATGCTGCAACATGTAAACCTTGAAGATACTCAACTAAGCAAGATAAATCAGACACAAAGGGAAAAATAGTACATGATTCTTCTTACAATGAGGTACCTACAACAAGCAAATTCATAGAGATAGAAAGCTAATGATGGTTACTAGGGGCTGGAGGATAAAGTGATGGGAATTATTAAAGGGTACTGAGTTTCTATTTGAGGGGATAAAAAAGTTCTTGAGTTAGTGGTGATGGTTGTAGAACATTGTGAATATGCTTGATGCCACTGAATTTTACAATTAAAAATGGTTAAAATGGTAATTTTTCTGTTAGCATATTTTATCACAAACAAAAAATTTTTAAGTGAATCTGGTCCTCTCATTTTCTTGTTCAGAAATAATTGTTTGAAGAGGAAAGTCCAAACTCCTTGGTATGAGAGTAATTATCCTTCGGAATCAAGCCCCGGCTTATCTTTCCAATATTCCTTCTGACCACATCTACACCTCAACCCTACCCTGCAATCACATTGACAAAGTGATGGTCACTGAACCTGGGCCTTCTTTGCTCCTCTGTTCCTTGACTCTCCAATCTTGTTCAGCCTGGAATACATGCTGTTTGTTTCCACTCCCTTCTTCCTAACTGTTGAAACATTCCATAACCTTTGAAGCTCAACTCAAAACCAATTTCTCTATGATGCCTCCATTCCATTATTAGAATTAATCACTCCCCCTTCAAATGGTTTGACCACAATATGTTTCCTTGTAATTATTTATGAGCTCTGAATATAATGTGAATTCCTTAGAGGCAGGGTTATTTTTTGTTTATCTTTCTCTGCAATGACAATCAGAGCAGAGACCAGGGTGAGGCAAGTGAAGATCTTATGGCACAAAATTTGTGAGCTTGAGAGCAAGTTTCTTCTTCTATGTTATGCCCTAGTGGCATCACTTGTTTCATCTGGGTCTCAGCTCTGGTGATTAGCAGTTTATCTTGACATCAGTAGGCACTTATAATGCACCATATTAGTTATCTACTATGACATAATGGTTTCCCCCAAACTGTAGCAGCTTAAAACAATAAACATTTATTATTTTACAGTTTCTGAAGGTCAGGAATTTGGGAGTGGCTTAAGTCAGTGATTCTGACTCAGGATCTCTCATGAGGTTACAGTAAAGATGTCAGTGAGGGTTATTGTGATCAGAAGGCTTGACTGAAGAGAAAGCATCAGGTTCCCAGGTGCTCCATTTGTTTGGGTGTTGGTGGGAGGCTTCAGTTCCTTGACACATGGGGGTCTCTCTTCAGGGCTATTTGAGTCTCCTCACAACATGGCAGCTGTCTTCCATTAGAGCATGTGATCCAAGAAAGGGACAAGGCATAAGCTATAATGTCTTTTATCTGCTAGCCACAGAAATCACACACTGTCACTTCTGCAGTATCCTGTGGATACACAGGGCCTAAATGAAAGAAGACCACAGAGGATATGAGTACCAAGGAGGCAACAATCTTTGGGGGACATTTTGGAGGATGGCTTCCACAGGCATGCTGGTTTGATTGTATTGAATTAGATGAGCTACCAGCAAGCTAGTATCGCTTCTATTGTCTGTTACTAATATCTTCTGAAAAGTTGACTTTTCTCTTTTATTTTTAAATCACTGAATAACAGAAATTGCTAACTTTCTATTAATAGAGAACATGTCTGAGTCATTTTTCTATCTTCCATCACTAGTAGTGTTTTACACCTACAGACAGCCTGATAAATGCATAATATCCACATCATTTTCAATAGGTAGGCATTTAGAACTAGAGCTTAGTGGGTTAACATATTAAACAAGAAGTAATAGAGCTAATAACTAAAATGCTGATTAGTGCTCAGGCCAACCTTAGAAAAGCAGATCTTAGGGAAAGTTTAAGTAATGATTATTTCTTTTTTTTTTCTATAAATGCATAAGACTGTTATTATTATCACTATCATTATCATTATTATTACTTTCCTTTGACCCCAGAAATTCCTGTTAGTCATGATATTGTACAGTGATTTTAAAGGCAGAATTCCATCTCCCCTTCCTACTAGCCATGAATATATTATTTAACTTTTCTGTGATGTAGTTTCCTTGTCTGCAAAATGAAATGATTGGTAGTGCTTCTCCTTAGGTTTGTTGTATTAAATAAGGTAATTCGGGTAAAGTATTTAGCACAATGCTTAATAAATGTCAACTATGATTATTTGTATATATATATATATATATATAATTGACATTGATACATACACACACATGCACAAATAATCTAGCCACCTCTAACCATTGTCTTCATATATCCATCTTAGAGATTCCCAATGCCACACATTTTTGCTCACATCATTTCCTCTAGCTTAAAATTTAAAGTCTTGCTCCTTCTCCTATCCTGCTAAATTTAATCTTTTCTTCAAGGAATAGGTTCAGCAATTTCCTGACCATGAAAATGTCTGCTTGTGCCCCAGAGCCCCAAAGCGTAATAACACCACCTTCTCCTAAACTCCCTTAGTGCAATCAAATCCTATGTTGCCTTGTTTTATTTTGAATCTTGGACCCTTCATTCCCTTCCTTACAGAGAGGAGGTTTTGTACCTTATAGTTGGCTATAATCCTGATCAGTAGAGTCTGTTAATGATGAAGCTGTAGAGTACCTAACAGAGCATTTGTAATAAGTGCCTCTTTATCACAAGCAATGAACAGATTGTATTGTTACCACAAATAGGTCAGGAGTGTGTTCCTCCTTCATACTGATTCAAATTAGAACTCTGAACGTGACTGTGTTTTATTTGGGAATAAAAATACAATATAGAGTGTTAAAATTTTAAGATATAAAAAAGTCTGAATTTTAAAAAGTCATCTTTTTTTTCTTAATCCTGGAGTGGGAAGGAATATAAAATGCAAACCTCTTCAATTCAGTGATAGATCTATCAATACTAACAATTGAAACCACAGTGCTGGATTTGGAAGCAGTCTACTTCAAACTGAAAGATATGCTCTATTTTGGAAGGTTTGGAAGGGGAGAATAAAAGGTTGTTGACTGCCTGACTTGAGCCAGGTGGTTTACAGTCATGAATATATCCAACCCTTATGGTAATCCTATATTATTGTGTTACTGTGTTATTATTATATGTCTTTACATACAAGAATGCTACAGCTTAGAGACATTAAGAAATTTGTCCAAAAAAGTGATAGAGTTGGAATTTGAATTCAGATCTGTGGGTTCCCATGCATGTAAAGAAGGTTCTAAAAGTCTTTACCACGTGGCACTGGCTTTCATGCTGTACTGTCTTCAGGATACAGGGTGATGATAGTAGAGTCATGGCAAAAGGCTGACGAGCAGTCATCTCCCCCCAGGCATAGTTTTTTCAGGATTTCCTTGTCAGGCACCCAGCCTCCCAAAGGCCATAGCTGTGTCTCTTTAAGAGGATAAATATTAAGATGTATACTATTGCCCTAAAAGATGCTGTGCTCTTGGACTCTGAATTATAGGAGCGTTGGGAGCACCATTTTTGTTGGAGGACCCAGCAAACCAGTTCCTACATCTCAAAAGACACATATATTTGCAGGATTACTGGGACCCAGATCGCAATCCAAGTATGTGGGGAAACACGCTGGCTGATCAGGTATTTGCATTAGAAACAAATGGCCTCCCACCATCCATCTCGTTAAGTAGGCACTGCATCTGCAGGCATTAACACACCACCAGCCCTGACTTTTCCTATCTGCCCTGAGCCATACCTGCTCCTTCCTCCCCATAAAGGGGCTTTTGTCTGGTCAACTTCACCTCTTCCTTCAAGACTAAAATCAAATGTCCCCTCCTTTCTGAAGCCCTTTCCTTCTTTCCTGGATAATATTCTTCTTTCTTCCTTTTCTCCCTGTTGCATGCCATTCACACGTGAATAGCTCTTTAAACGTCACACTGGAATTACTTTCTTTGTGCACCCAACCTCCCTTACCTAGGCTACAGAGGTAAGGTGCATGTCATGCCTTAACCATCAAGGTCATTTTTCTCAGGACCTATCAAAATGACTGTTACTCAGTCAAATTTCAGTAGATGATTGAACATTTGGGTAGGTGGATAAATGGATCACAGTCACATTTAGTTCCCTTTCAGTTGTTCAGCAGCTTATTTTCCAAACCTTTAATAATTATCCAAACTTTCAGTGTCATTCTTTCATTTGCTTGCCTTTCATACATGTTTTCATCCATGTGGAAGTCTCGCTCCAAGAGAAATAAAGAAGAAATGTACATTAGCCAGTTTCATTCCATGTTTACTTTTTTGATGGGGAAAAAAAACATTGAAACTCCAGGCCAAATGAAGTTGCTGAATTGTCTGGAGATTTCAATTATTCATGATTTCCCTCTTAAAATTTAGCAATTTAGCAAACAAAAATGTATAACAAATTAATCCCTTCATTTGTTTGTTCTTTTTCTCTTCACATGTATATCAAGCTCTATCACCAGGCTAGAGGGTTGTATAAAGTCATAAAAAAATTGAATGTCCTTGTTTTTCTGGGGCCTTGGTCCTACCCTTACTCTGAATGGCTGAGTTTTAACTGGTCTACCAGGAATGGCTCATTTCTGGTTAGCATTTGCTGATGAAAACCACCAGCTTAAATAATGCATCTAGTTTTGTGCCTGTTTTTCTCCAACAGGCATCATTTAGAGGTATTAAAATCAGACATTTGTTTATTTGGCAAGTTAAATATTACATAAGCAAGTAGACTGTGTCTTCTTTATGGAATACTGAAATTTTCAAGTACACTCCTGCCTATAATTGTAGACTAGCACTGTGATCAACTGACAGATACTATAATGTAACAGAACTCTGCCACATTGGTTCATGCAGTGGCCCCAAAAATACTGTAAAACGTTTAAGCATTGAAGAATATAGGTCACCAAAAGTATGTAAACCAAACGTTTTTTGGTATCATTGTTCCACTCTATTTCTCTCAGTCTTTTAGTATTTTCTGTTTGATAACCTGAATAACTGATGTAACACGTGCTCTCCATACTCAGAGATCATGACTTAAAGTTTCTTTTGTTACAGGCTCAAGAAACATGGACTGCTTTGAAAACAACAGCACAGTATTATCTGAATGTGAATACCTTCACTTTTGACATGCCCACTTCCCAGTAAATGTGCTTTGATGGTTAAACCAGGAGAGAAAAAATGATGGGAGTCAACATGGCAATGCCACCAAACCATGGGCTTTGGAAACATGGAGGCAAATCCATGCCACTTACGAGATTATTTAATATGTCTGTCTCATGAAACTGTTGAAAGGAGTAAATATAAAAATCCATCTAGAGACCTAGATTTAGAAGTTCTCAATAAATTGTAGATCTTAAAATGAGAACTAAAATAAAGACTATAGTACTAACATTGATTAAAAAGGGGCTCTTCTGGAAAAGCAAATCAAAAGCATAAAAGTAGTATCATTAAAACTCACTGTTGATAGCTTACTTTCTATTGCTTCCTTTTTGAGAGAGTTAGTTCACTTTTTAATTAAAGGAAGGGGGGGTACATGGGTGTCTCAATTGGTTGAGCAACCAACTCTTGATTTTGGCTTAGGTCCAAAATGATCCCACGGTTGGTTCGTGTTGGGCTCTGCACTGAGAGCACAGAGTCTCCTTGGGATTTTCTCTGCCCCCCTCCTGCTTGCATGCATGCACACATGCTCTCTCTCTTTCTCTCTCTCAAAATAAATAAATAAGCTTAAAAAAAAGAAAAGAAGAGGGATCTCTCAAATGGAGTTGGTCCTATCTTTTCAATACTTTTCACTTTCTAAAGCCAGTCTATTTTAAGATCATGCTTTGAAACTTTTTCCATCAAAGGTGTATTGCTGAGGAGAGTAGAGAATACAATCATAACTCCTATCTGGGGGCAGATGAACCCACTAGAAATGTTCATCTATAACTGCAAACCTCCTTAGGAGTTTTGCAAAATTTGTGCAATCTTTGCATATCATTCCGTAATATGTTGATATTTATTTCAATTTGAAACAACATTTTTAACTTATTGGCCAGAGACATTACTGCTTTCCAATAAAACTGAAAGATTGAGTCTAAAGAAAAGTGGACTACATTTATGCTATAGTTTTCCATATACCTATAAAACACCATTTCAGTACTCTAGTTTGAGAAGGAGCGAGGACATGATAGAACCAATTACCTAGATTTCCTACCCCCCCCCCAAAATCACAGATAAGTGGAAATTTTGTTTTCCAAAGTCTATCTTTCTCTACATACCCAGGTTGGTTGTTCTCTAGGAGATTTCATTTGATAAATGGAAGCATCCCCTCGAGACCAGAGTGGGTCTTCTGTGGTCTTACAATAGTCCTCAGCACATTTGCAGCAGTAGGTATGTCAGAAAAAAACAAATGTCAAGAAGCTGAAATATGAAGACTTTGGTATATATATATACCAAGACCCAACACTTGGTATTCCCCATTTCCTATCCCATGTCCTAGAGGCATTTTCAGTGAGAAGTTTGAGGCTGATGCATAATTTATCCATTTAACTGCTTTCTATTTTCAATATATAAATGTATATTTTTAAATTTTTTAAATTTTTTTATTTATTTTTGAGAGAGACAGAGAGTGAGTTGGGGAGGGGCAGAGAGAGAGAGACAGAATCTGAAGCAGACTCCAGGCTCTGAGCTGTCAGTACAGAGCCTGACTTGGGGCTCTAACCCACAAACCCTGAGATCATAACCTGAGCTGACTGTTTGCTTAACCAACTCAGCCACACACACACCCCTATAAACATATATTTTTAAATCAAAACACAAGCGAATGGACAAAAGAAAGAAGATAAATCATCTGGGGTTGAGGTAAGAAATAAAGCTGAGATTGTACATGAATACATCTCAGAGTTTCAACAGTAATACACATTTTGCTACCACAAAGTTACATCCTTTGATCATTTAATACAAAATTAGAGAATGCCTGTGCATTGATCAGGGTTCTCCAGAGAATCAGAATCAATAGAATGTGTATACACAGAGAAAAATATTTATTTTAATGAATTGGCTCATGTGATTATGGAGACTGGCAAGAACAAAACCCACAGGGCAGGCTAGCTGGCTGTAAACCAGAGAAGAACCAATGTTGCAGTTCAAGGCTGAAGGTCATAAGGCCAGAATATGGAGAAAGAGCTGATCTCGCAGTTCGAATCCTAAGGCCACCTGTTGGCAGAATTCCCTCTTACTCATGGAAAGTCAGTTTTTTATTCTATGTAGGCCTTCAACTCATTGGACAGGACCCATTCACAATATGGAGGGCAATATATGTAAAGTTCACCAAGTCAAATGTTAATCTTATCCAACAACAACATCACAGAGACATCCGGAATAATGTTTGACCTCATATTGGGCACAGTGGCTCAGCCAAGTTGACACATAAGTTAATGATTACAACCCATTTGAAGTTATTTAGATTGTACACATGTGCACACACACATTCATGCAGCTGTGATGGAAGTAACATATGGAGTAGAAAAAGAAAAGGACATCAATTCAGTTATTCTGTTCAGTATAATACAAGGAAGAAGCTGGGTGAATTGTGGGCCACCAATAATGTGAAATTGTAAGTCAGCCACCAAGTTAATTTTGATTTAGGGAGCACTAAAAGGCAGTTCTATAGGTAGGTTTTTATCTGATCAAACAAGCATGGAAGGGAAGTTTTTTCTACAAAGATAATTTCATGAAAAATTATCGGGAATTTATGGGCTATTAGAAAATGAACAAATGAAAACACCCTGGTCTATGTAAAATAATGTTTCTAGAAATCCAGCAGTTAACTTCCACACAGCTGAGCAGGAAGTGGTAAGTATTCAGTATACTTAGATTTTTTTAGGATTTAAGAAATCCTAAGTACCACATATTTAGTGTCTATATGCAAAATTAGTTTAGATCAGAACAACTCTTAATTCAGTGTTGAAAGAAATTGATTGTATTGAGCTGATTCAATTTAACCAATTTTTTTTCAAAATGGTAAGTGATGTGTGTATGTATGTGGTGGGGGAGGGTGTCCTCTGATTTGCTTTAAGTCTGTATCTAATTTGTAAACGCTATGTAACTGTCTACTTATTTGAAGACAAAAGTCTCATTCAACAATTTTAAGAGTCCAGAACAAACAGTGCCTGACTATTGATTTTGGCTCAGGTCATGATCTCACAGTTCATGAGTTTAAGCCCTGGGTTGGGCTCTGCGCTGTGGGTGTGGAGACTGCTTTGGATTCTTTCTCTCCCTCTTTCTCTGCCCCTCTCTACTCACATGCGTGCGTGCATGCATTCTCTCTCTCTCTCTCTCTCTCTCAAAATACATAAATAAACATTAACAAAAGAAACTACCCTTTTCCTCACTTCCTGAGACTCTGTGTATCCTCTGCAGTTGGGGTATTCACAGCATCCACTGCAGCACTAAGAACATGAATGCTCTGGTAGCTCTGAATTCTTCTGAAGTTTCCATTCTAAGGTCCAAAGGGAAGCAAGCTAAGGCTGGTCCTACAAATCCCATTTTAGAGATAAAAACTAAAAACACAGAGAGTTCCCCTCCCCCTTCCACAATGTGAGGACATAGCAAAAAGACGTCTATAAACCAGAAAGCTGGCCCTCACCAGACATCAAACCTCCTGGCACTTTGATTTTGGACTTCCCAGCCTCCAGATTGAGTCAACTATGACACTTTCTTATATCGGTGGCAGGAAAAACAAATAAGATGCAATATAATTTATCTACATGCTGTCCAGTGAATCGATAAGAGAACTGAATAAGGACTCAATAATATTTTTCATTTCTGGCTTCAGTTTCACCGACACATCAGACCTAATCTCAAAAGATAGCCATCCTCCTGTGCCAATTCATTGTAATTTATAGAATGACTAATGGAGGGAGTACTGTACATACAGAACAATTAAATATGAAGGTATTTATTTTCATGGGTTGATTTTGCTTATTCCATTTATTTTCCTTGAATTGACTTAAAACATCCAGGCAACTAAACCAGGCAAAGAATATATATATATATATATATATATATATATATATATATCATACTGTTATCTTCAAAGAGAGTGACAGTCGGAATTAATTTTGTTGAAAGTAATTTAGCCTTGACTGGTTAAAACTACAAACTACCAGTCTGAATCAGAGATATTGCCAGACTCCTTCAAATTAGAGGCCAAAACAATAAATGTTTGGTGATGACATCACAAATTGGAATTGCCCTGGCAGTTCAAATGTGAAAAAAGAAGTAAATTATTTAAATTCAAATCCCATCTACCAGCGACAAAGCTGCATTTCTTCTTCTGATCATAATGTTAGAAACCAAGCCAATTATTTTTTTTAACATTTTTAGGAAAGGTATGCCTTCATAGCCCTACCCACCTTTGCTCTATCGAAAGTATATCTTAAAAGGGGTTCTTTGATGATCTTTAATCAGGCAGTAACTACAGAGAGAGAAAAATTAACAGGACTTGTAGAGTTGAAATTTGAAATACCTTTGAGTACATGGACTCTCCAACATTTTCCTGAGGGACTTAATGTTTCATCCTTGGCTCTACCCCTTCCTTGGGGAAGGGAGGGATGTCACCTAGCATTTAGGCATGTAGGCTCTGGAGCCAGACGCCTGGGGTCATACTCCCCTCCTGTGGCTGAGTTTCCTCTCTGTGAAATGGAAATGATAAAAGCACACCCTCAGTCAGGTGGAGTGGGGCTCGTAGGAGATAAGCTGCCGGCACCTGAGCCCTCCACAAGTACTCACTTGCTGTAATAGAATGCATGTTATCTCCCCTTTGGTTTTCAAAATAGTTTTAATTCCCAGGAAAAATTTTTATCCAATAAACACCCAAGGGCTACTGTTTTTGTTTTGTTTTGTTTTGTTTTTTTAAGCTAGAAATACACCTGATTATGATAGCAGTGTTAAAGAAAATCCCACCAGGGACCCCAGACAACAATTTGGTTTTATCATCTAAATTGCTGCTTTTTGATTACCATACTACCACAAATCATTTTCCCTTAATATGCCATAAAACAGTTCTCCAAATGATGACAAGCAAGAAATTAAAATTCAGGGAGCTCTCAGTAGTTGGTATTTCCAAGCAGATTAATCTTACTGTTGTTCTGCTTTTCTAAAGAATCTCAAACATCTATCCTGCCGCTGTACGTTTGAGGCACTACAACTACATTGTGCTACGGGGCCCAAGATGAGTGGGATCAGTCCCCACTCTTCAGGCTGTGGAAGGGCCTACAGGGAAATGAGGAGGCTCCTTTTGCACAAACTCTAATGATGGCAGGGCCATGATGGAAGTTAAAGCAGCAAAAGGCTCTTGCTGGCCTGGTGCCTGCCTGGAACTCTGATCTCATCCTGGACTGCGCTCCCTCTCACCAACACATGCCAGTCATTGTGGGCTTCACATGGTTGTAAAGAGTGCCAAGTTTGCTCCAACCTCAGTCACTTATGCTTCCCTCTGACTGCACTAGGCTTCCCCTGACGTTCAGAAGTTGGCTTCTTGTGATCATTCAGATCTCAGCTCAGGAGTTCCTCCTCAGAGAGTGCATCCCCGACTAACTAGTCCTATGTAGTTTAATTTATTGGTTTCAGCAACACGCCTTTATAATACTACATTCCTGCCGACCAAAGGCTGCTCTGGTCTTACAGGTGCAAAATGTCAGCAGCGCTGATGTCCTTGCAGGATCTTCTGGGGCAGAATCGTTTCTTTGCCTTTTTCAGCACTAGGACAATTCATTCTGTGGCTCATGGTCCCTTTCCTTCATCTTCAAACCCAGCAATGCTGCATCTTCTGCCCTTTCTTCCACCATTCATTCATTCATTCATTCATTCTCTCTCTCTCTCTCTCTGACCAGAACTTCTCCTCACTTAAGAACTTGTGATTTGATTGAAACCACCTGAATAAGCCACCATGCTCTCCTCATCTCAGGGTCCTTAGCCTTAATACCATCTGCAAAATCCTTTATGCCATGTAAGATAACATACCCATAACTCTGGATTGGGAGGTCGACATCTTTGGGGGCTCATTATTCTGCCTGTCTTACTTAAACCTCAACCAGTCTTTCTGTTATGTTGCCTTTTTCTTTCTTGTTATTTTTTATAGTGCTACATGAAATTCTCATTTATTTACCTGTAACTTATTTATTATCAGGTATTTCTTTATTATGTGAAAATCCCCCTCCACTCACTTCCTCTACACTATTGTATGATCTTGAGAATAAGAATTTGATCTACCTCAATCACGGTGGCATCCCCAGTCCCTGGACAGGCAGCCGGCATGGTGTAGGAACTCAGTGAATTCTTGTTAAGTGAATAAATAAACTCAGCCTTGGTAATTGGCTTAAGCTTTAGAAAGGACGTGCTGCCTAATTGAAGTCCTGAAGATAAGTAAGGAGATTATCAAGTGAAAATCAGGAAGTGGACTTCACAGCAAATGCAGGAGAGAGCAGAATCACCACAGAATGACAACACTGCTCTTGAAGGAATGGCCAAGGATGAGAGGCTGGAAAAAATGACTCAGAGGCAAATCACCAAAATCTTTTCAGACTTCCTCTTACATGTAATGAGAGCCATTGAAGGATTTCATATGGAGAAGTAATTTCATTAGCTGTGCATTTAGAAAGTTACTCTGCCACCGGTGTCATTGTCAAAGAAGATTATTTGGAAGAAAGCCAAATGAGAGACTGGGAAGTGAGTTTTGTCCTATCTTCCAAGGTTTTCCCTGATTAATCTGACAAATTAATGAATGCTGAAGTGTTAACAGAAAATCATTAGTAGCAAATCCATCTCTTCTCCTAGGTAATGTGTGTTATAATAGTTGACCATTGGAGATCATTTTCTTCTTTCCCATAGCAACTGGGCAAGGTTTTGAGAAGCATATTGTGGTGCCTTCTTGAGATTTTCTTGAAATCTTAAAGAGAACAGGTTATATAAGAGCCACTACTGTAATAAAATAAAATAAACTTAAAGATTCAGTTTTATATGTTCCTGTCTATCTGTGTCATCCAAAGTTACATTTGGCAAGATGTTCCAGCTGTCCTTTTCTCATTTGCTCAGCTGCTCAATGGTATAAACAAAACAAAACAACACTGCCATGTAAAGAAGGCTTATAACTAAGTCATAAGGGAGAGAGAAGAGAGTCAAAGATGACATCACAGTTTCAAATGTGGGTGACATGGGTAATGAGATTTTCCAAAACAGAACAGAGAGATGAGAGCAGGAAACTCTCATAGGTTCATGAAGTTGGGAGGAGAGGTATTTGGTTTTAACATTTGATTTCATGCTCCATTCTTGCTTTATGCTACTATCTGTTCAGATCATATTAAGCACAAACATGGGTGTTAGATTTGGGAAGTTACAAACTACTTTTCTAATTGAAGATTTTTATATGAAAAACACAATCAGCTAGTGCTACTCTGGCAAAAGCGAAACAGGCAAGACATCAAACAAGTAAATAAAGTTAAAAACCCATGGTATTTGATAAATAGCAAAATCTTTCCCTCACCTTTCTCCTTTTGTCTCTCATTTCTCCAGTGATTAATTTTGAAAATTTAACAAAATACATGAAAATTCAAATATTAATAATTTTGGATTCTATTACTTTCCAGTTTAAAGGAAAGAAAATTGTTGGGGCCGCTGGCTGGCTCAGGTCAGAAGAGCATGCAACTCTTGACGTTGGGGTTGTGAGTTTGAGCCCCATGTTGGGTGTAGAGACTGCTTAAATAATAGAAAACGCTAAATTTGTAAGCAACTCTTTATCTGAGCAAAAATAATCATGACCTTCCTTATTGTTGATGTTTAAATCTGGCTCTTTAGATTAATCATGATTGATTCATTTTAGGGGCCACGGTTAGGGAAGAGGATTCATCGACTTTAACTTAAGCACAAAATGATTTCTATAATTAAAGAATTGCTAGTTGTACTTTGAGACCTACATGAATTAATGAGAGAAACAAAAAGAATAAAAGGACTGCCCATATTGACTGCTGGTGAGGATGTGCAACAACAGAGATTCATTCTTTGCTGATGAGAACACAGAATGGTACAACCACATTGGAAGACAGTTTGACAATTTCTTACAAAGCTTACACATAGTCTTATTATGTGATCCAGCAATAACACCCCTCAGTATTTTCCCAAATTGAAAACTTACATCCACATGGAAACCTGCATATGAATGTTTGTAGCAGCACTCTTCATAATAGTCCCAAATGGGAAGCAGCCAAGATGTCTTTAAAGGGTAAATGGATAAACCAACTGTGACACATCCATAAAGTAGAATATTATTCAGCAATAAGAAGATATGAGCTAGCAAGCCATGAAAAGACACAGATTTTCAATGCATATAGCTGAGTTAAAGAATTGGATGTGAAAAGACTACATGCTGCATAATTCTAACTATATGACATGGAAAGATCCATGGTGGCCAGAGGTGTGAGGGCAGCATGGGATAAATAGGTGACACACAGGGGATTTTTAGATGTTGAAACCATTCTGTACAATATTGTAATATTAGATACCCACATGACACTGTGCCTTTGTCAAAACTTATAGAACTATTCAACAGAGTGAACTTTAGTGTAAACCATGTACTTTAGTGAACAACAACCTATCATCATGGCTCAGTACTTGTAACAAATATACTACACAGTTGCAAGATGTTAATAGGGAAATTGTGTGTGTTGGGAAGTGGTATACGGATACGTACGATCTCCTCAATTTTCTCTAAAGATACAAACTATTCTAAAAATAGTCTATTTTTTATTAATGAAAGAGAAAAAAGCATTACTCTATTACAAAATTATGTCAGTACCAATGCCCACCTGCCTTCCAGAATAATTTACGTGAAGAAAGGGTGATCGTGCCCCTAGATTGCCCAGGATGTTCCTGAGACTCTCTTTGTTCTCAGAAACATTTCATTTGTAATGATCAATGACGTGGTCACTGTACAGAGAAGGAAAAAGGGAAGTAATGTCTCTTTAATATCTGTCTTTGAATGTCAGAAACTGGGCTATGTCCTTTCCTTAGTGTCTCATTTAAGCCTCGCAATATTCCCAGAAGGATGATTTTGTCTTCCCCAATTTGCAGATGGAAAAGCTGAAGCTCAGAAGCTCATTTACCCAAGACCATACAATTCATTTCTATGACCCCAAAGCTCATGCTTTTTCTACTGTAACAGTTGAATGCTAGATTTTCTCCAGATGATCTTTGAACATTCTTTCCAGACCTTGTGATTCTTGAAAGAATTCTCTGGTAGCTATCTCTAAGAAGCTCATAATAATGGTACTGAGGTAGTAGAAAGTAGAAATTATATGTAAAGAGGGCTTTATTTATAAAACTTCTGAGAATTTTTTTCAATAGACTATGATGATGTCACCATTATTGTCTATTCCATCCCTGGGTCATCTCACAATAATGACATCTGTAATCCATTTTTCCCATAAGTATGGTGATAATTAGCACCCAGGTCTATTGTCTGGTCTCTGTAGAGAAAAGCTATTAATTTGTGCCACCACACCTCTGCACCAAGTAAGGAATCTTTGGGGAATGACAACCTTGTGGGCCATGGCAGCTCACTCATCTGACTGACTGGAAACACCAAACTAACCTTTTCCTTGTTTAATTTGAATACAGCAGGGCTCATTTCAAAGGCTGCAGTTTCCTGGTCAGTTTCCCTACACATTCTTCTCTTTCACTGGCAAATTCTGAGTACATCAGCCATCCCAGCAACTTGCCATCCTTAAAAAAAAAAAAAAAAAAAAGCCTGCCTTGGGATCATATTTTCAAGTGTGACAAAATAATAGTAGCAGCTACTGGATTAGAAGTTGTTTTATAAAGATCTCTTCAAAAGATGATTTAACTTTCTTATCTAGATCAAACTTTTTAAAAGTAGGTAATGATTTTTGTGGTACTTTAGGAAGCAGGTTGTATAATGGATCCGAGCATCATCTCTGGAATTAGACACACCTATACTGAGTACTAGCTCTGCCACTTTTAATTCTGCCAATAATACCTAAATACTATGTATTTCTCTGTTCCTCAGTTTCCTCATATTGGAAATGGAGACAATAGAGGTAGTTATCTTATAGGGTTTTTGTGGGCTTAAATGAGGCATATGAGAGACTTAGCCTTAAAATGTAAGGTCCATAAGGTTAAATATCCAATTTAGTACAGCATTTTTTAAAGTGTGGTCTGGGGACTCTTGGGAGTCCCTAAACTCTGAAAGGGGGACCATGAGGTCAAAACTCTTTTTAGTAAGAACATTAGGACATACTTTGCCTTTTCCGCTCTCATTCTCACAAGTGCAAAATGGAGTTTTCTGGAAACTACATGTGAGAGATATTGCAACTGATAGACCGCAGAAGCAGATATGAGAAAATTCAGCTGCCTTCTATTAAACCAGACATCATAGAGATTTGCAAAATTATAAAACAGTACCACTCTTCTCAGAACTTTTTTTCTTTTGGAAAATATAGTTATTTTCCATACAAAATGTTATTCGTGTTAATATGTAATGGGCTTGTATTATTATTGATAAATGAATTAATACATATTTTTAAATATCCCAGTTTTAACTTTGAATAGAGTAAATATCAATGGCTATAACTCACATGATCAAAACTCTTTGAGGCCTTAAACAATTTTTAAGAGTGCAAAGGGGTCCAGGGACTAAGGAAACTGAGAACCATTCATCTAGCACAAGCCTGGTACATAGTAACCACTTAATAAATAATTATTGAATGACTAGCATAGGACTTGGCTTAGGGTAACTGCTCAATAAATAATAGTGCTGCTGCTGCTGGTGATGTGTTGATGGTAATAATGAAAATCATGATGTGAAGTATGCTGAGAGCCTTCTACCTGATTGAAGCCAATGTAACAGGAATTTTTGATGGAAATCTTACCTTGCCTTAGGCATGGGAGATGTGACTTAGAGTTCAATGTAATACAAAATTATTTTAAGTGTTTAGACTCTCTTTCTCTTAGCTCATTCTTTTCCTGATGGGGATCCTCATTCTCCTCTGAGCTGAAGCACTTTGGAATGGAGCCAAGGTCTGAAAAACTCAGAATGCTATGTATAGCACCAGACTGAATCATCTGAAAGTTAGGATCTCTGGGTTCTTCAAATTAAGAGACCGTGGACCTATACTTAATATGTACTGTGAGAGTAGGATGGGAGAACTTGCCTTGAAAATTTCTCAATAGACTGAATGGTGTAGGCTCCTGTCTCTCCAACCCTCCTCTCAATTTCTCCTTCCCTCTGCGTGCTCTAGTCCAGCTACTGGAGCACAGATTTTTATTTTGTCCAGATATCTGGTATAATGGCTCTCTAGGAACAAAACAAATTCCTGGATAGTAGGGCATGCTGATTTCCATTTTGTAAATACTCCCATCATGGCCAGTTTCAAGCTGCTAATGTGCTGTTATTATTCTCTGTGGGAGAAAAAGCTCTCACAGCTGGTTTCAGCTGGTTCCCAGTACACAGCTTGTTCTGAGGCACTATGACATTGAGTTCAACAACTTTCTGGCTTTCCTAGTTTTTTTTTTTTTTTATTGCTAGCCTCACCTTCTCTTTGCTGCCCAATCCTTCTAGGTAGGTACATCCATGATGTAGCGTGCCCATCCTCTTGGGAATTATGAGTAACTGTCACTTCAATGGCAATAGTCTCCTGATCTGTTGGCCTAACCATCCTTAAATTACAATAAAACCAATTGAAACAGGGAAAGCATGGCATACTGAGTAGCAAATTACAAGAAACTCTCTCTTGAGGTATGGTTCTTCCATGAGACTTTCCTTGATCTCATCTATTAACAATGAGCTTATCCTCTTGTGAACATACAGTATCACTACTTATGACTGTCCTTTAGAGAGACATATAGACATTTAGACATATGCTACTTCACAGTAACATATGTCTGTTGTTTAAATTTCTTGTGTATGATCTTGTTCTTCCAACTGAAATATAAATTTTCTTAAGACAAAATTTCTCAGGTGTATAATTTTCACTCTCTTCCAACAATAACTATTGAATGAATGAATGAATGAACAAATGTAACATACTAAATTTGACCCCAAACTCACAAAGATCTTACTTTTTTGTCCTTTCTGAACTTTCTCTTTGCAGATCACTTTATATGACTTGTGGTAAGTTCAAAATTGTAAACCTGGCTCAGTGTTTTCTTCAAATTAATAAATATTTAAGCCTAATAAATACTGAATTATTTCTCTGTAGGAATAGGAAAGCAATATTGGGTACCGGTTAAGAGCACTGTTTTTGATTCAGACAGACCTAGTTTAAATACTAGCTCTACTATTTATTAATTATGCTTTTGGTAAAGTTACTTGATCTTTTAGATCTTCAGTTCCTTTACTTATAAAACAGGGATAATAATACCTATCCCAGAGGGATTTGATAAGGATTACATAAACAAAGTTATTAGCTTGAACTCACAGACAGCAAGTTCATGACCTGAGCTGAAGTTGGACGCTTAACCAACTGAGCCACACAGGCGCCCCAAAAGGACATTGAATTTTTTTTTTGTTATCAAGAATGTTTTTATTCTTTTTTTATAGTTTATTTTCAAGTTGGTTTCCATATAACACCCAGTGCTCAACCCAACAAGTGCCCTCCTTCATGCCTATCACCCCCTTTCCCCTCTCCTCCACCCCCATCAACCCTCAGTTTGTTCTCAGTATTTAAGAGTCTCTTATGGTTTGCCTCCCTCCCTCTCCTTAACTATTTTTTGCCTTCCCCTCCCCCACGGTCCTCTGTTAAGTTTCTCCTGTTCTACATATGAGTGAAAACATATGGTATCTGTCCTTCTCTGCCTGATTTATTTCACTTAGCATAACACCCTCGAGTTCCATCCATGTTGCTATAATTGGCCAGATTTCATTCTTTCTCATAAGAACATTGAATTTGAACAATAGTAATAATTCCTGTGATTTTCATTTATATAAGGTAACTTAACTACAGAATGGTGGAATTTAGAGAATGGAAAATATTCTTTGAAATCATGTATTTCATGACTTTCATTTTACAAATGAGTATATCAAGGCTCAGAGTGATTCACCAATGGCCACTCAGTATATTAGTAGCAGAATTAAGGGTGCAGTTCTCTCTGCAGTAAAAGAGCTGTTTTCATGGTACCATAGAAGGTACCATACAAAGTTTCTTGTAATTTGCTACTCAGTATGCCATGCTTTCCCTGTTTCAATTGGTTTTATTGTAATTTAAGGATGGTTAGGCCAACAGATCAGGAGACTATTGCCATTGAAGTGACAGTTACTCATAATTCCCAAGAGGATGGGCATGCTACATCATGGAGGGCCACAAGGAGAAGCACCAGGTTCAGTCAGGAGGCAGATGGAGTGGAGGAAAACCTGGTACAGAGTTTTATTCTGGTTTCCATGGGAAGGAACAAGAGAGGCAGAATAATTAAACTTAGAATTGATGAGGTTGAATAATTTCAATGGGCTCTGGGGCATAGAAGCTCTCCTTAGTTATCTGATATCTGGCCCTGAGGTGATTAGTAGATAATGGCCCATAGTTTGAAAGCCTTATAAAGGAAGTGATTGGGAATATGGGCTCTGAATTGCTTGGTTTGCATTTGAAGGGCATCCTCACAGGCAAGTGCTTACTTTGCCTAAATTGGCTAGCCCTGGAAGGTGCAGTCCTCCAGGGCCAGCAAAGCCTCAAATGTCAAGGCATCAGAATACAGAAAATAAAAAGTGTGGTTAATGTACTTCCTAAGAAACTCAGCAGTGTTTTTGTCTTAGTCTGCAGCAGGAACATTTGTCTTCATACTTTCCATGGCAAGGTAAGAGAGGGAAATTTGAACAATTCAATTCATCTTGCAGGAGTACTTCCAGCTTACACTCTTAAAGGCAACAGTGCACAAGGGCCTCATGGACAGAAAGCAAGATTAATGGGAAACCCAAAGCTATGATAAGAAAGTCCTCCAAGCATTTCTTTTTCTCTCTCTTTCTGTTTTCCTATAGTAAAGCTAAAGATACTCTAGTGATCGTATCCAGGCCTTAATTCATCAGCCACGACATTCACTGATGACAAAACTGGCAGGGTCCTGCTGGATCATCACATGGATGGCTCTGAGTTCAGCAAACAGGGATCTCCTCTGGGGTTTTGACTGCTCTGCCAAATTCCTGATTTCTCAGGGAGAAAAGCCAAGGTGCACCAGCAGCCTGGGATATTTCCTTTCAAAAAGCTTGACAAATGCCACTGGTTTGCAGTAGTGCATATTTACATGTACATACTTGGGTAAGGACATATATACACACATACACTCACAAGCACACATGTACACATGTATGCAAACTCAAAACAGCAGATGACAGAATACTCTGACCTCAATTCCAATCAAAATGTATCTGAATCAAATGCAATTATCTCCCATTTTAGTCCAACTGGAAGACCCACATTATTACACGAGGCTCCCAGTTGATGGAAATGTGATGAGGGCAAGCCACCTGCTATAGAACTGAAGTCAAAGGAATACATTTTTCCTCCATATTTAAGTTCCATTTTCTCTCCTGGAAGGAACACTTGTGAGATCTTTATACCCAACCAGATGTAGGCTACTTTAATATTAGGGAACATGGTGAAGACTCACATAGATCTTCATTCATGTAAGGATCATAGGCAAAATCTTAGATAAGGAAAAGAGGACAAAGGCATGGATAATTCCAAACACAAATAATCCAGAATCTAGTTTCATAATGTAAAATTACTATTCAAAATTGACTTCTGGTGATCCTTGACTGCCTATGTACATGCAAGAGTGAGTTGCCAAGAAGCTGACTGAAACCGTGTTTCTGGAACAAGCTAGCTTGCTTACGGTAGTTAGTAGGGCAAGATCTGACCATTTCACTGAATGATCCCCACTTGTAACTATCCAGAGGTCTTTTCTCCTGTTGAGTCAGATTCTCCCATGTCCTAATTGGGGATGTGGGTGTAGATATAAACCCAGTTAATAGGGTCCTGGGACACAAGACACAAGAAAGAGAAGCTGAAGAGATGCACCATTCAGTATAGACAGTTTTCTCTATTCACCAGTTTTTAGGTGGCCTTATTACCACTCCAACCAACTGTGATCCTCCACTCTAGAAAGTAAACTTCTCAGTTTTCCTGTCACTGAAAGCTACCTGACTGCATAGGTTGGAGGAAGAGATTCAAGGTTTTATCTGTTCTTTGAGTTAAATTTTAATCATTCCCATTTCCAATTATACCTGCACCCCTGCCTCAGAAGAGATCTTCTGGGATCTCTTGTTGCTGAGTCTGTTGACCTTCTATAGCAAGAATCAACTAAAAAGAAACTAACCTTCTTGGTAGTTTCCACCATTGCAAGCACTGAGGTTTCAAATTTCTCTGGTCTGCTAAGATAATTACCCCCTTGATCCATATGTTTTCCCAACTATAAATTCTATTGGCCTCCCTGAATGCTGTCATCATCTCTCATTTTCTAGGTTCTTACAGTTTTGGAGAGGGGAGAAGGGAGAATAACTGCTAAAGAGGGATGAATTTACCATTCTCCTCAGTCCATAACACATTACCTTTATTTTCCAATATAAGGGACCTCTCTTGTATAATATATATATTTTTTTCCCTCTTCTGTCCTTTCCCCAATCCCATCTCTTTCCTTCTCCAAAGGCAGTGATACCTTGTATGTTTAATGCATATGTTTTTATTTATCTGAGTTCTTAAGAAATGTGCATTTTTGTTCCATGCATACAAATCTAAACTTATACATATGGTACTGTTGTTCTTATTTAATTTCTTACTTTTTTCATTCAGCATCATATTTTTAAGATCTAACCACATCATTGTGTGTACATCTAATGATTTATGTCTTTTCTTATTCCTCCACTGGTATGTATTTTCTTTAATTACAGTTCTATTGATTGGAGTTCCATATTGTTTTTCTTTCTTAAAGCATATCTATAATTCACCTCTACAATTTCCAGCTTTAGTTTTTTTTAACGGAAAAAGAACTTATAGATGTTTTCCAAACAATTCTACTGCTATCCCAAATTTTTGTTACTTTACCCAACCTTTTGCAGCTACTTATCTAAATCTAATCCAATAATAATTATTTTTGAGATTCATTTTTATATTCCTTTCCTAGGTAGTTATAACTTTTATTGGGAAAAATAATTTTCTTTCAAATTCATATTTTAAGAAGTTTTTGGCAAAATTTGATCAAATTAGATTATAATAACAAATACAGCTAGCCTAATCCAGTTTGAGGGTAAACACAATGGAATCTTGGTAAATGTACAATTCAACTGGAGGGAGAAGTATGAAACTTAATAGAGAACAGCGAGTATTCAACAGGTTGTGGACATCAGTTGGGGTAGTTTATACAGTGAAGACAAACATTGGTTAATCCAGAGAATCCTCCAGGAAAACTTCTACTATAGTTTTTAAAACAATCAATTTGATTCTTTTTTGTTTGGTTTACTTAGGTTCTACTGTGCTTCAGGAAGAGGAGTCTACAACAAACCAAGATGGAGAAGAAAGGAAAAAAATGAAAAAATGGGTCTCCAGAAAGATGAAAGGAAGATACAGGTACTATTGTGGAATGTATTTATTCCAAATATGTGGTATCAAAGTTCTATCAAATCAAATCTCTTCTCTCACGTAGGATTTAAAATGTGACCATGGCTGAAGAATAACTAAAGAGATGTTTGAGCTGAAAAGCTAGTAATGCAAGGCTTTGAGTTGTTTACCATCATCAATCACCTAGGCAAGTTCATTTTCCTAGTCAGCGTTCTCAGTCTGGCATTTTTAGTACCATCTTGGATGGATTTTCATGTTCTTCCAGAAAACTTGTCCTTAAAATGATATAAAGAACTTTTCTCCCGAGAAATATAAAACATAAAATGCTATGGATATTATTTCACTCTTCAAATGTCCTCCAAAAGGGATTGACGAAAAACAAATTGATGCTGTTTTACATACACACGTGCATGCGCGCGCGCGCGCACACACACACACACACACACACACACACACACCACACTGAGGCTCAGAGAAGAAATTGGCTAATTAGAGACCACACTACAGAAGACAGCAGGAGCTGACTGACAACGGGTGCTACTTTTATGGAAACACCTCTTGTCGTTCCACTTTGAAAAAGCAAAGGTAAAACAACCACATGATAAAAAAGTTAAGCACACTTGTGATAGTGGTGTCACAATTTTTATTGTTTTTATCTAATATCATTAAGCTAAGAGTCATATACCGGATTAATGTTGAAGATTCTTTTTCTCCTAAGCCAAAAGAAGACATTATTTTGTGGCTATCATTAATCGACGCTTAAAAAACAGAAATGGAGTGATAACCTCAAGTGAATAAATAAACCAATTGCACATGGCAAGGTTTTCATTTTCTTGTGTTGCTGGCACCTAGAATATTTCTTGGCATATGGAACCTTTATCTACCAATGATGAACTAGTAAACAAACAGCCAAAAAGGGCACAGGAATTTAAATTTCAAAGGCAATGGAAATATAAATGAAAAATAATCATCACATTTCTGAAAAAATACTAAATTTTTCATTTAGATCAGACTTGAAAGGAAGTTTTCAGCAAAGAGGAAACAAATATTTGTAATTTCAGTCTATTTTAAACTAAACTGAGATAAAGTTAAACAGAAATCAAATCTATTTTCAGACTCCCAAGAGTCTTATCTACAGACAAGCCTGAGAATCTCTATTCTGGGAGGAGGGAAAATCCATGTAAAATACTCCCCATTGGTGCCAGAATAATGGGACAGCCACACCTCCCAGATGTCTCTTTCCCATTTCCATGCTAAGCCCACCCTGGTTCTCCCCCATGAGCATGTTACCAGGGGCACCATTGGGCCACCTGTGCTTTTCTTCTGCTTGGTGGTCCTAGAACTCTACTTACTAAATTGCCTGTAGGATTTTAAATATATATATATGAACATATCTGATAAGGATAGAAAAATGAATATAATACACAGCCACGTGTTATCAGTGGTCACCTCGGGACTGTGGGAATATTGATGAAACTTATTTTTTCTATTATGGTTTTCAACTACATTCAGTTAATAGAAAAGCATTATGCTCAGCCACTCCCATAAAAATTATAGAAAATAAACAAGTGAAAAAAGAAAGAAGAGGAAGAAGAAGAACAAGACAGCATGTGAGAGAATGGAGTTTCCTCCAATGCCAGGTAGGGTACTACGATTGGAGGCAGCACAAGGTAAGAATGGCTTGAGGCAGAGCCGTCATCTTCTGTGGCACTGACAAGTCATCATCACAGGAAACTCACTTCTCTTTGCTTTTCGTAACCATCATGTTGAAAAATAAAAGATTTTAATATAATTGCAGGACATTTGAAACTGATTTATGGTTTATAATTACATAGTTCATACTGTGTTTTGCTATAGTTCCCATTTCTAATTGTTGCATTTTGTTTTCCATCTATGACAGTACACAAGCTTTCTGTAAAGAAAAAACAGCAAATATTTTAAGTTTTGTGTGTCACACGGGTCTCTGCAGCATATTCTTCTTTGTTCTTTGTGTTTACCACCTTATAAAAGTGTAAAATCATTCTTTTTTTTAAATTTTTTGATGTTTATTCATTTTTGAGAGAGAGAGCACGAGTGTGGGAGGGGCAGAGAGAGAGGGAGACACAGAATCCAAAGCAGGCTCCAGGCTCTCTGAGCTGTCAGCACAGAGCCTGATGCAGGGCTCTAACTAACAAACTGTGAGATCATGACCTGAGCTGAAGTTGGACGCTTAACCGACTGAGCCACCCAGGCGCCCCAGTGCAAAATCATTCTTAGCTCACCGGTCAGACAAAGATAGGCCATGCACTGACCCCTGCACCAGGACATTGGGTATTTGGGGGAGCATGTCATGATGGGGCTGGGGGCTTGGTATGCTTCTCCTCCTCTGGACCTCCTCCCTATTCCACAATTACGACTTTGCTCAGATTGTCCAGTTACCTTGACCCAATCCTGGAGACCTCAAGATGTGATTAAGAATGAATAAATAGAAAATTCTGCTGTAACTCTAGGAGCCCTGGGCAGCAATATTGTGTCCCCTGAGGTCCAAAACATGGTGCTAGAGTTGAGAGGTGAGGAGACTCCCCATCTCAGGCTACTATGGGAGCACGGCTTCCCCACACTGGCTCTTGGGCAAGTAGCCAACCACTGTACAGGTATCCTGAAGAATAAAACAGGGCCAAGAGCAGGCATTAGTGGTCAGTGCTGGTGGGATGTGAAGCAGCATGAGGAGCCCTTGAGGCTCTGCAGGTGTGCCAAACCTGTAGAGAAGAACATAGGAAGCCCTGACCACAGATATCATGCCAGAAATTAAAGTAGAAGGTGAATGTAATGGCAGGTGTCATGTGGGAGCTGGCAGGGCTGTGTCGGGGATCACATGTTAGATACCACCTAGAGATACCCAGTAAAAAGAGGCACCAGGAACTTTGTAGGATGGTGCGGATAGAGCCAACGCAACACTGTTTCCTATTGTTAGTCTTAACCAGCTTTATATTTTAATACAGAGGCTTAAAGTGGCTTGAAGAAACACGGGTTTGTCAGACTGGTCCTGGTATTGTTTTCCTCTCCTATGAATGGAAGCAATAACTTTCAATTAAGGGAATAGTGCTGTGTGATCAGGAAACCAATGTGCTAGTTCTAGCCCTATTACTCAGTAGCTGCATGACCTTGAAAAACGTCCCTCAATTTTTCGTGGCCTCAGATTTGTTTCTCCATATAATAAGAAGTGAAAATAAAAATGCCTAAGGAACTGTCTGGTTTTATTTTATTTTTCATGTCTATTTTTGAGAGAGAGACAAAGCATAAACAGGGGAGAGGCAGAGAGAAGGAGATACAGAATCCGAAGCAGGCTCCAGGCTCTAACCGACCGAGCCACCCAGGTACCCCGGAACTGTCTGGTTTTAAATGTGTTATATATTAGTTTGATATTACAGCCATTAATTAGCAATTGTTCCTTCACTTACCTACTATGTTCACAATGTGATGCTAGGTAATCAGATGGAGGGAAACAAAGTCTCTGCCCTCAAGAATATCTCTAAAAGGAAACTAACACTCACAACAAAGGTTATTAAAAGTTAAGATAGAGGTATGCGTTGATTGCTCTGGGATTTTGGAGGACAGACACTTCTGTAGATATCAGAACTTAGGCCAAAGCTCCTATATTAACACCTTACTGAGCAGCAAGAAGAGGGGCAACAAAGGGGATGCATTCATAGTAAAACAGTTTTACTTGGTCACACTAGACATCTCCAGCCTGCTATACGAAAACCTCTCTGCCTTAGAGCATCTGAATGGGGCTGGGCATGGGGAAGAAGAGCTAGGAATCTACCTGTCTCTCATTGGTCAAAGTTCATACCATAAGGGAATCTCCTCTCTTGTATTTCTAAATTCTATAACATGAACCCAGTGGGACTGTCAGAACTCAGACCCCACTGCATGGTGCTTCATCTGACTCTGGGAGTGGCCAGAGCAGCTGAAACTCAGAGGGCACAGTGTGTCAGGCCCGAACACCAGGGTTTGTGCAGTGCTATTATGGTGGGTGTGATGGAGCCATGCCAGACTCCAGCCCTCACCTGGGCAAGGCCAAGAAAGATGGCCGTGTCAGGGGTTGTGTGTAGAGGAGGTACAGAGGATGATAGGGGAAGAGCTCTCCACTTAGCAAGTGACTGAGGCCTGCATAGTAGAAGAGTTTCACTAATCTGGAGAGGTGCAAGAACTGGGGCCCAAACAGGTAGATTTGAAAAGGCTTCCCAGAGGAGGTGATGCTACAATTGATGCTGGAAAGAAAGGAGTTTCCAGGGAGACGAGCTAGAGGTAGGTGAAAGGTCATGGGGATGACAATGTTGGGGTTCACAACAAGCAATTTTCAGACCAAAAGAATAGCACTTGCAGGACACAGGGCATGACAAAAGATCATCAGTGCAGTCAGTTGCAAGCACTGCATGGCTGGGGAATTGCGGTACAAGAACAATCAGAAGCCTCTTCACTCTGACCAGCCATTCTTGAACCTACATGGAGCGGGCGTTTTGCACGGGAGATTGCATTACATATAAATGCCATGTTGGAAAGACGACTAATCATCATCGTGCAGTCATTCATTCAACTCATTGAATAAATACTTGTTTTACGCCTACTGCGTATGAAATATTTTATTGTATTGCAGATTTATACCGCAGAAGAGAAGTTTCCTGCGTTCTACATAAGCTGCTTTCTTTAGATATTTTGACACAAGGATGTTTTCAGTGACTGCTGCTCCATCTTTCAATTTCCTCTGTTTATCGTTTTGATTATCAGGGTGTATATATATATATATATATATATATATATATTAAATTCCTATGGTTTCCCAGCAGGGATTTATTAATTCTTCATTCTATAGATAACCTTCTCATATCATGCCATCTGTGAAATGAGCATGGCAATTTGTTAATTAAATATTGACTCGGAATATTTTTAAGCACTGACATGTTTAGTCATGAACAGACTACTGCTGTTTTCTTGCCTTGAGCAATGATAACACACATTTAATTGTCGTTCCCTATAAGAAAAAAATGTGTAAAAGGATTTTTATTCATAACTTTGAATATCATCACTTGAGTTCATGTAAAAGATATTTTGATGAGTCTTGAGTTTTTAGGAGGCTACTTGTACTGCTGGATTTAGATGTCCAGGAATGAAGCAGAGTTGGTATGCCCACCGTTACTCAGTGCCCTTCCCTCCACTCAGGTCCTTGCTTCCATCTTTATTGGGCTTAGAGGTCATGGTCCATCATTGTAATACTGCCTTATATATACCCACGGATTTCCCTGTCTACTCATCTGAAAAAAACAATCTCCCTATTCTGATTAATCCAATTCTGCTTACTCCTTACCTGTACCTGTGTTGTGGTTGGGGGAAAAAAAGCACACAACTATACTGATAGATCTCACTTAAATTATGATGAGTAATCTGTCACATGGGCCCATGGCACTGCCTATAAAATCAACTACATTTCCCCCATCCCTTCCTTCTCTCGCTCTTCTAGATAGACATTTAATACCTTCCTCTTTGAGAAACCTCCAGGCTCTCCTCCTCCATCTTCACTCTTGGCCAATGGCTTTGGTTCCTATTTCTCTAAGAAAATAAAATTAACGTGAAGAAAAATACATACTCCTAACCACATCTACTAGGCCCTCTACATGCCCCTATCTGCTCACATTCCTTCTGTTATGAAGGCATACACTGTCTGGACTCCTAAGGACAACCCTTTGCTTGCCACCAGACCACATCCTCTCCATCTATATTTAAGGATATCATTACAGACATTCTCTTTTCTTTCTCCTGCATCATCAATTTTCAGTCTCTGTCTCTGCCCCTCCCTCACTCTTTCCCTCTTTCTAAATAAATGTTAAAAAACAAATAAATAGGGGTGCCTGGGTGGCTCAGTCAGTTGAGCGTCCGACTTTGGCTCAGGTCATGATCTCACAGTTTGTGGGTTTGAGCCCCGCATCGAGCTCTGTGCTGGCAGCTCAGAGCATGGAGCCTGCTTCCGATTCTGTGTGTCCCTCTCTTTCTGCCCCTCCCCTGATCATGATCTGTCTCTCTCTGTCTCTCAAAAATAAATAAATGTTAAAAAAAATTTTTAAACAAATAAATACATATTAGATAAACAAATATTAAATTCAAAGGAAGGCAAAAGAATTGAAAACAGGGACTCAGACAGATAGTTTATGCCAATGTCCACTGCAGCATCATTTACAATAGTCCAAAGCTGTAAACAAGCAAAGTGTCCATCAAAAGGTGAATGAATCAATAATATGTGGTATATCCATACAGTGGAATATTATTCAGCCATAAAAAATAATGATATTCTGATGTGTACTACAACATGAATGAACCTCGGAAACAAACTAAGTAAAAAAAATGCAAAGGGACAAGTATTGTATGATTACACCCATATCAAACAACTAAAATAGGCAAATTCATAAAGAAAGTAGATTAGACATTACCAGGTACTGGGGTGGGGGAAATGAGGGGTTATTGGTTAATGGTAATAGAGTTTCTATTTAGGATGATGAAAAAGTTTTGGAAATAGTAGCTATATGGCAGGAATGTACTTAATTTCACTGAATTGTACCGTTAAAACTGGTTAAAATGAGACGTTCTGTTATATATTTTTACCATAATAATAAATTTCAAAAGAAAAAGGAAGGGAAGCCATTATTAACATGATTTAAATAGTTGTGTAGAAGTGTGGGGCATGACATGAGTTTGCAAAGATCACTTTTGTTGTAGTATAGAAGATTGGATGAGATCCAGGATGTATGTGAGTAGACCAGTTAGAGTTGCAGAGGGTGTGGACAGAGCAGGACAGAGTTCAGGTATGTAAACTTTGAATTGGTGATTGGAGTGAGAGGTAGGAAGGTAATAAGAACGTCAGTCCAGGGTAGCCTGGGTGGCTCGGTTGGTTAAGTGTCTGACTCTTGATTTTGGCTTAGATCTCACGGTTCATGAGTTCAAGCCCTGCATCAGGCTCTGTGCTGACAGAGTGGAGACTGCTTGGGATTCTCTCACTCCCTCTCTCTCTCTCTCTGCCCCTCCTGTGCTTGCTCATGTTCTCTTTCTCTTTCTCTCAAAAATAAATAAACTTTTATATATATATATATACACATATGTATGCTTATATATGTGTATATATATGTTCATATATATATATTTTAAAAAGAAAAAAAAAAGAACATCAGTCCAAAGAGGGAATCCTGGCTTGAGTATGCCAGGTTGTGTGCTGTCCATGGAGTGATGTCAAGTAGATAGTTTATAAGTTTGGAGCTCAATGGAAAGGTATAGATAAACTAGAAATATAAAACAAAGACTCAAGAGTTCTCTTCTAAAAAATTGTCATATCTTTGAGGCTACAAGATTTGCCTACATAGACAAATCAGAAGAAAACACAAGATGGTAGATGATGAAAAGCCAAAACGTTTGGCGTCGATAATAATTTTTAAAGCTGTGGAAATATAGAAAAGGGAGAGACAAATGCAGTCCAGGATAACTGGGATACATAACCTAAAATGGGATTAGAGTTGCCCTGAGAAGATAAGGAAGATTTGGTTTGTCAGAGAAGAGAAGACACAGCACAAATCTGAACAGGGATAGTGTGGAAAAACTGTACTAATTAGCGGGAAATTTTAGAGGCTCAGCAAAGATAGAATTAAAGAAACAGGAGCGCCTGGATGGCTCAGTCGGGTTAAGTGTCTGACTCTTGATGTAGGCTCAGGCCATGATCTCGCAGTTTGTGGCACTGAGCCCTGCCTGCATTGGGCTCTGCACTGACAGTGTGGCGCCTGCTTGGGATTCTTTCTCTCCCTCTCTCTCTGCCCCTCCTTCACTTTCTTGCGCGTTCTCTCTCTTTCTCTCTCTCAATACATAAATAAACTTAAAAAATAAATAAAAATGATAGAATAAAGAAACAAGAGCACCTGGGTCACTCAGTCAGTTAAGCATCTGACTCTCGATATTGATTCTAGCCATGATCTTGCAGTTTGTGGGATCAAACCCCATGTTGGACTCAGTGCTGACAGAGCCTGCTTGGGATTCTCTCTCTCCATCTCTCTCTGCCCCTGCCCCGCTCACACAAGCGCATAGGCACATGCTCTCTCTCTCTCAAAAATAAATAAAACATTTTTAAAAATTTTAAAGAATTAAAGAAACAGAACTGAGGCCATCAATGGACGGTGTAACAACAGGATAATGCCTTTATACATCATCACCTTTTAAGCGCTTCGGCCCATCCACTGAAGTCTAGAGGAGCCAGGTGTGTAGGCCTCTCAGCCGCATGCCTCTGAAGCAGCCTGGCCTCCTAGCAGGACTCCAACTCTCCTGCTGAACTTTGATTCCGAGAGCCAACCACCGTGCCCAACTTGGCACTGACTCACCACTCCGCAGAGCACTCATGCTGTTCCCTGTAGGTGGGGCCACCTGGCCTCAGGAAGGAGCCATTAAAGACTTAGGACTATCAATGATGGCCACAGAGCCAGCTAATGGAGGTGAGCCAATGAGAAAGCCTTGTTCAAAGAGGAGCACCTCGCTGGGGCTTTGAGCATAGCCGATCCCTTTCAGGCACAGTGACTCACAATGCATCCCCACTTCTGAATCAGTGCTCTGAGACACATTGCTTGAAATGTGGTAAAAATGAAGTTCTGGTGCAGCAGAACAGGTTTAGTGCTCTACCTTACTTACTTTTTAATACGTAGTGGTTTTGACATGGGAAAATGCACCAAAGAAGCTGAAACTGCAAAAAGAAAGAAAATGTCTATTGCTGAAGGAACTCTCGAATAGGCACTCATAGTTTTTCAGCAATTTGGCAACGTAGTAAATCTTCCTTAAACTTGGCACATTCATTCTATCTCAAGGAAATGATCCTAAGGACAAAATCTAAAATACGGAAGTAAGAAATAAGTTTTATGCACAAAGATGTTCATTATAGAATTATTTAAAATAGCAACAGTTGGAAAAATCGTACTGTTCTGCAATTAGAGAATGGTTAAGTAAATTAAGATATTATGATGCATTGTAATATTAGTCAACAAAAATATTTTTAATTTGAAAAATATATATTTAAAAAATATTTTTATTTTTGAACTTTAAAGTTTTTATATTGAAACACTAAGCCATAAAAGTAAAATAGGAAAATCATATATAGAATGTGAACTCAACTTTGCTAGGAAGAAAAAACAACAGATATTCAACAAAATAAATGGTAATTATCTCTATGGGTTCACGAGATTATAGAAGATTTTTTTAAATCTCCAGCTGCACTTTACAGATTTTCTGTAATGAGTCGATGTTTATTTTGTCATTACAAATTAATAAACATTTTATTAGAAAGAACAGAAATCAAAACAAAACTGGGTGGGTAAATTAGATACTTTGATTGAATTACTTTACTGTCTGTGGGATTCGGAATTATGTTACATCCTGCCCTGCGTGTCCACCACAAACATTGCCCTCCCCCCTACCCAAAGTCACCCCCCCCCTTAATCCTACATTAAGTCAGTGGAAGTGCCACTGGTATAGGAGGTCCCAGGGCAGGAGTCCTTCTAAGTCTGCCATCAGGGAAGCTGGCTGGGGTAGGTTTGGAAGGAAGCTTTCCTGCCTCATGAGTGTCAAACACTGATTTCAGCGTGGCCCCTGCCCTATCATGCCTCATGTGGCAAGACGCAAGACCAGAGGGGGCAGCCTAGACCGACAGCTGGTGCTGCGTGGTTAGCCAGCTTGACAAGGCAACAGGAAGCAGATGGCCAGCAGTGCCTTCTTTGGCTGGCCTGTGAGAGCCATCTGGAGGAAAGGAAATTGGTCCGCCGCCTGGAGAGGAAGGTGCCTGTAATAAATAACTCTGATCCTCGCATTTTACAGTGCGCACCGTCCGGAGAGGAACCCGGGAAGATGGGCTTCAGGCGTTGATGGGTAAACAACCCCAAGCATCACAGCTCATAGGATACATACGGCAGCGGCACTGGAGGCGACGACTTTCTGGAGGCCAGGCGCCCTCGGGACTCTGCAACCCCACCAACACAATCCGTGACTCACGGCGGTGTTGTGAATGCCAGAGAAGCAGACGCAGAAAATGCAGAAAGCCCTTTCCTCTCCCAAGACTGCAGGCTAAGCGACGGGGCGCAGCGTGGCATCCTGCAGCCCTCCACATTTGCCACTCAGCCTCCGGGTTCTACCGCTGCACTTCCTGCATCCGAGTTAAGAGTCGGTTCCACAGGGAAGCATGTACACCCTTGGTCCAGTCACTCTGTGTGTCTTCAGATGCTTTCTGCCCTTTTGATTTAAATTTCTGGCTGCCCAAATAGCAATTATGATCCCGCCCTTTAGCGCCGGAAGTACCTGTGTTCTGGAAGTCGAAATGTAAATAAAAGTGTGCTTGAGTGAAAGAGAAGAGGAGGGGAGATGAGATTCTCAGGCTCCTGCTCCTGCAGCTCAGCATGTTGTCCTCTTCCCTGTGCTTTCCTGCAGCTCTGTAGCCCCCAGCAGGGCCAGGTAGAGCACCACACCCTTGGTAAGGGCTTCTAGAGCCTCTCAGATACCCCATGGGCAGCCCAGGGCACCACCACATGGTGACGGTGGCCAAGTAGAAAAAAGCGTCCCCTCTAGGCTGATGCATCCCTTCTCCAGGGTACATGATCTGGGATAGAAAGCAAGGGCTGGATTTCAGACCTCAGTCTGTGAACGACCAGCACAACCATACACAGCGACCCTGACTGTGGGGTTTAGCAGTCTCAGGTCGTCATCACTGACACAAAAATAAGGCCTAGAGTTTTCATTGGCATAAACTGTCATTCACTCAGGGATCTCAGAACCACGGTTTATTTATGCATGCATGCATGTAATTATTCAACAAGCATTTATCAAGGGGTTACTCTGTGCTAGATGCCAAGATAAAAAGTGCCAGCTTTCATAAAGGCTGCTTATAAAGTAGATGGCAACATTTAGAAGACTACTTACAAAGGCTTCCTATGGTAAGGGAAACAAGTTTAAATATATATATTTCTCTCGTATATGAGATATACACCAAATGTTTGGTAAGCATGGAGGAAAAGCCTCCTCTGTGTGGGGAAGTCAGGGGGAAAGACTTTTAAAGCTTGGCTTTTAAAGCTGCAAATTGGACTTTTCCTTTCTATCAGAAATCTTGTATTTATGTATTTATGGGGAATTGGCAACATACTCAGCTCGTAATCTGTATTTTACAGCCTCCTCAGCAGCTCTGCATGGCACTGTTACCAAGTCCTATACAACGAGACGTATGCAGGTGATGTGAGACTTCCAGAAAGTTTAATTAAAGGAAAAGGAGTGGATATTTTTCTTCTTCCACGCCATATCAGCCTGGAACTCCAATGTGATGTTTAGAGCCGTAGAAGCCACATTGGGTTGTGAGATGAACTTCGGAAGTGCGGAGGCCATGTATTGACGGTGGTAAAATAAGAGATAGAGGAATCCAGGGCTAAGGTAACTGCAGGGCCACTACGCCATCCTTAGACTGCCTGTCTCTTGACTTCTTTGATGTGAAAGACATTAAATTTAATTTTGTGTGAGCCACATAGGACATTTTTCCTTTCCCATAAATCCAAAGTTAAACCTAAAGACATACAGATTTTTTTCGTATTTATTTATTATTTTTGAGAAAGAGCCAGAGTGCTAGCAAGGGAGGGGCAGAGAGAGAGAGAGACAGAGCATGAGCAGGAGAGGGGCAGAGAGAGAGGGAGACACAGAATCTGAAGCAGGCTTCAGGCTCTGAGCTGCAAGCACAGAGCCCAACGTGGGACCTGAACCCACCGACTGCGATTTCATGACCTGAGCTGAAGTCGGACACTTAACCGACTGAGACACCCAGGAGCCCCCTAAAGACATACAGATTTTTTAAATGACATAATATAATGGTTAGTTGCAGGTGGATAAGAAGCATGGTAAAAAGCAAAAAAGATAAGTATTCTGAAAGCAGATTGACTAGGTTTGGGATATAATGCTAAGGGATTTGGATGTCTTTACTTACAAAAGGTACATGATCATAATTGTTTCTTTGGAAACTGTATGATGGGAGGGTGGATTAGAGGGAGAGAATATGACAAGGAGATAATTTAGAAAACCATTGCTGGAATTCAGGCAAGAAATGACAGAGGATTAGGAAAAGATAGACGCAATAAGGATGGAAAAAATGTGACCAGTTCAGAAAACATTTTTTAATGTTTTATTTATTCTTGAGAGAGAGAGACAGAGAGACAGTGTGAGCAAAGAAGGATCAGAGAGAGAGAGAGAGATACAGAATCTGAAGACAGACTCCAGGCTCAGCACAGAGCCCGACGTGGGGCTCGAACCCACAAACCGCGAGATCATGACCTGAGCCGAAGTCGGACGCTTAACCAACTGAGCCACCCAGGCGCCCCAAGAAAACATTTTTTTATTATTGTTTATTTATTTTGAGAGACAGATTGAGGGCAATCAGTGGAGGATCAGACAGGGAGGAAAGAGAGAATCCCAAGCAGGCTTCACACTGTTAGCACAGAGCCCAACATGGGGCTCAAACTCATGAACTATGAGACCATGACCTGAGCCAAAAACAAAGTCAGATGCTCAACTGACTGAGCCACTTAGGTGCCCCCAGAAGACAGTTCTGAGGTAGAATTAATAGACTTGACCTCCCAATAGCTAAGGAAGATGGAGTTCATGATTCCATCTTGCTGGATGGTCATGGCATTATCTAAAACAGGGATGCAGTAAGAAAAATGGATCAAGAGGCAGTTTCTAGCTAAGCTCCACTAGTAACTACCTGTCTTGTGACGTTAGGCAAATCACTTAACCCCCATGGGTCTCACCTGTAAAACGAGTAGATTAGACTAGGTGACTCCAGATGTCCATGCCTCCATAAGAAAAGTAGTTCACCATTTCACAAAATAGTCAAATGCCCAGGGTGCTATGTTAGGTGACATCTCAAGAGCTAGGAGGGGTGGGCAGTAGGAGTTAAAGCCAAAGAAGTCACAAAATGGGGACTATGGTGAGGTAAAACTGAGAAGCGAAGCCTGAAGGGTTTCCCTCACATTGTTAGGGACATTCATAATGTATCTTTTCTAATGTCCTAGCAAGTTACAAATGTGGGAGACAGGCATCAGGTTGAGGTCCTGGAAAGCTGCACAAACATCAGGGAGCAAAATTTCCTTATGCGTTAGGGAAAAATCCATTTTCTACAAGACCTTTTTATTTCCATTCTGATTCAAAATTCATCTATGAGAATACCACCAAAGATAACTGATTTCAGGAACTTGGCTCTGTTGAACAGTCTTCCTAAGGAAGATAAGCAGTATTTTTCATTTTTATTTAGAATAAACTCAACAGATGAGTTATGACCTCTAGCAGTCACTTACAGGATTGTGATCCTGCAAGTGATCTTCTCTGGTGTTTTCCCAATCTGTTTCTGCTTTTTTTTTTTTTAATCAACCCATCCGTCTTCTCATTCAGCCTGATTCCCACGGCAATCAATATTCAACCCACAATGAAATTTTCATCAGCTGAGCCACTGCAGTTGAATAGACATAGTCATGTCCCCAGGAAGTGGACAAGATGACCTAATCGGACTTTTTCATTTCCAGTACCAGTGAAACCCTGAATATAATGTCTCTAGCAGCGTGCTCAGCATTGAGAAAGAGCAGAACTTCTATATTTTTAATATAATCAATGTTCATTAGTAAAACAGTGAAAATTAGTGACCCTAACAGTGGAAGTTAGAACATGAACATTTTATTCCTAGCTTTATTGCTGTTTTGAAATGAGACCTTAATTGATATGCTGCATCTTCCTTGGTCTTATTTTCTGTAGCTGAGAATCCTTCATTCTGTGGCTTCTGACTATTGGTGCTGTCGGAGATGAACAAAAGTGTAAATAATCTAAAGTGATTTACATTTGGCTTAAGAATTATTAATTTACTTTTGTAAAACTGACTTTTTGGGAAGTCACAGTATTTGAAGTCAGAAAATACAGCCACACTGTAAGAACTGATAAGAAAA
Organism: Cryptoprocta ferox; assembly: GCA_028646485.1. Classification (NCBI taxonomy): domain Eukaryota; kingdom Metazoa; phylum Chordata; class Mammalia; order Carnivora; family Eupleridae; genus Cryptoprocta; species Cryptoprocta ferox. Next base: position 52,483,394 of record CM053573.1, read on the forward strand.
ATTAGAAAATTTGTATATATATCTTTTGTATCTCATCACTCACCCAGTCTTCTTTCCTTTCTCCCTCCCTCCCTTCTTTCACTACTCAAAGTAAATTTGTCCTTCCTCTTTCTTTCCAAACAGGCTCTCTAGAGATCTCAGATGTCTAGAGGCTGGAGAACAAGAAAGTTTGTTTTTAGAAGGAATTACAACTTCCTGGACTTGAAACACTCATGTTTATGACATATCTCTTCCCACATAATGTAGCTTGTAAAAACAAAAACAAAAACAAAAACAAAAAACAGGTAAGTAGATCAGATTATAAATACCTGTGTTCAAAGTCAGAAAAACCCATGCACACTGATTTCAGTGGCTTCTGCTTTGAATTGTCTCCAGTTAAGCAACCGGAATAGGCTGGCTCTTTGCTGGATACAATGAGTACAAGTCTTGCTTTTGGATTTCACATCTTCTGGCATTTTATCTCGAGTCTAGATTAGTTCTAAAGTACTTTCCTTCCCCTATAATCCATATCACCCATCCTCTAGACCTCTGCAAACCAAGGAGCAACCTAAGAAAATACACTCAGAAGTATTTAAGGACAAAGGACCATGATGTGCAAAGCCTACCCTCGACTGTTCAGGGAATGGGGAAGGTGGATCTAGGTAGATGGATAGATAGTACAAATTATAAAGCAAATGGAAGAAAAAATTAACAACAGATGGATCTGGGTAAAGGATATATCGATGTTATTTGTAGTATCTTTAGTTTTGTAATCTTCCTGTAAGTTTGAAACTATTTCTAAATAAAATATTAAAAAAAGAAAGCAGGTTTCAGTATATTTTTATATCTGTATATATTCTATGTATATGTACATGTGTGTATACATGTACATATTTCATACACAGAGAAAGGGATAGGTTTTGAAGGGATAGGCTCTGAAGTATTACAAAGGGATCTCTGGTGGAGGGAATGTAAAGTTTTCATTTTTGCCTGCTTGTATCAATTTTCTGCAACACAAACATACTACTTCTGTAATAATGAACATTTTTATTTTTTATTTATTTTTAAAGTTTATTTGTGTATTTTGATAAAGAGAGAGAAAGAGAGAGAGTGTGTGCACAAGCGAAGATGGGGCAGAGAGAGAAGGAGAGAGAGAGAATCCCAAGCAGGCTCCGCACTGCCAGCACAGAGCCTTACTCAGAGCTTGAATCCACAAACTGCAAGATCATGGCCTGAGCTGAAATCAAGAGTTGGACACTTAACTAACTGAGCCACCCTGATACCCCTAATAAATATTTTGTTAAAACAAGCAAAAACCTCACTTGTCTTGGTTACCCTTGGATAGGACACTGCAGGCAGTGCTCATTACAGCCCCCATATACAACTCTTCTCTGCTCCAGGCTTGCAGAAAATGTTGAAGACCCCTACAGATAAAGTAGAATCTGTTGGTGCTTTCTCCCACCCTGCCTGCCTTTGACAAGGTAGTGAAGCTTTTCATTAGACACTGAATTATTGGGAAGAGGGAAGAGCTGCCTAAATTTTGGCCATAACACATTCAAGAGGACTTCTAGCCCCTTTCGAATCATAAATTGTTTGGCCCTTTTTAAGCAATACTTTTATCCTCTATATAAAGTATCTTTGGTAATGTGCATCCACATATCTTGATGCTGAGGCCTGATTTATAATAAGCATTGGAATATGTCAGCTACATCAACCACCCACCTTGGAGTCTAGTTTGGCTTGAATGAGCATAAGCATATCGCTACTGTTCCATACCTCAAAAGTCACCCCATTTACATATCCTTGAAAATTTTCAGTAAGGTCCATTTTAGGGCCAGAAAACATTAACATGGGAGTGCATATCAGGCTGCAACCCAACAGACAATGGCTGGTGAACACCATAGGCTTGTTTCCTCTCTTTGGGCAGAAGAGCTCCTGAACCTCAACTTGACATCTATATAGGCAATAAAGGGATAGCAGGGTGAGTTAAAGCCAAGTTAGGTCTCTGACTGCCTGGGCACAGGCTTTCAATCAGTAATCTCCGAAAAACTGTAGAGGCCACCCGGCTACATGCTGGGTGGCCCATGGCTTTCCCTGCCTTGAACCTTTCTTGATAGGGTAAACTATCAAGTTGTTAATGGCTTAGCAATTAGGGAATACTGTTCACAGTGACCTGTGGTCATCACCAACCTCAAAGAAAGATTTTAATTTGATGTCAACCGGGTAGTTTTTCAGGAACTGTGCACAGTATGCTGTGTAACTTCTTGCCTATCACAATTCATGAAGGTTTGTCAGCACTAATACTTATCAGAGAACATCATCAAACCTGCCCTTCCTAACTTTAAGAAGTCTTTGCTCTGGCTTTTTCAGAAGCCTGCCAAAATTGATTATGTCACCTAAATAGATAAATGCCTCTAGGTAATTTATATTCCCAATTACCTTCCTCATTAAACACCGAAAACTGGCAGAAGCCCTGGAAACACTTTTGGGCACTCTTTCAAATTAATACTCCACCCCCTTTTCAAAAACAGGGCAGATGAAGTCAGTTTTTTTCTTGGTCCACCTTAGCCATAGATTTTGATCATTCTTACTTCTCAAGTCCAGGTGTGACCTCCAATGGATTCCTGAAAGACAGTGCAGGGGCAGGATACTGGTTTATTTTAGTGCACTTACTTAGAATGCTATAATCCATTGAATTATACTTTGCCAGATTTCTTTCAAACCCATACCCAATGCTGTTGGTGGACAGCTTTAATATGCTCATATATGTGTTTAATTTCATACCTTACAACCTATCTAGAATGCTTCTGAAAAGTGTGTGGATCATTTTTATTCTGTTCTTTGTTGTCACTTCACATAACATATTTCTTATTAAAAGGACACAAACCTCTTCTGTCTTAAAAAGTTTTCCTCCTATTTTCTCCTTCTCCTCATTTTGGACTGAGAAATCTTCAAAATCCAAATTTTTGGCTTTAATTATGGAAATACTATGGAAGCAACTCTAATTAGAAGAGCAAGGGTTATTGCATATATTTTTGTTTGACCAACATGTCCATTATCTTTTTTTTTTAGGTGACAGCAAGTAAATGTGAGTAGAAAAGTACATCTACAAATGTAAGATCTGTCTGTTGCTGATGCTATTGACTTGCCTTCATTAAAAGTTGGTATTTGTTCTCATAAGTGATGACACACTCAACAAACCTTCTAAATTGATGCCTATAATTCTAGCTTATCTAAATGAACCCAAAGCCACTGAGAAAAACTCCAGTCTAAAATTAAAAACAGGGGCACTTGGGTGGCTCAGTCAGTTAAGCAACCAACTCTTGGTTTCAGCTCGGGTCATGATCTCATGGTTGATGAGATCGAGCCCCATGCCAGACTCTGTGCTGAGAGCATGGAGCCTGCTTGGGATTCTGTCTCCCTCTCTCTCTACCCCTCCCCTGCTTGCACTTTCTCTCTAAATAAATAAATAAATAAATAAGCATTTTAAAATTAAAAACAAAAAAACAAGATAATAATTATCTGAACTTAAGTCCCACAGGCTCCAAATTATCTACCTCTACACTGTGGGATGGCATCAATATTTCCCCTTCGGCCTGGATTTGGATTTTTAGGGGCTTCAACCTTTTACAATTTGGGGGCTTTCTTTAAGAAGAATATTTAAAAATGCATATGCAAAACCAAATATGAAAGAGAGTACTTATTTAGAATGAGAAAAAAATCACAGTCAATTAAAAAGTTCAAAAAACTAACTATGGTAAAACAAAGAAGGCCCAATTTTTTTGCTACTCATCCCATTGAGAGGGAAATCTAGTCCCACTCCCCTTAATTGTGGATTGGCTTCAGTGACATTCTAGGACTGGTACAATTAGATCTCAGAAGATGCCTTGTCACTTTCACTCAGGCCTTCAAACCCTTATTCTTAGAACCCACCCACTTGCACTCTGAGGAAGTACAAGTATCCCTGAGAGGCCCATGAGGACAGAAACTGAGGCTTCTTGTCCAACAGTTTCAGCTGAGCTGCCAACCGACAGCCAGCACCAAGGCCATGTGAGCCGGACAGTCATAGAAATGGACCCTCTGAGACCATTTGAACCACCCCACCTGAAACACAGAAAAGCTATTTCTTCCTGAGCCCTGCCCAAATTGAAGATTTAGGAGGAAACTAAATGTTCATGGTTTTTTGTTGTTTTAAGCCATTTTGAGGCAATTTGTTTTATAACAATAGAAAACTATAACACTGACAATATCATAAAATCCAGAAAATCATATTGTATCTCTACTTATTGATTCACTATCCAACATGCCCCTCTAATATTTGTTTCTACTTTTTTGGGTTACATTGTATTTGATCACCTCTTCCTGTGGCAATTTTATAATATCAATTTCTGTGAAGAATAAAAAATAATGTAGACTTCTCTATAACAAGATTGATAGAAATTTGCTTTGTGGCACCCAGGTGGCTCCATTGGTTAGGCATCCCACTCTTGGTTTTGGTTCAGGTTGTGATCTCACAGTTTGTGAGTTCGAGCCCCAGGTTGGGCTCTGTGCTGACAGTAGAGAGCCTGCTTGGGATTCTCTCTCTCCTTCCCTCTCTCTCTCTCTCTGTCTCTGCCCTTCCCCTCTTCATGCTGTCTCTCATAAAATAAATAAACTTTAAAAAAGAAAAGAAATTTGGTTTTACTTTTTATAATTTTGTAAATATTCTTTTAGCTTCACAACTTGTTTGAGTTAATGCTTCATGTCCACCTCCATCCAGTTTCTTGTCAGATGATGCGGCTTGCCCATGGGCAAGCCCTTGCAGAATGCCAGCCTTTTGATCTCATTTGGCCTGGCCTCAGACTGCACAGCTGCTGGTCAAGCTCCACCAGAAGTCAAGCCTTTGGTCCTGCCCCCCCCCACATTTTTACCCTCCCTACCTCCTTGGGTCCTTGATCACAATGGCCCCCAACCAGGAGCAAATCTTATTCTAAAGGCTTCTCCTCAGATCAAAGATAGGGCCCCAATAATGCAGTCCATGCAGTCCAAATAATGCTGTTCCATGCAACAGGAACAAGCTGTTGCTAGAGGCCTGCTGGAGGTGGAGGTGGTGTTGAAAGCATTCTGGCTACACCCAGAACACAGGACCACCATCAGACTAGGGAAGGGGACCCAGGCTGGACTCTGTGCATTTCCAGAGAAGAATCTACCAATCTGAGGAAGGGCATGCATGTGCATGAAAAAACATGAAATTAACTCTTCACTGACTTTTTATATAAATCTGACTCTGTTTCTCATTGAAAGATTTGTTCCTATCTTCATGTGACCTGCTAGTTAGGACCAAGGAGCTCCAATGTCTGCTCTCCTTCTGCTTTTGCACTAACCTCCACATAGGGCCCTAACAGCCTAGATAGTAAGAGCCCTAGTGCTCTAACCAGGTGTGGACTCCTCAGGGAGAGGCTGGAAAAGTCTTGGTCATGGACCCATTTGCCCTTTCCTGCTTTAATTCTAGGATTCCAACCCCCCAAATACAGATTCTATACCTTTTTCTTATCCATACCACTCCTTATGTACCTCTTGGCCCCCACAAAATACAGTGTCCCCAGTCTACTCTGGGCAAGTACCAAGTCCATCACATCTTTACACCTAGATCTTTGGAGGCAATAGTGGAGTTCTTTTTCTAAAACCCAGTAAAGCTGCAACTAAGAATTGTATTCATTTAACTCTCACAGCCTCAGTATCTAGACTTTGACTAGTGCTGGCTGATATCCTCTTCCAAGATGCCCTTGCCACGTTCCTCTAACCAGGCCTCACCTTTCCTAATTTTCTCCTAATTTTGGGTGAGCATTATTAACCACAAAAAGGTTAGAGAAGTAAAGGGTATTGCTCAGATCCTGTATAGTGAAATTTAAAGCAGGGGTTTTGTTTAAAGTATTTCCAGTGTACCAGTGGTCCAAACAATACCAACCTATGCTTCCAGAATCTGAACATCATCTGCCTAGTACCTCCTGTCCCTCAGTATCATATATGTAACTTTTGGTGAAAAGTCTTCACCCTACAGTAAAAGAGGAGTCTTCACCCTACAGTGAAAGATGAATGGCTAATGTGGTTAACCCTTAGCCATCATGTAGATATTTCCCCTACTGTTAATAAATGGTCTACACACATTTGCAATAATGATTAATAGTGATTAGTAAAGTTCTGGAACCAGACTGCCCAGCTTTGAATCTCTGACCCCACATAAAGCCATGTGACTCTGGGGAAGTTAAGTGCCAGACCTCAGTTTCTTCATTTATAAAATGGAGAAATAACTCTTCCTACCTCATATGTTGCTGGGATTGTACAACCTGATTAATTATTATAAAAATCGCTTAGAACCATGCCTGCCACATAGGAAGTACTTAATAAAAGTGAGTCACTATTATTACTAAGTGTCTTCTAGGCTTCCACAAAGCTCTTGGATGCTGACTATCAGAGTGTGTTCAGCAGTCTCCTAATTCTAACCTGTTCCTCTTCTATGTGATTCTCTGATGTCTCCTAACCAGTCTCTTACCCACTGACCTCCTCTCAGGCTTCAGTTCCAGGAAGATGGAGCAAGTCCAGGCTTATTATTTCTCTCCAGGTGCATCTTTCTGACATAAATTCTGTATCTTTTTTCTTCAGGTCTTCCCTTTTCATTCTTTACAATTTATTAGTATTTTAGTCATGCCATAAAGTTCTTATTTCTCAAGGCAACATATATGATCTAACCAAGGGAAAGATTTCATACAAGAATATTGGCTAGGGCAGCACAAAGATGAATATTTTAAGATATTTTCTCCCCATTCTTTTTTTGAAAGAGAGAGAGCAAGAGAGTGAGAGACAGAGAGAGTGTGTGCAAGGGAGAGGGGGAGAGAGAGAGACAGAGACAGAGACAGAGACAGAGAGAGAATCTTAAGTGGCACTATGCTCAGCTTGAAGCCTGATACTGGGTGCAATCCCATGACCCTGGGATCCTCACCTGAGCTGAAATCAAGAGTCAGATGGTCAACTGACTGACACACCGAGGTGCCCCAATTTTCTCCCTATTTTTAAGCATCAAACAGGAGTCCCCCATCTTCTTTAACTTTCCTGCTCTGGATCCCAGCTCTTCTCATCCTCTCAAGAATTTTGGCCCTTCAGTTATCCCTTCTCTCTTCTTCATTAACCAACCCTTCCTCTGATCATTCCTCTTATGCAGAGATTTGCTACTATCATTCATCCTTAAAAACAAAACCAAATAAAACACCCCCTGACCCAAAGATCCTCTCCAATTACTGCATCAACTTTGTTTTCTCCTTCACAGTAAAACAGATTACAAACATTTTCTACATACATTATTTCTACTTTTTCACCTTACATTACCTTCTCAATCTACTTTATACTCAACAATAACCTGAGACACCTTCATGCTAAGGTCACCATAACATCCACTTCTCTGACATCATCTTACTTGACCACTTAGAAGCACCAACACCACTGTATAATATCTCATTCTTGAATTACTCTCCTCTTAGCTTCCCTGACATCATCTTCTCCTAGTCTTGCCACTTCATTTCAGTCTCCTTCACCTGCTCCTCAACTAAAGGTTAGAAATTCACCTGGATCTCTTGTCTTCTCTTTACACACTTTCTTTGTGAGATCTCACCTATTTACATAGCTTTTTTTTACATAGCTTTTGAACCCATCTATATGCTGATAACTCCCCAATTTATGTCTCTATTTCATCCTCTGAGCCTCCAGTTATGTATTCAACAACCTAGTTGCCATCTCTTAGCAACTTTACATGCATCTCACCATACCAAAGTAAAACTCTTGATTTTTTCCAGGGCTTGGTACTTGAATGAAAAGAACAAGCTTGTGGGTGACACATCAACAAAACAGTGGAAACTATCAAAAACATTTTTTAAAGATCTCCATCAAATGGTGTTGGGAAAACTGGACAGCAACATACAAGCATGAACTATTGGGACCTCATCAAGATAAAAAGCTTCTCCACAGCAAAGTAAACAATCAGCTAAACTAAAAGGCAACTGACAGAAAGAAACAAGATATTTGCAAATGACATATCAGATAAAGAGCTAACCCTTTATCTAAAATCTATAAAGAACTTATCAAACTCAACACCCAAAAAAACAAATAATCCAGTGAAGAAATGGGCCAAAGACATGAATAGACACTTCTCCAAAAAAGACATCCAGATGGTTAATAGACACATAAAAAGATGCTAAACATCATGCATCATCAGGGAACTACAAATCAAAATCACAATGAGATACCACCTCACACCATCAGAATGGTTAAAATCAACAACTCAGGCAACAACAGATGTTGGCAGGGATGCGGAGAAAGAGGAATCGTTTTGCACTGCTGGTGGGAATGCAAACTGGAGCAGCCACTCTGGAAAACAGTATGGAGGTTCCTCAAAAAATTAAAAATAGAACTACTCTACAACCCAGCAATTGCCCTACTAGGTATTTATCCAAAGATACAAAAATGTTGATTTGAAGGAGCACATGAACCCCAATGTTTATAGCAGCACTATCGACAATAGCCAAATTATGGAAAGAGCCCAAATGTTCATTGACTGACAAATGAATAAAGGAGATGTAGTATATATACATACAATGGAATATTACTCAGTGATCAAAAAGAATGAACTCTTGCCATTTGCAACAACATGGATGGAACTAGAGTGTATTATGCCAAGTGAAATAAGTCAGTCAGAGAAAGACAAATATATGATTTCACTCATATGTGGAATTTAAGAAACAAAACAGATGAACATAGGGGAAGGGAAGCACAGATAAGAAAAAAACAGAGAGAGAGAGAGACAAACCATAACAGACTCTTAAATACAGAGAACAAACTAAGGGTTGTTGGTGGGGTGTTGGGTGTGGGGATGGGCTAAATGGGCAATGGACATTAAGGAGGGCTCTTGTTGGGATGAGCACTGGGTGTTACATGTAAGTGATGATTACTAAATTCTATTCCTGAAATCATTTTTACACTATATTCTAACTAACTTGGTTTAAATTAAAAAATAATAAAAATAATTTAAAAATTTAACATTTAATATTTAGTTTATTTTTTTAATTTTTTATGTTTATTTATTATTGAGATAGAGAGAAACAGAGCATGAGTGGAGGAGGGACAAAGAGAGAGGGAGACAAAGAATCTGAAGCAGGCTCCAGGCTCTGAGCTGTCAGCACAGAGCCTGATGCGGGGCTCGAACCCACAAACCATGAGATCATGACCTGAGCCGAAGTTGGTCGCTTAACTGACTGAGCCACCCAGGTGCTCCAATATTTAATATTTTTAAATAAAACTATATAAGTAGTTCTCAGGGTTAGGAATTGATTAGACAGCTTTCCATCTGTTATAATTTACTGTTGTTTTCATTTTGTATTATGTTTAAAGAAAGGAGGCAATGCATTATTTTTATTGTATGAGATCTCTAAAGATCCTAATCTGCTCCCTTCCTCCCCAGTTTTCCACATATCAGTAAATGTATCAACATTGTCATCCAATCACTTGCAAAGTCAGAAACCTGGGCATCATCCTTGATAACTTTCCTTATTTCTCACATTCAACCCAGGAACAAGTCATGGTATATGGCTTTCCAAAATATCTCAACTCACGCACTGTTCTTCATCACTGCCACCGACACCCACTTAGTCTATTGCAAAGAACCTCTTTATTGCATGTTCCACTCCTGTGCTGGCTCCCTTCTAAAATATTCTCCATTCAACGGGTAGAACGGCCTTTTAAAAATACATAATGCCACTTCCCAGTGCTAAACACCCCTTATTGGTTTCTCACTGCTCTTCAAATGTGATTGCAACTCCACACTATGGCCTTGAGGACCCTTTTGCTCTCGGCACCATACTTCTCACAATCATAACCTGAACACCAGATGACATTCCAGTCCTGGCTTGATCCTTCTTATCATTGGTCTCTGCATTCTTCAATGACATCCTCTCAGAGAAACATTCTTCAATGACATCATCTGCTCTCTAGCTTTCTACAACTTCAGCTTTTTTATTTTCACAATTTGTAATTTTCTTCTTCCATTTGTTGGTTTGCTTCATTTTTAAATTATTTTTATTTTAAGTAGACTTCATGCTCAACGTGGGGCTTGAACTCATGACTCTGAGATTAAGAGTCTCATACTCTACCAACTGAACCAGCCAGGCACCACTGTTAGCTCCCTTTTTGACTATATCTTCAATTAGACTATAAACTGAGTAAGAGTAGAGATTTCACCTGATTTCCTTACTGTGTATTTTTCTGACACATAGTGGGAGCTCAAAAACATTAATGGTGAATTATGAATTCTACCATAAATGGATTCAAGGCTCAATCTAATCCCATGACAACAGAATCAGTGCTTCTTCCACTCCTTTTCCCACTAAAATAAATAACTTTAAAATTTTGGACACTAGACTGGGCCATGACTTATTTGCTTTTGATCACAGGATCCAATTGAGAGTCAAGCCTATAGACTTATTTTAGTGAATGACAATGGAACAGATAAATAAATGAATGAAACAGTTACTCTAGTTTTCGGTTTCCTCATCAATAAAATGCAGACAATAATATTTCAAGACCCCTAAAAATCTATTCGGACAAATTTTTTTTTTTATTTATTGTTTATTGTCAAGTTGGTTTCCATATAACACCTAGTGCTCTTCCCCACAAGTGCCCTCCTCCATGACCATCACCCTCCTTCCCCTTGCCCCCTCCCCCTTCAGCCCTCAGTTTGTTTTCAGTATTCAAGAGTCTCTCATGATTTGC
>CM053573.1:52494666-52535910 GCA_028646485.1 Cryptoprocta ferox
CATTGTTTCATGTGTCTGTTGGCCATCTGGATGTCCTCTTTGGAGAAGTGTCTATTCATGTCTTCTGCCCATTTCTTCACTGGATTATTTGTTTTTCAGGTGTAGAGTTTGGTGAGTTCCTTGTAGATTTTGGATACTAGCCCTTTATCTGATATGTCATTTGCAACTATCTTTTCCCATTGCATCAGTTGCCTATTAGTTTTCTTGATTGTTTCCTTTGCAGTGCAGAAGCTTTTTATCTTGATGAGGTCCCAATAGTTCATATTTGTTCTTGATTCCTTGCCTTTGGGGATGTGTTGAGTAGGAAATTGCTGCGGTTGAGATCAAGGAGGCTGTTTCCTGCTTTCTCCTCTAGGGTTTTGATGGTTTTATTCAGACAAATATTTATATGACAGGCAAGAGGTTTAGCCACACGTCTGGGCTCTGCTTCTGGAAGGTTCCTAGCAAGTTTAGTTTTTGAAGCACTGTAGAGGAATTATTAGGAATTCATCATAACAATGTCTTCCATTCTCCATCCTCTTTGATGATATTTCATTGTCTATTCTTACATGAAAAAGGGGGCTCTTGATCTCAGTATGAGATTTACCAGTACTTTATAAACACGATGAGATTGAGATGTGCTTGTAGCTTAAAGTTTGATCCACATAGGGGCGCCTGGGTGGCTCAGTCGGTTAAGCATCTGACTTCAGCTCAGGTTATGATCTTGCGGTTTGTGGGCTCAAGCCCCATGTCGCGTTCTGTGCTGACAGTTCAGAGCCTGGAGCCTGCTTCGGATTCTGTGTCTCCCTCTCTCTCTGCCCCTCCCCTGCTTGCACTCTGACTCTTCCCTCTCAAAAATAAATAAACATTTAAAACATAAATAAATAAATTTAAAATTTGATCCACATAAATGCTTAATAAAGTGTTTATTCCAAAGTAAGTCTTCAATTAATGTTAATATATAAAAATTGTCTACATATATTGACATATACACCAAATTCACATGGTCTAAGCACAGGAGATATATCCAACATGAAAATTTAAAAAGCTGGTGTTTTAAGTCTTCTACCCCAATTCTGTCTGAAGAAGAAACATCAGAGACAGCTTTGAAAAATAATTTAGAAGCACAGAGTTGGCCTCCCTAATTAGGTATACTTTCTATTTTGCTATTCTGAAGACAGCATATCAAGGAGGGTGGGCAAGTTGACAAAATTCAGTAAGACACTTAAGAGCTTCTGATGCGTTCAGACCCAAGGTTTTTTCAGAATTAAGACACTAATTTCTATGGAATATTTTATTAGATTTAGTAAATCTATTTGATATGTTAAAATTCAATCATACACTTAAATGTAGCATGGCTTTTAGACTGTTGAATTCAGCCCCTCTTTAAATGGTGGATATTGACTCCAAATGACCTATCACATTGAATAAAGATGACTTTCTAAAACACTTTTTAGAGTTTCTCATTGGTGTCTACTGAATTAGTGGTCAAACACTAAACCATAAAAATCATCCATTAAAATCTGGGAAACATACAACCCAAGATGGAATAAATTTGGTAATCATTTTGACAAGGGTAAATTGAAGTAAGAGACTTTGCTTAATCCACTGAACTAAACGTGAGGACGTGTGATAAAGACACAACCCTTCAGCACTATACTCTACCAGATACTCCTGTCTGGGGTTGAGGAACGAAGCTACCAGAAGCAGCCTCACTCCATGTGGGGATCAGGATTCTGAAAGCTTTGAACAAGCTGGCACCCAGTCCCTACTTGGGCACAGGCACACAATCTAAAATCTGCTGTTAGGCACAGATGCATTGGCACGAAATCGGTCCTTAGGTGCAGAAACTGGGAATTTTGGCTTTATTTACATAATATGTCATTCCAACAAAGTGATTGAAACTGCAGGGGTGGGCAAATTTGATAAAATACAGCAGGCAGAGAAGGAAGAATTCAGACATTGTTGGCAATAAACCCACAGTTTTAAGGAGAAAAAAATAATCTGTGTGGAAAATTTCTGGAAGAATATATGCCAAATTGTTCATAGTGGTTATATCTTAAAGAAAGGATTATTGGAGATTTTTAATTGTATATTTCTATAATTATGAATTTTTCAAAAGCATATATCATAAGAAAAAATATAAATAATTATAAAGCAAGAAAACAACACACCCATAATCTAATCATCAATAATCAACCCCCAGATCTTCACTTTTAGGTGACAGGAAGGGAAATTTGGAATTTCCCCCTTTTGACTTCCACTTAGAAGAAATAGTATATCATCTCCCTCACAAATGTTAAAAAGACTCCCTTTTTCCTTTATGGAATAAACTCCCCACAAAGTGCATTTGCCTGGTATACAACATGAGTTTGAATCATGTTTATAAAATACTTTCATTTCATTTTCAGTAAAACGGAATATTCTTTAAACTAACAGTGCTAGGAGGAAAAATGATTTCATTAACCAAAGTGTTTAGCCAAGATACAGGATGGTACTTTTCACCTGCCACGGCAATTAAAATGTGTCTAATAAAATACCATTGAGATAAATGGTAGTCCTTTATTCAGAGCTCATCAGAGAAGATCTAATTTATAGTACTGACTATAACTTGTTAAAAAGTCTCTATCTGAGAGCTAATTCCATGATAAATTTTAATTATGTGGCTAGAACTAGCTTCAAAGCTATATTAATTATACATTTAAGCTCTACATACAAACCCGTACATTACAGTACACCCAGAACATGTAAAATACAGTCTGAACCAAATTAAAATACGCCAGTTTCCTCAGCAGTTATTTGCTTTTGATATACTGTAGCTATTTCAGTCCATTCTTTATAAACACTAAATTACTGCCCTGCTTTCTTAGCCATTTTGCTTCCCTAGAGAGAACTCTGGGCTCTGGTTAACTTTCTGGCATAATTTTCTACTTCTGCCGGTTATGAAGTAGTTATACAGAATGTCTTTTTCCATCCAAGATAAATACTTTAATAAAAGGGGTAAAAGTTACTAGCAAGTTTTACCCTCTTATCCCAAAGTCTGGCTGCTGTGTCCACCATATCCCCTGCGATTCCTAGCCTCATCCTCCTGTTACTCTTTAGGTTTAATGTCTAGCAACACCAACACAGGTCAAGTCACTAGAGTCCCAGTAAAGTATAAGCACACATTCCCTGCTTCAGAAACAGTCCAGACCAGCATCCTGTCAGCAAACTCACCAAGATAAAAACTTGGACAAGATCAAAGCTTGTGCCATATGTAAATGAAGATTCCATCCTCCACTGAGAAAGTTTTGATACCAAGATCAACTGAATTGAATAGCTTGCTAATGTTGTAGTTCAGTATTTCATATATGTAATACATCACACAGAAAAAAAAAAAAAACCACAGATAAGAATGTGTAGATTAGGGGCGACTGGGTGGCTCAGTCAGTTAAGGGTCAGACTTCAGCTCAAGTCATGAACTCATGGCTCCTGGTTTCCAGCCCTGAGTCCAGCTCACTGCTGTCAGCATGAAGCCTCCTTCAGATCATCTGTCTTCTCTCTCTCTCTGCCCCTCCTCTGCTTGCATTCTCTCTCTCTTAAATAAATAAATAAATAAATAAACAAACAAACAAACATTTAAAACAAATAAAAAGGAGCACCTGGGTGGCTCAGTTGGTTAAGTCTCTGACTCCTGATTTCAGCTCAGCTCATGATCTCATTTCATGAGTTCCAACCCTGCATTAGACTCTGCGCTGTCTAATGCAGAGCCTGCTTGGGATTCTGTCTCCTCTCTCTGTCCTTCCCCTGGTCATGCTCTCTCTTTCTCCCTCAAAAATAAATAAATAAATAAATCTTTAAAAAAAGAATGTATAGATTAAAAATGTAGTCGGTTTCTCCTCACCTTTACTTTAGCTTCCTAGTTTCATTCTCTAGAGGTAACTTTACCAATTTCCAGATATTCAGTGTATATAAAAGCATACATGTATAAAACAAAAAAATACATACTGTATACAAAATTCTTCACTTTGCTCTTTTAACATTATACATTGGAAATGGTCTGAAATCAATACATATAGAACAGCTTGATTCATTATGAAGGTTGCATGGTACCCCATGCCACACATGTACATAATCTTTTAACCAGTCCCCTAATATAGATATTTATGCTAGTTCCAATCTTTTTTTGTTTGTTTTACTATTTCAAAGAAAATTATGATGAATATCCTTGTATGCTTGTTATTTAAGACATGGTGAGGATATGTATGGATAAATTCTTAGGAGAATTGCAAGATCAAAGAATATGTACATTTGTAAATTTGATAAGGTATTGCTAAATAGCTTTTTGGAGAGTTAACACCAAACTAAGAGCAGTATATTGAATGCCTATTTCTCATACCCCTTTCAATACAGTATGCTATCAAACTTCTTTTATATTTGACAAACTGACAGGGGAAAATGGCACTTCATATAGTTTTTATTTTTAAATTAGTATTTTTATTATATATAAAGTGAATGTATTTTCTTATAAGACCCATTTATATTTCTTTTGACACAAATTGTTCATACATTTCTTTGTGCTATTATTGGTATTTTTCTTCCATATTTATTTGTGTAGGCTGAGGAACATATCCTTCGGTCTATGGCTTAAATTGCAGACAAAGATTTTTCCCTGATGTGTCATTTGTGGTTTTTCCTTTGTTTATGATATTTTAATGCCATGAAAATTTTATTTTAGTTTTATATGGTCAAATTAATCTATCTCTGCATTTATGATTTCTTATTTTTGGCTTAGTCAGTAGAGCATGTGACTCTTGATCTCAGGGTTGGGTTGTAAGCTCAAGCCCCATGTTGGGGAAAGAGATCAATTAAAAAGAAAATCTTAAGAAAATCTTAAGAAAAAAATAAAAAACAAAACTACTATCAGAAATGACATTAATTTTCAATAAGTAATGATAGCAACCAAAAATATTTTTCATGAATTTTAATCTTACAAGCCTTAGGGGGAAAAAATCACACAAGCTACAATGTTTTTCAATAATTATACTTATGCTCTAATTGTAGTTTTGATCTTTCACTGAACAAAAATTTAAGAGAACATTTTAAAAACTAATTCATCTTTTCTGGCCAAACTAGCTGAAATCATCTTTTTAAAATAAATACTAACCAAAAGCTACTTGTAAGTGACATGTAATAGCAATATATCAAGACAGATGGTAGCTACACTTGTGGTGAACCTAGCATAATGTATAACTTGTCAAATCACCATGTTTTACACTGGAAGCCAATGTAACATTGTGTGTCAACATACTCAAGTAAACAAAAATAAATAAAATAAATACAAACCAAAAGCTACTTCCTTTTCAAATCCTAAGTCATATGGAATATTTGAAAGAACAAGAACCTCAGCCACAAATATTCAATCATCATATTAACATGATCTTTTATGTAAACCTGAATCAACAACATACCCAGCAGACTATAATAGTCCGTTTGGAGAAATGGATGCTCTTGTTTCAGTGGATGAAATATGCATGCTTTTGGAAAATCCTAGAAAGGGTAATGAAAGGTGAATCTTTTTTATTTTTTTAAATCTAAGATAAGCTTTATTTGATCCGAGAGAATAGCAAAGATCAGATTAAAGTTTGCATGAGAATGTATACAAATGCTTTAAAAGGGAAAGACCACAGTTGATACAACATGGTTTCTAGAGAGAAAGCATTTATTGTACAGCTTTGTAATTGTTTCCATTCACGTGGAACAACTCCAGCTGCTTTCAAAAATCAACAAATAATAAGCAGAAGGCAGAAGGAAGATGGGAAGAAACAATAGCATTTTCGTTATGTCCAACTGATAAACACTGGGCTGCATATATACGATGTTAAGCACAATTAAGCACAAAATTAACATCATTTGTAATGCAATGAAATGGGCAGCTGAGAAAATGCAAAAATAGGCCTCCAACACATTGCTTTGATGGTCTAAATTGACACTGCCAAGTTATATATTTATACAAAATATGGACAAAGTGTCAATTAATTTTTTCTGTATGTATGTGCATAGGCTACGGGTAAAGGTCTGAAGTTATTTTCATCCTGTTATTCATCAAATTTGGTAAATCTTAACCTTTCCTGAACAATGCCTCTCACAATGTATCTAATTACCTAGAATGAATCCAAAAACAGTCCCAACCCCACATTTTAGAAGTTAAAGCATCATAAGCAAGAGATGCATCTTTTCCTTAATAAAACTTTGGGGACCCAAATTTATAAAAGATGTCAAGAAAAAATTATTGAATGTCCAATGTTTTAAGTACCAGGCAAGCACGTGAAATGTATCAACAAACATTTACTGAGCTTGTATTCCTTAAATAAGAAGGTACCCTATTCAGTGTTGAAGATAAAGGGATTATGAGGATATTACAGTCTGGTGGGAGTGACAGGCATATACAGGCAATTTCAATACAATGAGAAATGCAGTGGTAGCCTGGGGTCCTAGTGCGGAACAAGGCATCTTACAATTCTTAGCATACTCAGCTAAGGGAATGTAATTGCTGCCTTGTATTTCTGCCATACAGTCTTAGAAATGCTCATGAAAGCTCAATATATTACAGTTATCACAGAATAAAAACTGTCTCTGAGAGGAGAGGAAACTCTATTAAAGCCTTTATAATAAATACTTGGAAATATTTCCTTGAATTGACCAAATAATCTCAGATTTGACAGAGGAGGAAGCAGTCTAAAGATCCTCTGGAATAGGAATTTATTTACCTCCCCTCGTGATGAGACACAATAGGAACTTCTTGATCTTTAGCATATCTTCATAAAAGAATTAGTGGACAGTTTCAGTTTCAACCTACTATATTCTCCAATTGAAAGAGACTATGAAAGAGCTTTAGGAATTTCGGAACCATCCTGAGTAGGAAACATTCACTGCTCCCATATGTCTCTTTTACTACTCACACAGAACACTTCATCAAATATGTGGGGTTTTTCCCCACACCAAGAAATTTTGTGAACTTGGTGGATATCCTGCAATTTAACTCAGTTCTGACACTATCTACCTGTAGATAACAACAGGTCCCACTGGCTAAGGCCTCAGTTTTACAAGACTGTCTCCCCTTATCCCTCAACCCCCACTTCAAATGCCAATCACAAGTCTAGTCTGTCACCTGTGCTTGACTTATTGCCTATACATCAGAGGTGCCCACAACCTCCACCACAGGTTCAATTAATTTGCTAGAGCCCACAGAACCCAGGAAAAGTTTACTATTTACCAATTTATTATGAAAGACCATAATAAAAGATAAAGATGAACATCCAGATGCAGGAAATGCACATATAAGGAAGGGGTGTGGAGCTTCCATGCTCTCTCCCAGAAGACCGCTCTCCCAGCACCTCCATGTGCTCACTAACCCAGAAGCTCTACTAACTCATAGTTTAGATATGTTTGTGGAAGCTTCATCATGTAGGCATGATTGATCATTAACTCTATTTTCAACTCTTCTCTCCTCTTTGGAGAATCGGGGTTGGGTAGACTTTCAGACTTCTAATCATGGCTTAATTGTTCTGGTGACCACCCGCATCCAGGAGCCCACCAAGAATCACCTCGTTAGAGCAAATTAGTCAGAGAAATACATATATATGTATTCCCATTATCTCACACATCCTGATCACCTATTGCCAGCCGTTCATACTTCAAATTTAGCTATCCTTGAAAGCACACTAAGACATGTCATCAACATCATATCATCAAGTCATAAAATAAGAGATCTAGAGAGATCCACAGATGCCTTCAATATTTAACAGATATTTATTGATAACATAGTATGTGCCAGTCATTGTGCTACCTACTAAGGAACTAATGTAAAGCAAGCTATAGTACCTGACTTTAGAAACTTGCCATCAATGATGGGAGACAATCAGGTAATTAGATTATTTATTGCATAGGATCCAGCTCATTCATCTTATACATGTGGAAAACTCTAGTTTGTCAAACTTTTATTATGCGTTGTTGATCAGAGTGGAAATTGGTATAACCTTTTCTGGAAGACATTTTGGGATGTCTTGATGCAGTTATCCCAAACGGGATTTATCTTTCAGATGTACTTGCAGAAATTCCAAAGATATGTGAGAATATTCTTGCAGTGTTGTTCATATTAGAAAAACATTGGAAATAACCTAAATGTCTAACAATAAGTGATTAATTGAATGAACTATAGGATACTGTGCAGCACTTTAAAAGATAGAGTAGATCTGACATAAACATAGGAAGACATTCAAGAGCAACTGATATATGAAAAAAGTTATAAAACAGAATGGATAATATTATTCTTTGTTTAAAAAGAAAAAATATCACTGCAACAGGTACATGTTTAGAAAAATAAATCTCAGGAAAATGTACACCAAACTATTAGCAATGGCTAATACAAATATTTTTTATTTTTATGTTAATTTATCTATAATGTTGGATTGGATTTTTTCTAAGACTACGTTCAACTATGTTGATGTGATTTATAAACACTGTGTCTTTCAAAAAAATAATTGAGATTTTAGACTTTTATATTTATGAAAGTTCTTCCAAAACTGTAAAGGTATTGAAAATTATGGAATTATCTATTTGTATTAATGATAAGTAATATTCCACATTATTTTGATCTAGTCTCAAAGAGAATATTCTTAGGCAGAAAAAAAAAGATTTTAAAGCCACTGAAAATAATATTAGGAATTATAATAATAACATAGCTTCCTGTCTTCTTGCAAGCATTCTTGAACTTTAATCTGTGTCTCTGGAGTCCTGGTCTAGTTCTCTTTTTATGCACTTATCTCTTGCCTTATAGGTAATCTGTAATTCTCATTACAGAAAATGCAAATATTGGAGTGTTTCTATGAATGGAAAGAAAGCTTCTAATATTGCTAATAAGCACATGTAATGATACACTGTGGAACAGTAAACCACCAGTAAGTAAAGCTGAAACACCACCAGTAAATAAAGCTGAAACAATCAGTGACTTAGCCTATCAATATGGAGATCTCAAAATTATCTAGAACTCATAGTTACCAATGCATTTGGGAGTCATTTTTGAACAAAGTAATCATAATCCTATACAAATAAAATATTTATATTTAACTGGAAAGAGATGTAATATGAGGGTCCCCTCTTACCCAAACAGAAAACTCTAACAAACTGAGATCAAAAACTCAATGTAGGGGCACCTAGCTAGCCCAGTCAGCAGAGCAAGCGACTCTTGATCTCAGAGTTGTGAGTTCAAGCTTCACGTTGTGCATGGAGCCTACTCAAAAGGAAGAATGAAGAGAGAAGAGGAGAGGGGAAGGAAAAGGGGGTGAAGAGAGGAAAAGAGAGAAAAAGAAACTCGATGTGTAAGAATGAGGTGCATGATTGGACAACTGAAGTTCCCATGCATCTGGAAAAGTGCAGCCAGGCTCTGGGCTCACTTGAAGTAGAGAAGTTTGCTTGAATAGCAAAATCAAGTGTAAAACCACCTAACAGGGAATTTAATGTTTGCTGAGTGTTCTCTCTGCAAACTGATGGAATTCATATACCATAAATTAAAGAATGTAAAATTTAAGGTAATGTAAAATTTATCAATCTTCAGATTTAGCCACTTCAGTGCACAGAAGTGAAAGTGAAAATACCACTTTATCCAATTTTGAATTGCCCAGTTGGGTGGTTGAATACGTAAGGAGATATTAACATAAAAATTTCTGCTGATACCAAAGACAGACATCAGAAAACAAAGATAGCTGTGAAACATGCCAGCCTCTAGAATTTGGAATAAAATCTGTGTAAATATTCCTCAACCTTCTCACTCACATGAAAGATACAAACTGGTTCTCTCATATCAAGTCTGGCAAGACAGCTCCAAGGAACCACTTGGAGAGACTATTATATGTCCCTTCAGTCTGGGGAACCCTGAGCACTAGTGCCAGACTCTCATCTGAGAAATCTAAGTTGGGGGAGAAGGGTGGAGAAATAGGGAAAACAAGATTGGCAGTTAATTGGTAATGATTGAAGCTGAGTAAAAAAGTACATTGTGGTTGATGAAACTATTCTATGCATATTATTGAAAATTTTCCAAAATGAAATTTAGAAGAAAAAAAGAATAAGCTTACACTTCTGCTAAAGTATTAATCAATGTATAAAGCTACCATACCTTTGGCATGGTATGCCAAATGAGGGGGAATAAGGAGATGTATTATTTGCTTAATTTTGAAGGGAAAGAAAGCAACCACCAGAGGAATAAGCAAAAATAAAACAGCAGACTAGGGAGGACAAGAGATAATGAAGATACTGACGGCAAAGTTTTCAAAAGTTGCAGTAAGGGAAACAAAGTTAAGTTAAATCAAATTCAGTTAAAATGGACAAAGACATGCTTGAACATAAATATAGAAACAATAACTTAGAAAGAGAACAGGAGCAAATTATGACACACTGTTAAAGAATGCGGAGGTGGGGCACCTAGGTGGCTCAAAAGGTTAAGCGTCCAACTCTTGCTTTCCGCTCAGGTCATGATCTCAGGGTTCATGACTTCAAGCCCCAACTGTGGCTCCACACTGACATTGAAGTCTCCTTAGAATTCTTTCTCTTTCTCTCTCTCTGTGCTCCTCCCCTGCGTTCTCTCTCCCTCCCTCAA
This sequence comes from Cryptoprocta ferox, assembly GCA_028646485.1. Lineage (NCBI taxonomy): Eukaryota > Metazoa > Chordata > Mammalia > Carnivora > Eupleridae > Cryptoprocta > Cryptoprocta ferox. Next base: position 52,505,279 of record CM053573.1, read on the forward strand.
AATAAATAAAAACTTTTTTTTAAAGGAGGAAAACTGACCAGAAAACTCTACAATCAAAATTCAAAGAACAAGAAGTAGATGGGGCAAAGACAACAGGACTTTTCTGTTCTGTGAATCCTGTCATAGGAGAACCAGGCTACTGCTCTGTAAGACTGAAAATAACAGGGGCACTTGGCTGGCTCAGTTGGAAGAGCATGTGACTCTTGATCTTGGGGTTGCAAGTTTGAGCCCAATGTTGGGCATAGAGATTACTAAAAAAAATAAACAAAACTTAAAAAAAAACTGGATAAAACTGAGAGATTTTAGTCTGGAATATATAATGTGCAAGAAGATAAAAGGAATGAAGTGATACACTAATCACAATAGTGTTCAGTTTCTTGGAGCACACTATGACATAATATTTGTAAATATGAGTAAGGATCATTTTGTGGTAATCTAGTTGATTTATGGGGGAAACTCATCTTCCAAGGGATCCCAGTAGACATGAATTTTGGCCACATACCAAGATCACCCATATGCTATACAATGAATGTCATGCATGTTCTCACAACTTTCCAGGAGTTGGAGGCACCATCACTTAAAGATCAAGGCCAGAATAGGACATTTGACATAGCAAAAGACCTAGAGGTTACAGAAATTGATCTAGGTTGTTCTGACTCAAAGAGTCAGGACAGCCTCACAGCACTGAGTGCAGTGAGATACAGGTGGACATTTTGGCTGAAGGTGCTGCAGAGTTCCAAAGGAAACTTGATAAAACCACTAAACTGGTCAGAGAACTCCAGGAGACCCAAATCTGGATGAAAAGGCCTCCTTTTCACACCATCTGTTTCCTAGAACTTTAATATAGAGTTGCATCTTGCTGAACAAATGAGCAATAGTCTTAAAGAGTTTTAAAACCATTCTAGGTGATGTTATAAACATACACAGAGTTTAAAAAGCAATGGGGATTTCCATTCCTTTCTCCATTAATGACAACAATTTGGAATATTTCACAGAAGATTTTGAAGCAACTAAAAAGGCTGACTTCGTTAAGTAGAGATGTAATGATGTATGAAACTAATCAGATTTCACTGTATAATGTATAATTTTTCCATCCTTAACTTAGAAAACACAGGTAACACTAAATATTTTTAAACTGAATTTTTTAATTAAAGTATGGAATGGTTGAAATTGGTGTTCCAAAGATTGGGCATGTTTCAAGTAACAAGACTGAATCTTGGACTGGAAAAAAATATATAAATATATGAATACACAAGCACACTCACACACATATGAAAAAGCTAAGAACTGAGGATATCTTTGGAACAATTATGCAACTAATGCCTAAATACTAGTTTCTACATATTATTCCTCATAAGAGGAAACTGGTCTCCTTGAAGAATTACAGATTTCAAGTTGGGGGCAGGAAGCATATGAAGTTAACCTGGGATATCTTATATCAGAGGTAAAGGAAAATTCAAACATCAATGAGGTCATGTCATAAGTAGAGAGCTTGAGAAGTGTTTATACATTAAATTTGAGAAATTTTGAAACTATAACTATTATAAATGATAATAGGTGAAACTAGTTGTAGAAAAAAAAAAAACAAGAGAGAGAAAGGCAGGAAAAGCTAATTTACCACTACAGGGGGGTGATTATCAAACCAATTCTTTATTCTGAAAATTGGTAGTTAAAGGGAAAAAGTTAAACATCTACCCCTGACTTTTCAGAAGCAAGAAAAACTCTTATAGATGAATACCAGAAAATAAATACAGAAAATGATAAAAATATAAAATCTTCGATCTGTAACATACCACAAAATGACTGGTATAGGAAATGCTCATTAATAGATGCTAACATCTTTAGGTGAAATTATTTTGGGTAACATGATACCTGCATAGCACCCTGCAGATTATTTGTTCATTATTTGCTCATTGCCAATGAGAAATTCACCTTTATAATGAAAAGAGCTTACCATCACCACCTTAATCAAGTGATTAAACTTAGTATCACCTAGTCTTCATCCTCTTCAACCTGAGGAGTTGAAATATAAAGTGCTCAGCACCACCTATGAACTATCCTTGCCCAGAATGTTTATCCAAAATCAAATGCAGTCTTCAAGAAAAAAAAATTATGAAAGAAAAAGGAAAAGAAAAGAGAATATATTTTAAAGTCAGGAAAAGACAAAAAAAGAAAAAGAAAAAGAAAACACATATTCTTTAGCAGGCATTCCTTTTTTTAACCCCTTCTTCCAGCCCCAGGCAATCACTAATCTACCCTTTTTTTTACAAGCTTGTCCACTTAGGACAAACTTCATGTTTGTAGCAAATTCAAGAAACAGAGGATCACATCGATAGATGATACCATGAGTAAATTGGCAAATACAGGATATGGGGAATTTTACAAAACAACTGGTTTAGTCTCCTCAAAAAAATCCACATCAAGAAAAATGAGGGAACCATTCTTGAACTAAAAGAAAGAAAAGAAATAGGGAAGTCAAATATAACATATAGAATTTGATTGGGTTCTAGTTCAGAATAGAGTCACTTTGAGTATAATTGTACAATATGAAGACACATTAAAATCTATAATGGAATTTAGATGCTTTAGGTTTGATCATTGTATTAGGGTTATATAAGGTATCTTATTTTTAGGAGAGGTATGCTGAAGTCTTCAGGAGTGAAGTGTCATAGTGACTATGTCGTACTTCCAAACAGACAGAAAAACAAACAAAGGCCAAAATGTCAAGCACTGTTGAATCTAGGTGGTGGGTATATGGGTTCTCACTGTACTACTTTTTCAACTTTTGGGAATGTTTAGCATTTTTTCATAATAAAACTAAGGAAAAAAGGAGGAAAATATTTACAACTCATATATCTATCTGATAAGGGACTTGCCTCCAGAATATATAAAGAACTTTTACAACCCAACAATAAAAAGACAAATTACTTGATTTTAAAATGGGAGAGATTCTAAATACACAGTTCTCTAAAGAAGATATATGAATGAACAACAAGTACATAGAACAAAGTTTAAACTTATTAATCATTAGGGAAATGCAAATCAACACTACTTCATACTTAATGGGATGGCTAAAATAAAAAAGATAATAATAAATGTTAGCAAGAACGTGGAGAAATTAGAACCCTCATACATTGCTAGTGGAATTATAAAAGTGTATTCCCACTTTGGCAAAGAGATTGGCAGTTCCTCAAAGTGAACCAGCAATTCTATTCCAGGAACATACTCAAGAGAAATGGAAACCTAAGTCCACACAAAAACTATATACAAATGTTCATAGTGACATTATTCATAATAGCTAAAAAGTGGAAACAATCCAAATGCCCATAAATGGAAAAATATATAAATAAAAAGCAGTATATAATAAAACATTATTCAGTAATAAGAAGGAATGAAATATTGATATATTGTACAATATGGATAAATCTTGAAAACATTATGCTAAGGGAAATAAGCCAGGCACAAAAGGACATATATTGTATACTTCCATGTACATGAAATGTCCCAAATGGGAAAATTCATAAAGAAAGAGGATAGATTAGTGGTTGCCTAAAGCTGGAAGAAGGCAGTTAAATAAGGAATGGCTGCTAAACAATATGTTTTTTTTTTTGTCTTTTCCTGACTTTAAAATTTCTTCTTTTTCTTTTCCTTTCATATACATTTTATTTCTATTTTTCCACTTTTCTTGAACTATAATTGACAAAATTGTAAAGTATTTAAGTGTACCACATGATTATTTGATATGTATATATAAACATTGTAAAATGATCACCACAATCAAGCTAACACCTCCATCACCTACCATTATTACATTTTTTTTGGATGAGTACTCATAGTGTGAACTTCCTGAGAAAATTTCAAGTATATAATATAGTACTATTAACTACAGTCACTATGGTGTACATTATTACATCCTCAAAACTTCTTCATTTTATGATTGAAAGTTTACACCCTTTGACCAATACTCCCCATTTCCCCAACCCCTAAGCCCCTGGCAACCACTATTCTACTCTCTGTTTCTTTGAGTTCACCTTTTTTTAAATGTATTTTTTAGGTTCCACATATAAATGATACCATACAGTATTTGTCCTTCTCTGTCTGGTTTATTACACTTAGCATAATGCCCTCCAGATTCATACCCATTGTTGCAAATGGCAGAGTTTCCTTCATTTTTTTTTTGGCTGAATAACATTCCATTTTATTTTATTATATACATGAGTTCTTTATCTATTCATCCATCATCATTTGTTTCCATATCTTGGCTCTTATGAATAAGGCTGTAATGAATGTCGGAGTACAGCTATCTCTTTGAGATACTGATTTTATTTCCTTTGGATATATATCCCAAAAAGGAATTGCTGGACCATACAGTAGTTCTATTTTTAATTTTCTGAGAAATTTCCATACTGTTTTCCATAATGGCTGTACCAATTTGTATTCCCACCAATGGTGCACACGAGTCCCCTTTTCTCCACATTCCAACATTTGTTATCTTTTGTCTTTTAGATAATAGCTACTCTAACAGGTGCAAGATGATATCTCATTGTGCTTTTGATTTGCATTTCCTTGACGATTAGTGATGTTGAGCATCTTTTCAACCTGTTGGACATTTGTATGTCTTCTTTGTAAAATATTCATGTCCTTTGCCCATTTTTTAATTGTGTGTGTGTGTGTGTGTGTGTGTGGTACAATTGAGTTGCAAGAGTTGCTTATATATTTTGGATATACAGTTATTGCATATATAGTTTGCAAGTATTTTTTCCATTCCATAAATTGCCTTTTCGTTTTGCTGTTATTTAATTTGTTATTTAATTTGCTGTTATTTAATTAATTGCATATTAAATTAAATGTGCAGAAACATTTTCGTTTGATGTAGATCTCATTTGTTTACTTTTGCTTTTGTTCTTTGAGCTTTTGGTGTCAGATACAAAAAAATCATTGCCAAAACCAATATCAAGTTTTTCCTCTATGCTTCTTCTAGGAGTTTTACAGTTTTAGGTCTTGTGTTTAAGTCTTTAATCCATTTTTTGAGTTGTTTTTGGTATATAACATAAGGGTCCAGTTTCATTCTTTTGCATGTGGATATCCAGTTTTCCCAATGCTATTATTGAAGAGACTCTCCATTCCCCATTGCATATTCTTGGCACCTTTGTAGAAAATTAGTTGACCCTTTATGTAAAGGTTTACTTCTGAGCTCTCTCTTCTATTCCATGGACTTTCTTTTTGGGCTGATGAAAATTTTCTGGAATGGATAGTCATAATATTTGCACCTCTAGAAATATACTAAAAATCACTTATAAAGGATGAATTTTAGGTTATATTATGTTTTTTTCTTAATTTAAAACTAATTGTTATTACACTATAATTTAAATACAATAAAATTCAACCATTTTAGCATACAGTTCTGTGAGTTTTGACATGTGTATAGCCATGTAACCATGACCTGATCAAGATACAGAATAATTCTGTTTCCCCTCTCAAATCCTTGGTCCACCCCTACTGCTTTACAGTCAATCCATCCCCATCTCTGCTCTAAGCAATCATTGAGACCTGATTTCTATCACTAAAGATTACTTTTGCCTATTCTCAAATATCATCTAAATTAAATTACACCTACATACCCTTTTATATCTGACTTCTTTCACTCAGCATAATATTTTTTCTCAGCATAGTAGTTTTGAGGTCCATTTATGTTGTTCCATGTATCAGCAACTTGTTCCTTTTTGTTGACTAGCAGCTGGTATGTGATATCAATAAAGCTATTTTTTAAAAAGAGCTGTGAGGAAGAGAAATAACTGCTCCCCCAGAGACTTAGAAGCCAATTCTTGAGAGTGTTAGTCACATAAAACTTTTCTCCTTTACTTATCTTTCCTCACTCTGCATCAGCCCCCCGGGTCCCAAACTCCAGTGAGACAGCTAAGTAATGGAAAGGTAGAGGCATGATATAAGATAAAATAAGCCAACCCTGTACCTCTTCTTGACTTTAGGCTTCCTGCTTGAAACTCTAGCAAGAGAGAAGAGAACACTTGATTTTAAGTCAAGTTTGGAATTATTATCATTTTTTAAGTTTATTTATTTTAAGAGAGAGAGGGCACAAGCAGGGGATGGGCAGAGGGAGAGGGAGAGAAATAATCCTCAGCAGGCTCTGCACTACCAGCATGGAGCCTGATGTGGGGCTCAAAATCACAAACTGTGAAATCATGACCTGAACCAAAATCAAGAGTTGGACACTTAACTGACTGAGCCACCCAGACACCCTTGGAATTATTATTATTAAGTGAAAGTACACATTTTAACTTCTTGACTGTATTACCTATAAATGGCCAGAAATATTCTAGTGCAACCAAAATTTCATTCAGGGAAAGAAAAAGAAGTTGCTCCAAAGAATAAATTTAGTGTAGCAATTAAAGATAAATTAATAAGTTAGTTGAAGATTAATTATGATTCATCAAGTAGGTTGTGCTGGTTCAATGTACCAGTGCAACTGAAAGGTATAACTGACAATTCAGCAGTCAAGTAGCCCAAAATAAATAGTCTTTTCCTGGACTTGATCAGAAACTCTCATCTGCTCCTCTCAGTCATGATCCTGGGCTAGTTGGAGACAGTCTCTCTAATTCTATAATAATAAAACATATACACAGTGTGATCATGACTCATAGTAACATATACTTTAACAATAGAGTGGTCAGATGTTAAAAATGCACCTTTTGGTTATTGCACCTTTTGGTTATCATGAAAGTGTTGACATTCAAGTCTTCCTCAACCTCATACAAAGAAATGGAAAAACATTCCATGCTCATGGATTGGAAAAACAAACATTGTTAAAATGTCTATACTACCGAAAGCAATCTACACATCTAATGCAATGCCTATTAAAATACCACCAGCATTTTCCACAGAGTTAGAACAAATAATCCTAAAATTTGTATGGAACCACAAAAGACTCCAAATAACCAAAGCAATCTTGAAAAAGAAAAGCAAAGCTGGAGGGATCACAATTCTGGACTTCAAGCTGTATAACAAAGCTGTCAACATCAAAACAATATGCTACAGGCACAAAACCAGACACATAGATCAATGGAACAGAACAGAAAACCCATAAAGGGACCCACAACTATATCGTCAACTAATCTTTGACAAAGCAGGAAAGAATATCCAATGGAAAAAAAGATATTCTCTTCAACACATGGAGCTGGAAAAACTGGACAGCAACATTCAGAAGAATAAAACTGAACCACTTTCTTACACCATACACAAAAATAAATTCTAAATGTAAGACAGGAAACTATCAAGATCCTAGAGAAGAACAGAGCAACCTCTTGACTTCGGTCGTAGCAACTCTCACTAGACATTCCTCTGGAGACAAGGGAAACAAAAGCAAAATGAACTGGGAATTCGCCAAGATAAAAAGCTTCTGCACATTGAAGGGCACCTGAGTGGCTCACTCAGTTAAGTGTCCAACTCTTGACTTTGGCTCAGGTCATGGTCTCCTTGTTTGTGAGATCAAGCCCATGTTAGGTTCTGAGCTGACAGCATGGAGCCTGCTTCGGATTCTCTCTCTCTCTTTCTCTGCTCCTCCCCCATTTGTGCATTTGTACATGCTCTCTCTCACACACAAAATAAGTAAATAAACTTAAAAAAAATTCTGCACAGTGAAGGAAACAATCAGCTAAACTAAAAGGCAGCTGATGGAATGGGAGAAGATATTTGTAAATAACATATCAAAGGTTAGTATCCAAAATCTATAAAGAATTTACCAAATTCGGAGGAGGAGGGACCAACATGCCAGAGAAGTAGGGGGATCCTAACTTGCCTGATCTCTCAAACAAAGAAGTGTTGAAGCCAACAGACTTTGAATCCCAAGTCCAGGAGGAAAATAGACAGTAGCGCTTCCAGTTACCCACCGGGATGACCTGACAGGCCATAGGTGCATGATTGTGAACTGGGAGAGATAAAACAAATGAAGGGGAGGAGTCCACTTCTGTGGAGAGACAAAGGGAAGAGAAAGAGAGGCTGGGGAAGTATAGGACTGTATCTGGACAAGAGAAAAACTTCTGACCGGGACAGAGAAAGATCCCATCTCTAACTGCAGCGCTTTCTCCAGACTGGGGCCAGCTGCCCGGATCTGGCACCTGGGAAGGAGGGGAGCCAGTCCCAGGCTTGGTGGCTGGGTCAGGGGCACAGTCCACAGTAGGAGAAAGTGACCCCCTCCCTGCAGTGCTGGGGGACAGGACAAAGCCTGCCTGTGTCCACCAGCTGGGGACCACATATCTGGCAGAGTGGAGCTGCACTTTCCCAGTACCAGGACACATGGAATGGAAGTTTGAATCCCAGCCAAGCTCCAGGCATGGGAGTTGGCAGAGCGAGACAAACTGCCTCATTTACACCCACGGCAGAGTGAGGATGGCTTGAACAGAGTGGTTTGGGACACCAAGTCTGTGAAGGAAAGACTGAGGGGGTCGCCATTTTTCTCCCCACCACCACCAAGGCAAGGCCTCAGTGATCAGACAGCGGGGGCCCACAGTGGAGGCAGGACCTGCCTACATGAAACCATGCCCCTCCGCAATGGGTAACTGCATATCTACTGGAGCAGGATAGACACTAAGGAACCAGATGGCCCTTCCTCCAGACCTGCGCTGCTGCATTGCCTGGTTTAATTCTTGCAAAGTTCTTATTATATAGATATATTCTTCCTTCCTTTTGTCCTTATCTCTTCCCTCCACTAGTCTGGTTACTCTGGTTGTTGGTTTGTTTAAGCAGATATATTTAATCCATTCTCTTGATACATGTTCAACACCTCCCTCCTTATTTTCCTTTCTCTCTCTCTCTGGATTAAGCCATATAGTTTCTCTGTCAATTTTATTCTTTCTTTTTCCCTATCCCTGTCATTTTTCTCTCTGTATGGGATAAGGCCTCTTCCATCAGCACTGCCTACACCCTGTTGTTTACTTGTAGCTGGTGTTTCTGGTTTTTTGTTTTTAGTTTTGTTTGTTTGTTCATTTGTGTATTTCTGTTTTCTGTTTGGTTTTGGTTTTGTTTGTCTGTTTTGCTTTCCAGGGCTACTTGAACAAAAAATCAAAATATACCTGCTGGAGGGTCCAAAACATCACTACGAGTAGGGAGATAAAGTCACAAAAAGAGAGAGCAAGTAACATTCTCCAAAAACATCTTCTGAAAGGCCAGGCCATGGACAGTGCATATATGACCCCTCTTTAATATAGTAGTGCTCGCAGGTGCAGGGCACATAACAAGCTTTTAAAACACATAAGGTACAGAAAACTAGCCAAAATGATGAAACGGAAGAATTCTCCTCAAAAGAAATTCCAGGAAGAAATGACAGCTAAAGAATTGATCAAAACAGATATAAACAATGTAACTGAACAAGAATTTAGAATAACAGTCATAAGATTAATCACTGGGCTTGAAAAAAGCATAGAAGACAGCAGAGAATCTATTGCTGCAGAGATCAAAGAACTAAAAAATAGTAATGATGAATTTAAAAATTCTATAAATGAGGTGCAAAATAAAATAGAGGTGGTCACAGTGAGGATTGAAGAAGCAGAGGGGAAAATAGGTGAAATAGAAGATAAAATTATGGAAAAAAGAGGAAGCTGAGAAAAAGAGAAATAAAAAATTCTGGATCATGAGGGGAGAATTAGAGAACTAAGTGATTCAATGAAATGGAAAAAATATCTGTATAATAGGAGTTCCAGAAGAAGAGAGAAAGGGGCTAAGATATACTTGAACAAATCATAGCTGAGAACTTCCCCAATCTGAGGAAGGAAACAAACATTGAAATCCAGGAGGCACAGACAACTCCCTTCAAATGTAAATTGAATCAATCTTCTGCAGGAATATCATAGTGAAACTGGCAAAATACAAAGATAGAGAATCCTAAAAGCAGCTAGGTATAAAAGGGCCTTAACATACAAAGGTAGACACATAAGGGTAGTAGCAGACCTATCTACTGAAACGTGGCAGGCCAGAAAGGACTGGCAGGAAATTTTCAATGTGATGAACAGGAAAAATATGCAGCCAAGAATCCTTTATCCAGCAAGCCTGTCATTCAGAATAGAAGGAAAGATAAAGGTTTTCCCAAACAAAAACTGAAGGAATTCATCACCAACAAACCAGCTCTACAATCCTTAGGGAGATTCTGTGAGTGAAGTGTTGCAAGGACCCCAAAAGACAAGAGACATCACTACAAGTATGAAACCTACAGATAATACAATGACTCTAAACCTATATTTTTCAATAATAACACTAAATGTAAATGGACTAAATGCTCCAATCAAAAGACATAGGGCATCAGAATGGATTAAAAAAAAAAAAAAACAAGACCTATCTATTTGCTCTCTACAAGAGACTCATTTTAGACCTGAGAGCACTTTCAGATTGACAGTGAGGGGGTGGAGTACCATCTATCCCGCTACTTGAAGTCAAAAGAAAACTGGAGTAGCCATGCTTATATCATACAAACTAGATTTTAAATTAAAGTCTGTAACAAGAGATGAAGAAGGGCATTATATAATGATTACAGGGTCTATCCATCAAGAAGAGCTAACAATTATAAATGTCTATGCACCGAATTCAGAAGCACCCAAATATATAAAACAAGTAGTCACAAATGTAAGCAATCTTATTGGTAAGAATGTGGCAATTGCAGGGGACTTCAATACTCCACTTACAGCAATGGACAGATCATCTAGACAGAAAATCAATAAAGAAACAATGGCGCTGAATGATACACTGAACCAGATGGACTCGATAGATATATTTAGAACTTTTCATCTTAAAGCAGAATACACATTCTTCTCAAGTGCACATGGAACATTCTCCAAGATAGATCACATACTGGGTCACAAAACAGCCCTCAATAAATATAAAATAATTGAGATCATACCATGCACACTTTCAAATCACAATGCTATGGAACTTGAAATCAACCACAGAAAATGTTTGGAAAACTTCCAAACGCATGGAGGTTAAAGAACATACTCCTAAGAACAAATGAGTCAACACAAGCAATTAAAGAAGAAATTAAACAATATATGAAAACAAATGAAAATGAAAACACAACAATCCAAACCCTTTGGAATACAGCAAAGGCAGTATTAAGAGGAAAATACATTGCAATCCAGGACTATCTCAAGAAACAAGAAAAATGCCAATACAAAAACTAACAGCACAGCTAAAGGAACCAGAATCAGAGCAGCAAAGAAACTCCAAATCCAGCAGAAGAAGAGAAATAATAAAGATCAGAGCAGAAACAAACAATATAGAATAAAAAAAAAACAGTAGAATAGATCAATGAAACTAAAAAATAAACAAAATTGATAAACCTCTAGCCAGGCTTCTCAAAAAGAAAAGAGAGAGGACCCAAGTAGATAAAATCACAAATTAAAATGGATTTATTACCACCAATGCCTCAGAAATACAAGCAATTATCAGGGAATACTATGAAAAATTATATGCCAACACACTGGACAACTGGGAACCTAAACACCCACACACTACCAAAACTCAGATGAAAGAAATATAAAATTTGAACAGGCCCATAACTAGTGAAGAAATTGAATCAGTTTTCAAAAATCTCCCAACAAATAAGAGCCCTGGGCCAGATGGCTTCCCTGGGGAATTCTACCAGACATTTAAAGCAGAGTTAATACCTATCCTTCTCAAGCTGTTCCAGAAAATAAAAATGGAAGAAAAATTTCCAGAGTCATTCTATGAAGCCAGCATTACTTTGATTCCCAAACCAGACAGAGACCCCACAAAAAAGGAGAACTACAGGCCAATATCCCTGATGAACACTGATGCAAAAATTCTCAAAAAGATACTAGCAAACTGAATTCAACAGCATATAAAAAGAATTATTCACCATGATCAAGTGAGATTCATTCCTGGGCCACAGTGCTGGTTCAATATTCACAAATCAATCAATGTCATACATCACATTAATAAAAGAAAGGATAAGAACCATATGACCCTGTCAATAGATACAGAAAAAGCATTTGACAAAACACAACATCCTTTCTTAATAAAAACCCTCAAGAAAGTCAGGATAAAAGGATCATACTTAAACATCATAAAATCCATATATGAAAAGCCTACAGCTAATATCATCCTCAATGGGAAAAACTAAGAGCTTTCCCCCTGAGATCAGGAATACGACAGGGATGTCCACTCTCACCACTGTTATTTAACATACTGTTGGAAGTCCAAGCATCAGCAATCAGACAACAAAACGAAATAAAGGGCATCAAAATTGGCAAAAAAGAAGTCAAACTTTCACTTTTCCCAGACGACATGATATTCTACATGTCATAGACCCCACCAAAAGACTGCTAGAACTGATACATGAATTCAGCAAAGTTGCAGGGTACAAAATCAATGTACAGAAATCAGTTGCATAACCAATAATGAATCAATAGAAAGAGAAATCAAGAAACTGATCCCATTTACAATTGTACCAAGAACCATAAAATACCTAGGAATAAACCTAACCAAAGATGAAAAAGATCTATATGCTGAAAACTATAGAAAGCTTATGAAGGAAATTGAAGAAGGCACAAAGAAATGGAAAAACATTCCATGCTCATGGATTGGAAGAATACATATTGTTAAAATGTCAATACTACCCAAAGCAATCTACACATTCAATACATTCCAATCAAAACTGCACTGACATTCTTCTCAAAGCTAGAACAAACAATCCTAAAATTTGTATGGAATCACAAAATACCCAAATAGCCAAAGTAATACTGAAGAAGAAAACCAAAGCAGGAGGCACCACAATCCCAAAGTTAGCCTCTACTACAAAGCTATACTTATCAAGACAGTATGGTATTGGCACAAAAATAGACATATAGACCAATGAAATAGAATAGAGAACTCAGAATTGGACCCACGAATGCATGGCCAACTAATCTTTGACAAGGCAGGAAAAAGTATCTTATGGAAAAAAGACAGTCTCTTTGGCAAATGGTGCTGGGAGAACTGGACAGCAACATGTAGAAGAATGAAACTAGACCACTCTTTTACACATACACAAAAACAGTCAAAATGGATGAAGGACCTAAATGTGAGACAAGAAACCATCAAAACTCTAGAGGAGAAAACAGACAACAACTTCTTTGACCTCAGCCGCAGCACTTTCTTACTCGACACATCTCCAAAGGCAAGGGAATTAAAAGCAAAAATGAACTATTGGGACCTCATCAAGATAAAAAGCTTCTGCACTGCAAAGGAAACAATCAACAAAACTAAAAGGCAACCAACGGAATAGGAAAAGATATTTGCAAATGACATATTAGATAAAGGGCTAGTTTCCAAAATCTATAAAAAACTCACCAAACTCCACACCTGAAAAACAAATAATCCAGTGAAGAAATGGGCAGAGGACATAAATAGACACTTTTCCAAAGAAGATATCCAGATGGCCAACAGACACATGAAATGATGCTCAACATCACTCGTCATCAGGGAAATACAAATCAAAACCATGATGAGATACTACCTTGCACCTGTCAGAATGGCTAAAATTAACAACACAAGAAACAACAGGGGTTGGGGAGGATGAGGAGGAAGAGGAGCTCTCTTGCACTGTTGGTGGGAATGCAAACTGGTGCAACCACTCAGGAAAACAACATGGAGGTTCTTCAAAAAGTTAAAAATAGAACTGCCCTATGACCCAGCAATTGCACTACTATGTATTTACCCAAAGGATACAAAAACACAGATTTGAAGGGTACATGTACCCTGATATTTATAGCAGCATTATCAACAATAGCCAAACTATGGAAAGAACCTAAATGTCCACCAACTGATGAATGGATAAAGAAGATGTAGTATATTGGGCTGCCTGGGTGGCTCAGTCGGTTAGGTGGCCGACTCCAGCTCAGGTCATGATCTCGTGGTTTGTGAGTTCAAGCCCCGGGTTGGGCTCTGGGCTAACAGCTCAGAGCCTGAAGCCTGCTTCAGATTCTGTGTCTCCCTCTCTTTCTGCCCCTCCCCTGCTCACGTTCTGTCTCTCTGTCTCTCAAAAATAAATAAATGTTTAAAAAAAGATTTAAAAAAAGAAGATGTAGTATATATATACACAATGGAATACTACTTAGCCATCAAAAGGAATGAAATCTTGCCATTTGCAATGACGTGGATGGAGTTAGAGTGTATTACACTAAGCAAAATAAGTCAGTCAAAGAAAGGCAAATACCATATAATTTCACTCATATGTGGAATTTAAGAAACAAAACAGAGGAACATCTGGGAAGGGGGAAAGAGAGAGAGAGAGAGAGAGAGAGAGAGAGAGAGAGAAACCATACGAAACTATTTACAAAAGAGAACAAACTGAAGGTTGCTGGAGGGAAGTGGGTAGGGAATGGGCTAAATGGGAGATGGGTATTAAGGAGGGCACTTGTCCTATTGAGCACTGAGTGCTGTATGTCAGTGATGAATCACTAAATTCTACTCCTGTAAAAAATACTGCACTATATGTTAGCTAACTAGAATTTAAATAACATTTTGAAGAAAAAAAAGATTTCCTCAACCTCAAAAAGGAGACAGTTTTTTTAAAAAGTAATGATTACAATAGCATGTGGCAAGTAGTACAGACAGGGAGAATGGTATAGTGAAAAGAACATCTACCACAAACAAGGCAGACTTGGGTTCAAATTCTGACTCTGATCCTAGAAGAGTGGCCTTGGGCCAGTTCTCAGTCTCTCTGACTCAGTTATACCTTCTATAAGCATATTTTTCATCTTGTTCCATCTTGTATAGTGCTGGTTTGTTATAGGCTTTTTGTCTCAGAAAGAGTTTTATATTTTTTAAGAGAAGAATGTATTTATTACTCCACTGAGCAGTAAAATTAATATATATTTTCTCATGACCCATCAACCAGCACACAGAATAAGCAATATCATATGCTCCCAGCAAATTGATTTGCTTACTCTGATGATCTTTATTTCTGCCATTATTTCATGTTTTGTCAAGCAGTGTGAACTCTTAATGGCTGATGAATGGCAAACAATTGATAGTGTTGGAGATGCTTCAAGACGCTACAGCAGACTTTTACAATGGATGTTAAAATGCACATTTTATAGTAAGGAAATACCTTCAAAAACCTGATGGAGATCACTAATGATAAAGTTCATCAGTCAATCAGGGGTTCGTGGAGGTCCTTTGACATATGAAGATCAATTTAAATAGCTGTAGACCAATAATTGTACAGTAGCCTGCAGAAATTATGCCTGGAGATATGTCACAACTTCTGATTCAAAAAGAAGCAAATAGTGATTACTAATATATGTTATTGGGAGAAACATTGCTATAGCCTTTTGCTGTAAAGATCTCATATAGTCCAGATTAAGTTATCCTTTCCATATCTAATGGAATCATCCTGTACTAAATGGAATCTGTAACATTCTTATAGTGCAGTGTTTTGTGGATGAAATGAGATGGTCTCTCAAAGTGCCCAACCTAATGTGTGGCACAGAATAGGTTCCAATAAAACTCTCCTTTTCCTATAATTAAAGATTCTGTCAAGGAGTTATAGAAAAAAATAGAAAAACAAAAAATAAAGAGACCTAACTCAATCTAAAGGATCAGAGGACACAGGAGATAAATCTTCAAGAATAAATAGGAGTTTACCAATTAAAGAAGCTGGGTGACTGCACTCAGTGTGGAGAGAGAACAACATAAGCTAAGGCTGGAATGTGACAGCACTGGACACACTGAGGCAACTGTGATTTGTATGGCTGGACAGACAGTGGTAGAGTAGGAGATGAGACAGGGAAAATATACTGGGATAAGATTGTAAAGAGCACTGGGCCTTATCCAGAAGATTCTGAGGGATGATGAAAATATGGTAAGTAGGGATGATCAGCTTCATGTTGTACACGGCTACAGCATGGAGGTCATACTAAAGAGGAAAACTTTGGACATGGGGGCCTATAATCCAGGTGAGTTGGAAGGAAGGCACTTACTTAAGGTAATATGAGTAGTCTGGGGAATGAATATATATATATAAAGGATATTGGAATAGAATCATCATAATTTGGTTACTGACTGGATGGGGGTGAGAGAAAGCCCAAGGATCATCTCAGGATTCTGGCTTACTCTACTAATAGATGGATGCAGCATTTACTAAGAATGTGGGATAAACTATATGGTTGGAATTCACAGGTTTGAGGCTTGGCAAGGTCATTTAGCACATGAGTCTTACCTGCTCCATATTGTCTTCTCTGTAATTCCATGATGATTTGTTTGCCTCTCTAATTCCAAAGATATGTAAAGATTACTCATATCAATTGAATAGTTGCCTGGATACAATTTCTGTGTGAAGTACTCTAATCGTTCTAGGCTCCGTAGCAGAAAGGTCATTTGCTTATCTGACAGGTACAAACCTTTTTCCCATGAACAGAATACCTGTTCTGTTAGGAAGGATGATGCATCCAGCCACACATGCTCAGTCATGACTGATATAAACCAATGGTGTTTGTCTCACTGTATTTTGCCATGTATTTCCCAGCTTTCCATGAAGCTAGCCATGGTCGTGTAACTTTTCTTTTGCAATTAAATTTAAAGCAAAATTTACTAGAATGTTTCAAGGAAAGATTTTCCTCCTGTATTAGTCAGCTCAGGCTGCCATAACAAAATGCATAGATTGAGTGGCTTAAACAACAGAAATTTATTTTCTCACAGTTCTAGAGTTTGGAAGTCCAAGATCAACGTGTTGGCCAATTCTGATGTTGGTTTTCAGATGGCTTCTCTCCTACTATGTATTCACAGAGTGACCCAAAATGCATACTGAACACTATCTTACAAGAAAACCTAGGGGCACCTGGGTGGCTCAGTGGGTTAAGTGTTGGACTTCAGTTCAGGTCATAATCTCGCAGTTTGTGAGTTCAAACCTCGCATCCAGCTCTCTACTGTCAGCACAGAGCCCACTTCAGATGTTCTGTCTCCCTCTCTTTGTCCCTACCCCCGCAAACTAAATAAATAAACAGTTTTTTAAAAAAGAAAAAAATGTATAACACACATTAAAAAATGGAATTAGGGAGCAATTGTACATGATATTATTATTAAATATGGTAGCCAATGTTGTTCAAACATAATTTGACATCACATTTTACAATTATTTTGATAAGTTTTCATGATGCTATAGCATCATCTGGAGAAGTGCATTCCTTGCAAGAGAAATATAATGAACCCTGTTTTCACACTATTTTTGTTGTGAATAAGTTTCTGGCTTAGAAGGGTACAGAGGGCCATAAATACTGACTAGGACACAGGAAATACAATTATTAAAGAATACTAGAATCCAAGGGCAAGAATCCACCTATGTGATGGATCATATGTCTAATTATCTGTGACATTTTTTGGGATTCTATAATTATTTTAGGATTTTCCCATAGTCCATTAGTAAAATAATTTCCAGTCATAAAAGTTTTTATGCTGAGAGTCTCAAATTTTCTGAATTTAGAAAATGTACTAAACATACACCAAAAAGCCAGAGGAATTGGCTTTACTCTAGACTAACAATATCACATTTGGAAAATCAGCTGTTTTCTGATCCATTCTGAAAAGTTAGGATAATGATTCAGTTTCTTTAATACTACCAGAAGCCTAGAGGTAGTCAGAAATGTCAATGGTTACCTAGTGACCCATATGATAGATTGCAGAAATTTAGTGCACATGGAATTATGTCCTTTCCTACAGCCTTTGGTCTGTATGTTGTTTTCTTATTCAGGGCTGTGGGAGTTTAGAAGAAACCTCCTTAAAAGGAACATAAAGACTCTATTCCATTATGCATGATACTGAGAAAAAAAGCAGCTCCAATGGGCTAAAGAACTTTGGTTCTGTGGATGTGAGGTCAGTGGATTTGAGAGCCATTGGTAAATGGTCTTCTGAATGGGATGGGACAGGATAGTAAGTATTGCCTCTTACTGTGGACCTGAGACAGTAATGAGATTCATTCACTGCCTTCAATCCACATCATTGCAGACTGTGCTAGTTCTATCCAATGTTCATTTTCTACATCAAATATTCCAAAAATATTTATGAAAAAAGTATCCCATTAGAAGATGGACATTCTCAGCCTCCCATACAGCTAGCCACATGTACAGTTTTGATCAATGACACATAGGCAGAAATCTATTGGAGATTTCTGGGAAAGTTTTACTTTCCTGATATAGGCATGACGCTTCCTTCCTTTTGCCCCTTTTGCTGCTTTGTCTTCCTTTTGTCCCTTTGCTAGATACAGGTATGAAGTTGGACTGTGACCATGAAGTAATGCTGGGGGAAGTCTGCTCACTGAAGATGATGGAATAATAAGAGGAAGGAAGACTGGGACATTGATGACTCAGCTCTCAGTTGCCTATATCTAGAGTCTCACATAAAGTGAAAAAAAATCCCTGTCTTACAAACCAATGTGGTTAAACTTCTGTTACATGCAGCTGAAGGGCATCCTTGATGATATATCTGCAAATGAAATGATGAGCCTCTGGCAAAATTATAAAGAAGACATTGTTCAAAGTAAAAGAGATCTTTTCATCTCTTACTCTCTGTGCCTCTCTTCATGCCATTTCTTCCATCTGGATTGCCCTGTCCTCCAAACCTCTCTACTAGCATGTGTTGATTTATTTGTTAGTGTTCCAATTATGTGCCAAGCACTGTGCTATTAAAAACAATCACATATAGGAGTGCCTGGGTGGCTCAGTCAGTTGAGTGTCCAACTTCATCTCAGGTCATGATCTCATGGTTCGGGAGGTCGAGCCCGACATCAGGCTCTGTGCTGACAGCTGAGCCTGGAGCCTGCTTTGGATTCTGTGTCTTCCTCTCTCTGTCCCTCCCCGTTTGCTCTCTCTCTCTCTCTCTCTCTCTCTCTCAAGAATAGATAAATATTAAATTTTTTTAATTAAAAAAAATCACATACAGGGGCACCTGAGTGGCTCAATTGCTTGAGTATCGACTCTTGATTTTGGCTCAGGTCATGATCCCAAGGTCATGGGAATGAGCCCCACATCAGAGTCTGCACTGAGCGTGGAGCCTACTTAAGATTTCCTCTCTGTCCCTCTGCCCCTCTTCTCACTTGCACTCTTGCACACTCTCTCTAAAATAAAACAATAATAATAATCACAAAGTTTGATCACAGTCTAGTGAGAAAAGTAAGATGTGCAAATAAATCCTCATCATTAAATGTGCTAATTGCTGAAATAGAGAAACCTCAAAGTCTCAGGTCACAGAAGATGGGACAGCCAGCACCAGAGGGTCAAAGAAGGTTTCCCAGTAGAATTGATGATTGAATTTGCTCTAGAAGAATCCACTTTGTAAAAAACAAAAACAAACAAACAAAACCACCTTCTTTCATAAAGCAGCCCTGCAATGGCTCCATCAGAAAAACAAAAACAAAAACAAAAACAAAAAAAACTTTCCTACAGAACCTTATTTGTCCTTGATAACATCAATCCTTCTTTGCTTGAAGGTTGTTTAAGATTGTGCCTTCCCTCCTTTACAAGACTTAATAACCCTGAAGGCAGGAACATCTGACTCAACCTGGCAGTCTCTCCCCTGGTACCTGGTACACCTTAGATCTATGATAACTAATAGCTGAATGTGCATCACTGATCTTCTTATGACTTCCTATGACCCAGCGCCCTAGCTGCAGCTTCGCTGAGATCCAGTTTTTTCCATAGATGAAGACTTCTCTCCACCAGATGTTTGTTACATTAATAACCTTTGTCAAATTGGGAGAAATGTTTTAAAAAATACAAAGCACTTTTGTAGCACATAAATATGTAGAAAAGTATTATATGTTGGCTGACTATACTCTCTCCTGAAGAGAGCTGGACAGGTAGCAGGGAGAGGGCAGACCTACCTGGAGAGGTGGGGGCTCTCTGTGGAGAACAGTCACACTGGAGCAGCTGTGCATTGGTTTCTGGTGGCTACCATTAAAAATTACCATAGACTGGGTGCCTTTAAACCACAAAAATTTATTTTTTCATAGTTCTGGAGGGCAGAAGTCTGAAATCAAGGTCTGAAATCATCATCAGCAGGGTTAGTTCCTTCTGGAGGCACTGTGGAAACATCTGTTCTATGCTCTCTTCTAGCTTCTCAGGGCTGCAGGCAATTCTTGGTGTTCTTGTCTTATACGTGCATTACTCTATCCTCTGCCTCTGCCTTCACATGACCTTCTCCCCTGGGTGTCTCCTTCCTTTCTCTTCTCCTATAAGAATACTTTTCACTGGGGTTAGGGTCCACTTGGATCCAGGATGGTATCCTCTGGAGATCCTTAACTTAGCTACAATTCCAAAGACCCTTTTTCCAAATAAAAGCACGTTCAGAAGCTCCATGTAGACATATCTTTTGAGGGGACACCATTCAATCCACTACAAGTCTGTTGATGCTCTCTCTCACTACACCACGGAAGGATTGATAAGACTGGCCAGAAAACGAGGGTCTTTCCTAATCATGTTTTAAGTTTCTTAAAGGAGTAGTCAGAAGGTTCCTAGGATGCAACAGAAGAATAGAACCATTTTGGAAATGGGTGCCTAGCCCCTATCCTGTCTCATCTCCGCAGAAATTGAATCAGGAAAGATTCTTTCCATAGAATAGTTTTCTCTATCTAAATTCATTTTACCTCTATAGTTAAACCCCGCAGACATTTACAGGCTACAGGAAAATTATCTTCTGCTCAAGCATAAACCATATGATGTCACTCTTTTATTTTTTAAACAGAGGAATTTTCTTTAAATTTTGGAAATTTAACAGAGGAATTCTGTTTAAATCTAAGTCACTGCAATTACAGCCTTGCGTCTATATTACTATCACCCTGTAACAACATTTATATAATAACACCAGACACAGTTTTCTAGCTGTGTTTTAACTTCATTTAATAGGTCACCTCTGCTTGATGCCTTTTTCCTCA
The DNA here is from genome assembly GCA_028646485.1 of Cryptoprocta ferox. Lineage (NCBI taxonomy): Eukaryota > Metazoa > Chordata > Mammalia > Carnivora > Eupleridae > Cryptoprocta > Cryptoprocta ferox. The sequence goes on from CM053573.1 coordinate 52,526,208, forward strand.
TTAAGAATGAATCCTGTAACATAAGAACTTTGAAATTACAGAATTCTTCAGAGAATGATTTTTCTCAAAGGCCTTTTGTAAAACAAAACATCTTCTTATAACAAGCTTGGCTCTACCCCACAATACATGTTCATCATAAACCAGATTCGACTAAGAATGTAGTCTCTGAGTCTACCACCAAGAGATGATTGCCAATAGCCCTGAAAGCTGTATTATGATACTCACCATCATTTACCATGACCCAGGTACTCTATGCTTTTGGTCTTGTCTGTCTATAGTCATATCACTACCTTCTGAGACTGCATAATTGACGGAATTATTTTTATAAAGATTAATTAAATACAAAGCCCTCAACCTTTTCACCAATTCTTTTTAAAACTTTATTGGGTTGCTTGCGTGGCTTAATAGGTTAAGTCCAACTTCAGCTCAGGTCATGATCTCACAGTTCGTGAGTTCAAGCCCTGCATAGGGTTCTGTGCTAAAAGCTCAGAGCTGAAGCCTGCTTCATAGTCTTTGTCTCCCTCTCTCTCTCTGCCCCTCACCCTCTCACACTCTGCCTCTGTTTCTCTCTCAAAAATAAATTAGCATTAAAATAATAAATAAATAATAAAAGTAAAATAAAAAAATAAAAATTTCCCACACTGAAGCAAGGGTTTTGGCATCAACACTGAGACCTGTGTTGAATTCTGGATTATTCATTTTAATGACATTGTTTAACATCTCTTCTGCCTAATGTCATTCTTTTTAATGCATTTTTAAGTTTATTTATTTATTTTTGAAAGTGGGGAAGGGCAGAGAGAGAGGGAGAGAGAATCCCAAGAAGGGTCCACGTGTCAGAGCCCGATGCAGGAGCTAGATGCGGGGCTCGATCTCACAAACCATGAGATCATGACGTGAGCTGAAATCAAGAGTTTGATGCTTAACTGACTGAGCCACCCAGGTGCCCCTTTAATGCATATTCTTAATGCCAAATATATCTATGTGGTTTATTATGAAAAGCAGTACTCACTTGACCCCTCATTTTCTTCCACAAAGACAACCATTTCCAACTATTTGGCTTCTTCTTTTAGCATTTAACTCCTATTTTTAAATGATGTATTTATAATGCTACTTAGTAATTTTTAAAGGTCGTAGCCATTTTTAATGAATTTCCTCTGTAGAACATAAGAATTTAGTTCCCTTTCATGCTTATACCTCCCCCAAGCACAGACTTTTCCCTTTCTTTCATCCTTCCTACAAAGTTAAAATATAATTTCAATCAAATAAACATTTAGTATTTGCATAATTATGAGTGTAAACACTATCCACACCTTCTCCGTGATGTTCTTTTTCTTTTTATGTAACTTTCATTTTATCTATATTTAATAACTGCCTCTTTTTAATTAACCTGGATTTCTATGTACCTACCAGACTCAACTTCTTAGCAGAAGTACATCTATCACATTCATCTTCTTGCTGTGTTCTGCCCTCCTGATCCAATCTGGACCGCTTATTTCTGGGCCCACTGCCCAGCCGTCATTATAACATCTCCCTTATCCCTATTCCAGGGTATTTCCTTTCCCTCTTACTTGTGTTGGACCTCCTGCATCTCCTATTTTTCTCTTTCTCAGCTTATTTTCTCCTTTAGAAATAATACATTATACCATAGCTTCCTAAGAAATGGTACACTGTGTTAATTTTGTAAGAATATTCATTTCTGGAAATGAATGCCTTGTTTGTTCACTAGACAAATCATGACACATCTCTCAGGACAGGTCAAGTTGTACCTCCTCCCAAAATATTTTTCCAACTGCCTCATAACTTTGCCTCGGGCATAGTTAATCTTTCCTCCCTGTGTGCTTCTATAACACTTCATTTATGAATCTCCTCATCCATCCATCCATTCACCCATTCACTTTCATGTCCAGCAAATATTTATTGAGTACTCTCATGGGCCAAGCACTGGCATAGGCAGAAAGATGAACAAATTTGATTTGAATTTGTTCATCCAGGAGAGGCCAGGGAAAGAGACTGAGAAAGAGAGGCCAATGAAAAAGGAGGCCAGTGAGTCAAGGATGATGTTGTGCAGAGAGGAGGAGTGTTTTTTAAAGGACAGGATAATCACCTTTGTTAGAGAATGCCGAGAGGTACAGTAAGATAAGAATTAGAAATATGTGTTGAAGAAGACAACACAGGACTCACTGATGACCTGGGCAAAGGCAGTTTCTGTGGATATAGGGCAGGAAACCTGTCTGAAGTGAGATGAAAGAAGAAATCAAGAAGTATAGGCATAGGCATAGGTAGCTCTTTGGAGACTTTTTCTGGCAAGGGAAGCAAAGAGATGGAGAGGTATTTGAAGAGGAATGTGCAGTTGAGAGAGGGCTTTCAATCATGACAGGAACTATGACATGCTGAATGCTGTTGGAACTGACCTGACAGTGGAAGAGGCTGAGATACAGGAAAGAGGGGGGATCCTCAAAGAATCTTCTAGCTCTTGGTCTCTGTCCCCCTCTACTCAACCTTATCTATCTTTCTTTGATGACTTATTTTCTTATTTGCTTATCGTTCCAAATTAATGATATGTGGAACATCTAATAGATTTCTCAAAATCTAAGGTTCATTTTTTCAAATTCAAATCTTGAATGTTTTTGTTTTCTCTTCTATGGCTCTGAACTGGGAAAAAAAAAATCCCCAGTACACTGAGAAGTTATTTATCCTTAGGATAAACTTCTGATACCACTTAAAAATTATTTGAACTTGGGGAAGTTACATAAGATCTTTTTGCTATAGTTGCATGAAAATGTGTTTACTATTAACAGCCAATCCACAAACTGTTTTAAGGGATAAATGGAACACTAGTAAAGCACAACAAATAATGTCTGATATACATTAAAGACTTGATAAATGTGTTGTCACATCTATTGTGCTATTGTGGTCATCATCACCTTTATCTTCATCATTGTCATCATCATCATGTGAGGCTGAGATGGAAGGAGAAAGGATAGCTCCAAATAAATGCTCTTTTGCCTAAAACCTACCCCTTAGATGGAGTAGGGTCACATTGTTATATTAGCTTGACCTATCATGTAAATACACACACACACACACCCATGCACACAGGATGCTTATATGTGGCACAAACTCTGATGTTAGAATGTTAGTTTTGTGTGTGTGTTTTTTTTTAATACTCGGGTCTTCATTTTGAACAGCTAAGCCAAATATAATTTTCTATGAAAAAAATTTATTAACTATTTTTGAAATCTAAATACATCTTGCATATCCAATAAAAATTCTTTTGAGCTTGTTTTCCATTTAGCTGAAGAAAATAGCAAAATTGCAAAACCAGGATGGTCTCCCCTGCAGTTGTGGGTCCTTTTCTGACTTTGAGGAACAATTACTTGTCATATCTATGTACTTTGCCTACCTGTACAAGTTTGTTTCAGGATGCCTTCTCAGGCTCCCAACCCTGTTCAATGGCTCACTGCAATTCTATCTCCTGCCAAAGCATGTCATTTTTTCTTAATAAGCAAAAAAATCAATTAAGAAATGCTAATTAACAACAGACAATTTAATGTTTGAAAATGTGAGAGGAAAAGTTTGAGCAAAATATAGAATGTAGAAGGAGCACCTGGGTGGCTCAGTGGGTTGAGCGTCCAACTCTTGATTTTGGCTCAGGTCATGATCCCAGGGTTGTGAAATCAAGCCCCATGTTGGGCTCTGTGCTGAGCATGGAGACTGCTTAAGATTCTCTCTCTCTCTCTCCCTCTGCCCATCTCCCCATCTCACGCTCTCTCTCTCTCTCTCTCTCTAAAATTAATAAAATACAGGATGACATATTTAAGTGACTTCTATTTAAACATGACTTAAAGAAGCACAAAGGATACAATTTTGTTTTGCAAGATGGCAATCACTGCCATAAACAGAAAACTAAAACAAAGACATGATCTAAGGGATAAGTACCTGATTCCCAGTCAAACAGTATCCTAGCAGATTTGTTTCCCAAATGGTGAATGCATTACATCAGCAGTACCAGTAAATTAAAATAAATGTAATTTCTTTATTTGTAAAAAATGGTTTGAAATAATCTTGACTATCTCCAGACTATTGTGAAGTATTTAAACACCCCATTAAAGATGTCAAATACAAAATTGGTTGAGCTCTTCTATGACAATGATGGAAATGACACAGCCTATTCGAGTATCAGAATATCAAAGATTAAAGATGAAAAGAATCTTAGGGGCACCTGGTTGTCTCAGGTGGTAGAGCATGGGACTTTAATCTTGGGATCATGAGTTTGAGCCCCACATTGGGTGTAGAGATTACTAAAAATATAAATAAAAGAATTATGAAATTGTTTTTCAAAATAAGAAAGAAAAGAAAAGAATCTTAGAAATAACCTTACCCTAATCTCTTAAATTGTTTTAATTTTTTTTTTAAATTGAATGTCAAGAATTGTGAAGGGTCTGATATTTTGCCCTGTTTACAAGCTAATGCTTTAGCCTGCCCACAGCTTCATAGAGGCTGGAAAAAGACACAAGACCCCTGGATCAGAGACAAAGGACTTTAGTATCCATGGAATAGCAGGCAATATGAGCTTCATGTCCAAATTGATTCCCATTGCTTCCCCAGTCCCATCAGGGCGATGAGCTCCAGTGGATGCTGCACATTCTGAGGAACCCTGAGTTTAGGAAACCCTCAATCTTATAGGGTGGATGCTAGCAAACCTGTCTAATGTTTTCCAGGAAGGAAAAATTATCTCATCACTCTGGTCAGGAAGCAATCTGGCATCTGCCCTGGAGGTAGACATTAGCTATACAAACATCTGTGCAAACAGAACGAATGCCTCTTGCTCAGAAGATATGCAGAAATGTGGGAGACCCATGTTGAATTGTCTTTCAACACTGAGATTTTAGGGAGGAGAAAGAGATTTTTTAAGATCACCACCTAAAGTGCTGAATTCTTAATTAGTACAATAAAATATGATAGAAATATATTATTTCATATTTAATAGCTAGGTGGACATACCCTAAGGTGTGAGTCCTAAGGAATTAATGGAAACCCTAAGGTGCAAATCCTAACGAGTTCATTTTCTCTCTTTGATTTCAGGAAGGCCCTGTGACTTGGTTTTAAACAAAAATTAAAAAAAAACTAAAATATATATATATTATTTAGTATATATATATACTAAATACATACTAGTATGTATATATACATACTTAATATGTACTATATATTGTATATACACTAAAGGTGTTAGGATGCTATCCTATGACTTGGTTACTCATCTATCTATTATCTATTTATCTATCTATATCTTAAGATACCTATAGTATATACAGAGATAGACAAATATATAGATATATCACCTAAGATTACACACACACACACACACACACACAGACACACACACGTATATATAAGGGGATGGCAGTCACCATATATATATATATGATATCATATATATATCTATATATAGATAGATGTCATATATATATATCTTAGCAGACCAAGACCAAGACCTGTTGGCCTTGAAGAAGCAAACTGTCATATAGTGACTATGGAAAGGTTGATATAGCAGGAAATTTTGGGTGTCCTCTTGGAGCTAAGGACAACCTCCAGCCAAGAGCCAATAACAAGGTCCTCAGTCACAGAGCCACAAGGATTAGAATTCTGCGAACAGCCTAAACAGAGTTTGAAAGCAGATTATTTCCCTACTTGAGCCTCTAGGCAAGAATGCAGCCTAATCAACATCTTGATTGCAGCTTTTTGAAACCCTGAATAGAAGATCCTGAGCTAAGCTATGCCCAGAATTCTGACCCAGAGAAACTATAGGCTAATAAACATGTGCTATTTTAAAGTGGTAAATTTGTAGTAATTTGTTATATAGCAATAGAAAACTAATGCAATAACAACTCAGCACAGACCAGAATTTAATCTATGGAATACCTCTTCAAGTTTATACCAACACCACTTAGATCATTCATTCCTTAGATTTTCTAAGTCATTTCTACAAACAAATTTGGTTGTTTGTTTGTTTCTTTCTGCTTCATAGTCATCCTATCCAGAATAGAACCAAAATTAATAAGATTTCAGGTGATTCCATTTCCTTTGGTGAAACCTCATTAATTATTCCAATCCACAGAGTCTCTCTTTATTGAATTTATGATTAGTATATTACTGCATTGTTCTTAATAATTATACTGTTTTTCCAGTGGGATGTGGGTCATCTTTCTAGCCTTACAGATATTTTTATATTTCCCAAGTATTTGCAACAGTGTCAGGCAAAAAGAAGATGCTTGTTAAATATCTGCTGATTAATGAACATGATCTGATTTTTCAGAGCTACTGCTAACAAATGACCTGGATGCTACAGAATTTAATCACTCTAAAATTGCCACCCTCTCCATACCCCTCATCTGCTCCAAGTTGTTCTGCCTCATCTCCAAAGCCCAGGACTAAAGAAACCTCTAGAAAATTTGAGATGATAGATAGATAGATAGATAGACAGACAGATAGACAGACAAACAGATAAATAAAGGGACACCTGGGTGGCTCAGTCATTTGACCTTCCAACTCTTGATTTCAGCTGTGGTGTGATCTCATGGTCATGGGATTGAGCCTCATGTCAGGCTCTGCACTGGAAGTGGAGCCTGCCCTTGATTCTCTCTCCTTCTCTCTGTTCCTCTTCCCTGCTTGTGTGTGAGCTCGCTCTCTCTCTCTCTCTCTCTCAAAAAGAAAAAATAATAATAATAAAAAAATGAGATGTCTCTCTCTGGCTCTCTTTCTCTGTCCCTTGCTCACTTGTGCCCTCTTTCTTTCAAGAAAAGAAAAGAAAAAAAAAAGAAAAGAAAAGAAGAGAAAAGAAAAAAGGAAAAGAAAAGAAAAGAAAAAATGAGATGTCAAAATCACTTTCTGGGTTAGTTCTATTTTCAGTTACTATGTGGCATAATTTATCCCCATGTCAGAGGCGCATCCATTTGAATATTCAGGATCAGTCTTTATATACAAATTAAAATCAGAATTTCAACATACATGTTCCTCCAAATAGTAATGTAATGGATAATTGGATGATTATAAAAACAAGGAGAAAATAAATTGCAAATATACTTCTAAAACTACAGACTTCATTGTAAATGAATGAATGAATGAATGAATGCATGAATAAACTGTGTTTAGGCCTGTCACTTCTAATACCTAAAACTCTCTGTAGTGGCAAACAGCCAGCATTCTTGGGATGATGTACCATAAATTTTTTGCATCATAAACTTTATTGTTTTACTTCAAACTAAAATATACTTGACAAGATAAAACAGCAGATAGTGTCAGGTTTGCCTTTATGCCTTAAGAAAGAATTGATTAGGCCAAAAAAATTGGTAGCTATTGCTATGACTCTTGTATATTTGTCCATTTTCTATAATGAGTAAGAGACAAAACCCAAACATATGTGAAAATCTAGTCATTAGAAACAACCACACAATTTTCCTACCCTAAAAATACGGTGCTATAGGCATATATTTTTGCCCCTTCCATATTTGAGGAGTGGTCTCTGTCTCTCTGTCTCTGTCTCTTCTCTCTCTCTCTCATACACATACACACACACACATACACACACCCTTTGAAATTTCTGCTTATCTCTTATTTACATGGACTTGTCAATAATTGTAAACAATCATCTGCCATTTTGGCCTCAGATCAGTGGCTACTTACAGTTTCCTCTTGAAAATAACTTTGTTAATACAATTGTTATGATTCTAAATCATAAAGTCTAAGTATAGAGCTAGTGATAATGTCAATGACCTAACTTTTGTTGTTGTTACTTACATTTCTTTGGATAAAGCACCTTTCTTTTCCATGAAATTACTTGAATTGCAGTTTCTTAGATGGCTTTCAAATAGTTTTAACTGATCCTGACTTACTGCTGATACTCATCTTTCAGTCTATACTAAAAATGAAGTATTTTAAAATAAAATTTGAAAGCAGTATCAAAACAACCACGTCCCTTATGAAGAATACATTAGACAATTATTCAGTGCCTTGTTCAGTATATATTTGGAGAATTAACAATAGCAAAAAACCAAAACAAAACTAGGAGAGTTCATTACAAGCAGAACTATCCTGCAAGAAATGCTAAAGAAAAATTTCAGACTGAACACCAATGGCACCAGACAGAAACTTTGTATTACAGGATAAAAGGAAGAATACTAGAAATACTCTTTTTAAAAAGACAATAGTGGAGCACCTGGGTGGCTCAGTTGGTTAAGTGTCTGACTTCAGGTCATGATCTCACGGTTTGTGGGTTCGAGCCCCGTGTCGGGCTCTGTGCTGCCAGCTCAGAGCCTGGAGCCTGTCTTCAGATTCTGTGTCTCCCTCTTTCTCTGACCCTCCCCTGCTGATGCTGTCTCTCTCTCAAAAATAAAATAAAACATTAAAAAAAATTTTAAAAAGACAATAGAGGGGTGTCTGGGTGACTTAGTCGGTTGAGCACCTGACTCTTGATTTCAGCTCAGGTCATGATCCCAGGGTCATGGGATGGAGCCTGCTTAGGAATCTCTCTCTCTCCCTCTGCCCTTCTCCCCCGTTGCACTCTCTCTCTTAAAAAAAATTGTTTAATGCAAATATTATACTACTATACATTGGGGATTATAACATGTAGACTTGAAATATATGATAGTAATACTACAAAGTTTGGTGGGGTAAGTAGAAATACAGTTATATGGTTCATACACAACTTTGTATAAGTTATGTATTATTCAAGGTATACTACCACAAGTTATAGATACATAATGTAAACCCCACACAACTATTAAAATATAAAACAAAAATAAGCATTTAAACAGCCAATAAGAGGGTGATGTTTGCAAATTGGCAGCATAGGAATTTCTAGTGCTCATCCTCTCCCAGAAACATCAATTTAAACAACTATATAATAAGAAATATACTAATCTTATACATACTGTCTCAGAAAAATAGAGGACGATGGAACCTGTCCCAAATCATTTTATGAGGCCAACATAATGCTCCTATAAATATAAACACAAAAAATACTTAATAAATTACAAGCAAATTGAAATCAGCAATATATAAAAAGGATAATACATCATGACCAAACCAGAATTATCTCAAGAATACAAGGAAGATTTTTTAAAAAAAGAGAATACAAGAAAGATTGAACACCTAAAAATCAAAACAACAAAAAACAGATAAAATTATGATCTCAATAGATGTAGAAAAAAATAGTTGACAGAATTCAGTATTTGTGATTAAAAAGCAAAAATGAAAACTCTAAGCAAAGGGTTAATAGAAAGAAACACTCTAAACTTGGTATCAGAGTTATGCTGGCCATAAAACAAGCCAAATTTGTTATCTTACAGTTCTGGAAGTCAAGTCTAAAATGAGTCCCACTGGACTAAAATCATGGTGTCAGAGGACTGAGTTCCTTCCTTGAAGCTCCAAAGGAGAATCCTTTTATTTGCCTCTTCCAGATCCTAGATGCCGCCTCCATTCCTTAGTTTGTGGCTGTCTTCCATCTTCAATCTCACTTTGCAACATGCGGACTCTGACTCTTTCTTCCACACATAAAGAACCCCTGTGATTACACTGGGCTCACATGGTTAATCCAGGATAATCTTCTTATTTTAGGGTCAACTGATTGGCAACCTTAACTCCATCTGCTACCTTAATACCTGAGGTTTAAATATTTTTTTTTACATTTATTTATTTATTT